>CM076672.1:100534913-101134913 GCA_038501925.1 Xenopus petersii
AACTCCCAACCCTATAACATCCACTCTACACCGCCCCCACCTTGTCTATGTTTTCTAGCTTCAGAAGGGAGGGAAGTTGGAGTGCTGCCATGGTAGGTGACTTGGAAATAGAAATTACTGTAAGTAATAAAATTTCTCTATTTCCCAAGCCACCCATGGCAGCTGATTACCAACATGAGAATTTCCAAAGCAAGGGAGGGACAACAACTGATGCTTAATATTTATTCTGCAATACAGCTTGCAAAACCTCTCCCAAATTTAGCCTCTTGGAAAAGAAAAACATTTAACTTATGTTAGATAAATGTATGCAAGGAGGACCATCTTGCAGCCTTGCAAATTACATCTGGCGGCGCTCTTCCGCCTCCCAGGGAGCAGCCAGCGCTCGAGTAGAGTGAGCCTTCATATCTCAAGGTACCTCTCTGCCTGTCTTATGATAGTTTGACACTATACAACCAAAGAACCATCGACTAATTGTCATTCCAAGAGGTCCTACAAGAGGTTGTGCTCAGTCTAAAGCGACAGTCTTTCCGACCTCCTCCATGACTGTGTATGGGTCAGATAATGAGAGATTATTCCAACTACAGTAGGTCCAACGTATGCCACTGCCGATCACGCTCTGTTTTTGGATTCGGACAGAAGGAGGGTAAGGTTCTCTCCAAATTCATGTGAAATTGTGATACAACCTTTGGAAGAAATTCAAATGCTGGACCACTTTGTCAGGAAACAACTTTATCAGGTTCTTTTGCCGAGAGAGAATGAATTTCCCCCACCCTGCAAGCTGAAGTGATCGCCACCAGGAATAAAGCTTCTATAGTAACATGCCAATCCGAAGCTTCTTCTAAAGGTTCAAAAGGAGCTGCCAATGACAAATGGATCCTCAGCCCATGACCTATCAGTTAATGCCGAAATGTGTCCTCTCAAAGTACTGACACTAAGCTTCCTTTGGTACCCAGCATAAAGAAACTGCACCAATTCCGACGCACCAGAACATCTGGGATTAAATCCTTTATCTTCCGCAAACTTAAAACACGACCAGACACGATAATACTGATTTGATGTTGAGTGTTTCCTAGATTTCAGTAGCAATTCTATCAGATCTTTCTTGAGGCCCATTTCTGCGAACCTCTGCCTTTCAACGTCCACGCCCTCAATGACAGGTGTAACACCTCTTGAAAGGGAACTGGACCCTGCATCAGCAGATCTTTCACGACCGGTAGTTTCATTGGAGGCTCCACGGCCATCTGCCTCAAGTGGAAACCAGGGATACCTGGGCCAAAATGGAATTATTGTAATCACCTGTGCCCCTTCTTTGTCTATTTTCTTCAACACCCTCCAAATTAATGGAAAGGGTGGGAAGACATAACCGAACATCCCTCTCCAGTTCTGATTTAGAGTATCTACCCCACTGGATATCCGGGATGGGTACCTTGAAAAGAACCTCTTGCACTTGTGGTTGTGATCCGAGGCCATGAGGTCTATCTCTGGATTGCCAAATCTTTGGGTAATGGTCTGGAACACAGATTCCGAGACCACTCTCCTGGCTCCGAGGCATTTCTGCTCAGGAAATCTGCCTGCACATTCATCTTGCCTGGCACATAAAAGGCTACTAAACCTCAGGTTTATTTCCGCCGATGACATGATGGTTGACAGCTCTTCTATTAACCAAGCACTTTTGGTGCCTCCTTGTCTGTGTACATAGGCCACAGCCGTGGCATTGTCCGGCTGGATTTTCACCCGCTTGTGTGTTATCCTCTCCAAAAAAGCAAATAGAGCCATCTTTATTGCCCTCAACTCCAATATATTGAAGATGAAGAGACTTCTCACTGCCCTTGGGCAGACAGATCGTCCAACATGGCTCCCCAGCCTATTTGAGAGGCATTTGTTGTAATCGTGACATAGTCCGGTTCTGTTAACAGCATTCCTCGGAACCAACCACCAGTCTAGGCTCGCCATCACATGTTTTAGAATATGAAGGAGTTTCTTCAGATTTACCGGAAAATAGTCCCAGAAGTGATATACAATCCTTGACTATCAGTCTGTGAGTCGTTGAAAAGACTTCACTCTGTCTATGATGTACGAGACCTTCTGTTCTGGAAGAGACACTGTCCGCTGAAGAGTGTCCAAACTGGCTCCCAGGAAAAATCTTGAGATGGCTCAAGATGACTTTTCTGCCAATTTATCACCCAACCGAAATGTTTTTTACAGCTTCTCCCTCTGAGTTGGACACCAGAAGGATATCGTCCAGATAATGAAAGACTGGAAACTCCCTTCACTCTCTGGAAGGCTATTACCGTCACTAAGACCTTTGAGAAAGTCCTTGGAGAAGTGGACAGGCCGAATGGGAGGCAAGTGAACTGCACATGCTGCTCCCGAAACACAAACCGCAGGTACTTTGTGTGGACTGTACACTGGAACATGGAAGTATGCATCTTTGAGATCCAGATTTACCAACCATGCACAAGGTGGAACTGCTGCAATTATGGATGCCAGGGATTCCATTTTGAATTTCCTGCAATGTATGAACTGATTTAAGGGCCGAAGATCCTACATAGGTCTGAAAGCCCCTGAGGATTTGAGTTTGGTGTAAAATCCTCTCCTTTGTTGCTCCTGAGGTACTGGTTCCACAGCGCCAGTTTCTAGCAATTGATCCATATATTCCTGAAATATTTCCTTTTGAACCCAACGATCCAGAATATTCTCGGCCAAAACCTCCTCGAAGAGTGCCAGACGCGCTCCTACTGCACAGGCTCGAGCCGGCCTGATCTCATTGTGTTCTACTTGAGGAAGAGCCAAACCCAGTTGCCTTCTTTGCCGGCTGTCGTGGCTCCCCCTAGAAGATCTCCACGGGGACTGTCTACCTTGAGACCTCCCAGGCCTGTATTGTCTTGAGTTCCGAAAATTTCTATTTTTTGAGACAGCTCTAGACCCTTGACGTCTGAATTTTCTCTCCTGCAGGAGAAAAACACTTTTCCCCCCAGACACCTTTTTAATAATCGAATCCAGACTTTCACCAAACAGTCTCATTCAAAGGGCAACTGACACAAATTGGTTTTAGAGGCAGGGTCTGCTGACCAGGACTTAAGCCACAATGCCCTCCTTGAAGCTACCGAAAGAGCCATTGACCTCGCCGCCAAACAGACTAAATCGATGGGAGGCTTCTGCCACAAAATCAGCAGTTATTTTCAGATCAGACATATCTCACAGAACTGATCTCTTGACATATGAAGAAATGGCATCTTCTAGATTATTTACCCAGATCTTCATTGCCCTAGAAGTCGAAGTCCACACAACTGCAGGCCTGCAAGATGCCCCCGGCAGAAACAAATGCTTTCTTTATATCGAACTCCATCCGCTTTTTCATCGGATCTCTAAATGTACCCGCATCGTCAACCGGTTGGGTAGTTTTTCGAGCCAAGCGAACCACCGCTGCATCAATCTTAGGTGGATTATCCCACAGCTTTCATCCATAGGGTATTTCTTTGCAAATTTCCCCTGAATAACCACTCTTTTCCATCTTTTTCCACTCTGAGCTAATTAGCTCTTTAATTGAGCCATGAACCGGAAAAGTAGAACAACGTTTCTTCAGGGATGGAAACAACTTGTCTGCCGAAGAACTCTTTGGTGTCTCCTCCATTAGACTTAATGTCTTTCTTACTGCCTTCACTAGACCTATTGTTGAGGAATCAAAGGCAGACTCATCCTCAGAGAGAATTTCTCCTTCCTCTGATAAATCTGACTGAACATCTGCAGGATCATAATATTCATCCTCTGAAATGTCCGAAAGGGACTCATACAGCACTTCCTGAGATCTTGGGCCTCCTGCCTGAGGAAGATGCTTCCTGTACCCCTTGCACCACTGCTTGCTTTATTAAGGACACTAAAGCATCAAATTGGGGTGCTGAAGAAGTTTGAGGCACATCCGTTAAGGGTTGTTCGGCTACCGACTGCTTTCTGAGTTTCCACCTTCTGTGCTCCGGTAGAGGCAGAGAGGCTAAACAGGAAAGAAACAAGCACCATTAGCCTTCCAATCTCTCAAATAATAAGTTATCTGCTTACTTAGAAAGTTTTGGCTATACTCCTCTCCCAGAGCCAGACTGATCCATCTTGTCTGTAATCTATGAGACATGCAATAGTAAGCACCCCTGCGTCCAAAAAACAAAGAATTTATCTTTCCCCATGCTAACAGACACCATGCTCCACTTCCAAATTTCGGCGCACGTCAAGACGCCGACATCAGTCGCTTCAGAAATAACACGTGTCCGGAAGGGACGCCTACATCCGGCCAGTGAAACGCAAGGCTGCCTGGCTCTGGGAGAGAAATGACTCACTTCCTGCGTCTGTAAGAAGCGTTTTTACAAGGATCCGCACTTCACCACCAACACCACGGCCAGTTTAAACTGTGGGCCTAATAGGTGGAAAATGATCCAGCCATCGGTCCTTCACCGCGATCCCCTCCGGGGAGCATATGGGAGGCATCAGGGCAAAGAGAGCAGAGAAAGACCCTGGAACCGGTAAGCTATCCAAGTGACCTGGACAGGAAAAAGACACGGTAGGGCAGTGTAGAGCAGATGTTATAGGGTTGGGAGTTAACCCTTTCCTGTCCAGTGACCTGAGGGGCAGGGAATACTCATGTTGGTGATGAGCTGCCATGGTTGGCTTGGGAAATATAACTATTGGTAAATATACTAACTACAATACAAATACTTTTACTACTGAAATAAGGGAAGAGAAATTAAAATTCTTACTTGGACTCTAAATTTCCACAGTGTTCCAACAGGTACTCCAGGGATTGGACCATAATGATTAGATGGAACAATTGTGCATTCTCGTGAGCGTCCTACACACGCCATTCCCTGCAAAAGTAATAGTGAAGTTTCTCATTACACCCTTTGTGTGTGCCATCTATATAATGCTCCAAATTCATAATTTTTTCACCCCTATGAAAAACAAAATGGTTACATTACATGTAACCTGAATAAATACCATGTTACCTCCTTTTAAACATCTGTTCAAAAAAAAAAAAAAAAAAAATCTAGTTTAGATAGAGCTAAACAGGCCAAAACAAGCTAGATTCTTGCAAGGAAGCCAATTATATTACCATAGCACACTAACAGCTCGTTAAGCTCATTACATCTAGTTTAACTCAGTTAATCATAGGTTAGTTCTAAAAACAAGACAAAATTAGTATATAGGAATTGTGCTGAACTCATTTAGCCTACTGATTAAATAATGAAAAATCTTGTTTTTGAGAGTAAAGGAAATGGGAAACACTAATGTTTCTTGATCACCTACCAAGGCAGGGTGGGACTATTGTTGGTAAATGCCTTCATTTTAAGTGACCATGAAACAAATTACAGCAAGTTGGTAACAATTTCCAGTTTTCCCTAGTATCCAATGGCAGTGATTCACATACGAAAACTCTCAAAGGCATAACAAACAAATGGAAATGATTGCAAGTTAAATAACAAAAATATGCTTTATTTAACATAATGCAGAACGGATTACATTTATCATTGATTCTTTGAGAAGCAGAAATATCCAATTTATAGTGTTTAACAAAAGTATTAGAGGACCAGCTTGCCGATCGACAAAATTGCCTCTGGCTAGGCTTTGTCTGCCATCTCCCTGGAAACAACTAACTTTTGTAAAAGTGTGCTTTCAACCCTACTGGGACCTTTCTGCCTGCTATCATAAGTTTATGCTATAGCAATCAAAGAACTTGTTTTCTTTGTTGTTAAAACCCTTTGAATTACAAAATCTGACTTCCTCCATGATCCTGTTCTATCCATTTAAACTTCATTAGCTCTCATCAGATCAGGTGTATGCTATTGCAACTTTTTCTCTATTTTTGGGTTTTGAAAAATAAATAAAATAAATAAACTTTGGAAAGGAATTTCAAAAGGCGATCGTAAAAATAAATTGTATGAGGATTTTCTCATAGGGTCAGGGCACACCGGCAGAGTCGGGGGGGGGGGGTTTAGTCGTCTGGAGACAAATCTCTTCTTCGGGGCGACTAATCTCCCAGAACTGCCTTCCCGCTGGCTAATCTGTAAATAGTCGGCGGGATGGCACTAGGAGCGATTTATTTTCCTAAATTGCCTGAAGTTTCGTCAGGCAACTTCAGAAAACAAATTGCTCCAAGTGCCACCACACCGGTGATATAAAAAATAAAAATTAATTCTTTAGTACATGTCTAATTCAGGCTTTACATACAAACAGACCCCTCCACCCTTTTTAATCCCTCTGTCCCTCCAAAAAAAAAAAAAAAAAAAAAAAAAAAAAAAAAAAAAAAAGGTGTTATTTAAATTCAGTCCAGTCACGTTTCATTCCACCAGGTCTCGGAGATACCAATTATATACATTTTTAGAGTATGTAATTAGCTAGGTCTCCCATTTTAACCGACAAACGTGCATTTGCCAGCATACAGCTGAGGTTACTACTTTTAGTTTTGAAATTTGTATTACTTAGTGGAGAATTATGTAAGTTATTAGTCAATTTTCCTTGTAACAGAGGGACATCCTTAGCTGGTAAACCGTATGCCCCGCCCTCACACTTTACTAATCCCACCCTCCCTTGCCTAAACACGCCTCTAAACTCTTAGCCTTCCCCTAGCACAGTGGACCCCCTTCAATTGAGGTGCAAACTGTCACAACTGTATAGGTTGTACCCCAACAAAAAATCAGCCCAGTGCTCTAGGAACCCAAACCCTTCCTACACGAAGACACCAAGAACCCAAACCCTTCCTACACCAAGACATTTAACTCCCTAAGCTCCCGCTGCCTTCCTAAACTTGCGCATGGCACTGGCAAAATTTCAGAAAAAAAAGGACATTGAAAGACCTTTCCTTGATCTTAAAGAGTGATTTCAGGGATCTAGGCTCGAACGTCTTCCATCTACCATTTAGTCATTAGTACCGATATGCATTGACAGATGGGTCATGCCCAGCCCCTGGCACCAGATCAACCACATGCCGAACCCTGGCACCAGGTAGTAACCAATCTGGCTTGAGGGAGGGCCACATGGGCCATAACTGTTGCTTTTAAAATTGAGCTGAATGCAGAGGATCAATTGCAAACTCACTGAACAGTTTTGTCCCATGTGGCCCCCCTTAGTCACTGAAAAACTCAGAGCTGAAAAGCAGGAGTGATCTGTTCTGTTACACGTCCTATCAGTCCAGCCTTTATACATTACATTTTTGCCTAACTATATCAATTTTTTTTTTTAGTTTGCACAGCCTATTTACCCAGTTTTTATTTGTACACTGAACTGTTCCTTTAGTTAACATGATTTGAATACATTTCTGCAGTCATTTCTATATCTAGCAATAGCATCCAATAGGTCAGTGCCCTAATACAAGCCCAATCAGGTAAAAATGCAGTATCCTACCCTCCAAAAAAAATCTGATAATTTCAATATAATAAAGTTCAAGGGTTACTGGAACTCCATGACTAAGCTTACCTTGCCCCAATCTCTCTGTGATGAGGAGCTAGCAGATGCCATTCTGGCTTTCTTTTTGCTTTCTTTCAACTTCTCACCAGCTAGAACCACTTCACTGGCATCATTTCTGCAGTCTGGGCAGTACCTGTTAATAAGTGTCTTATGTTAGGCAGCACAAGTTAAGACATACAAATACCTTGGATGAGAGGCCTAGTAAAGAGTATTATAGCACACAGGGAAGATCTAGTGGCCAACAAGAGGTACAACTAACTTTTGAAAAATAGTCCCAGAACCGTGCTTTAAGTATACATTTATTTCACATATTAAAAGTCAAAAATTACCCCATCATGGAGCCTAACTCATTTCATGCTTCCTAGCACTTCGTCATAGGCAATCAAAAGACTTAATATGTGAAATAAACGTATACTTTTTATCTTTAAGCACGGTTCTGGGACTATTTTTCAAAAGTTACAGCACAAGTTAAGAGACCTCTAAAGTTCATATGGTCTTGCCATACATACACAGACAGGATCAACTTCAGAATACAGCTACCACAGCTAGAATGTCTGCAAGATCCAAACCATATAAAAAAAAAAAAATAAATTTAATGAGCTCACAGCAATACCCACCAGTCTTCATCTTGAGGTATGGCAGACAATGGGGGTTTAAGGCAATAAATGTGAAACGCCATGTCACACTCATCACAAAGAAGTTGTTTCTCTGGGTCCTGTTTGCCCCCACAAATATAACATGCACACATTCTACAGGCTCTCTTTGGGTTGTCCTTACAGTGTTTGCACTCTGGACCATTCTGACCTGAGAAATAGAGAGTCGTGTTTAGCTCTTTCAAGAACACTACACATTGCAGACAATTCCAGAAGTCTCAGACAAATCAAGTAATTAACTCACGTTTTTGAGGGCTCTCCGTGGTATTAAGATATGTAGATCCTGGTTCTTCAATTTTGTAAATTTCATCAACAAATTTTATTCTACAGTCATTTAGCGAGTCACCAGCATCCCTAAAATAAGAGCCACCAAACATTAATGAATGGCTGGATTTTGGAGAGGGAAAAGGGTGCTTTAAAAAAAAAAAAAAAAAAAAAAAAAAAAAAAATGTAAATAAAAAAAAAAATAATGAATGCATTATAAGGGCAGTGGCTGACATGCAGATTTGTCACTCCTGAAAATGCATTTCCATTAGAAATAAATCGTCGGCAATAAAAAACACAACATGGGTTTTACTACCAGCAACAGTTAGTTAAATCAGGTTGATAAAGTCAATCAAGTTAAACCCCTCTGAATGAAACCCAGCATATTATGCATACCTTCACAAATTATATATTACCATCTATACGGACTATAGAATTTAGTATCACAATAGCTGATATCATGCCTATCCAAGAAATCCCTTAAAAGCATTAACAGAATCAGCCATAACATTCAGCTATTTCCAATGGAGACGCATACGTTGCTGCAGTCACGCTTTTTTTTTATATAATTGGGGACAAATCTCCCAGACACTGGCCTCAGATGCCAAAGTTAGTGATTTTAGGGAGTGCATAAAAAAAAAAAAAAAGTTTTGCAGACAACTGCCAAACTCAGGGTAAAAATTAATTTGATGTGCAAAAGGGAGGGGGCCACAGCATCTAACAAAGTACTGTATTTTAGCGATGGTCAATTGTTCCCTGATATACAGCCTTTGCAGTATAGATTGAAAAAGTTTTTGGAGCCCATGGGTATGTCACCAAATACGGATAGGTGTTTTAACTGCTAAATACAGGAGAGCTGAAGGCCCCCCCAAGGGTTGTTTTAACAGCTGACAAACACAGGAGTCTTGCTTGAGTCTGAAATATTTAACAATTACTGCTTTTGTTTTGGCAGTTACCTGTAGCTTTCAAGCAAAGTACAAAGCCTAGAAGCAAATACCTAATACACTTACCCAAGCAATAGCTTGGCATACATTTCTTTAATTGTTCTGGTCTCCCGTTTCCTCAGTATTTCTGCATCATACCAGTATCCTCTCTCCTTTGGCTCATCTGGGTTATAATTTACCATTACCACTTGACCTGCTTTGATCTCATGCCATGGAAGAGTGGTGCGTGCTCGCAATCTCACATCCTTAGAAGTCAACTGCACAACTCCATTTTCAGGATAACTAAAATATGAAAGATACTACATGAGTTAACGAGAAGTAAAATGTAATAGAAAAATTCTACATGTTTCTACAAGAGTCCTCTGGGCATCACTGAACTGGATGACAATGTGGTTTCTGACAAAAAGTGCCAGCTAAAAGATGCCTGGTGTGGCATAGGCCAAATAAGATTTGTTAACGTGCACACATTTTATTAGCTTGATTAAACTATTATATTTATAAAAAGGCCAACATATTCTGAAGAGCTGTACAAAAGACACCCAAAAAAAAAAAAGTTAAATAAAAATTAGACAGCCCTTCAATGAGCATGACTGAATCGTCTAGAATCCCAATGTTTAATAATAAAAGTACTCACTCTTCATATTTTACATGATAGATTATGGCATCAGAAGTTGCAGATGTGTCTGAAATATCAGCCAATGTTCCATCAGGGATCACTTTCTTGGAGACATTTACAATTTGAGCTTCAAACCATGCACCCATATTTCGATCTCTGGCATCCACTAAATCATTTTTCTGCAAAAGTAACTGCTATTAATGACAAAATTAGGGATGCCCAGAATCCAGTTTTAAATTGGGCCAAACCCCCAAATGCTGCATGAAAGATTTGGTTGAATACCGAACTTGCATATGCAAATTAGGGGTGTAAGGGGAAACTTTTTTTTGGTTCAAGTATTATTGAATTCAAGATACATGACAGTGGATATATCATCATTATTAAACAATTTGCCAATATGCAGATTGGGCATTCACGCATATTCAAAAGGATCAAAACAGTAATGTATGAGAATAAATACAACTATTCAAGTGAGCCGTTTGGTTATTATTCATTAAATTGTGTTTGCTACCGGAGATTACCTAAATCCATAGTTCACATAATAAACGACAAATTTTTTGGAATCCTGTATATAAGTATGTTATGATATTTCTTTCTATGCATAAATTCAATCGACACATCAGCTGATTTTACTTTTATTCAGTAAGGAGTAGTTAAAGGGATACGGTCATGGGGAAAAAAAATTTTCAAAATGAATCAGTTAATAGTGCTGCTCCAGCAGAATTCTGCACTGAAATCCATTTCTCAAAAGAGTAAACAGGTTTTTTTTATATTCAATTTTGAAATCTGATATGGTGCTAGACATATCAATTTCTCAGCTGCCTCAAGTCATGTGACTTGTGCTCTGATAAACTTCAATCACTCTTTACTGCAAGTTGGAGTGATATCACCCCCTCCCTTTTCCCCCCAGCAGCCAAACAAAAGAACTATGGGAAGGAAACCAGATAGCAGCTCCCTAACACAAGAGAGGTTGTGTGGAGGGTGTGCTCTGTTTGCTGTGTTTTCTCCCAAGCCCTTGCGGGTCTGGGGGGTTAGTTTTCTCGTTTATTTTTTCCTTTTCTTTTTTTTTCCCCCCTTAAGTTTATTTTTCTGCAAAGCTACCCCCTCCCTATTTACCCCCCCTCATCACCCCTTTAGCCCCTCTTCTATCATGAAGAAGAAGGGAGCCTTGCCTTCAATCCGTGTGCTGAGGACCCGGTTGGGTTCTAGCAGGAGGACTGCCACTTCCAATATGGCAGAGCTTGTGGAGAGTGCTGTTGTAAGCAAGCTGACACTGGCTACAGATGAGACTCTGATGGAAAGTGATGGCTTTGCCTACGGTGAGGCCCAGGAGAGTCTTGAAATGGATGCTGCGCTGGAGCAGGGAGCTGGAGTTGGAGTATCTGCGGGGAGCTGTAGAGCTGCAACAAAGGCAACCTCAAAAGCCAGTGCTGAGACTGCTGGGAATGGCAGTATGGAGTCAAGTGAACAGAAAATGGCCGCTGATGCTGAGGAGCCAGGTTGCTACATTGCACTGGAAGTGGCTGAGAGTGCTCTCAGAGACAGCATGGAGTTAAAGCATTCTACGATGGAGGCAAGAAATGAGAGGCAGGTGAGTGAGGGGAAAGTGGGAGCAGAGACTGTGCTACCAGGTGAGGGGGAGGCTGAAGTAGAGACTGCAGTGACCAGTAATGGAGGGACTGTGATACAAACTGCATTGCAAGGTGCTGGTGATACTGGTGCAGAGACTAAATAAACGCAAAGCTGGAGCAGAGACTGTCATAGAATATGAGAAGATCATTAAATCTCTAAGAGACTTAAAATGTTTGGAGGGTAAACGGATTTCTCTGACTAAAGGCATTGACTCTCTGATTCAACAGCTAAACCTGTTGACAGGGGAAAGCAGAGCCAAGGCTATAAGGGAATTGGCTTTTGTAAACAAGGAGTTGGAGGAGACTGACCTGCAAATGAGACATTTTAGACTATTGAGCCATGGAAAGAACTCTAGGATAATAAAAAACACTGAGGAGATGCGGGAGGGTGGAGGAAATGTTGCATCTATGAGAATAATGAAAGTTACAGAGCTGCTGAAGGAAGCTGTTTCAATGCAAAGTTCTCATGCAAATATTTCTGTTTCTGTGGGTCAGTGTATAGGTTCAGGTGTGCTGAATAATCCACTAAATGGCAGGGGGGAGGGGCAGCTGGGAGTGAGTGGCTGCAGGCAGGAGAGTGAGCAGCAAGGTGTTTCTCTGCCTGGGGGTCTCAGTGCAACTGCTCCAGGTATATCTGCAATGAGAAAGGGGGCAAATGCTTCATCTGGAGAGATCACAAATGTTACACAACTGCTTAAGGAAAATGTCCCTATGCCAAACTCTGATGTTAATGCTGCTGTTACTTTGGATCATGATACTGGCTTAGGTGGCTTGCATGCTGAAGTGAATGGGATGCATGGTGGGGGGGAGGCGCAGCTGGGAGTGAATGGCTGCAGGCAGGCGAGTGCAAATGAGAGTGAGCAGCAAGGTGTCTCTCTGCCTGGGGGTCTTTGCGCAACTGCTTCAGGAATATCTATTGGGAGAGAGGGAGCAAATGTGTGGGGGGCAAAAGCGTCTGTTTGATGTGAATGCAGATGAGGAGTTAGAGGAAGATTTTGACACCACAAAGTCAGAATGTCACCATAATCATGAAAAGTGAGTCTGTGCACCCAGAAGACATTGTCATGTGGCTAAAGCGGCAGTGCACTGTATTGTTTCCCTTAGTCAAGATATATGATGAGGAGGATTTCTGGGTGGGGGGGTACAAGGTCCAGGTAAAACTGAATTCTCAGGGGTATGTTCAGCAGCACTTGCCAAATTCATTCTTTATTGGTAAGAGCAGGGGTGTGTGTTACTATGTTGGGCAGCCAAAGCTGTGCTTTAAATGTGGCTCAAAATCCCATTTTGCAGGGAAATGTACTGTACAAAAGTGTGCTTTCTGTGGAGAGATTGGACATCCCAGCAAAGAGTGTGTGAATAAGATCAGATGCAATCTATGCTTGAGGGAAGGCCATGCTTATAGGGACTGCCCAGAGGCCTGGCACAACATAAAGAAGTCCTGCCCAAACATAGAGGAGCAAATGAGCAAAAAACTTTCTGAAGCTGTTCCCTCTGTATTAAGTACTGAGTGTGTGCTGGGGAGAAGGAAGCTACGGAGCCCATTCAGAAGAAAACGGAGGGTGGGGGAACAAAAAAGGTACAAAGAGACACACGTGCCCCTGCAAAGAGTAGTCGGGTGGATGAGTGGAAAACTGTGGGTAAAGATGGGAAAAAAGCAACTAAGGCAAAGAATGTACCTGGGAAAGTAACTTTTGATACTAGAAATAGGTTTACGGTGTTGAAGGGGGGGGGTTCTTGGGGTGAGATGGTGGAGGAGGAATTGGGGGAGCTGGTAAGGATGACTGAGGAGGAGGAGGAGGAGCGGGAGAAAAGGAAAAACGCTTGTCAGAAAGAGTGTCAGTAGGAAAAAGAAAGATGTTGCTGGGGAGTCTCAGGCGTTAGAGTGGGAGTCTCTAGAGTAAATGGAGGAAGGGGAAGAGGTGCCTTTAGGGCCAAGAGTTCAGGTGAAGAGAGAGGCCAGTAACAGATCAGTTAATAAAAACAAAAAACAGATGGATCTGTCGCTTGATTTCCTTACTATAAATGCCTGTAGCATTAAGAACAGGAGAACCCGCTTTGTAGCCTTTGAATATCTGAGAAATACAGAGGCAGACATTTTCCTACAGGAGACCAGACTTTCATCCCTACAGGAGATCAAGGAAGCAAAGAGAGATTGGAGGGAGGGACTTTCCTTTTGGTCCATAGCCTTTGAGCAAGCGGGGGGGGGAGTAGCCATTCTCTTTAAGGGCAGTAAGCACTTTGTGGTGAAGAAGGTGGTAGACATACAGGTGGGCAGGTGCATGATGCTTGATATTCAGCATGAAGGGAAACTCCTACGGCTAATTAACATCTATGGGCCTCAGTCTATTTCTGAGAGGAGGACTTTGACTGATGTCAAGCAGTTTCTGTACACTTCTGTCCCAATAATTTTTGCTGGGGATTTTAACCAGGTCTTAACTGCTGAGGACAGAACTGGGAGGCTGAATAAATATGAGAGCTTGTTTTTTTAAGACTGATAGAAGATGCAGAGCTGCAGGACTTAGCCATTGTAAATGGGAGAAAAGAAAAACACATATAGATGTGGGGAGCGCAGCAGCAGAATTGATATGGTTTTTATCAAAAAGGAAAGTTTTTCTAATTTTAAGGAAATAGGGGTTGACTTTTCAGACCATTTAGCTTTATTTTTTCATTATGGTCTGTTAGGTAGGATGGGTTTTGGTAAAGGGCTTTGGAGGTTGGGGAAGGAGAGTGTTAGAATGACTTAAGAATCTTTTACAGAATGAAGTATCTAAGAGTTTTTCGATTGTATTTCAGATTGGTGGGAATCAGCTAATGATACTTTCCGGACTTCTTTCCGAACTGCCTCTTTTAAAAAAGGGAGGGCTAGAGAGAAAGAGAGCTGGTCTCTAAGAAGGAAACTTGAGATCTGTTTTTCGAATGGGGAGGGGGGAGAAAAAGTTAACCGGCTTAAGTACTTGTTGAGGCAGTGTCAGAACAACCGGCTTAAGTCCCTGGTTCTGGAGAGGGACTACGGAAACTCAAATTCCCTGGACCCTTACCAGAACTGTAAGGAGACATTTAAAAAGAAGCGGGTTGAGGGCCTTTACAACCTTAAGGGTGAATTAGAAGTTTCTAGGGAGGGTATCCTGGAGGTTGTGAGGTCTTACTACACTGACCTTTACAAAGAAAGGGCTTTGGATAAAGGTAAGATTCAAGCTTTCCTGGAGGCGACCCCAGTTTCAAACACTGACAATTTGGACTTTTCCCCTTTGGTGTCAGAGATAACAGAGGAGGAGGTACTGCTGGCAATTGAAAAGCAGAAAAGAAGGGCCCCTGAGCCAGATGGTTTCACTGCGGAGTTTTACAGCACGTTTAAAGAAGAGTTGGTTCCAGTTCTTACTGAAGTCTTTAATGACTGTCTGACCAGGGGATGCCTTCCTAAATCTATGCAGTCCTCCTCTCTGGTTCTGATATCAAAGGGGAAGGATTTGAGGCACGTTGAGAATTGGAGGCCAATTGCCCTTCTCAATTGTGATAGGAAGATTCTGGCTAGGATTCGCTCACAAAGGTTGGGTGTGGTGGCTGGGTCTCTTTCTAATTCTCAGTTCTGTTCACTGGGGGGGGGGAAGGGACATTTTTGGTGCTGTTCTTTCTCTCAGGGAAGCACTGGAGAGGTGCAAGGCTTGGCAATGGGGCAACTACTTTCTCTCTTTAGACCAAATAAAAGCCTTTGATAAAGTCAATCATGAATATCTATGGGCTGCTTTGCAAAGATACTGCATTCCGGATGAATTCATTAGATGGCTAAGAGTTTTGTACAGTGGGGCAAGTAGCTTCCCATTGATTAATGGTTGGAAAGGTGAGGACTTTTTGGTGAGAGCTGGCGTGAGACAGGGATGTCCTCTGAGTCCACTTCTGTATGTTTTCTCATTAGATCCATTCTTGGAGACTGCAGGATTGTGGGCTTGGGGGGGTTCCATTTCCGTCGGATCGAACCTTTAAGTTCATAGCCTATGCGGACGATGTTACTCTAGTAATATCAAAACCTGAGGAGGAGGGAAAGGTTTTGGAGTGCATCGAAAGTTACTCTGAGGCCTCAGGGTCTCAGATCAACCAAGAAAAATCAGAGGCTTTTTGGACTCGAGGGGAAACCAAGCTTCAGGCTTAAGAAATTCCCAGTGGCCCCAGGTTTAGTTAGAATTTTAGGGATAAAATTTGGGAAGGGAGATCTTGCTAAGGAAAATTGGGAAGACAAACTGAATGCAGGTCTGGCAAAGGTTCAGCGGTGGAAATTCTGGAAGCTGACCTAAAGAGAAAGGATTCACATTATTAAGACTTTCCTGGTTCCGCTGTTTCTCACATCTTCTTGTTACCAGAATCTCTCTATGCCTGGATCCAGAGCCTGTTCTTCCAAATGCTTTGAGGGAATAGGCTCAACCCGGTAAAAAGGGGGGGGGGGATCACGTTCCTGCAGAAGAAAAGGGTAGGGTTGGACATGCCATGTCCCGTGGCTTTCTTCTGCACCATCTTTCTGAAGTTTAACTTTAGGGGGGTGGTGCGGGGGAGAGAGTCTCTGTGGGAAATCAGTGTTAGAGACTGGGCATCGCCTTTTATTAGAGATTGGTTACTCGATGGCAGAGTGAAAGAGGTCCGGATAAGAGGAGGCTTTTTACCCACATATCTGAGGCAGACTGTAAAGATCCTGAAGAAGTGGAACATTAGTGCAGAGGATTTAAGATCAGTGCACAGGAAAGTCATTTATTGGAGCTTTTTAGATCTGTATTTTGTTTCTCCAATAAGTGTTGCAGATTGTGCTGGGGAGGTGATGCAGGAGAGTCTCCATTTTCTTACTAATAAGAGATTGCCAAGAAAGTTTTGGGACATCACATGGTTATCTCTGTAGGGCAGACTATTTGTCAGAGGTAATCTGAAATATTTAAATGTGGTTGACAGGGAGTGTCCATGGGGTTGTTGGGTGGGAGACACGCAGCAGCATTTCCTACTGGAATGTCCAATTTCCTCCTCTCTAAGAGACAGTGTGGCAAGAGCTTTAGCTCTTAATATGTTCAGAGATTTGGACTTTGCTGAACTTTCATATGGTGTCATTAAGAACGATAAAGCAGGAAACAGACTCACTGCATATAATTCTGGCAGTTATGAGGTATCACTTATGGAAAATGAGATGCAGAATGAGTCAGTTGCAATTGTCAATTGAAAATGTCACCAATGCTATTTGTCGAGATATTGTTATTATTAAAACTAAGGAGATTGGGTTTTTTGATATGTGCAAAGATTTGTGGGAAGGGGTTAATTTGTCTTTTTCAAATGTTTGATTTGTAAGTAATGTAATATTTTTCTTTGTTCTAATCTGATTTGTTTTTGTAATTTTGATTATTTTAAATAAAATTCCCTAACACAAGATAACAGCTGCCTGGTAGATCTAAGAACAGCACTCAATAGTGTTCACTTTTTCCCAATATCACTTTTTTATTCATGTGTGACACTTTAATCTGGGATTTACCCTAATTGGTGGAGAGGGTTATTTAATGATGTGTTACACTTCCTGTTATCCTGACGACGGCTCCAGGTGAGCCAAAACGCGTTTATACACCATGCACCAATAAACAAGTTTGATACTTGCTTGATGGCAATTGCTGTGAGTGCTTTCATGGACTGATATATATCTATATATCTGACACTGCAGTTACATATTCTATGAGCAAAACATATTCTATGAGCAAAGCATAATAGGCACATGAACCAATTTCCAAAATAAAGCCAATTCCCCTACCCCTGTCCCTCCCCTTCTACCTTTTCCCCCCCAACATATAGGTAGAACTGAGCCCATAACCAACAATATAACCAAACTGGGGTGACCAGTGCAGTACGCTCTCAAGCTGCTGTGAACTTAACCAACTACTTTAAGGTGCTCCCTGCGGTTTCTTCCCTCCTTCTGAAATGCCCAGTCACTTGACCAATGCAAGGAGAATGCGCCTTGCCCCATCCATTATGGCAGCCTCAGGGGATGATGTGAGAATGCAATAAACCCAATACGGATGATGTGAGGATGCAATAAACCCAATACGGATCTAGAGTCCTGGGCTGCTCAGAGTCATTAGGTTGGCAGAGGGTTCCAAGAATGTTCGTAGATTCCTTGCCCTTCTGTTAGGAACATCATAGGATAAATGTACTTAGAATCAGAATAATAAGTAGAGATACTGCCAAGCTATTACTGTAATGGAGAGAGTGCCACGGGGGCCGCCATCCAACCGCTAAGATCTTTGGGAGAGTGGAAGAAATGTGTGATGCCATCTTCAATTACCTGCATTTTTTGCTGGGTACAACATAGCGTACTGGATGTTGAGGGCACACATTAGTTTTTTGCAATCCATAAATTGCACGCGATGTTTCTGGACTCCAGCGGAGAAGTCTGCGTATACAGAAATTTTGCTGTACTGGAACACAATGGATTCCTTCTGCCAGACCCATCTCAGATCTTATCCAGGACCCTCTCATTCATAAGTCGTGCGATTAATGGCCTTGGCGGGGTCCCTGGCGGTCCACATTTCGTAGGTATGCGATGTGCCCTTTCAATCGTAAAGGATGTAGAAGGAGACAGCTCCCCAAAAGCCCCTCTCGGCCAATCCTTCAGGAATTGTTCCGGATCAGTCCCTTCTGCTTTTTCGGGAAACCCAACAAAGTGCAAATTATTCCTACGTAAGCTATTTTCCATGTTGTCTGCTTTCTGTTGGGCTTGTATTAGGTCTCGCTGTAGCTGTTGTACCCTATCCGGAAGGGGTATGCAGGCGTCTTCTATATCTCCAATCAGTTGTTCCGCGGCTTTGGCCCTTTCTCTAATTTTTTCGCATGTCATGTCGGATAATAGACAAGTCCACCTTTATTTCCTCCATTTTAGAACTGATCAGCGTAGAACATGTCTCTGGTTGCCAGTATTTCTGCTAGCAGATCCGACAGTGTAGGCTCGGCGGATTCAGGCTGCGTCACATGGTTATCAGTGCTCGGTGAGGGCGGCCACGATGTTGTGGCGCCATCTTGTGCTGCCTTTCATTCACGGGCATATTTTTCAAGCTTAGCTGCTGCCTCAGAGGCCTGTTTCTGAGCATGATTTTGCCCCATCAGATGTCTCTGCAAGAGCGGCTCCTCAACTTGTTCCACTTTAGCCGGTTTGTGTGGGTATTACAGGATAAAGCAGGATAATTAGCCGGTTTGTGTGGGTATTACAGGATAAAGCAGGATAATTAGGTCAGACACCGGAGCTCAACCCAAGTGCGACTGTTCACATTCGGCTGTTGACCACACCCCCCAAGGGGAAACCATTTTTACTTCCTTGTTTCATAACAAAGTCACGCAATTTAATTTCCTGCCTCTAATTCCATGTGCAAATTAGGATTCGGCCGAATCCTGCTGAAAAAGGCTGAACCATATACTGGATTTGGTGCATCCCTAGAAAAAAATACATCCATAATTACAAGGAAATTTGTTAAACACATACCTTATACAGGCTAATGCCTACATTTTCATTATTCATGTTAACAGGCTCTCCATCCACGGTACTCTCACCACTACCAGAATTCTTATCAGAATCACTCTGTCCTGAACCACAACCAGAATCCGCGTCAGAAAGTTTACACTCTTTATGCTTTGTGGGAAAAGAATCAGGAATCTGACGCACCAACAGCTGAACAATGTCATTCAAACCCACACTGTAATCAAATAGTGTGTGTCCATTCTCCATCTGCAAGGCGAAAAAGTACATTTATTTAATTAGAACCTTAACTCTTTCATGCTTACTTAGGTGGTTAGGAGTTCAATTTTGAACAGCACTAGTTACACTATATGGGTAAATTGACAGTGCTGCAAATTTCTGCCTCAAACTGCTAATTTGAGAAAGTTAACTGGTTTAAAGGAGAATTCAAGCCCTTAAAAAAATTTTTTTAAAAAATAAAAAAAAAAAAAAAAAGAGGACACCCTACATAGACACCACCCCCCCCCCCTTCCTGGCTAGATGCTACCCCGGGTAAATGTGCTAACTTTTTACTTACCCCTCACTGCAGATTCAGGGCATCCAAGTTCACGGCTTCCATCTTCTCTTCGGTCTTCTTCGGAAGTGCCATATTGGTGCATGCGTAGTTGGAGCAGTCTGCCGCAAAGTCACAGAATTTGCTGAAGCACCAGAAGTCCCAATGATTACAGAAGATGGCTGCCGTGAACTCCGATGCAGTGACTTTGCACCGAGGGGTAAGTAAAAGGTATGGGGCATTTACACGGGGTAGCAGCTAGGCTGGTGTTTTTTTAATAAGAAGTTGAATTCTCCTTTAAGGTCAATCTTCCTACCTTTTTCATTGCTCTAATGCAGAGTTCTTTACACTTTTTGGGACTAGGCCCCCTTTTGATGATAATGCATTAATTTCCAAAAATGCTCTAGCTCTGGTTTCAGAAGAGTTCCCACTACTTGGGATCTGGCTGAATACTTTGTGAAAGATTTGGCCTAATACTGAACCAAATGTGCATATGCAAATTGGGGCAGGAAATGAAAAAGTAAAAAAAAAAAAAAAAAAAAAAACTTTACTTCCTTGTTTTGTGACAGTCATAAGATTTCCCCTCCCATCCATAATTTACTTGGACAAATTAGGATTAGGTCCACCCAGGCACAAGGCTAATTTCCAAGGTCAAATCCTGAACCGAAACCTGGATATGGTTATACCAAATTATGACAATTTCTGTGTCAATCCAATTGTACAATAATCCAAAAAGTTGAGATTAAGAAAAATGCTTCCAAAAGCATGTACATCTAACGTAAATTGTATTATGCATAGTGAACATGTAATTCTATGTTTATTATTCTGTGGCAGGAATCAAATTAAAAGGAATAATTCCCTTTCGGTGGTAAATTCACATATGCCTTTGCAAGAGGGGAAAAAATATATTTAAACAAGTCAGCAAGTTATTCAGAAGACCCACATATTTGAAAGATCTGTACATTTGAAAAAAAAAAAAAGACAAATCAAATACAGGTTTGACTGATATTCTGGCTTTTAATATTATATACTGTGTCTAGCAAATACTTCAATTGTTACACCTTCCATATTTTAATTACTTGTTGGCAGCCATATCAACTTATAATTAGCAACACATTTTCAGGGCTTGCAGAGCATTTATATACATGTGAAAGTAAATCAAAAGTATCTTCAACATCTGCTCAATTTAGCTGGTTACATTAACTCTGTTTTAAATTGGTCATGGCAAAGAGTTCAGTAAACCGTAGAGATCAGTTCTCTTATTCCCTGGGTGCTATTCTCAGATTTGCCTCATGCTGCATTTATGTACTCTCGACAAAGCTATAGATTACAGTAAATGCAAGGGAAGCAGAGAAAAAAAATAAGTGATCAGAATGAAATGTCTGAGTCTGTCTGCACTCCATGGGGCTCATTTATCAACACTGGGCAAATTTGCCAATGGGCAGTTACCCATAGCAACCAGTGAATAGCTTTTTAAAGCCAGCTGCAAGTAGAACAATGAATGCAACAATTTGATTGGATGCCATGGGTAACTGCCCATGGGCAAATTTGTCCAGTGTTGATAAATGAGCCCCCATATGTCTTCAAATATAGGCCATGTTTATCATATATTTAGGTTTGTGGAGGTCTAGGGGGCTAGTTAGAGCTAATCAAACCTAAACCTTCAGTATACTAATGGAGCCTTAATTGAATAGCTGGGCCCTTTAGTATTGCTGCATGTTTAATTTAAAGTGTAAAATGCTTAACACATTACTTGGCAGTTGGTATAAGTTTGCACAAAATTAGCTAGCAGTGAAAGGTTAAAGGGATACTGTCATGGGAAAAAAAAAAATTTCAAATTGAATCAGTTAATAGTGCTGTTCCAGCAGAATTCTGCACTGAAATCCATTTCTCAAAAGAGCAAACAGATTTTTTTATATTCAATTTTGAAATCTGACATGGGGCTAGACATATTGTCAATTTCCCAGCTGCCCCAAGTCATGTGACTTGTGCTCTGATAAACTTCAATCACTCTTTACTGCAAGTTGGAGTGATATCACCCCCCCCTCCCTTTCAGCCAAACAAAAGAACAATGGGAAGGTAACCAGATAGCAGCTCCCTAACACAAGATAACAGCTGCCTGGTAGATCTAAGAACAACACTCAATAGTACATGTCCCACTGAGACACATTCAGTTACATTGAGAAGGAAAAACAGCAGCCTGCCAGAAAGCATTTCTCTCCTGAAGTGCAGGCACAAGTCACATGACCAGGGGCAGCTGGGAAATTGACAAAATGTCTAGCCCCATGTCAGATTTCAAAATTGAATATAAAAAAAAAATCTGTTTGCTCTTTTGAGAAATGGATTTCAGTGCAGAATTCTGCTGGAGCAGCACTATTAACAGATTCATTTTTTTAAAAAAAAAATTTTCCCATGACAGTATCCCTTTAACCCCCACATGTAAAAATGTTTGCCCAAGTGCAGTAACACATAGCAATCACTGGTTGCTATGGGTTACTGCATTTGGTTATATTTACTGGTCGCATGTTTCTTTACAAGTGAACAGTACAAGTGAACAGTAAATACTGCTGAACAGAAAGCTAAACTATTAAACCACAAAATAAAAAATGAGTATCAATTGAAAACTGCCCCAAAATATCCTGGTTTACGAAACTAAAAGTTAAGGAAACCGTGATGTTTATTGGTTATCCAATAACCTACCTTTCAAGAACAGTAACCATAGATTTTTGTGTAATTAAAACAGGCCAAATATAGATTCAGCACAAACCATAATGAAACTAGTTTACTTATTTAAAGCCCACATAACACGATATGCACTTTCAGGCACTCATTTTATTTAACGTTTACAGTGATACTGTCACCAGAAACTGAAGCATTTCAAAAGAGACTAGAACATCCCAGGGTACTTGGCTATCTTAGCTCTGTGATCGGCAAATCGCTTTACTTAATTTTTCATGATTCAAAGAGGTCTGGCATGGTGCCAAGACACTGTTGTACCGCTATTCAAAAAGATATTCCATTCTCAGCCTCAAAACTATAGGGCGGTTTAGTCTGACATCAGTAGTAGAAAAGCTCTTCGAAGGGTTAATGAAGGAAAAGATACTGACTTCATCAGAAATCATGCTATGCATTTGTGCCAGCATTGTTTTATCTTGCCAGACTAATTTAATTTCTTTTGAGCTGAGCAGGGACCTCGATTCTGGGATGGCAGATGATGTGCTCTACTTAAGACTAAAGGCTAAAGCATTAGAGACAAAAAGCAGGTGGCATTTTTACCAATAAAGATCACCACACCAGAGGCCACCCCTTCAGACTAGAGGAAAAGAACTTTTATTTGAAACAGCGTAGGTGGTTCTTCACAGTTAGGGCAGTGAGGTTGCAGAATGCACTACCATATGATCATCATCATTTATTTATATAGCGCTGTCAAGATACGCAGTGCTTTACTGCAGTTATAGCAAACAGGTAATAAATAGGTAATAAATAGTGGATAACAGACAATGATTACAGAATACAATAGGGTTTACAAACTAAAAGGTTAGGGTACAATTGAGACATTAGGATTGTATAAACAATTTGTCATTTTTGATACAGCAATGATTAATTAAGGTACATCGAATAGGCCTCTAAACAGATGGGTCTTTAAGGAGCGCTTGAATGTTTGGAAGGAAGGAGAAAGTCTGAGCTTGTGGCAGAGAGTTCCAGAGAAAAGCAGATATGATGATGCTCATTCTGTTAATACTTTTAAGTGGTTTGGATGGTTTCTTGGACAGGCATAATATTAAAGCCTATTGATACAAAATTTTAGTTAGTATAGATATGGGTATCTAGGGCCCCAAAACAAGGAGAATAGGGCGGTTAGATCAAGGACCACAGGTAGGAACTGATGCAGTTGTCGATCAGAGGCTTTTAATACCCACATGATCAACATCTGGCTGACTCTCGTTCAGATATCAGGGAGCCGGTCTGAGGGCCCCATACACTGCTGGCTTAAATCTGTGTCAATTTATATCTGCTAGTTTATGGAGGCCTTAAGGTTTCAGTCAGATACGCAAGTTAAGTGCAGGCTGAGAAACAACCTATCGCCTCAGCTCTGTTAGGCTAGTAAACAGATTTCTGCAACAGAGAAAATGCAGATCCCTGCCTTTGTTGTGAAATTTCTAGTGTGCTACTAGTCTTAAGGTGGCCATACACGGGCCGATAAAAGCTGCCAACAGACCGTGTCAGCAGCTTATTGGCCTGTGTATGGGGCCCCCCCGACGGGCTTCACCGATCGAGATCTGACGGAAAGTCGGCCAGATCTCGATCGGATGGGACAGAAAATGCCGTCGGATCGCGGCCGCATCTATTTGTTGATGCAATCCCGCGACCCGACCGCCCGTTAAGGCATCGTTAGGATCCGATCGTTGGGCCCTAGGGCCCACGATCTGATCAGCCCGATATTGCCCACCTCAAGGTGGGCATATCCGAGGGAGATCCGCTCGTTGGGCGACATTGCCAAACGAGCGGATCTCAGTGTATGGGCACCTTAAATCTATGCTGTTGCAGGTAGGCACTTTTCAAACATTTCTAGACTCACAATCCATACCTCCCACCTGATGCTATCCCAATACAGAGTATGTCTACTTTGCAGGCACTGCACACAGACCTAGTGATACTGGATAGGCTGGTCTGATATTCCTTCATGTGGTGGAGTTCGAGGCAGACCTGCGCCACTGTGGGGGGAGAAAACCGCTATTAAAAACCTTTTTACACAACTTTTTCATGGATCAGTTCAGTCTGCCAACGAAATGCAGATGCACCCCTGGTCCCTCTTAACGTTCACGGTGCGTGGGACATAGGAGGACGGCACCTCCAGCAAGTAATACGAGAGAGTTAATCCAGCACACGTAATCTGCTCAAGGGTTATTACCCATGTTTAATGTCAAGCCAAACAGGTTACAACGTTTCGGGGGAGTACCCCTTCGTCAGGTGAGTCTGCACATCCTTAGCAATTTTCCTAGGTAAAGAGTAGTAGTACCCAGGCCTGCGACGAATGGAGTATGACGTAGAAGTAAAGAGCTCCGGGTGATAATCCTGTATACAGCCAATAGCAGCTCCCTCCATCTCCACTAAGGTACTCAGAATAGCTACTGATTCTAATACAGCAACTCACCGAATATGGGGAAAAAAAGTGCTGGCAGAACTCCTGGACGCTCCCGGTCAACAGACCATCACACGCCTTCCCAAAATGGTGGTGCAGCGCATGAAACACGGGAGGACATTGGAAAAGATCGCCGTGGCTCACAACCGGCTACGGTGAGAATGAACGCAGCACAAACCTTAAGTAAACATGCCCGAACATCTAGCCCAGACACAAACACGCTCCCTAGCCCCAGCAGAGACTGACAGATCCAAGGGGAAAGTACACCCACTCAACCAGTGCCCCCTCCTGAACCAACACGGGGGGAAATAATGCAGCAACTGGGCTCCAATCACACCTCCGTGTTAAATAAATTGGACGAGCTAAAAGACTTAAATATTATTAAAAGCTCAGAGAATAGACAAGTCAGAGCGGCGTATTTCTTATCTGGAGGAAAGAATGGGGCGCCCTGGAGGATCATGCCCAGAAAATAACTGTTCCACAAGCCAAAAAACCAGAAGACTTCAAAAATAGTCTGTGACGGATAGGGATGCACCGAATCCACTTTTTTGGATTCGGCCGAACCCCCGAATCCTTCACGAAGGATTCGGCCGAATACCGAACCCTAATTCGCATATGCAATTAGGGGTGGGAAAGGGAAAACATTTTTTACTTCCTTGTTTTCTGACAAAAAGTCACGCAATTTCCCTCCCCACCCCTAACTTGCATATGCAAATTAGGATTCGGTTCGGCCGGACAGAAGGATTCATCCGAATCCTGCTGAAAAAGGCCGAATCGTGGCCGAACCCCGAACCGAATCCTGGATTCGGTGCATCCCTAGTGACGGAATATCCGTATAGTGGGCATCCCTGAGCGCGCAGAAGGCAGACAAGTCTAACTGTTTGTAGAAAACAGGCTCACCCAAACATTTGGGAAGAAACCTTTTTCACAATGCTTTATAATAGAAAGGGCTCATAGAGTCCCAACCAAAGCACCACCTCCAGGAACTCCCCCGCAGCCACTCATTGCACGCATACTCAATTACAAAGATGAAAAAACCCCATTCAAGTTGGGGTGGAACGGGTGGGGTTTTTTTGGCTTTGCTACAACTGGACTACTACCTGGATGTCATCTTTGCCCAACATTGTTTTCCCTGCCTATCACCAAGCACTCAATTTTTACACCTGGAACGTCACTACTAGTCCCTTACCTACCTTTAAGCATGGATGGTCCTTCTATGTACATTCCTCATACTAAATGGCAGTGGTGAGACTGTTCTCAGGACTGGGCAACCCTATAAAAAGGGGACTAGTTTTCAAAGTAATCAGGAGGGCCAAACCTTACTTAATTTTTCTCCAGGAAACACACTTAGAGGGCGAAAAAAGAATGTGCTTTAAGGAGACCATGGTTGGGTGCTTATTACCACTCTACCTACTCCTCTTATGCAAAAAAAGTGTATTGATTTTGGTACTAGATCCTGTGCACTCTTTAACAAAACTGATATCAGATCCTGAAGGGTGTTTTGTTGATTGCATGTTCCTTAAATGGTTAAATGTATAACATAATCAATGTGTATATCCCACCCCCCTCAAGTCATTGCCGTGACTTATTATGGAGAAACTAGCCTTACTGTACGCACCCACCATAGTAATGGGGGACTTTAACTCGGTTATGTCCGAACCACTAGATAGGCTATACCTAGGTACTAGACCCTCCACCTCTCTATCCAAGCGGGCAACCACCTTTGACTTCACAGATTTGTGGAGAAAAACACCCAGAGGAAGAGATTTACTTGCTTCTCAGCCTCGCACAACACAATGTCACACATAGACCTGGCCTTTTGTTTGCCTCAGAACTTCGGGAGCTCCAAACAGGTTGAAATATTACCAGGGGGAATATCAGATCATTCCCCATTAATATTATATATTGAAACAACCCCCTCACCTACTGACAGAATATGGAAACTCAAATATTGGCTAAAGCAAGAGGACATAACCTCTGCAGTAGGAGTTAAAATCTATATTGAACTGAAGAAAGAATCAGTTACCCCACAGATACTGTGGGATTCCATGAAGGCATATACCCGAGGGCTGTATATTCAACAGATTAAGTCCTACAATAAAAACACAGAACTCGAGAACCAAACTAGAGGCTCAAGTCCTGCAAGCTGAAAATATTTTTACCCAAAACCCTACTGTACAAACAAAACAGGACTGGAAAGAACTCAAAAAGCCCTTCAAACTAAACAAATTCAACAGTTAAAAAAAAAAAAAACAGATACCAAAAGGCTAGCACTTTTGCCACTGGTGACAAAAATGGTAATTAAAGAGTATACCAGCAGTTAAGGACAGCAATGACTCCTTGATAACTAACCCGATAGAAATCAATAGTGTTCAAAGAGTATTACACAGAATTGTTTTCTTCCTGCATGACACATACTACCCCACAGGTACAGGCCGATCTACAAACCATACCCCTAACGAAGTTAGACATGGACGATAGGGCTCTCTTAGAGAGACCCATCACAGAGATTGAAGCCATAGCTTCCTTAGCAACAGGGGAAAACCCCCGGATTAGATGGCCTGCCCCCCGAAATATACCAAAAGCATGGTGACACAATGATACCCATTCTAGCCCCATGAAGTAATAAAGACACCATGAGCAAAGCGATGATTACTCATATTAAAACCGGAAAATGATCCGCATCTTAGATCTATATATTTGATTAATGTGGATGCAAAAATTCTGGCAAAAATACTTACCCGCAGACTTAACCAGAATATCACTAAGTTGATTTCCCCAGATCAAACTGGCAGAATGACAAACATTCGTAGGCTGTTCACTAATATGGTTGCACCTCACAACAACTCAGGGCACAGGGTAATTGTGGCATTAGACAATGAGAAGGCCTTTGATTGTCGAATGGAGGTATCCATGGGCTATTACGGAATCTATGGGTATTGGGCCAAATTTCAGAAAATGGGTGAAGGCCATCTATAACAAACCCACAAGCTAGAATTAGGAAGAACCAAAAGGTCTACTCCATTCTCACTTTTCAGGGGGACCAGGCAGGGCTGCCTTTTATCACCCCTATTGTTTGCTATTGCAATGGAACCCTTGGCATCCCTGATTAAACAATCAATAGAGGTTAAAAGGCTGCAAATAGGACCCCTTACTGAGACAGTGATGATGTACACAGACTACACTGTTTCTTGGAGAACCCCTATGAGGCCCTTGATGCAGCCCTGTCAGTGATTAACAATGATACAAATTATTCTGGATTAACGATTATTTGGAACAAGTCAGTCATTTTCCCCACTGACACCTTACAGCTGGAACAGAGCAGATACAACCCCCCTGTAATGGTCCACTACATTTAAATACTTGGGAGTACAGATCTGCAAGGATCTGGGAAAGTTTATGGACATCAACCTCCAGCCTTTGTTATTGTTTGAAATCAAAATTTAAGTTTGGAATAAACTCCCACTACTAATACTACTAGGTCGGATTAACCTCTTTAAAATGATACTACTCCATAAATTTACATATTTATTCCATCAGGCCCCAATCTCAACACCCACGGGCTTCTTTCAGAAACTTAAGTCACTGATAAACATTCAACTAGGCAGCTTCTTTCCCCAGGACAACGCTGCAACATCCCACCGATATGGGGGTTTGACTGCCCCAAATCTATTTCTTTACTACATTGCAACTAAACTGGTAAATGTATGGTGGTGGTATGCCCCTAACACAGAATGCTGCTACCACAGTTGAAGCGCAACAAGCGGGCTTCTACGAGGCCCTAAAGAATTCATTGTACCAAGGTAACAGAGGTCCTATCAACAAGACCCCACTTATGAAAAATATGATACAAATATGGAAGACTGCAATGCAATACTTCCCTAAGAAAGATAATGAATATTCAGGATGTCTGCCTATATGGTACAACCCCAAATTTTGGAATTTCCCAGATGTCCAATTGTGGGCTAATTACAAGATTAAATATTTAGCTCAAATAACTGAACAAGGCGATATACTATCCTCTATCCTATCTAGGATAGATGCTGAAAATAGGGGATGTGCATTTATCACTACATATGCCCCAGGAACCCAAGAAATCAATAAAATCATAAGGAAACATTGGAATATCCTAGAGGGGGATGAACTTCTAAGAGGAAAGATTCCCCAGAAACCTCAATTAATATATAAAAAAGCAAATAATCTAGGACAGGTTTTAGTGAAGAACTATATACCAACAGATAAAACAAAGAGGAGGAAACAGAATGATGAATGGAAGGGATTTTATCCATGTGCACTCTGCAAAGCCTGTAAATATGGCCAGAAAAAGAAAAGCTTTAAATCAAACGTTACGGATAAAATGTACAACCCAACATGTAATATATTGTCTGGAGTGCCCCTGTGGGTTACAATACGTTGGGAAAAGCAATAGGAAATTGAGGGAAAGAATCAACGAACATGTCCGGAATATAGAAAAGGGAGTAGAGAAACAATGTATCCAAACACTTTAAGAACTATCACAACAGTAGTGCGAAGGGACTAAAATTCTGGGGGATCACTACCATCACACAAAATTGGAGGGGGGGTGACTTAAGAAAAACACTTCAAAAAGAAAGCAAATGGATATATAATATGCAGACTATATCACCTAAAGGTCTTAATATAGACATAAATTTAAGGGCTTTTTTGTAATTACACAAGGGTAATCACAGAAATAAAAATAAAAATAAGAATAATTAAAAAAATGCACGGAATTCATTAAGTTAAAATGGAAATTAAAAGGTTAAATGAAAATTGTTACAATTATAATTATCTATACGTATTATAATTTATATAAAAATTTATTCACAGTATGGAAGAGCACTTAAATATACACACAAACAGGAAATGTAAATTATTGTACACAAAGGAAGTATATATTTTAAAAGAATCACAATTATATGGTTTCTAGATATGTTTAATCAGTTTATAATTGATATACATTAAAATATATAGACCACCCCCTCACCATTATATGCTCAACTGATAGTGAAGCAAATAGAGGTAAATTCACCTCCACTGAATGCCCCCTAAAAATTAATACTGCACTAAGAACAACACTACATTAGAAGCACCACTGCACTAACTGTTAAGTGAAACGTACAACAAATCAAATAAGTGTTATTTGTAACCCTGCATATAATCGAACTATGTAACGTCTCTTGAGAAAAGCAATAATGTTGTACATTTGATGTTATAGAGATGTATTTGAAGTTCATTGTAGAACTATAACTCGCATATGGGGCTCTGAAACCCTCTTCCCCTGCTGGAGACAACTGTGAGAAAAAAGAGATAATATCCACAAGGGACACCGCAGCATTAACGTGCAAAGGATGGGAGATGCGGCTGGTCATACTGACAACTCAGATGACATCGGGTTACCATGGCAACATACTGCCGCACTTGGCCCTCGTGAACCGGAAGCTATGCGCAACAGAGAACCGGAAGTGACCGGACAAACAGGAGGAACTCGACGCGGATAACATTTTAAAAGGAAAATAGAATAGTACAGGTTTTTATGCCTCTGAGGAAGCCGAGATCATCGGCGAAACGCGTTAGGCGATCAAGGACTACAAGATCAAGGTCGCAGTATTCCCAAGGAGTGGACAGAGATATATACAATCTGGCAGCACCACAGAATTGGGACACAGCACCTTGTATGGACTAACTGCGATGATTTTAACAAACACATGTGAGTGTAATATTGGTTTTATCATGTTTTTTTAAAATAAAAGCAGGACTATACTATTTTCCTTTTTAATTCTTCACTCCTTGCACTGAAACAACGGAGGGACGTGTGTAACAGGAGGAGGATCTACGTACGGTTAAGATTATATGCTGAATTAACCCTTTTTGTCTGTAAGTAGGCAATTTTACTATTCGGTGAGGGGGCGGCTGCTGGTAATCTTACATCCACATGTGGTTATGTGCTATATTGAAATTTTAAGTCTGTAAGTAGGCACTCTAGCTATTGGTGGATTCAATCCCTTAAAGGTGAAGGAGTTTTTAAAAAGATACATACTTACCAATTTCCCTTCTCATCTGAGTCATGGAGCAAATAGGAAAGGTGGAGGAATAGACACCCATTATAGTCTACTATCACTGGGTGACGCCACTTGAATCAAAAATACTGCACCATATTGGTTTTTAACTCTTTATTGCCACAGGCGCTGGTCCTACTATTGGTGGATTGTTTTGGAGCAGTTTGGAGAGACTGTAAAGAGAACGGCTTTTAAAGAGAATCCAAAGGACTGACTATTTCTTTTTCATTGTTGATATACTATCCTGCCCTAAAAGACAAATTTTTACTGCCTAACAAGATGTATTTCAGATACTTACAACTACGCCATGCCTACAGATCCCCAATGGGAACACTACACCTAGGCGACTGGAGGCATTGGCAAGTGAACCTGGTCTTTGTTAAGCCTGTATCACAAATTTACTCCCTGCTAAACAAACCCCAGAAACCGGTCCTGCAAAAGCTGTATACTAAATGGTCAACGGATGCCCCTCTCCTTACCCCAGAAATGTGGGAACACATCCTAGAGTGCCACATGGCAATACTGATAAGTGCGAAAGATATGATCCAATTCAGATACCTACATCAAACCTAACACCTCATAGGTTACATATGATTAATCCCACCATCCCAGATGTCTGCCCCAAATGCAAAGGCTCCCCAGCAAACTATATTCATATGGTATGGCAATGCCCACTCATCAACAAGTTTTGGAAGAAAATATCAGAAGAGATAAGTGAATTATTGGCTCTTATAATTCCCCTAGACCCTTTGACTCTTCTTCTGAATCAAGGAGAGGAAACTGCCCCCACAATGGCAGAGAGGGCATTGCTAAATTTCTTATTCATTCAAGCAAAAAGGTTAATTGCTCTCAAGTGGAAATCTGAACACCCACCGAAAAAGCAGTGGATAGAAATGGTTAACAATTCAATACCACTATCAAATGACATATGCGTAGAGGATGTCCCAACAAATTTGATAAGATTTGGTCCCCATGGCTCTCTAAACATATACCATCACTAAGTACGTCAAGATGATCTAGATCTGTAAAACCCCTCTACCTATACTTACTTCCCCCTCAACCCGCCAAAGTATTCCAGTACTAATTGGGTAATAACTTATTTCATAAGCAAAGTACTCAGATGCCCAGTCAAAGATACATAATTGTAAGTACTAGGACTTGCATTTCATATATCATACGGTAACTAAGAACCTTGTAAAAGTATACTTACTTGATGTTGTTAAAACTGAGAACTGTATACGATGCTACTTTTCTGTAATTCTTATGAATGCTCCTACTTTTGTTTTTTTTTATGTTATGTGTTTGTGAAATCTCAATGAAGAAGTCAGTCTGGTGGGCAACAGAAAATGTAGGCTTCCACCTGGGGATTGCTTTATGGCAGGTATTTTGAAAATTATCAATGTCTGTCCACATTGGACAAAACATGATCAAAATAAAATTCTGAATAGCTCATAAATGTATTAAATTATTGCTTTGAATGCCCGTGATACATAGCATAGATCCTTTTAGTTCAGTGAATAGAGCTTGTGTTAAACATTAAATTAGGATATAACCGGTGTTATTTATATTTCTAGCCAAAAAAAAAAAAAAAAAAAAAGAATTTGATCAAATTTCTGTTCACTATGAGCATAACCGAAATCAAACAGCAGAATGCTACAGTGTAAGGAACTGATCTGAATTTCATAGCCCAACAGGTTGCAGATGGAGCAAGAAAAGAGTTTTAGAGTTAAGGTGGCCATAGATGTTAAAACAATCTTTCTTGGAAAGATCGTAATTGTAACACATGTAAAGCTTAATCGTCAGATATACAGGTAGAAACAATAGAATTCTACCTGTATCAGACTATTCAGCACAAACAATGGCCACTGTTCTGGTGCCTTCAAAGAGGGGGAAAACGTTTTGCCCTCACACTTGCCCTTTACTTTTGACCTCCCTGAGTCCTTATCAAGTGATATCACATAACCCCTGATATATACACACACCACCCAATCATGCTGGTAAAGTTCATAAACATATGTAAGTGTTCACTATGGTGTTCTCCTGTTTAAGAATACCCAGATCAAACATTATTTAATAGTCTCAAACCCAGTTCTAAACCTACTAATTAATATATGCACAACCGTTTAGTGATGTGTGAAACTAAATAGTACACAGTCCCCATAATGGACACTATGGAGTTAACACATGGACGGTTATGCATATATATCAATTAGTAGGTTTAGAACTGGGTTTGAGACTATTAAATAATGTTTGATCTGGGTATTATTAAACAGGAGAACACCATAAAGATAGATATATACACACACACACACACACTATCCCACAGCACCAGAACTCAAATCATTATTTTGCAGGTGGTGCACGAAGTAGTGGATAGTGTAGAGAGGATCAGCACTCAATATTGTAGATGAAGAAAATAAGTGATTTCACATCTTAAATCTGACGTTTTGGTCCCACCAGGGGACCTTTCTACATATATGATCTTTAAAGGAACAGTAACACCACGATAAGTATGTTTAATATTAAAATACCATGCATTGCTAATATCAAGTTGTAGTGCAGCCATGTAGAATAGGTCAAAAGTAACATTTATAAAGAAGGTAACACCATACTATTTAGAATACAGTAGGGTTTGGTTCTTATACAGAAACAGTGCCAACTGACTAAAAACTCAAGACAGAGAACATTACAGATAGTTTATTTGTCAAGTGCTGGATGAGATACAAGCTACATATAGCAGAGGTCCAACCTTTTTTTTACCTGTGAGCCACATTCAAATATAAAAAGAGTTGGGGATTAACACAAGCGTGAAATGAGTCCCTTGGGGTGCCAAATAAGGGCTGTGATTGGCTATTTGATATCCCCTACGTGGACTGGCAGCCTACATGAGGCACTACTTGGCAATATACTACGCAAAGAAAACTTGATTCCAAACCTAGAATTCAAAAATAAGCACCTGCTTTGAGGACACAGAGCAACATCCAAGAAGTTGGAGAGCAACATGTTGCTCATGAGCTACTGGTTGGGGATCACTGGTCTGTAGTGTGCAACCCGAATATATTAGATGTTACAATACATGCTCAAATAGTTACCAACAACATACAAACTCCAATGATGATTACCTGTTTTCCTCTGTAGAAAAGACGCTGACTCTCCAGTGCCACACCAAATATTTGCTGAATCCTCGCTCTCAGATCTTCCACTTTAGTCAATTTTGACAGAGAATCAATACGGCGGGTGTCTCTGCCATCTATTGTACGCACCTGAATCCACATAGTTGGCAAAACTAATGTGAAAAGAAAGGATATGTGGTTACAGTGATGTGTACGTTAACTTCATATAGGTTCTGCCAAAAAAATAAAAGGCAGCTTTATAAATCCGATTCAGGTCCCACATACAAAGAATTTTATCTGCAAGGATATCCCACCCCACTTTTCCTGGATGACTACCATTCATTTTTCTTGCTTTTATTTGGCCGTCTACTTGCGCATAAAATGGATTTTAAATCCCTGTAAATCCTTTAGAAATTTCTAACGTGGTACTTGCCAACTCTTTCCGCTACTTCAAACTGAGCGCTTCAAGGACGTTATCACGATAAACTGGAACTCGTTATTCTATGTACAACTAACTCCTTTCAGCCTTTTTCAGTCAGTTGGCGGGGTTTGTAGTGTGGCGGGAATCTCACTCCGAGCTGCCGCCTCCTAATTGGAAGAGATTGGCGCTCAAATCCAGTAGGTGGAGATTAGTGACGCAAACTTATTTGTGTTTTGTCCGTGCAGTTCCCTTATAGTTTTAAAATGTTATAGAAGTATATTACTATGCTATTAACCTATTTGTGAGTAAATATGTCAGAAATTATTATGAAAAAAAGATAGGATATTTATTTCAAATGCATTGCGGAAGCCGTGCCAAATATGGTTCATTTGGGTGTCATGTTTTTTCACTGCTGTTGTAGGGTTGGACGTGAGTTTTTTTCACCCGGTCGCACGTCGCACATAGAAGTTAAGACTGTAGTTTTTCAGTTCTCAATGTGATAAAACCGAAAAACCCACCTGCAGACAGTATTCTAAATGACGAGGTTATTCTATTTGAATAGTGGCCAATATATTGATACCCCCAGGCAGGTCTGGACTGAGAATGAAAATAGGCCCTGGCTGGCATTTCAGGTGCACAGGCCTAATCAGCTCTCACCAGCCCACTAAACAGTCTGTCGGACTGGCCCACCGGGATACCAGGAAAACTCCTGGTGGGCCCAGATGTCAGAGGGCCCTCATGCTGCTCAACATTTTGCCTATTTCATGGCCATTCCCTATTTATATGAGAACAAAGAGGCCAAATAGATGGAATAATAGATTATAGTATGCAAAGAAGAGAGTCCAGGACAACATAGGTTGAAAGAGGAGAGCAAGAATAATAGAGAGTGGGCCCCTGGTCTATGGTTTTTGGGTGGGGCCCTGGTGTCCCAGTCTGCCACTAAATACTGACTTTCTATGGCACCTTATAGCAGCCCCTCTGGCATTTGCCAGAACCCACAGATTGCCAGTCTGGGCCTGCCCCCAGGGCCCCAGAAAATTAGACTTTTACTAGTGCCACTGCCAGACTGCCTGTGTTCCTATAATAAGGTTATTTGTCGCTGTCTTTCTCTTTAATCTCTCAAGCCTGGGATCACTACCCACGTCCAACTACTAATTTAGAGCTCAGGCAGGTTTTCAAAGGGCTGGGCCTAGGAGGAAGGGTTGCCACCTGGCTAGTATTTTACCGGTCTCACCAGTAAAAATGCTTGACCCCAATGATATTAATAGGGAAAAAAATCGAAATATATATGAATGCCGGTATTTTTTTCCAAACAAGGTGGCAACCCTAATAGGGCGGCATGAATTTTAGGGGCAGCATGATGCCCAGACGCACAATTGATATAATTCTGGTGCATTAGCCATTAAGCACTAGTACACCGGTTAGAAGAATGGATTCGTATTTGTGCACAATCCTTGGGAGGGAGGGGCGACAGATAGGGTTGCCACCTTTTCTGGAAAAAAATACCGGCCTTCCTATATATTTATCTTTTTTCCCTATTAATAACATTGGGATCAGCCGGTCAGGTCTGTAAAATACGGGCCAGATAGCAACCTTAGCGACAGAGGATGCCAGTCTCCGGACGCCGTCATTTTAAATCCAGCCCTGCAAACACCCGAGACAGGGCAGGAATTAGGGGAAGGCAGAGGAGGCATGTGCCTAGGACACAATGGTGGGGGCGCTAGCAGGACTGTATTTATATATAGGCAGGGTGCCTATATAACTGAGTTTTTTTAAATAAAAAAATCCCCCAGCTGCCATGGGACACTCACCAATTAGATCCAGAGTCAGAGCTGGGAAGGTGATTGGTACAGTGCAGCGGCGTAACAACCCAGGCTGGGCCTCCCCAGCGAAAAATCTTTGAAGGCGCCCGGCGCCAACTGCAATTTACCTGGCCCAGCTTTCCCCTGCTCTCCCAACTCGCTCGAGCGCACCTGCGCAGGGACCAGCTTCCCCGCCTCTCCCCACCGATCAAGTTCAGATGCAGGCAGTGGGTTTGCAAATCTGCAGTGATTGGCTGTAGAGGAACCTGACCCCATAGTCCAGGCCCACCTTTTCCCCAGGTGAGGGGTCTGCTTCCTATATAGTTATGCCACAGGTACACTGGCTCAGATGTGTCTAGACAGTTACACAAATTGCATACATAACTTACACAAAAACTGGCCTGACTTGAACATAACATAACTTGCATAGAAGCTTACAAACTTGTGTTTTAAAGGGGTTGTTCACTTTTTTTCAGTACAGTTGTTTTTAGATTGTTCCCCAGAAATAAAGACTTTTTTCAATTATTTTCCATTATTTACTTTTTTTACTGTTCCAAAATCTAAGTTTAACGTTTAATGTTCCTGTCTCTGGTGTTTCAGTGTGACAGCTCAGTAATTCAGGTGCAGACTCTAAACTGTTACAATTTTGCAACATTTAGTTGATACATTTCTCAGCAGTATCTCTGGAGTATTAGCAACTATTGTATCAATTCTAACAGCTGCCCATAATGAAACCCAGAGATTCTGCTTAGCAGGGGCAAAGATAAGAAATGTATCTACTAAATATATCAATTTAGAACAGTTTAAAGGGTCGGCTACTCCCCCTCCCAGAGCTGCTTTAGAAGGTGAAAAATGTCACTTTACACTTCAATATTAGAAAAACGGTGACACACAGAAAATAGAAAGTAATTGGAAAAAGTCGTTATTTCTGGTGATCTATCTGAAAACAACATGAACCGCATGAACAGCATGAAGGTGAACAACCCCTTTAAGCAAATACAGTGCAGAAAAGTTTAAAGGAACTGTAACAATTTTTCACATTAAAAATATCCCTTATAAAGGGGGCAGACTCCAGGGGCAGACTCCAGGGGCAGACTCCACTGACCACCAATGAATTAAAAAAAAAAAACTTAAGGTAACACCAATCACATCATATTTTCCTCCAGTGCCAGCACCTGCAGCTCTTCCATTTTGCCAGTCAGACTCCTTGCATTTACAAACATACATTTAATACTGGTATCATATTGCATATTTGACATGAGGTCCTCCCTGTCCCTAATAATACCCCCAACCATTTTTCCTTCCTATGCCCACTACTTTATCTAACCTATCTTCCACGGGAACCTTTACTGCACCATCCCCACCCCAAATCTCCTCCAACCCTCTAGCCATCTTCTCCCCCATCTTTGAGGTGCAGCCCATCCCTGCAAAGAGCCTGTAGCCGATTGAAAAATCAGCCCAGTTCTCCAAAAACCCAAAAGCCCTCCTCCCTACACCAATCTCAGCCACGCGTTAATCCTAAACTCCCGCTGTTTTCTTATGGCACAGGTAATATCTTGCAAGTCCACACCCTCAACTTTCCACCTAGTTTTTTTTAAATCATTCTTGAGGACTATCCCCCCAAATTTGTAATTGGTACCTACTGTATGTGTACCAAGAATGCCAGGTCTTCCCTTCCACCACATGCAACCCTAGCACTAGGTAAGCAGCAGACTGTTTGGCATGAAGTGTCCTTGTGGCAGATTTCCCTATCTACCTCTCTAATGTGAGGAGCGCCTGATGTCACTCTTCCACGCCACTCGTAAGATGGCGACGCCCAGGGAATGAAGACTCTCCTTCCAATTCCACCAACGCAGATGTCTGCCAGTACCACTGAAGAGCCTGTGCAGATTGACAGAGTACGTCTTGCGGAACAAGAAAAATATTGTAGGCGCTCAATGGGATTATGCCTGTATTACAGTGGCATGGCTCATTTTGCCAACAATTGCCCACTAAAGTCGAGAAACTCCAGTACCTAGGTAAGATTGGGGAGTCTTATCTGGTCGGGTTTAAATCCTCTCCCCAAATGAATTCTCATAGATTCCTGCTTCCATTATAGATCCAACTGACTGCAGGTCAGCAGGGAACTTTATGGATCAATCTTTTGCTGAAAGTTTGGGGAATCCTCTTCTTCCTTTGGACTCTCCCCTGCCGGTCCTGGCAGTAGATGACATGACAGACCACTGTCTACTGCTCATTTCCAAGACTACTATGGTGTTTGATCAATTAGAATCAGTTGTGATTCCCCAGACCTGTATGCAGCAGTTCCCAGCTTCTACTCTCCCTAAGACTATTGCTATTGCATTCACTTCCATCTCTGCTGTGGCCCTGTTGTCTGTATTTTTGCACTTTTATTGGTAAATCTGCTAAAACTGCTATTGCATTCACTCCCATTTCTGCTGTGGCCCTGTTGTCTGCATGTTTGTACTTGTATTGGTAAATCTGCTAAATCTGCTACTGCATTCACTTCCATCTCGGCTGTGGCCTGTTGTCTGCATTTTTGCACTTTTATTGGTATATCTGCTAAATCTACTATTGCATTCACTTCCATCTCTGCTGTGGCCCTGTTGTCTGCATTTTTGCACTTTTATTGGTAAATCTACTATTGCATTGACATTATTCAGATTCCGACTCTTCCTTCTTCCTGTCTTCCTTTTTCTTGTGCCCTTCTTAACACCTGCTCTTTCACTAACAAAACCACATTAATTCATGGTCTTTTTTGCTCTGATTCAATTAATCTTCTTGCACTGCAACAGAAACCTAGCTCTCACAGAATGATACCGCCATTGAGGCTGCACTCTCTCATGGTGGTCTCTTTTTCTCTCACCCCCCAATCATTGGACGTGGTGCGGGAGTTGGAATTCTCCTCTTGCTGTCAGTTCAAACCAATTCCTATTCCTCCAGCCTTCTCATTTAACTCTTTTGAGGTGCATGCCCTTCATATTTTCACTCTCTCTGTACGTATAGCTGTCATTTACAGTCCCCCTTCAGCCTCCTCCTCTGCTGCCTTCCTTTCTGACTTTGACACCTGGCTGTCTTTCTTCCTATGCACTGACAGCCCTGCAATCATCCTTGGGGATTTCAACTTCCACATTGATGATGCTTTACAACCCTGGCCCTCTCATTTTCTCCGCCTAACCTCTTCCTTTGATCTCCAGCAGTGGATAAACACCCCTACTTATAAGGATGGCCACTTTCTGGATCTAGTCTTTACTAAAAAAAAACAGTGAACCCATCCTTTCCGATCACCATTTGGTTACATTTTCCATCTCTCACTCTCCATGCCCACCTGCTTCTTCCCCCATCGTCTTAGTTCGGGATACACATGACATCCAGCCTTAGCTCAGCCTTTCAGGTCCAGTCTCACTTCCTTTAAGGAGATGTCTGATCCTGATACCCTGGTATGCGAGTATAATCACTATCTTCAAGCATTGGCTCATTTGCCCCTTTACAGGCCAACTGTACACGTGCTCAAAACCCACAACCCTGGCTGAATTCACAAACCAGATTCTTATGCTCCTGTACAAGATCTGCTGAACGTATGTGGAAGAAATCCCGTACACAAGCAGACTTTTTTTCACTATACATTTCTACTGTCCTGCCTCAATTCTGCTTTGTCCAAAGCCAAGCAAGAGTACTAGAGTACCCTTATAAACAATCACAAATCCAACCCATTTGACTCCTGTTTTCTCTATTCAAAACTCTTCTCTATCAACAGCAATGGTCAACCTGACACACTCGCCTCAGGAATTGCACTGATTTCTTTAAAGACAAAGTAGAGTCCACCCACAATCATATCCCTACCTCTACTAATGCAAACCAGCTCTTCCTAAGCCCCCTTCTGCATGTCTTAATTCCTTCCCTCAATGTCTGAAGTCTCCAAGCTTCTCTTGTCCTCCCCACTCACAACTTGCCCCCTTGACCCTATCACTTCTTTTCTAGTCAAACACTGTGTTGCAGAGCTTACACCACCACTTACTCACATCTTCAGCTCTTCTCTAGCTTCTTGGACCTTCCCTTCTTCTTTCAAACAGGCCTGTGTAAAGCCTATTCTTAAAAGGAATCTGTCGTCATTTTAAATTTTTTTTTTTTTTTTGCATTTTTATAAAAAACACACATCCATAAACACTGTCTGGCAAATAAAATGTTAATCCACAAATCCATGCATAAGTTATTTTAGTTTGTATTTTGTCATGGGGGCTTCCATTTCTGCTCATTACACATTCATCCTGTGCTGCCCTAACAGCAGGCATGGCATTACCTGTGTGCTTGGGGGCAGCCACTCTGTAATGAAAAGCCAGGTCGCACTACAACATGAGAATCTAGCTGTACACTCCCCCTCCCCTCTCTGCCCATGCGTGTGATGTTTGGAGGCGAGAGGTCACATGGTTTGCAGGGAAGCAATTACTTTCACTTTCCTACGTCCTGCTCTACAGCTGCACTAGCAGCCCCTCCTCCCACAGACACTATCAAAGCTCCTGCCGTTCTGTAAGTTTGATCTCTGCTTTCCTTTGGTGAGGGGACCTTTCTCTCCTTGCTGCCTTCCTAGTTTGTTTTACTGGTTACTAGATGAGGTAAAGGAGCTGTGAGTTCCCTCTGCTATCCACCTCACACAGACCTTGCTCCTTTCCTGCCTGCAATACTTCTTTTTTCATTAACTACTTACTGCCTCCTTTCTAATGAGCTATTTTAACCCTTCCTAGACTTCCTCTTAAATTTTCCTGGTTTTCAAGTATGTTTTCCTTATTTTATCCTTTTTTTCTGTTCCCTGTCATCAGTCCTGGGAGTGTACTTCTGTGTTTCTGCCATTCATTTTTGTGTAAACAAATATAATAAACTATCTATATAAAATATTTTCTTGATAGCTGCCTATTGTTCAATTGACAGGCTCAGCAGACAAGGCTCTATTTACATTACAGCTTGTAGGAGGGAGGGGTAATGACATCACTCCAACTTGCAGTGCAGCAGTAAAGTGTGACTGAAGTTTATCAGAGCACAAGTCACATGACCTGAGGGCAGCTGGGAAATGTCAAAATGTCTAGCCCCATAGCAAATTAGATATAAAAAAATCCATTTCTTGTTTTGAAAAATGGATTTCAATGCAGGATTCTGCTGTAGTAGCACTATTAACTGATACATTTTGTAAAAAACATGTTTTTCCACGACAGTATCCCTTTAAAAAGGCCATGCTTGACCCATCTTGTGTGTCAAATTACTGTCCTGTCTCACTTCTACCATTTGACTCTAAAGAAATGTGTTCTCCCATATTACTAACTTTCTACACACCTATGATCTGTTGGACCCTCTACAATCTGGTTTCTGACCTGGTCACTCTACTGATTTGTGCAGAGTTACAAATGATCTTCAGGTTGCCAAAGCCAAAGGTCACTTCTTCATCCTTATCCTCCTTGACCTATAATCTGCATTTGATACAGTTAACCAGTTCCTCCTGATGCAGATTCTGTATTCGCTCGGCATCCGTAAGCAGGCTGCATCTTGGCTCTCTTCTTACCTCTCTAACTGATCATTCACTGTCTTCTATGTTAACACCTCATCTCCAGTTCCACTCAATGTGGGGGTGCCGCAAGGCTCTGTACTTGGTCCGCTTTTGTTCTCCCTGTACACTCTGTCTTTGGGAGATCTCATCCGATCTTTTGGCTTTAATTATCATCTGTATGCTGATGATACCCAAATATATTTATCCACCCCTTTATTAACAGCTGAAACAGAGGCTCAAATCTCTAACTGCCTCCTAGCTATCTCGAATTGGATGAACCAGTGCCACCTCAAACTCAACCTAACAAAAACACAACTAATCATCTTTCCACCTAAGCCTTGTCCTACTCCCCTTTTTACTATCTCTATTGATGGCATGCTCATTAACCCTGTCAACTCAGCATGCTGTCTGGGGGTAATCATTGACTCCTCTCTCAGTCTGTATTAAACACAACTGCCAGAATTATCCTCCTCTCATCCAAAAGAGTACAGGCCCCCTCCCCTTCTGAAGTCCTTATCATGGCTTCCTATAAAAAAAGAATAACTTATAAACTCCTCCTCATAACCTTCAAAGCCCTTCATTCCTCTGCACTTAACTACATCTCATCTCTAGTTTCTCTACATGTTACTAGCCAAAACCTCCGCTCCTCTCAGAGCAACTGCTTGGTTGCACCCCCCCACTGCTAGTGCTCTTTCTCGTATTAAACCCTTCTCTCTTGTGGCTCCTTAAATTTGGAATGCCATTCCTGATTCTCTGCAGAGAGAATCCTCCAGTGTTTTTAAAAAACTCAAAGACTACCTCTGGGAGCACCTGGATAACACCTGAAATGGGAATTGGCACTTATATAACAGGGTAACAAACTAACCTACAGCACCTTAAAGGAATTGTTCAGTGTAAAAATAAAAACTGGGTAAATAGATAGGCTGTGCAAAATAAAAAGTGTTTCTAATATAGTTAGTTAGGCAAAAATGTAATGTATAAAGGCTGGAGTGATTTGATGTATAACATGTCAGTCAGAACACTACTTCCTGCTTTTCAGCTCTCTTGGTTTACACTGACTGGTTACCCAGGCTACCAGGCAGTAACCAATCAGAGACTTGAGGGGGGGCCACATGGGTCATATCTTTTGCTTTTGATTTTGAGCTGAATGCTAAAGATCAATTGCAAACTCACTGAACAGAAATGTACCATGTGGCCCCCCTTCAAGTTGCTGACTAGCTCAGAGTTATAGAACGGAAAAGCAGGAAATTGGATTCTTGCTGTTTTATTAGACATCTGTTCACTCCAGCCTTTATATATTACATTTTTGGCTAACTAACTATATTAGAAACATTTTTTATTTTGCACAGCCTATCTATTTACACAGTTTTTATTTTCACACTGAACTGTTCCTTTTATACCCCTCCAAATTGTCTGTATGTTACCCTCCCATTTAGACTGTAAGCCGTACAGGGTAGGGTCTCTAGCCTTTTGTTTCCTTGACACTGAGCACTTAATCTGTATTGTAGTTATATTTTATATTTATGTGAATTGTATTTCTAATAATGCACCTATTGTAACTTTTTACTTGTTTGTCAATATTAATTAATTGTTTTGCTGAACAGTGCTATGTCCTCAAGGAGCGCTATACAAATAAGAATATATATATAACATACTAACCCTGACTGATGGTTCTCTTCACAAGGTAATTGTGAGATTATCTTTTCTTCTCATCTACTGCCTTTCAGCTCCTGTAATTCTGGGATTACCTTGGCTTCGTTTGCACAACCCCTCCATTTTTTGGTCATCATCTCAGATCTCCCATTGGAGCCCCAACTACCAGAAGAATTCTTAGTAACACCATTCAGCGTATCTCCCTTGCTTCGATTGACCTTCCTGCTGTGCTTTCGGTTATCTGTTCACTTGTCAGTTCACTGACTTGTTCTTTGTGAAACGGCCGAATAGTTACCACCTCATCATCCTAACGATTGACCTGCTTCCCAGTACAATGCCTCCTCGAATACGCACCTACCCCCTCTCACCCTCTGAAACCAAGGCTATGAAGGAGTTTATCCAGGTTATCCAGGAGAACGTGGATTCACGTGGCCTTCCTGCTGACCAGCCGGTGCAGGTTTTTTCTTCTTGGAGAAAAAAGACGGGAGACAATGCCCTTTTATTGATCATAGGGGGCTCAATAAAATCATGTCCAAAAACAGCTATCCGTTACCCATCATAACGGAACTGTTCGATCAACTCAAAGCCTCTTGTATCTTCACCAAATTGGATCTTCGAGGGGCATACAGTATAATATTATCTGTATCCGTGATTAATGGAAAACTGCATTTAACATTTAAGTGATGGTCATTATGAATACCTGGTAATGCCCTGACGGACTTTGTAATGTACCTGCTGTTTTTCAACAGTTTGTCAACTACATCTTTCAAAATTTATTAGGGCAGAGTGTGTGGTATACTTGGATGATATTTTAATCTTTTCCAAGAGTTTGGACATACACCAAACCTATGCAAGGTCCTTTCCAGACTTAGGAAGAACTCTCTTAATGCCAAACTGGAGAAGTACTCCTTTGATTTTTTTCTAAGATTCCCTTTCAGGGGTATATCATATCTCAGGTGGGGTTTGAGATGGATCCACCTAAGATAGCCGCAATCCAAAACTGGCCTCTTCCTTCCAGTACTTTAGCAATTCAGAGATTCCTTGGGTTTGCCAACTAATACATGCAGTTCATTAAAGGGATACTGTCATGGGAAAAAATCTTTTTTTTCAAAATGAATCAGTTAATAGTGCTGCTCCAGCATAATTCTGCACTGAAATCCATTTCTCAAAAGAGCAAACAGATTTTTTTTTATATTCAATTTTGAATTCTGACATGGGGCTAGACATATTGTTAATTTCCCAGCTGCCCCAAGTTATGGATTTCAGTGCAGAATTCTGCTGGAGTAGCACTATTAACTGATGCGTTTTGAAAAAAACATGTTTTCCAAATGACAGGATCCCTTTAAAGTTTTTTTGTCCCACATTTCCCCTATTCTTTCTCTCATCAGAAAAGGGGGAAAACATAATTGCTGGCTTCCACAAGCCTTAGAGCCTTAGACCCCTCTTATCTTTCTTCATTGAAGTAGATGCATCAGACATCAGAGCTGGGGGTATACTATCGCAAAGGCAGACTTTGGATGGGAAACTTCACCCATGTGCCTACTTCTCTAGGAGATTTACTTCACCTGAACAAAACTAAGATGTTGGCAACCGGGAACTTTTAGCGGTCAAATTAGCGCTAGAAGAATGGAGACATTTGTTGGAAGGCTCTACTTTACCAGTCATCGTCTTCACTGACCATAAAATTTTAGAGTATATCCAGGCAACTGAATCCTCGCAAGGCTCGCTGGGCTCTCTTTTTCTCCCGCTTTAACTTTATTATCACCTACCGACCAGGTTCCCAGAAGATCATTACCTAGAAGACAACAAACCTATTATTCCACCTTCTAGAATCAATGCTTCTCTACTCCCACAATTCGCTTCTCAGATCTTGTCAGCAGATCAGATGCAGCATCCAACACTCCTGTGGGTATGGCTTACGTTCCTCCGGAACTTCATCACTCTATTCTTCAATAGACTCACAGCTCCAAGCATCCAGGCCATCCAGGGGTGAGAAGAACAACAGATCTGTTGAATCGCTTGGTCTGGTGGCCTCACTACGGAGGGATGTCAAGGAATTTGTTCCATCTGTGCATCCTCTAAATTGTCACAGGGGCCTAGCAGCTCCCAACAGAAGTAGTCAGGACCAAAGAGTAAGCTAGAATAAAGTCCATGTTCACACTATTCAGAAGGGGTTAACCAGAAGGCATAGTCAGGATGTTCACTGCAGTCTCCATGGTTAGCAAGATTTGATGCTGTGTTTATTTTTTATTTTTTAAAAAAAAACCCTGACCACTAATGGTTTTTAAAACTTGTGGGGGAGGAGTCCTGGTCACTAATGATTTTTTTCAAACGTGTGGGGGCAGCCCTGGCCACCAATGTTTTTTTAAGGTGTTGGGGAGGGGGGGCAGGCCACCATTGGATAATTCTTAAAAATTGTGGGGGGAACCAATGATTTATTTTTATGTGGGGGTGCCTGGCCACCAATGTTTTTTTTTTAACTTGTAGCGGGGGGGTGGCCACCACTGGACTTGTGTAGGGGACACTGGCCACCAATGGTTATTTTCTGACCATGGGTTTAAACCAAATGGCTCTTATTTGTACATTAGAAATGCAGACATATTATAAAACTAGCGTAGGTACCTGCTTAAAGAACCTACCCTGACATGGTGGAGGGCTTAATAATCCTTTGCCCAAAAGTTACTATTCATCACTCATGTTCGTTTGGCCTTTTTATTAGGATTTGGAGAATGAAGGGGCTGGACAGGGACCTAGAAAATTGTCGTACTGGGCCTTGTGATTTCTGATGCTGGTCCTGTTTGCAGCTGTAAATGGCAGTTGCAATAAAACAATGGCAGTATATCTAACAAGGGCAAATGACAAAAATATAGATACAGTGATACAGTATAAATACTAATTTTAAATGAATGGGGAATATTTTTGTTTTGTTAGGAAACCCACCAACATCCAAGAGCTGAAACTGCTCTGTATAGAGGAATGGACTAAAATGTCATCTTCTTGTAGGACTGAAAATCAGATGTTTTAGGTCAAATTCATATAAAAATATAGAAAATTTTATAGCGTGACTGTATATGGTTTGACTCCTGCCTGAGATTTGTGTGTTATGTGTCCTATCAAAAAGCACTATAAACAAAACAACAGCATCACACATACCATTCTGCGAGGAAGCAGCAACAATTTAACTTTATTGAATATCAGAAGATATAGAAACTGCAACGATATTGCAAATCTCGTATCAACTTTGCAATGTTATAGCTGTTGGAAAGAAAAGGAGATTTGCTTAACTGGGAAATCGCTTTTGCCTAAGTCTATACTGTCAGTGCAGAAAAACTGTTTTCCCCTCTGGAGACAGGAAAAACTCTTGATTGATCTTGTGGTCTACCTCTACCCCCGTTTTGTTGTAACATCTGTGAAGGGAGACACACAAAAAAACAGAAAGAAAAGACTAACAGCACTGAGAGTACAAGCCTACTCAAAAGAAGGATCCATCCCCCAATTAATTTAAGGACTCCACCTCCCCTCACTCACTGTCTTTTTAGAAGCAACGGTAGGCCTCAACTAGTAGAAATTTGTCAAGCATGTGGCAGTATTAGAAGCAACATTTTTAGAAGCCATGGTAGGCCTCAACTAGAAGAAATTTGCAAACCATGTGGCAGTATTAGAAGCAACATTATTATTAGCCTTGATAAAAGAAAACATTTACAGACAATGCAGCAGTATTATGAGTAACAGCAGTAGGAGCCTTGATAGGCCCCACCAGAAAAAACATTTGTTGACCAGGCAGCAGTACAGCAGTAGTACTAGGGATAGCAGATAGCAGCAGCAGAAGAAGACATAGCAGCCAGATGGGGAATAAGCAAAACTATTGAGGAGGAGAGAGGAGAGTTTAGGTAGCAATGGAGAGAGGAGGGTACATTTGTGAGGAGGTGAGGAGGCTAGTCTATGATGTCTGCAATGGGCACTTGGATACAGGGTCGGACTGGACATGCGGGGGCCCACCGAGTAACTATAATCCGGCCCCCCGCGTGCATGCGTGAACGTCTGGCCGCACACCAGCGCGCATGCGCGAACGTCACGTCACACGTCGGTGTCTGCGCAAACGCCGGTGTCTGCGCAAACGCCGGTGTGCGTGCGCAAACACCGATGCGCAAACACCGATGAACATGCAATACCGGTGCACCAATTCATTTTTATTTGGGGGCCCAGACATCGGCGGAGGGGGGCCAGAACATTAGGGGAGGGGGGCTGGGCCAGCGGGGGCCCATGAAGGCCGGGGCCCACCGGGTTTTTTCCCGGTTTCCCGCCGGCCCAGTCCGACACTGCTTGGATATCCCCACTTATCCAAGACTCATTAATTTTTATAAATGTCAGCATATCCACACTGCCAATGGATAGCTGTGTCTGCTTCTCAGTGACCACCCCACCTGCGGCTCTAAAGACACGCTCTGACAGGACACTGGCAGAGGGTGCAAGACTGCACCTCCAGATCGTACTGTGCCAGTTCTGGCCACTGGTCGAGCCTCGACATCCAGAACTGCATGGGGTCATCAGCAGTGCAGATGGCGCCCTGCAAACTGACAGACCCCATGTAGTCAGCCACCATTTGCCAGCTGCTGTTGGTGGTGACTTTGGGTGCTGACTGGGCCTGCTGCTGCCTGATGTGGCTCGAAAAATACATTCGACATACCCATGAGATCACCGCCTTAGCTGCTGCTGCTAGGCCCTGTCTCTACTGGATGTGTGGAGTAGTGGAGGCCTGAGATGTGTCAGACTATGGGAAGGCCTCCACCAGTTTTGCGCACAGAGCCCTTTTTAATTGGCCCACCCTCCTCTCTCTCTCTCTGGCTGGGTACAAGGAACTCCCCACCTTTCACTTGCACTGTGGGTCAAGCAAAGTGGCCACCCAATAATCTTTGATTGAACAGATCCAGGGATCTCTCCGGAGGCAAGTCTGCATATGGGCAGACATGTAGAAGAGGTGCCCCCAACCAACCTCTTCTTCATTGCCCTCCAGATGCAGCAGGTTAATTACCTCCTCCTCCACCTGCTCTGTGCCCTCCCAGTCATGGACAATAGCTGGGGTGGTTTGTGGCGTGTGCCGTGCTGTGCGGGCACCCAGTCCTCCTCTACCTCATTCTCCTCATCAGCAGAACTTTCACCTCTTCCTGCCTCCCAGTCCCTTCTGCCTGCCTACAGGGCCTACTCTCCTCCTCCTCAGGCATGTCACCCTCCTCTAGCAGGCCATCCAACGTGCGATTGTGGAGGAAAACTAGGAGTATAATGTCACTAACACATTGTCCCTGCTAACAAAGCATGTGGCCTGCTCAAAGGGGCCAAGTACTCTGCAGCGCTACCTCATCTGCTGCCACTGCTCTGCACTGAAGTACCCCAAGTCTGCCCCCTGAGTACCCCTGGTACTGTGCTCCAGCAGGTAATTGCTGACCACCCAGCGCTGCTCTACAAGGCACTCCAGCATGTGCAGGGGGGAATTCCAGCGTGTCAGCAGGTCACAGATCAGCCGGTGGGGTGGCAGATGATGCTGCCGCTGCATCCATGCCAAAGTGCCATGTGCTGGCAGTGGTGGACCTGTGAAAATGGCCGCATACCCTACGTGGCTTCTCCAGCAAGTCACCTAACTTGCTGGAGCAAGTAGATCTTCAGGAAGTGCTGAACCACAAGGTTAAGGACATGTGCGAAGCAAGGCTCATGGGTCAGTCAGCCTAGGCAGATGGCAGCCAGTAGGTTATGGCCATTGTCGCATACAATATTACCTGCTTGGAGGTGGAGGGGAGGACACCGCTGCACCCGAGTCTGGAAGGCAGCCATGAGCTCAAGTGCAAGATGACTCCTCTTCCCCAGGCAGAGGAGTTGCAACACAGCCTGACAGCGCTTGTGCTGCGCTGAAGCATAAATGCAGGGACACTTCAGGGGTGGCTCATCCATAGTGGAGGAGGAGGAAGTGGCCTTGTGGGGTTTGCACCCGCCCCAGCACTCATAAGGATGACTCACTGAGCAGTATATGAGATGTACCTCCTCTGCCCATGACTGTGGTCCACGTGTCCGTGGTACAGTGTACCCTGTCGCCGACAGCATGATCCAATGACAGGGACACATTCTCCACCACCGGCTGGTGGAGGGCAGGGACAGCCTTCATGGCAAAATAATGAGTCTGGGGATCCACCAGTTAGGGGCAGCTGTTGGAAGTGGGCTGCTTCAAATATCTGATAGGGCAGCAGCTGCACCGCCAAAAGCTTTGCCAGGCAGGCATTGAGCCTCAGCACTTGGGGGTGGCTGGGGGAGAAAGGTGCCTTGCGGCAATGGAACTGGGGGAGGGAAACCTGGCGGGACAGGGGCCACATTGAAGATGACAGTGAGGAGGAGGAGGCAGAGGGGGCTGCAGAAGAGGCAGAGCTACACAGTGGCTGCCTCCAGCTATGAGCCTCGGAATCCTCTTCCTTTGCTACAGGGGATGGGAAGCTAGCACCTCTTCCCTGAGGAAAGGGAGGAGGTGGACCAGAAAATCATTTAAAATTGTATTCAATCAGATCTTTGCCCAGTCACATTCATTTTTAAAATCCCAAATTTATTGAAGCAAAACTTTAATTGGAAAATAAATGACAGCCTTATACATAATGATAAATATAAAGGAAAAATTAAGGAATGAATAAAAAAAAAATTTCTTGACAGTTTGGAACATGAGAAATCAGCCCATAGTAGATGGGAAGCACACAAATGTACACTAAGGGGCAGATTTATCAAGCCTTGGGTGAAGTTTTACTTCGACTTCAAACTTCGATTCAAATTTTCAAAATTTATTATGTTACTTCGACAATGGGAGTTGCACAATTCAACAATTGAAGTTGGAAAATTAGATTATCGAAGGTTTTTATATTCGATTATCCGATTCTTCTATTCAACTTTGATTATTCGACTTCGATATCGAAGGATTCTAAATTTATCAATATTCACTTGAAGTTTTTAAAAAAATATTTATTCCCCAACTTTGACCTGCCGAGCTCCATCTCCCTCTTCGATAATTTGAATATTCAACGTTTTTAAATTTGAATATTCCATTTAGCCTATCTATCCTTAGGCTTTAGTAAATGGTTAAAGGGTTCATGGAATGCTGGCAAACATTGGATTAACAATAAAAACCTACACCTGATGTTATTTTTCTTTAAAAGAGGCTGTCGCCCAGGCTCATTTTGTTACCCTCAACACAGGCAGTGGATAACATTGAAGCAGGACTTTTTCTAAACTAGACAATTCCCTAATTACCTATTGATTTTATTCATCTTTTGATCACACACCACCTCCCCATCAACAGGAGCACTAACGCAGAGCCAGACTGGGAGCAAAGAGCAGCCCGGGCAAAAAACAAACAAAGCAGCCCACGTGTAAACACACAGACACAAACACACACACACACACAAAGAGACACACAAACACAGAGAAAGACACACAGAGACAAACACAAAGACACAAACACACACAAACACAGAGACACAAACACAGACATATGGGGTGCCGTTTGTCCCAAATACATTCTGTGTACAAAACTATCCCTAATACATAGAATTAATGTCTCTCATGTTATATAAGTATTTGTGACCATACACAGAGAAAAAATATACAAAAGACTTATTTCTATTAAAGAATGAAAACAAAATCTGGTTAGTGCACAAAAGGATGTCATTATATCACAAACTGCATTCTGTACAGTTTAACAAGCAATCTGTCTCACAAATGTATAACCTCCATGTAACAGACACACTTATGTGCAGTTACTTACAGAATGAATTATGTAAAAACAAAGTTGGGCATAATATATAATAGTGTAACTAACTAGTGCTTGTCAAGCTAGATTTGAATGACAAAATAGATATCTGTGACAGAAAGCAAGATTTTCTAGTACAGGATTCATTCTTTCCACAAAATGACAGTTTTGTTTCACAAAACCGATAAAATAACCATTCTGTGAAGCAATACTGTCAGTCACATTCCTGAACCAATAAGAGCAAAGCTTATTGCCATATACAAACAAGATGAGAAGTTGCCAGCTCTGCTCCACATGGCTAACGCAAAGTATCTGGCCTGTATAGAGGGCGCCCTCTAATGTCCCCTGTGCTGCATAGTAATAAACATGAACAAACCTTTCCTAAAAGAGCTGCTGTTAAACACTACAGGTTCATAAATGGAAGTTTTTACAAATGGCTGAGAAATATAATGCTGCACTTATAATGATTGTAGAGAAAGAAAAGTATGCAAAACTTATATAAATATGATCATTTTAGGTGATATGGCTATTCTTATTGTAGTAAACTGCTTGTGTGGCCATTTTGGTTAAGGGCATTCCTGCTGTTTTGCCATTACTCCTGTTCCTCTTCCTGTCTAAGCTGAGAGTAATTATGGGACAGGCCACACCCACCTGCCATATTGTATTAAATGTACCAGAAGTTACTGTGCTTGTCTGGCTGCTTTGCCTGACTCTCAGAGTCAGTTATAAGTTTTGTATATGATAGTTAGACTCCAATGTCTCCTCCTAGCTGTAATCTTGCACCAATTAGCTTGTAGTAGTCTCTTAATAATATGCTTACCTATAGTTCAACTACTACTAGCCCAGAACAGCTAACAGGTGCAAATAAGATACTGTGGTAACAATTTTGAGACACAAAAACACAGTTTAGATAAGGAGAAATATTTAACTTTCATAACCTACCACATTTTGTAAAACAAACATGGTAATTAGGGGGTGTGGCCACAGAAAGGGTGTGGTCAAAAAATGCTGCGCTACATGCAGAAAAAAAATTTTTGTCCCTTTTTTTACTTCCAAAATGTTGGGAGGTATGTGTCACATTATGTATAGTATGATGTGTAGGTTATATTAGCAGCCACTCCTGAGTACTGTGTGTAAACAAAAGGCTTCAGGAGTTCAACTTCATCTCCTTTCTTTTCGCCGCTTTAGGACTTCACCTTCGTCTTTTCGGCACTTCCGCATTCGGTAAAATGCTAAATGGCCGCACGGCTCGGGCGCTCGTAAAGGGGACACGGCTCTTTAAAAAATCCCCTTCAGGCCCGGAACACTTGTCCCCCCTGTCCCCCCCCTTCTGGCGGCTCTGGACATGCATGTGACATGGGCACAGTTGTGCTCTCTGCTCTAGTGTTGTGCCCCCCTCGACCCACTCTGATGTGAAAGGGTTAAGCACTGGGCAGGTAAGGGGACGGCATCATTAGAGTCTTTTGTTATAAATAAATATAAAGCATTGTACAGCTTGTTACATAGTTACATAGTTACATAGTTAAATTGGGTTGAAAAAAGACAAAGTCCATCAAGTTCAACCCCTCCAAATGAAAACCCAGCATCCATACATACACCCCTCTACTTTTAATTAAATTCTATATACCCATACTAACTATAGAGCTTAGTATCACAATAGCCTTTGATATTATGTCTGTCCAAAAAATCATCCAAGCCAAGCTTCTATATAAATAGATTATGATCCCCTAAAATTGCCCCTGCCTAAATGACCTCCTTTTGTTTACACACAGTACTCAGGAGTGGCTGCTTATATAACCTACACATCATACTATACAGAATGCGTGTTCATAACTCCCAACATTTCGGAAGTAAAAAGAAGGACACAAAATTTTTTGTCATGTAGCGCGACGAAATTTTTTTGACCACACCCCGTAATGTTCATTTTACAAAGTTTGGCAGGTTATAAAAGCTTGAAAATATTTCTCCTTATCTAAACTGTTAAAATTACTTATTTTCTTATCTCAAAATTGTTACAAAGTATCTAGTGGCACCTGTAAGCTGTACTGGCCTCTCTGCCAAAAGCCAATTAAGTTAGAAATTTTGGACACAATAAAGATCTTTACACTTTGAATTGGTGCCTGCTGGAAGTCTGCGTTCGTTGAGTGCCTGCTCCTTTTTACATTTCGGTTCTTCCGCCCCCTATGCTGAGGGCTCAGGGCAGTGCACCTGGGCCACTTCCATTACGTGGTGAGTAATTTGTTTACCACATTGAAGTACCCATACTACAGATGACTTCTTGTAAGTTACAAAGTTTGGCAGGTTATAAAATTTTTAAAATATTTCCTTATCTAAACTGTTAAAATTACTTGTTTTCTTATCTCAAAATTGTTATAAAGCATCTTAGTTAGCTGTACTGGCCTCTCTGCCAAAAGCCAATTAAGTTAGAAACTTTGTTTCTTTTTCTGGCTGTTCAGTGCAGAGAAAAGAGGGACTTTCCAGTACAAATGAGGGACCTCAGGTTGAGCTGTCAAAAGAGGGACTGTCCCTCTGAAAAAGGGACAGTTGGGAGGTATGCACTGTGCACATGATCAGTCCCAAGTCTCTGGCTAAAGCTATTATGTATTAGTTGAACTATAGGTAAGCACATTATAAGGGTTGCCACCTTTACTTAAAAATAATACCGGCCGGTGGGGGGCTTAGCATGTCCAGGTGAGCATTTAAAAAGGTAACACCACACCCCCATTAAAAACATTAACCCTTACATTGCTGTTCATCAGAACACTTAGAAGCTTAGGAGTGCTGGCTATAAAACATAAGAGGGGGAATTTTATCATATTAGCCATATTTAACACAATATCCTATAGTATCACACATCTCTCAGGTTACCATACAATTAACATATCTCATTGGTGAAAAAGTCTATCTAATAATGAATCGACTAGTTCATAAAGTTTACATGGACATAATAATCAAAGGGACAAATTACTAAATGTAGAAAGCAGAGGGGCGAGCCGGCTAAGAAATATATATGATTGATATAAATAATTAATTATAAATATAATCATCATTAGTAAATCAATTGATACAAAAAATCAAATTCATAACCAAGAACCCATAAGGGGGCTTGTATACCATTCCATAATCATGTATTTATTTCATTTTATTTTATTTTAAACATGCAGGTATTCTACTGGCCACTTCATAGGAAGTTTAGAATTAATAAAAACATGTCAGTTCACATTCACGATTCAATCCACCGTTAGTGTTTTAAGATGGTACATCCAGTATACCTCCATCCTGGATAAAAAATTTTCACAATCTCCTTTTCTCACATTAGATTTAAGCTTGTCAATTATCTGAAAAGTTATTCTGGAAACACCTTCATGTTGTTCCAGAATATGTTTGGCAATAGCCATTTTTTGTCACCTCTCTCCGCTGCCGACAAATGTTCCAAGAACCTAACTCCTGCAGCGTGACTGGTTTTACCCACATACTGCCCACCGCAGGAGCAAGTGGCTAAGTAAATAATTCCCTTCGAGCAGCAATTGAAATATTGCTTTATGCCAAAAGTCTCCCCTGTATGTGTGCTTGAGAAAGTGGTAGAGGCCTTAAAGGGGAAGGAAACCTAGTCGGCGCAAACCCCCCACCCCCCCTCTCGTTTGTTGCCCACCCTCCCTCCTCCCCCCTGGCCTACCCGTCCCGCTGGGCAAATGCCCCTAACTTGTTACTTACCCTTCTGCGCAGGTCCAGTCCAGGGAGTTCACCGACGACATCTTCTTCCACGCGATCTTCTTCCTGCTTTGAACGGCGCATGCGCAGTAGGATCATTTCGCCGGTACGATCAGGAAGAAGATCGCGCGGAAGAAGATGTTGTCGGTGAACTCCCTGGACTGGACCTGCGCAGAAGGGTAAGTAACAAGTTAGGGGCATTTGCCCAGCGGGACGGGTAGACCAGGGGGGAGGAGGGAGGGTGGGCAACAAATGGGAGGGGGGGTGGTTTGGTTTGCGCCGACTAGGTTTCCTTCCCCTTTAACAACAGCACAAGCTTTACACCTATTACGGCCACACTTATATGTGCCTTTATACCTTAGCCAAACCGGTTCAGGGTTAGTCCCTTTAGATCTATATAAACTAGGTGATAAACGGGAGGCTAAGGATTTACCCTTCCTGAAGACAAAAGAGGGGGATTGATCTAAAGACTGTTTTAAAATTGGATCTTGTAATAACACACCCCAATGTTTGCGTATGCTCCATTGTATAAAATAAGCATCTTTGGTGTAGACTGTACTAAAACGTGGCTGAGGACTCTGTCCTTTCAAAACACCCTCCCTAGTGTCTTCATTAAGACTTTCACTTCTATATTTATCTCCATTACTGTATTTATTTTTATTTTTACTGGCTCTTTTAGCATCACCCAGAAGAGCCGATCTCTCTCTAGACACTGCCTTTTCATAGGCCAATTTGATATCTCTGGTTTCATATCCTCGATCCACAAATCTATCCCAAAGTTCCATCGCTTTTTCCTGAAAGGCATCCCATGTGGAGCATATGCGGCGTAACCGCAGAAACTGTCCCACCGGGATGCCTCTCAGACAAGCTGCTGGATGTCCACTTTGAGCATGTAACAGGGTATTGCGTGTAATTGGTTTACGATACAAGGTGGTTTCAATCTTATCCTGTTTCACAGAAAACACAATATCCAAAAAAGGTATAGAATCCTTATGGGTCTCATGAGTGAAGGCTATGCCCATTGTTGTCTTATTGCAATAATCAATAAATGATAGAAGGGTTTGTTCGTCCCCATCCCAAATTCCAATGTAATCGTTGATATATCTGTAAAACCTAACGATATTGCCACGAAAAGGGTTTGTATCTCCAAAGACGTGGTGTCTCTCCCACCATCCCATGAAGAGATTGGCGTAAGTGGGAGCAAAGGAAGCGCCCTTAGCTCCACCACGTCTTTTGAGTTAGAAGGCCCTATCAAAATAGAAATAATTGGAATTAAGTAAAAATTGAATACGTTTGAGTATAAATTTGTTCTGTACAACAGGTTACTACAATAAGAATAGACATGTCACCTAAAATGATCATATTTATGTTTTGCATACTTTTCTTTTTCTATAATCATTATAAGTGCAGCATTATATTTCTCAGCCATTTGTAAAAACTTCAATTTATGAACCTGTAGTGTTTAACAGCAGCTCTTTTAGGAAAGGTTTGTTCATGTTTATTACTATGCAGCAGAGGGGACATTAGAGGGCGCCCTCTATAGCAGGCCAGATACTTTGCGTTAGCCATGTGGAGCAGAGCTGGCAACTTCTCATCTTGTTTGTATATGGCAATAAGCTTTGCTCTTATTGGTTCAGGAATGTGACTGACAGTATTGCTTCACAGAATGGTTATTTTATCGGTTTTGTGAAACAAAACTGTCATTTTGTGGAAAGAATGAATCCTGTACTAGAAAATCTTGCTTTCTGTCACAGATATCTATTTTGTCATTCAAATCTAGCTTGACAAGCACTAGTTAGTTACACTATTATGACTATGAAGATTTTCATTCATCCAGGTCATAGTATATCTAGTATAGGTCAATCTAAAAACAACTGGACTTGCTGAGTAATCAATGAAGACGTTTCACTACTCATCCGAGCAGCTTCTTCAGTTCAACTGACTGGTGTGGGAAGTTCTCGGCATATAAACTCTTCCACTAATCCATTTACAATGGCACATTGTAACTCTTCAAAGAGGTGACATCTGAAGAAACTCATAGAGGTGTTGATTCTGTGTACCGTATATACTCGTGTATAAGCCGACCCGTGTATAAGCCGAGGTACCTAATTTACCTAAGAAAACTGGAAAAATGTATTGACTCGTGTATAAGCCTAGGGGCCCCATGTCAGATTTCAAAATGTGAATGTGTAAATGTGTAATCATGTTTTATGGCATAGAAATCTATCTAAAACTATTTAAAAGAGCCTCCCCATAATTCCATCAGCAGGAACATGATGGAGTCCACTTGTAGAGCTTGTACAACAAAGTTAATAAAACGTGATGTGAATGGCAGTGTGAAAGGAGCTTGCAGGGCTTGGAAACAGATTTCAAATTCTCTTGGCAGTGCTTCCTGTTGCTATAGAGTGTTATTCCTGCTGCTATTGGCGTGGTGTGGAATGGATTTTCTCATACAAGCTGATGTTGATTTCCTTATTTTTTTACTTGAGTTTGTACATTGACATACAGTGTGTGTGTGTTTGTGTGTATATACAGTATACACGCGGGCCCTGAGGGGGTGCACCCCCCAGTAGTTCTACCCCTTCTTTTTTGATCTAAAAACATTTGCCCATTAGTCTTCTTTTTAAACTACCAGTCCTGCAAGGCCTGCACATGCTGTTAGACTCCTGAATAGATTTATTGCAGTGTTGTAGTTGCATTGTGTCATGTGACTATTATAGAATATGAAGGCTATAATTAATTTCAGTCATCAAGGTCATGACATACCTGCGGCCCCAGCAGGACTGTCTGTGACTGACTGTGTCGCCGCCCGGAGCAGGTCCAGGAGCTCCGGGCGGCGCGTCCTTCCCTGCCGGCATTCGCTCCCAAAATGGCGGCGCCCATGGCCGCCACGTGGGTAGCGGCGCCGGCACAGTCAGTCACAGACAGTCCTGCTGGGGCCGCGGAAGGAGGTATGACCCGCGTATAAGCCGAGTTTGAGTTTTTCAGCACATTTTGGGTGCTGAAAAACTCGGCTTATACGCGAGTATATACGGTAGTTGTGATAGGATTATCCAATGTGTCATGCAACTCCTAGATACAGGTGTTACTTGTGAGAGTTGCATGAATGGATGTGTGAAGTGTCCTGAATCCGCCGGGGTACACTTCACACATCCATTAAAGTAGTTAGTTTACTTTACTACTCTAACACGAGTATTTATCGCAAACCGTGTAGTGGCAACACTCTTTTGCATGCCTCTTCCTGTCACCCAAAAAAACTAATAGAAGGAATACCTGTGGGACAGTTTCTGAGGCTCCGAAGAAACTGCTCCACAGGTAAGGACTTTGGGAACCAGGTACAGGACATGCAGCAGAGATTTGCAGAGAGAGGTTACAAACATAAAACTATACAGAAAGCTCTATGGAGGGCAAAAGGAAGTGTTAGAGAGGACTTGCTAAGGACGAAAACAAAACAGAACAAGAGCTCTAATTGGTCAGACAAAGTAGTACTTACTACTAGGTACAGTAAGCAATTTTTTGAAATATCGAGGATTGTTAAGAAATTTTTACCTATTCTCTATGGGGATGAGCACTTTTTCAGAGTGTTGAATCCAGGGATTAATGTGATTCCTAAGCGAGCCCACACTCTGAAAGACATGTTATCACCTAGTCATTTCAAAAAGAGAGACCAGGGACGAGATTTGGGGCCACTCACATCAATTGGGAACTATAGGTGTGGAAGTCAGAGATGCATAACGTGTAGGCATATGAAAGTGTTAAGGAAATTCAAATCAACGGTAACAGGGAGGGAATTTGACATTAAGGGCTATATTAATTGTAATACCACTTATGTAATATATTTGATCACGTGCCTTAACTGTCAAATACAATATGTAGGCTGTACGACCAGGAAACTGAAGGAAAGAGCTAGGGAACATTTGAGTCAGATAAAAAACCCGCGAATGACTGAAAAGAGCAATGTCACTAGGCACTTTAGTACATGCAATGGAAATTCCCTAGAATTTTTTAGTATTCAGGGGATAGATTGGGAGAAAGAGGAGGAGATCAGTTGAGCCTCTTGGAGAGGAGAGAAGTATTTTGGATATTCCATCTGGGCACGTGTTTGCCCTTAGGACTTAATCATGAATTTGATGTTACCTGTTATACGTGAAAAAGTTAACATTGTTTAGGGGTCAAAGATGGGGCTATCTAGACTAAAAAGGGAGCAATTGACGGTTTATGAACAACAAATGCAAAAGAAGTGAGTGCTACTGAATTTTGGTTATTATACTGTTTTTTGTGATATACATTATTATACATATTTAATGATTGAATTTATAAACAGTGACTATTATACATACTTAATAATTGAATTTATAAACAGTAACGTATGAAAAATAATGCAAAAACCCCATATAGGCATGGTTGAAGAGTAATTAACACAATAGGGTTAATCCCTCAAAGATTTTGATTGGTTTTAAATAAAGTGGGAGGGACTGACAGGGTATAAATCCCGCAGAGGTTGTGTAGTCTACAGATACACCTATGACTAAGCGCCGGAGGGTGCGAAATGCGTAAGGTGGGCCTGGGGGGACTGTATGTAACTGAATTTTTAATGATAATTTAAATAAAGAAACTTTTTATGGAAAAGTAAGCCTTTGGGACAGCTATCTTTGGATACAAGGAATTTTGATATATATATCGCCTGTGAACTGGGGCGAGTACCTTGGGCTTTACCAAATCTAAATCAGAGGTGGACTCCCAATCTTTATATACAGGGTCCTCTTACGAAACAAGCTAAAGAGAAAACAGCATTTTCCACCCCTGAGGGGCTGTTCCAGTATAAAGTATTACCTTTTGGGTTACATGGGGTCCCAGCAACTTTTCAAAGAATGATAGATCGAATCCTAAAGCCCCATGGTCAGTATGCTGCTGCTTACCTTCATGACATAGTCATTCACAGCACAGATTGGGAAACCCACCTACCAAAAGTTCAAGCCATTCTAGATTCAATTATGAATGCTGGCTTAATGGCCAATCCAAAAAAAATTACTATTGGGCTTGAGGAAGCCAAATACTTGGGATTTTCCATAGGAAAAGGTCTTGTTAAACCTCAAATCACAAAGGTGGTATCTATTCGGAACTGGCCACATCCTTCCACCAAGTAACAAGTCAGGACCTCTCTGGGCTTAACAAGCTACTACAGAAGGTTCATACCTGATTTTGCTACTATTGCCAGCCCTTTAACTGACCTTACTAAAGCAAAAGCTCCTGTAGTAGTATGATGGTCAGCAGAAGTTGAAAAAGCTTTTGTTAGGTTAAAAGATGCCCTCTGTGCGCATCCAGTCTTCCTGGCGCCTGATTTCCTGAAGTGATTTATCGTGCAAACAGATGCCTTGGATGTTGGCTCAGGGGCGGTTTTGTCACAAGAAGTGAATGGGGTGGAGCACCCAGTAAACTACTTGAGTAGAAAACTTAGTTCCCAGGAGAGGAACTATTCAATTGTGGACAAAGAGTGTTTAGCCATAAAATGGACTTTGGAATCGTTGAGATATTATCTCTTGGGCAGACAGTTTAGGCTTATTACAGATCATGCTCCACTTACTTGGACGAGCCAGAACAAAGACAACAATACAAGGGATACCAGGTTGTTTCTGAGCTTTGCAGACCTACAGTTTCACTGTGGAACATCAAGCTGGAATAAAACAAGACAATGCTTATGGGCTGTCAAGGTTATACTCTTTAATGTCCATGGTCGTTCACCCCTCTAGGTCTGAGCTGGGGGGGGTGGATGTGTAACAAAGAAGCTAGGGTAGAGAAAGCAGGAGCTGCACTGCACAGGGAAGTGTGATTGTGTTATATATTTTGGTTCTTTTGCTGTTAAGTTGGTGTTGGAAAGCCACCAACTGTAGTTAGGCTGCCAACTGAGTTTAGCCAGGGCTCTGGTGCAAGGGTTTATTTTTCCTTGTTTTAATTTCTTTGTGTGTTGTTACCAAAGACTGTGTAATAGAATAAACTGCAGGCACTTGCCTTTAAGAAGTGCAACTTCTGTGACTGCTTTGTTTACCATAAAAGACAGTGGAAAGCAGCCTCAAGACACTGACCCAGATACCCATACAGGTCTAGTTGTCACAACAGACAATTACATACAGTAAATGCGTGCATTTACATACTATAAGTAGCTTTTTTTGCTTTTCTGGTATTTTTTGCATATATGTGTAACGATCATACCTGGTGGTCTAGGGGACGACGACAGGGAAGCCTGTCGCCCCCTCGGCGGGGACGCCCGTCTTGACAAGCAGCGTCATACAGGCCGCAGGTGCCAGCATCCTAGGGCACGCGCGGCACGCTCTGGGGTATCTTAAAGGCGCAGGCGCGCTGACGTAGTGACGTCAGCGAGCAAGGGCGCGCAATTCAAACTGTATTTAAAGCCCATTAGGGCTGTGGGAATTTGCCCGTGATAGGATTAATTCCTGGTGCTTTTGTGCTGTTTATTCTGAAACCTGTCTGATTCCTGTTTTGATCCCTGCCTGGCTATTTGACCATTCTGACTTCTGGATTCTGACCCTTGCCTATCGACTACCCCTTCTGATTAACCCTCTGATTGACTTCCTGGTTTGACCCTTGCCTGCCTGACTACGTTTACTCTCTGCCTGCCTCGACCCGGCCTGTTCTGACTACTCCTTTGCCTTGTACTGCGATCTTCTGTCCAAAGACTTTGTTTTACTACAGTTGTGCCCCTTTGCTTGCCAGAACTCCTCGCCTTGCTCCTCTCAAAAAGTCCAGGTGGCATCTGAGTACGCTGAGGGCTCCTCCCGAAGCCAAAGGCGGTCACACTAACTGGTGAAGCCGAGCCGAGACCAGGGAGCTTGGCATTAGTTCTGGTTTAGGGTGCCAACCGTGACATTATCACGGGCCAAAAAAAGATGGACGAAGAAGGTCGAGCTGCCGCTGCTACTTTCACCACTGAAGTGCTACTTACCACGCTGTTACAGCGCCTGGAGGAACATGAGCAGAGGCAAGATTACCTGATGCAAGGTTTCCACAATTTGACCCATCGACTGGATGCTTCCGTCCAGCCTCCAGCTCTAGTAGTCACCCCTCCTGTGGCCACTCCTGTGGGTTCTTCTGCTCCGTTGGGTAATGTATCCAAAACCCATGAACCCAAAATTGTGTTTCCCGATAAATTCAATGGGGACAGGTCAAAATTTTTCGTGTTCCAAGAGGCATGTAAATTATACCTCAGCTTTTTCCCCCATTCATTCACGGTTTCAATAATTTTTTATTAAGTATTTTCAAGTATACATAGTCATATTGATGACATTATACAGTATATATGTTTACATAAAACATAAATATATAAACATGAGTCATATGATCTATAACAACAATGTTAATATTTACATAATAACATATATTAAACAGTTTCCATGTAACAGCCTATCTTAACAAACAGATATGTTATATTATATTCATATTTCAGTTGCCTTTAAATGTTTATTTCCTTTGTCTGATGGTCAATAAGGCAATTCAAGCGGATTGATGAAAAAAAAAATACGAATTTCTCCATTACATGTTTTTAAGATATTGGTAGATACAAAGTTGTTATATCTATCTAGGTTTGTTGAAGACTGATTCAGAATATTGCTAATTGATTATTCAAATATCAATATCTATTGCACCAGCTGTCAAATGCATTAAACAAGTTGAACCTAGTTACCTGGAAAATGGATGAATGATATCCCCCACATAGATCCCAGTGACTTCGGATCTTAGATCAAGTGCAGAAGGATACAGTACACATGTTTACTAGAAAATCTTATCTATGAGTATCTAAACTAAACTGAACTAAACTAAACTATACTAAACTAACATTCTAAACTAAGTTGCTTTGTTAGGTCCCAAGGTGTCTATTAGAGTAAGTTGTTCTTTATAGGCTGATCAGGAATAATATCCAACAAGGCCATAGATCATCTTTTACCCTAAAGTGAGGAGGCTTAAATTTCTTAACATTTATATAAAGATATATATATATATACATCTCAAGGGCTCTAGAACTCCAAAAGCGTGGAATCAGTATAGATAGTAGGCCATAGGTTCGCCCTTCTCAGGAATGATTGTAAAGTGCCACATCTGATAGCCCATGATTTTTCTGCTAATAAGTTTGATTCTACTCTTTTGAGTATCTCATCAATTTTGGGTATAATCAGAAATTTCCAATTACTTGCTATCAGGTTTCTGGTAGCGATAAAGATGTGGTTCATTATTAGCCTCTCCTGAGGGGGTAAGTCCATTGTTCCTAGGTGAAATAGTACCATACCAGGGGGGATTGTATCCAATGAGACTGGTAGTTTTTTAAGAAAGTTATTGATATCTATCCACATATTCTGGAGTTTAGGACAACTCCAGAATATGTGTAAAAGGGATCCCGTTTGGTTGCAATTTCTCCAACAAAGGGGAGATGCTTTAGGATCAAATTTAGTGATTTTTTCTGGAGTCATATACCACTGCCAAACACATTTAATAAAATTTTCCTGATGGGTGACACAGTGTGATGTCTTTCTTAAGGATTTATAGGCTATTTCCCATTCTTCCTGATCAATGTCAAGCTGAAGGAGCTCCTGCCACTTACTTAGCTGCCATCTGGGTGTTTTATCTTTAAATTCTAATAGGGATTTATAAAAGGTAGGTATACCTTTTAAGTTTGTTTTTTCTGGTTGGAGTAGTTTTTTAATTTTTGGTGGGAAGACTAAAGGAGTAAGGGGGTGTTTAGTTAAAAATCTGTGAATTTTCAGGTAAGTAGGTTTATCTGATGTAGGGATATCGTAAACTGAGACCAATTTGTCGAATTGTTTAATCTCAGAGCCTACCAACAAATCTTCAACATTTATAATGCCGCATGTTATCCAATGTTCTAAATCTAATTCTATGTTCTTAATCACAGAGTTTAATGTTGTTAGTGATGTGGGGATCTCTATAGCTAATATATCTTTCTTATATAGTTTTATCATCTCCTTCCAAATCCTTAACATATTGGCTGAGATAGGATTTTTTGTACTTTGTTGGACTTTCCAGACCAGTCTGGATTCTAGAAATGATTTGTATGTTCCAAATGGTAATTGTTCTTCTTCTATATTTATCCACTGTTTAGTAGTATCATTAGTCCAGACTGATCTAGATTGTTCAAGTATTGTTGCTTGGTAATATTTTTCGATATCTGAAACGCCAAGGCCAAGGTTGGAGACAGGGAGGGACAAAACTTTATTTGAAAATCTAGAATGTTTGTTCATCAGTATAAATTTATTAAGCATTCTTTGTAATTTGATAAAGAATGTTTGGGGGACTTTAATTGGGAGGTTTCTAAATAAATATAAGAGTTGTGGAAGTATCATCATCTTAAAAGCTGCGGATCTACCTAACCAGGAAAATTCTAATTTAGCTAAGGCATCTAAATGGGACTTTAATTTGGTTAACCATGGGTCATAGTTTTCCTTATAGAGTTCGGCAATTGTGGGGGTGATATGGATACCTAAATATTTTATTGAATTATTTGTCCAGGAATATTGGCAGGAGTTTTTCAGAATGTTTATAGTAGTTTTTGATATATGGCAAGGGAGAATTACTGTTTTACTATGATTTAATTTGTAATAGGACACTTTTGAAAATTGGTCAAGTTCTTTATTCAAATTTGGCAGTGATATAAAGGGTTTTTGCAGATATAACAATATGTCATCTGCATATAGACCCAATTTTGTATTTGAATGTTTTAAGGGTACTCCATGAATTAAAGGGTTGTCTCTAATTTTTTGGGCAAGAGGTTCAAGGGATAATATAAAAATTAGTGGGGAAAGGGGGCAACCTTGGCGGGTTCCATTTTGATGTCAAAGGGAGAGGATAATGACCCAGAGGAGGATACTCTTGCAGATGGTTGTTTGTATAAGGCTAGAATGGCTTTATGAAGAAATCCTGTTAACCCAAACACTTTAGACAGGTATGACCAATTGACTCTGTCAAACGCCTTTTCTGCGTCTAAGGAGACGAAGAGAGTGGGCGTCTGACATAGTTTAAGCTTGTGCAACAAAGCAAGAACCTTCCTTGTACCATCACTCGTTGTTCTTCCTTTAACAAACCCCACCTGATCAGGGTGTATCAGTTGTGGTATCAAGGGTGCCAATCTATTTGCAATGACCCTAGCATATATCTTGATGTCCGTATTTAACAGAGATATTGGTCTGTAACTGCTAGGGTCTGTAGGATCCTTTCCTTCCTTGGGAATTGTGGATATGATGGCTGACAAGGATTCTTTGGGAAAGACACCAAGGGTTGCTACTTCATTAAACATATCAGTGAGAGGTTTAGATAATGTATCAGTAAATTTCTTATAGTAGTCATTTATAAAGCCATCAACCCCTGGTGCCTTATCTCTTTTCAAGGATCTTATTGCGGTTTCGACTTCCTGTTGATAGAAAGGCACTCCTGTATGCTTTTGCTCAAACTCTGTAAGAGAGGGTAGATCCACATTCTCTAAATACCTGTCTATTTCAATTGGTGATGGGACATGTGTGTTTGGGTCAGATTCTAAGTTATATAGGGATTCATAATAAGTGGCCAAAGCATTAACAATTTCCTGAGGATGGTGTACTATATTTTTTGTTTTGGGATGATTAATTTTAATTATTCTCTGGTATATCCTTTTCCCCTTAATTTTTCGGGCCATGGCTTTGCCTGCTTTATTTTTTTCGTAATACCAAGTTTCTTTTAAAATAGTTTGCCACTTATCATACTGGTGGTATAGGCAGTCTGCCAATTTTTGACGGGTTTCCTCTAAGGTTGGAACTAATTCTAATTTTTTCTTATTAAAAATATCAGATTCTAGAGATTTAATTTTGTTTAATAAAAGATCAGTTTTTTCTCTATATTTTTTCTTTTGTATGGCACTATGTTTGATAAAAATACCTCTCATGAAGGCCTTGTGTGCATTCCAAAGGGTCGTCCTAGAAACCTCTTTATTATCATTGAATTTAAAGTATTCTTTAAGTTCTGATTTAATTTGGGGGAGTGAGTGTTCAGAATGGAGAATATATTTGTTCATTTTCCAATTTCTATAAGGTTGGGAAGAATTTTGGAGTTGGATTTTGAATGATAAGGGAGAATGATCTGACCATATTCTAGGGCCAATTTCAATGTTTGAGATTAGAGGTAAGGAGAACCTGTCTACCAAGCAGTAATCAATCCTTGTAAAGGACTTGTGTATGGCAGAATGAAAGGTATATTGTCTTTCCATAGGATGAAGGCACCTCCACACATCAAATAGTTCTGATTTGATTAAGGTTGGTTGTATTATTGCTGATGCTCTCCTACGACTGGTTGTGCAATCGATCTGAGAATCAGCAACCGCATTAAGGTCACCTGTAATAAATAAGTGGCCTTTTGTGATTTTGCTAATTTTGTTTAGTTTTTTGTTTAGATAACGTACTTGATGTGTGTTAGGTGCATAAATATTAGCAATAGAGAATTTACTTTGCCTGTGATGACCACCATTCTACCATCTTTAAGAGTATGAATGTTTTCCACCATTAGTCCTAACGAGTCTTTTACTGCAATACATACTCCAGATTTTTTCTTTTTTTGAAGATGAGAATAAAATATTTGTGAATATTGGTACAGTTTAAATTTTTTTGCTCCCAACTCATTTAAGTGGGTTTCTTGTATGCAAAGTATATCAACTGACTCCTCTTTAGCTAATTTTTGTAGGAGGTACCGTTTCCTATGGGAATTCAGCCCTCTCACATTTAGGGATAACACTTTAATCTCCTGTGCCATAACAACTAAACGGTTGCTCAACAATCAATTTTACAACAGTTATATTGACCTTGTGGATATCCAACTTTAAACTTACACAATTTTTGGAGTCTTTGATTGAATGTCTTTTTTCCATGTACCTGCACAGGAAAAAAGATGAAAACACCTGGGACAATGCTGGGAAAACGCTTAAACCTATGAAGCTCAAAAAGTTCAACATTATTATGTTGATAATAGAAAAATTAGTGACAGCAATGGCACTCATGGTGTCACTGTCACTGTGATACAAAAAAGGAAGAAAAAGAGAAGAAAAAAAAAAAAATTACAGAAAAACAAATTTAGAACCAGTCAAGTTTAATGTAGTATGGACCTAACAGTCAGGGTCCACCGGTGTGGACTTAATCCAGGACAGTTCTCCTCAGGGAGGGATGGAAGATGACATACCCTGAGGGGAAAGGTCTGTTGGGGGAAAAAAAAAAGAAAACAATTTGTGGCAAGACACTGCAATGCTGATTCAAGGTCCCGAAGAAGCTTCTGCTGACTTCCCATCTTCAGATTGATCCTGGGTGACATCCATTGGTGTCTGCTTAGATGATGGTGCCGGTGGTGGTGGTTTCACCTGTCTTCCTTCTTTAGGTAGGAACAGGGGTATTTTCCACTTTTTCAGCAAGTCAAAACCCTCCTTCACCGATTTTACAATGTGGGTCACCCCTTGGTCTTTGATGATCATTTTTGTGGGGAACCCCCACGAGTACTGGATCCCTTTGTAACGCAGTGTAGCAGATACCTGGCTGAACTCCCTTCTGGCTTGCAGCGTTGCCTGTGATAAGTCTGAATAAAGGGTCAGCTTTCCAAAGGGATCTGGCAGCTTCTTCCCGTTCCTGGTAGAGGCTAGGAACACCTCTTTCACATGAAAAAAGTGGATTCTCACTATCACATCTCTGGGTAGGTTTTCATGTATGTGTGGAGGCTTTGGGAGTCTATGTGCCCTGTCCACTATGAGCTCACTATCTGGAATGTTGGGCAAGGTGGCTTTAAGCATGTCTACCACATACCCCTTCAGAGAATTTGTTGAGACTGACTCAGGAACCCCTCTTATCTTTACATTGTTCCTTCTATTGCGGTCTTCCCCATCTATAATCTTCTCCTTCATCCATTTTACTTCCTCCAGCAGTTCCCCATGTGCATCAATCAGTTCATTATGCGCTACAGACATTTCAGCAATCCTTCTCTCTAACTTAGAGACTCTGTGATCAGTTTCTTGTGCAAACTGCGACATATGTCCTGCAAGCAGTTTCATGTCTGCTCTGATCTCACCCATGCTGTTCTGCATGACAGTCTTAAAAGATATCATGAACTGCTTAAAGAATTGCTGGGACATAGCTTGCCCTGTGGCTGGGAAATCCACCAGGGGATCCTGGAGGGCAGCTAGTGGGGGTGCTGGGATTGAGGTTTGTGAAGCCGGTCCTACCTGGGCTCCTGGGGAATCCCTCCGGTCTGATTGAGGTTTAGGCTTCAGAGGACTGCGGGATCTCGAGGTGTCAGCTTGGTCCTCGTCACTATCCTCCTCTTGTTCCCCAGGTTCAGAATGGTGATATGGGGTGGAATATAGAGGGGAGTACCTGTTCTTCTGTGATAGAGGGGTATGAAATGGTGAGTCCTCATGGCCTCCTCGTTGTTGTTTGCGGGCGCCATCTTGTCCTTCTTCCTCATAGTAATCCGACAGCTTCCTAGGCTTAGTAAGGGGTTTTTTCTTCCCATAGCTTACTTTCCTGTAATCCATGCTGTTCTCTGGATGTTCACACACAGTTTCAGCTCAGACTGGGGCTTCTCAGGGTGCTTTGAGTCGCTATAATCAGTGTCTTAGGCAGAGAGCTGCAGGCTCAGGCAGCCATTCAGCTCAGTGTCTAGACCACGCCCCCCCATTCATTCACTACTGGTGAGGAAAAAGTGAGGTTCGTAATAACCCTATTACAGGGTGATCCCCAAGTTTGGGCTCTCAGATTGCCCCTCTCAGATCCTGCCCGTTTCTCCCTTGATTCATTTTTTAAAACCATGTGTGTACTTTATGATGACCCGGATCGTGCATCTTCTGCCGACTCCAGGGGAAACGGGATGCGGAGGTGTATTGCACCGAGTTCCGCCGGTGGGCAGTGGAGACTGGGTGGAACGACATGGCGATTCGTAGCCAGTTCCGTATTGGGCTGTCTGACTCTGTCAAAGATAGCTTTTTAAATTACCCTTTACCCTCCAACCTGGATGATCTCATGTCACTTGCCATCCAGGTAGATAGGAGGCAGAGGGAAAGAAGGGGTGAAAGGGGTTCTCCTATGCATTCTGGGTTTACCAATGTGAAGTATAACTTTTCTAATATGGTTTCCAATGTTAAGTTCCCTAACCCTTCCATGGTTCAACCTCAGGAGGAACCCATGCAATTGGGTATATCCCATCTAACCTCTGAGGAAAAAACCCACAGGCGTTCCCTGGGTCTTTGCATTTACTGTGGGGAAAAGGGTCATTTCCTGAATTCATGTCCTAAGAGGCCGGGAAACTTCCAAGCCTAAATGGAGAAGGGGAGCTCTATTTGGGTGCAGAAGTTTCCTCTCCCCAGTCTACCTCTAGGATTTTGATACCTGTTAAACTCACCTGGTCTACGGGTTCTGTCAGGGTGTCCGCTTTTGTGGATTCAGGGGCGGAGGGGAATTTTCTGGATGCTACCTTTGCGGCAAAATTTGGTATTCCCTTAGTTCCCCTGATTCCTCCTATGAGGATTTTGGCAGTTGATAAAAAACCTTTGGGTTCAGGCCTGGTAACTAAAAAGTCTGTGTCTCTTTCCATGTGCTCTGATAACCATCACTGTGAGAGGTTAGCCCTTTTGATCATTGAAGGTGCGTCCTCTCCTCTTATTTTGGGGTTACCTTGGCTCCAGATCCATAATCCTCATATTGACTGGGTATCGGGGAAGATTCTGCAATGGGGTCTTAAGTGTGGTGGTTCATGTATTCCTCCGGTTGTGGCAACTACTACTTTAGAAGGTTTACCTGCAGCATATGCTGAATATGCTGACGTGTTTTCTAAGAAAGCTGCAGAAACCCTACCTCCACACAGGCAATATGATTGCCCTATAGATCTAATTCCTGGGTCTATTCCCCCTCGGGGTAGCACACACCCTCTTTCCTTGCCGGAGGCCCAGGCAATGAAAGAATACATTAAGGACAACCTTGAGAGAGGGTTCATTAGGCCTTCTAGTTCCCCTGCGGGGGCAGGTTTTTTCTTTGTTGGGAAAAAAGATGGTGGTCTACGCCCCTGTATAGATTATAGGGGTCTCAATAAGATCACCATAAAAAAACGCTATCCCCTCCAGTTAATTTCTGAATTGTTTGATCAGGTTAAGGGTGCTAGGATCTATTCTAAGCTAGGTCTTAGGGGCGCCTATAATCTCATACGCATTAGGGAGGGGGATGAGTGGAAAACTGCATTTAACACCCGAAACGGCCACTACGAATATCTGGTAATGCCCTTCGGTCTTTGTAACGCACCCGCCGTGTTCCAAGAATTTGTCAACGACATCTTTCGGGACCTGCTGAGGATATTCGTAGTGGTCTATCTTGACAATATCCTGATTTTCTCATCTAATTTGGGTGAACATAGAAATCATGTTCAACAAGTCCTGTACAGACTCAGGGAGAATAATCTTTATGCTAAACTGGAAAAATGTACCTTTGAGGTTACTTCCGTTCAATTTCTAGGATTTAATATTTCCAGCAGGGGTCTTGAAATGGATCCAGGCAAGGTGAGAGCTGTACTGGATTGGACCCAACCCCAATCATTACGTGCTACCCAAAGGTTCCTGGGGTTTGCAAATTACTATCGTCAGTTTATTAAGAATTTTTCCATTATTGTGGCTCCCATCACTGAGTTAACAAAAAAAGGCGCTGACCCCAGCATTTGGTCTCCTGAAGCTGTACAAGCTTTTGAATTCCTCAAAAAGGAATTCAGTTCTGCCCCAATCCTTCGTCACCCCGACACTGCGCTTCCCTTTATTGTGGAGGTTGACGCCTCTGAGGTAGGAGCTGGGGCAGTTCTTTCTCAAAGGCACCCGACTACCAACAAGTTACACCCCTGTGCTTTCTTCTCCAGGAAGTTTTCACCCGCAGAGGTGAATTCTGATATAGGTAACAGGGAATTGTTGGCAGTGAAATGGGCCTTTGAGGAATGGCGGCATCTTCTAGAAGGTGCTAAACATGTGGTGACGGTCTATACCGACCATAAAAATTTATTGTATATTGAATCGGCTAAACGCCTAAATCCTAGGCAAGCCCGATGGGCTTTATTCTTTTCCAGATTCAATTTCTTGTTACCTTTTCGGCCTGGTTCCAAAAATACCAAAGCGGATGCACTCTCTATGAGTTTTGAATCCTTTTCCTCTGACTCTAGCGAGTGTACTCCCATCATTCCCAGGGAAATAATTGTTGCAACCTTGAAGTCTGATCTCTCTTCCTTGTTGTCCCCTTTACAGTCATCTGCTCCTGCTGATACCCCATTTGGTAAATGGTTCGTTCCTGAGGAGCTTAGGGAACAAGTGTTACGAGAGGTTCATGATTCTAAAGTGGCAGGTCATCCAGGTATTGCAAAAGCCATTTCCCTGTTATCCCGTCATGTTTGGTGGTCTTCCTTCAAACAGGATACTAAAACATTTGTCAATTCCTGTCCAGTTTGCCAAAGGTCTAAATCATCTCATCATTTATCCCAGCGTCTATTAAACCCCTTACCCGTCCCAGAAAAACCATGGTCTCACATTTCCATGGATTTTATTGTGGAGTTGCCTCCTTCTCAGGGTAAGACAGTGATTTGGGTGGTGGTCGATAGGTTCAGTAAAATGGCTCATTTTATTCCTCTTCCACATCTCCCTTCTGCTAAGACCCTGGCTGACTTATTCATTATTCATATTTTCAAGTTCCATGGTTTTCCTGTAAATATTGTTTCTGACAGGGGGGTTCAGTTTGTTTCAAGATTTTGGCATGCTTTCTGTTCCTTGGTGGGTACTGAATTGTCCTTTTCTTCTGCCTATCACCCCCAAACTAACGGTCAAACCGAAAGGGTGAACCAGTCCCTTGAGCAGTATCTCAGATGCTATGTGTCCGATAACCAGTCCACATGGTCCGAACTGCTACCCTGGGCAGAATTTGCATACAATAATGCTACCCATTCCTCCTCTGGAGAGTCTCCTTTCTTTGTTGTCTATGGTTTGCACCCCAAAGCGTTTTCTTTTTCTGACTCTAATTCCCCTGTACCCTCTGCCAATTCTTCTATCCTGAAATTTTCCAGAATTTGGTCTCAAGTTCATAATTCTTTATCCGCAGCTTCCCTAGCTCACAAAAAAGCAGCTGACAAATCCCGTAGGGAAGCACCCCAGTACAAGGTGGGAGATTTAGTATGGTTGTCAACAAAAAATATCAAGTTGAGGGTTCCCTCTCCTAAACTGGGTCCTAGATTCATTGGTCCATACCCCATCAGCGCAATAATTAATCCATCCTCTGTCCGTCTTCAGTTACCTCCTAATTTCAAAATTTCTAATTCTTTCCATGTCTCTCTGTTGAAGCCCGCCAATGATTCTCGTCTTCTGTCTGTTTCTCCCCCAGTGTTGGTTGAAGGTCAGCCAGAGTATGAGATCCAAGAGTTCCTCGACTCCCGCCTCGTGAGGGGTAAGTTACAATATCTTACCAGGTGGAAGGGCTTCGGTCCTGAGGAGAACTCTTGGGTCTCAGTTGATGACATCAAGGCTGACCGCCTCAGGAGACAATACCATGCTAGGTTTCCCGGTAAGCCTGGGGGTCCAGTGGCCCCCCCTAGAGAGGGGGGTAATGTAACGATCATACCTGGTGGTCTAGGGGGGGACGACAGGGACGCCTGTCGCCCCCTCGGCGGGGATGCCCGTCTTGACAAGCGGCGTCATACAGGCCGCAGGCGCCGGCATCCTAGGGTGCGCGCAGCGCGCTCTGGGGTTTCTTAAAGGCACAGGCGCGCTGACGTAGTGACGTCAGCGCGCAAGGGCGCACAATTCAAATTGTATTTAAAGCCCATTAGGGCTGTGGGAATTTGCCCGCGATAGGATTAATTCCTGGTGCTTTTGTGCTGTTTATTCTGAAACCTGTCTGATTCCTGTTTTGATCCCTGCCTGGCTATTTGACCATTCTGACTTCTGGATTCTGACCCTTGCCTGATTATCGACTACCCCTTCTGATTAACCCTCTGATTGACTTCCTGGTTTGACCCTTGCCTGCCTGACTACGTTTACTCTCTGCCTGCCTCGACCCGGCCTGTTCTGACTACTCCTTTGCCTAACGCCTTGTACTGCGATCTTCTGTCCAAAGACTTTGTTTTACTACAGTTGTGCCCCTTTGCTTGCCAGAACTCCTCGCCTTGCTCCTCTCGAAAAGTCCAGGTGGCATCTGAGTACGCTGAGGGCTCCTCCCGAAGCTACGCTGAGGGCTCCTCCCGAAGCCAAAGGCGGTCACACTAACTGGTGAAGCCGAGCCGAGACCAGGGAGCTTGGCATTAGTTCTGGTTTAGGGTGCCGACCGTGACAATATGTACTGTAAGATGTGTGTCAAAAGGGCACAATAGTGTGTGCATTTCACCAGCATTAGGCTGGTGAAATGAAAATGCCAGGAAAAAGTGTGTTGCTGCAGCTAGTAAAGCTGTATAATTCAGAACTGGCTCATGAAAAGCTGTATAGTGGGTCCCTGAAGTGAATGGAAGAGAGCAGGGTGGGCTTCCATTCCATTCTCCATTAGGTGTTTTGCAGCTGCCTAAGCTAAAGGTAGCTAAGTAATTAGATTCAGGTGAGTTGTAGTTAAGAGGAGGTGTAATACTATGGGCAAAATTACTAAAGGGTGAAGCGGACGAAAATTCACCAGCATGACATTTCAGTACTTCGCCAACGGTCGCTGGTGTAACTTTGCTAGTGAAAGAGATAGACTCTAGCAGTACTTCGCTCCCTAATGCCTGGCGAATTTGCACTCTGGCGAATGGACGTAACTACACAAATTCCCTAAGATGCAGATTTTACTGAACATTACCTCTTGCACCAGACTTGCCTTCACCACCTCAGATCAGGCAAAGTGCAATAGAGTTGGAGAGAGTTCCAAAGGACTGGGAAGTGGAAAATAGAAACCCCTCCCAGGAGGACACAAGAGTTTCTTGAGTGTGGCCCAGAGTGGATTCTAGAATTTGTGTCCAGTGAAAACAGTAAGTGCTGGAAAAGTGAATTTATGTGAACACCAGTGAGGGTGTGAAAGCGGAACTGTTAATGCTTATGTGAAGCAAATGTGATTCCCTATGTGAAGCCAGTGGGCTGAAGATTTGTTTTATGCCAAATAAAAGCCACCAAAGCTACATTTAAACGTAAATTAGAAACTATCCTGTGGCTATGGCTTTCACTACCAGAAGCTCACAGTACACAAATTCACACAACGACGTGTACAAATACGGTATGTATATACAGCCACACACATACTTTTATTTTCTGCACTGCATTTGGCATCAAACTGCTATCATATTAGATACATAAAGATGTGTAGGAGATAAAATTCTGTCAAATGCAAGCACTGAGGCCATTTTTAGGAATTTCATCAAACCACTACTTTTATAAAAGCTTTGCAATTTGATTTTGAGTTTGGCATTGAAAGACATATTTATCAATTTTGGATTTGTCAGAATGTGTGATTTTCATAAATATCTGGTTTTCTTGCGTACACACATTTGTTTATGGCTCTGCCTCACATAAAATGCAGCAAATTGTTTGTTTTACAGTAGCAGAAATAATAAATCATGGGTTATTTTAATTTTGGGTCCCCTATATGCCACTTACTTAGGTAAACCTATGTATACTTGTCATCAAATTGTTTCCTGCCATTCATAATTTGGATGTTTTATATTGGTACCTAATGATGTAGGTGATAATATGCTGCAAAGTGAAAGCTTTGAGGCTATTTTCATCAAAACCAACAACTTTAGGTAAGCTTTGTGTGATAACCTGCCTGTAGTTAAACCAGGGACCTGGTGTTCCTGTGCTGTCTGCATTATCACTGCTCTATGGGAGCAGACAGCTAAGGCCCTGGTTCACTCCTATGGCTATGCTTGGTAATTGCTGGTAAGCATGGCTTGTTTCACCTGTTGCCAATCTGGCCACATGTGATTTGTGTAAGCCATTTGACTGGCTATAAAACCCTCTGCTCTACTCTGTCTCGTTGCCCAGTATAGGTCTATGTTCCATAGTTTCTGGGTGCGATATTTTTTCTGATCTTGTCATGCCTGACCTGACCTTGACCCTTGCTGTTCCGCTGCCTGAACTGACCCCTGCCTGTGTTTGACCTTTTCCTGTGACCTCAACTACACTTCTGTTTCCTGATTGGATACTGTATTGTCTGTTTGGTTTGACCCAGCCTGTCCCTTGACCATGCTCCTTGTTCTCTGTTCCAGTTATACATTAAGGTTCCTTTGCATGCCCAGAGCTTCCCCCTTGGTCCTCTCACGTTAAGTCCTGGCGGCATCTGAGCTTAAGGTGGGAACTTGGGGTTTACTATGGGTTTTGGGATACCATATGTTACATTTTGCAGTTTTGTAGTTTGAAATAGAAAGACATTATTAGCCATTTTGGATTCGGTAGAATGTGTACTTAAAAATATATGGATTGTTGGGGTATACATATTTTTTATGGATTTACACCACATAAAATGCAGTAAAAACTTTGATTTTGCACTAACTAAAATGACAAATGATAGATCCTGGGGTACTTGCATTTTGGGGCCCTTAAATGCCACATACTTACATAAGCCTATGTGCATTGGGCATCAAACTGTTCAGTAGACCCCTGCCATTCATATTTAGGATATTAAGTTATCTTGATAACTTAATATTTAAATGGCACAATTTCGATATTTCACACCTTTTATGTTCTGTTGTTTCACCTTGTGAAAAGATTATTTATATAGCTGTAGAGTAAAAGCACAGGTATGCTTCAAGGTGGAACACACGCTATCAATAGGTGATACACCATTGTGTAGAGGAGGAAAGATGCTGATACCCATATGTGAAGCTTAAAGCGTGGAGTGGCTGAACTCTGTGCAATTTGAAGAGCGGTTGCGGTCAATTGGAATGGCCAGGAGAAGGAGTGGAATTTTAATCTTCAATGTGGGTGAGATCGATTCAGTTTTCATTTTAAAACTGTCTTTGGCATGGAGAGAGCGACAAGGGGATGCCCCATGTGGGTCGCTGGTACTGTTGGACATTAACAGAAGTGACTTTATCCCACTAAATTACATAAATGACTGTGGTTAAATGTAATCCCTCCATGGGAACAGAGCTCTGTGAATTGGGGCAATACTTGACCGGAAAACGGCACTAATCCACCACCTTCTAGCTCTGAACTATACTGATACTGGGTTATAAATTTAACAGCCTCCATTCGTGAACTACAAGGACTGTGCGAAATACTATTAATTCTGAGTTTTTACCTATGAACACCTCCATGATTAATTTTAATATATGAAATACAGCTATTTATTGTTTTAAATTGGTGGTGTACTGGCCAGTGTTTAATTAATGTATAAAGGCATGAATTCTTAATTCTAATAAATGTATCTAGTAGAAAAAGTGTATGAGACAGGAGACAACCTTGACTGGTGCCCCTGTAGATATGGAAAGGTTGTGAGAGAAGGCCTAATGTTCTTATTTGGGTTGCCAGTGTATTATGGAGAGCAGAAATATAATTCAGAAAAGGTAAAAGAAATTCCATGCAACAGACAATATAATAAGTATTCCCAGTCAAGTGAGTTGTGAACACCTTCTCAAGGTCCAAGGAGAGGAGCATCAAGGAGGCTTTGGGCTGGGAGGCAGATCATAGTATATTAAACAATTTCCTAACATTATCATAAGTATGCTTCCCTGGGATTAACCCGATTGGTCACTATTTATAAGAGAGTGGATTAAGGTATTTAGATGGAGTACTAAAACTTTAGCTAAAATTTTTATATCTAAGTTAACTGCATTAACTTACATTTTCCACATTGAGTGTTATCTTTACCTAGTTTGGGCAACAAAGCTGCTGAAACTTCTTATAATATGCTCCTGTCAGGCCATTAGGACAAGGAGATTTAGCTGGCTTTAACATCTTGATAGCATATAATATTACAATTAAAGTGATATGATTTGCAATTTCTGATAATTTAGGCAGCTCAACTGAGAATAAGAAGGATTCAGTCAATGTAGGGAGAAATTGTGTTTGCATATACAGTTAGGCCCATAAATATTTGGACAGAGACAACTTTTTTTCTAATTTTGGTTCTGTACATTACCACAATGAATTTTAAATAAAACAACTCAGATGCAGTTGAACTGCAGACTTTCATCTTTGATTCAGTGGGTTGAACAAAAAGATTGCATAAAAATGTGAGGAACTAAAGCCTTTTTTTAACACAATCACTTCATTTCAGGGGCTCAAAAGTAAGTGGACCAGGGGCTCAAAATTAATTGGACACTGACTCAAAGGATATTTCATGGGCAGGGGCATGCAAAAAGACCTGGACGTCCACGGAAGACAACAGTGGTGGATTATCGCGAATTAATTTCCATGGTGAAGAGAAACCCCTTCACAACAGCCAAACAAACACCCTCCAGGAGGTAGGCTTATAGATATCCAAGTCTATCATAAAGAGAAGACTGCATGAAAGTAAATACAGAGGGTGCATTGCAAGGTGCAAGCCACTCATAAGCATCAAGAATAGAAAGGCTAGATTGGACTTTGCTAAAAAAAAAAAAAAAAAAAAATCTAAAAAAGCCAGCACAGTTCTGGAAAAACATTCTTTGGACAGATGAAACCTAGATCAACCTCTACCAGAATGATGGCAAGAAAACAGGAAATTGTTTATACATAATGTAATTTCTGTTTCCTGGTCACTTTCATGGCAGCATTCACCACATGCCACACTATTTCTTGCTCAGACGTAGGATTTGGAAAGAAGGATGGAAGAACCACCTCCAAATCCATATGGAACTTCGACATGACCTTTGGTAGGAATCCAAATGCAGGCCTTAATACCACTCTGTCTTCAAATATCACTGTGTGTGGTTCAGTCACTGCCAAAGCCGATATTTCTCCTACTCTACATGCCGAAGTTATTGCCACCAAAAGTACCACTTTCAAAGTGATGCTATTTTTAGTAGTACCATTTTGACCTCGTGTAAGACAAAACTCAGTAAAGGAAAACCTTTAGTAATAGTCAGGCAATTTATTCTTACATAATACAACATAAGAGTTTTGTCTGGGTAAGCTGTTGGAGTAACACACAGAATGTCAGCCAAGGACTTACCAAAGACCCACCTCTTGGTCCAGGCATTATATAGCTTTCAGAAGGCTTTTACAATAATTGTGACAAGGGTTTCACGGAAATACCATACATAGTCTGTCTCCTCCTTGTACAATTAATGTCTAAATGATTTACTTAGTCTTACATGTTATCAAAGGAATGTTGTAACATACTGTGCCTAGCTCCAACGGTCCACAGCCTCGCAATCAGCTATCGGCTAACCAAGGCCATTGTGGTATTTCCAGTAATTTGAGCAGCACTTCAGCAGTAAGGGGCCCCACCAGACAGGCTGGCGTTATGCTGACACTCTGGAATTTAAGTAACAGAGTGATGATCTTTTGTTTGTATGGCCTAGTATAAGCTATATGAGTAACCATTGTCCACAGTAGACCATTAGCCCTTATAGTCCATCCTGCCTTGGGCCCTATAGCGTTATGGCGTCATAGAGGGCGGGGGTGACAAATATCAACCCTCTGACACTAGCCATTCGTCCGTCTTAGGAATTAGACCGTTCCAGATATATTTTTTCATAACATACCTCTCTTGAAACATATAAATATGTTTCATGTTAGTAATTACAGGCACAGTAAGAGTGCTGAGAGGACCCCCAGGAACAAGGGAGGTCTCTTATAAATGGGACAGTGGTGTGCACTACTGTGAGTTAAAGTTCAACTGTCGTGGCAGCACCAATACAGAAGTGCAGCTGAAAAGCTGAAATGAATGAAAACAAGGAAAACAGGGAGCTAGAGGGCTAGAGGTATTTCCTGTTTTTGAGGAACTAACGTGACTAGGAACCGCTGGAACCGCACAATGAAGCAAGAGCTGTCTGAATATAACATGTAGCCTAAGATTTAAGCAAATATATGATTATAGTGAAGTTAGGTTTCAAAATAAAGCAAAATAAAGCATTACAGAGAGATAATAAAAGGAAATCATTGCATAGAGATAATGAGACATAGTAATAATCATCCTGAGTAAGATAAAAATGTAAAAGATAAAAATGTGAAAATGAAGATTAGTAAAAATGAAAAATACTAAAATGAAGCTAAAAATGAAAAATACTGAAATGAGGCTAAAAATGCTAAATTCAAACTTTTTTTTTCTGTTCTCTATTATCTAACTTAACCCTTCTGCTATCAACTTTTCTTGTTCCTCTCTTTGCTTTCTAGCTTCCTTTGATTCTCAGGCACTTTCCTGACTTTCTAGGGCACATACTTGACCATTTACCTCTTTTGCTGCCTCTCTCTTTCTCTTAGCTATTACGGGAAAACAACCCATCATAGAGTGGGGAGGCTGACGGCTCTATGTATGCCTTATGAGTTAATCTGTGTGTTTTTAGTCAGACGCACTTCTGCAGCGTCCCCCGTCGCCCCCCTTTTCTCTACTTTGTATTGTATGGGCGGGGTAGAGCTTAGCTGTGGGGCTGGGGACAGCCTGCTCGTCTGTATCTGAGCTATAACTTTCAGAGAACTTATCTCTGAGCTGTTGTTTTTTTTTCTTGTCAAACCTCACCTATAAGGCTAAGAAAAGTTATATCTTATAGATGTAAATCAAATGTGAGCAGAAGTTGGAAGGTACTTATAGCACAAATTCTAACAGAGAAATATAGACCAAGTATTAATGCTAGGATGACATGGATAGACTTAATGAAACTTCCAATGGAGTTGTTTAACCAGCTATAAAATTTTACCTAATCATTTGGAATAACTGAGCTGTTCTATAAAAACATTACACTTATTGTTGCAGCTCTAAAACTTTGACTATATGACATTCAGCAAACATTTCAGAAACAATATGAGTACAACCTTCTTTTTCCTATCAAAACACATGATAATCTAAAATCATACTATTTTGGTCAGCTACTCTATTTTTTTTTTATAGATTTTACATTATGGGCAGGACTGGTCTTGGAATCTAGACTCTATTCAGTTCTAACATTAGCACATGACAGAGTTCTATTATTATGGGGTTTATCATTTTGTTTATGTCAGTGCCTTTTACACACAACCAGCTACATAGAAAGCTGAGGACCTGGGGTAATAATACAATAATGAGTAATTACAGGAAACTTTCCTTCTAAAACCTTTTTAAACAGATACAATTCCAGCTTTGTTGTTTTCATAACTAATCTAAAATTAAACATATAGAGAAAATGTTACATTATCACATTCCCATTGTTCTCATAAATTGCACACAATTTAACTATATCACACTCAATACTGCATGAATATAAAACTTAAATTTAACCCGTTTCAATATCAGTTCATCAGTTCATTATAGGGGAAAGTCCAATCAGAGAGACATCATGGCGGTGGATAGACATATGAAGAAATATTCAACAGTCACTTGTATTCAGTCAATGCAGCAGTCTCTGTACAGTTCTTAAGAGTTCATAATCAGTCCATGGATTCGATATTAGGATAGGCAAAAATGTAAAGGCATCACAGATATGAATGGCAAACTTTGAAATGACTCTTTGTATGAATGCAGAGTTTCTTTCAATGAGTGGTGTGATCAATGATAGCTGTTCTATTTGGAATGGATTGGAATAATCTCAACAGCTACTGATGGAATGTTGCTCAGATCACCAACCTGGAAACAAAGAGATAATGTGACAATATCTGGTGTTCTGGTAATACTGACTTGTCTAGTGTACTAGCTAAAGAACTCTACTGAAACTACTGTATAAACTGTCAGTAATGAGAAGTGGTTGTACATGTATGATATGAGTGAAGGACTTTTGTTTTCTTGTGGTTAATTCATATGAAGAAAGTCCACAACACCTGATAGGATTGTTGCAGGAATTGATAGGACAGCTGGGAGTAAATCCAACCAAATGCTGCCAGTAATTGTGTTGTTGGAAGTGGGATGGTTCAAAGACACAATTCCACTTAATATCAGTGTAATTTGCAAATTTGTAACAGAATCGAAAATTGAATTGTTTAAACTATCAAATACAACCTGTACTGTTTCCTTCTTATAACAGATCACAAGTAAAACATAATACACTTAGAAAAGAGTTATCAATCTGACACATAAAGACAAAAAAGAGAAGTAAGGTTTGTTTGAGACAAAAAACTTCAACAGAGAACATTTAAAGAGACAACACTAATATTTCTGTTAAAATAGAAAGACAAGTGGAGTGAATTAACCTTATGCACGAGTAACCCATTCACAAACAGAAATACACAAGAGAACTAATGTTACTATGAGAATAATAACAAAGAAGACAATGTTAGGATAAGATAAGAATAGTGACATGATAGTCTAAGACAAAATGACAATATTTTAGTGACAGACACATAGAACAAATATTATATTACAAGAGGTACCTATGAAAACTTATAAACAGTAAAGAGAACCAAAAACAGTTATGCAAACATATTCATTACAGACACATCAAAGTCATATAACCGTCAAGTCAAGTCCTTTTCTTTCTAACATACACACAAGTATTACATTCAAAATATGCTCTAACAGACCTGTAGGATGCAAAAAAGCTTAGCAGCAAGCAATTAACATAGGTTTATAAAACAAACAGGGCAAACAAACAGACATATAAACTGGAGTCACCTGCAGGAAAAATGTTATACTTTTCTCTGTAATTTAGAACAGGCTTACAATTGAGTGTAAAGGGAGAAAACAGGTTTGAAGTTGCAGATGGACAACACCTAAATGTTTGTAGGGCTCTCGTTTTTCATCTGACAATTCAAACGGACAGGAAAGTGATTCACACTTCACACTCTAAAGAATTTCCTTCAGAAAACCTAGTTTTCTGTATTTCTGGCCTGCTAGGTCGCCCCATAAACAGGAACCGCAGAAAAACTCCTAAACAACAAGCAGACTCTGAGATAGAGCCACACATTCTCTCACACACCATCACACATATGACAGTTACACTAAAGTTATTCATGCATTCAGCTAGGCAAACATTCAACATTCATGGATCCTTTTGCAAACATCAAACAACATACACGTGTAATTTCTATTTCAAGATGTTTTAGACTACACTTCATGATAAGGAATAAGAGACATACAAAATACAAAAACAGGAAGGAAACTGCGGATTCCTATCATGAATGGCAGATAATTTCAGCTGATTAACACAACAATTAACAAAACAATAGGCAAAAAGAAGTTAGAAAAAACATATATACCCCACCCAGGGGGCACTTACGCGTGTGTATCAACCATCCGTTAAAGTAAAGCTCCACGGGGAAACCGTCCTGGAAAATAAATATCCACGGGTACACTACCGACATCCAGGAGAAGAAAACTCCACGGGTACACTCCAGTGGCCACAGCCTGGAGCCCTCCATTGCCTGAAAAAATTGACTGGAAAAACTGGATCACAGTCAGCGGGTCACCATATGATGCTATTTTTAGTAGTACCATTTTGACCTTGTGTAAGACAAAACTCAGTAAAGGAAAACCTTTAGTAATAGTCAGGCAATTTATTCTTACATAATACAACATAAGAGTTTTGTCTGGGTAAGCTGTTGGAGTAACACACAGAATGTCAGCCAAGGACTTACCAAAGACCCACCTCTTGGTCCAGGCATTATATAGCTTTCAGAAGGCTTTTACAATAATTGTGACAAGGGTTTCACGGAAATACCATACATAGTCTGTCTCCTCCTTGTACAATTAATGTCTAAATGATTTACTTAGTCTTACATGTTATCAAAGGAATGTTGTAACATACTGTGCCTAGCTCCAACGGTCCACAGCCTCGCAATCAGCTATCGGCTAACCAAGGCCATTGTGGTATTTCCAGTAATTTGAGCAGCACTTCAGCAGTAAGGGGCCCCACCAGACAGGCTGGCGTTATGCTGACACTCTGGAATTTAAGTAACAGAGTGATGATCTTTTGTTTGTATGGCCTAGTATAAGCTATATGAGTGACCATTGTCCACAGTAGACCATTAGCCCTTATAGTCCATCCTGCCTTGGGCCCTATAGCGTTATGGCGTCATAGAGGGCGGGGGTGACAAATATCAACCCTCTGACACTAGCCATTCGTCCGTCTTAGGAATTAGACCGTTCCAGATATATTTTTTCATAACAAAAGTCAGTTTCCAAATGGATGATTCTTCCAATGGTTCAAACGGAGCCTCCTTCAAGACCTTTAGTACAAAGGGCAAATCCCTTGGTGGCAGACAACTTATCTTCATTGGTCTCACTCTTATCATAGCATTAAAGAACCTTTTCACCAATGTCTCTTCTGCCCAAGTTTTTCCAGTTAGGGCTGAAATTGCAGACACCTAGCCCTTCATTGTGCTGAAATGTAATTTCTTCTCATATCCTGAGAATAAAAATTCTACTACCATTGTGGGTGACAGAGACAAGGGATCACCTTTCTTATCCTTAACAAACTCCACAAACTTCTCCCACACTTTGTAATACTGTCTATAAGTACTCTCTTTCCTTGACTTCAGTAACAACTCAATGACTTCATTCCTCAGAGAGAGGCGATTCAATCTCTCCCTCTCAACCGCCAGGCCATCAAGGACAGATGATTGTTCTCCTGAATTTGAACTGCCCCTTGAGATAGCCAGCCTGGAAACGTCTTAATTCGTATCGGTTCCTGTATGCTTAGTCTTCAGAGAAGAGGAAACCAAGGTCTCCTAGGCCAGAAGGGAATTACTGCAATTACTTCTGCCTTCTGCCTTCTCCCTTTTTATCTTTTTTAGCACCCTCCATATTAAAGGGAATGGAGGAAAAATTTAAATTAAGGCCTCTGACCAACTCTGACTTAAACCATCTTTTGCCCAAGCATCCTTGCAGGGGAATCTTGAGAAGGATCGAAGACATTTTCTGTTGTGAATGGATGCCATGGCATCTATGTCTGGTAGGCCCCAGATATCTACAATGTCTCCAAAAATGTCTTCGTATAGACTCCACTCTCCCGGATCTATTATTGTTCGGCTGAGGAAGTCTGCTTTCCAATTTTCTCTTACTGGAAGATGTATTGCAGTTAGCTCTTCCAACCAATCTTCTGCCCATTGGAACAGTGGTTTTCCATCAGAGTTACACTCTTGGCGCCTCCTTGTCTTACTATATAAGCAACTGCTGTTGTGTTGTCTGTCATGATCTTTACATTCTTTCCTTTTATTAAGTGAGAAAAAGAAAGGAGAGATCGCCTTATGGCTCGTAATTCCAAGATCTTTGAAGACACATTCTCTCCTCTCCACGTGCCTTGTACAAATTTTTAGTCTTTGTGGGCTCCCCATCCCATACTTGACGCATCGGTGGTCACCACCACCCAATATGGATCTTCCAAAGGAATACCTTTTGCCAGATTCTTCTGATCGCTCCACCAGAGTAGGGCTTCTTTCACCTCTGTTGGTACTTTCACTTTTTTCTCTAAGTGTAAGTGAGGCTGTTTTACCCGTCTCAAATGGAAAATCTGTAATGGCCTTAGGTGCCACCTTGACCACTTCACTATTTGAATGGTTGCAGACATGGATCCCAGTACTTTTAGGCAATGATGCACTGGAACCGCTTTCAGTTTCCTGAAATCCTTTATCAAATTGATTATTTTCTTTTGTCTTTCTATCGGTAGACTGACCACATTCTGGTTCATTTGAAAGAGAGCTCCCAAATACTGTAGCTCTTGAGTGGGAACCAGATTGCCCATCCATGGGTAAGCAAAAATTCTTTCACTATGGCGGTATGAACCTCGGCCTCGGACCTTGAACTTGTTACCACCAGAATGTCGTCCAAATAATGGTAGACTGCTAATCCTTCTTTTCTTAACTCTGCGATGAGTGTCACCAGTACCTTCATAAACACTGTTGGAGATTGGGCTAGACCAAATGGTAGGCATCTGAACTGCACATGTCTGCCTTTCACTGCAAACCTCAGGTATTTTCTGTGATCTTGAGCCACCGGAACATGGAAATACGCATCTTTCAAATCTATGCTTGTTAACCAGCACCCCACAGAGACTGCTTGCATGCAGGATGCTAGAGATTCCATTTTGAATTTTCTTGCTTGTAGAAATTTGTTCAGTCTTCTCATGTCTAACACTGGTCTCCATGCACCCGATGCTTTTCTTACTAGAAAAAGCCTTGAATAGAAACCTGTGAATCTTTCCTTGGGTTCTACTGTTTCTATTTCCCCCGACTCGAACAACTGGTCCAAGTACTCTTGTACAATCTTCATCTTTGAATCTTCGCCTTTGAAGACAGATTCTATGAAGCAATCATTTCTGGGTACTGTCTTGAATTCTAGGACAAATCCTGATTCTATTACCTTCAGTACCCATGCATCCTGAATGGTTATGGCCCAGACATGAGCGAACTCGGCTAACCTGCCACCCACTCTGTTCTGGGCCTTGCCACTCTCATTGTTGACTGGAAGTTGAAGGGGTGGAAGAAAAAACTCCAGATCTCCTTGCTGTACCGCTAGTATTTGGACAACCTGACCTCCAGGAAGACTGCCTGGAATATTCCTTCCCAGGCTTGTACTGACTGGAAGTTCTGAACGACTTTACTTTAGCCTTATTGTAGCCTGAATCATAGCGAGCTTACTTGGCCTGATTGTCTTGAGGTAGGAACACACTTTTTCCTCCCGATACCTACTTTATAATAGCATCCAGCTTCTCCCCAAATAACATATCTCCTTCAAAAGGAAGCTGACATAGGTTAGCTTCCTTTTGGCTGAAGTCTTGGGGCTGCCCAAGACTTCAGCCATAACGCTCTCCTGGCTGCTACTGACAGGACATTGATCTAGCTGAAAAATGGACTAAATCGATTGAAGCTTCTGAAATAAATTCTGTAGCCATTTTACAATCTGATGACATCTCTAGCAGTTTAGGTCTTTTCACATTAGATCAGTGAACCCCAACCAGTAGCTCGTGAGCAACATGTTGCTCTCCAACCCCTTGGATGTTGCTCCCAGTGGCCTCAAAGCAGGTGATTATTTTTGAATTCCTGGCTTGTAGACAAGTTTTGGTTGTATAAAAACCAGCTGTACTGCCAAACAGAGTCTCGATGTAAGTTGACAATCCACATAGGGGCTACTAAATGACCAATCATAGCCCTTATTTGGCACCCCAAGAACATTTTTCATGCTAGTGTTGCTCCCCAACTCCTTTTACTTCTAAATGTTGCTCACGGGTTCAAAAGGTTGGGGATCACTGCATTAGATGATATAGCATCACCAAGCTCTGACAGCCACATCTTCAATGCCAGTGACACCGAGGTCAAAGCCACCGCAGGCTTACAGGCTGCTCCCACTACTCCAAATGCTTTTCTTAAATTGAATTCCATCTTCTTTTCCATTGGCTCCCTAATGACCGCTGCATCATCTACTGGGAGTGTAGTCTTCTTTGCCAATCTAACTACAGCTACATCCACTTTTGGAGGGGCATCCCAAAATTTTGAATCTTGCTCATCAAAAGGATACTTCTTGTTAAATTTCCCTGCGGTCTGAGCTCTCTTCTCTGTTTTCTTCCATTCCGTCCCAATAATTTCTTTAATTGACGAATGAACTGGAAAACACTGATTTTTTCCTTGAAGATGGAAAAAGCTTATCTGCCGATGACATTTTTGCGGATTCCACAGGAAAAGGTCTGCCTGACCGCCTTTATTAAAGGATTGATTACTGCCAGATCAAATGTAGATTCTTCATCTGAATCAATTTCTCCTTCCTCTGATCCCCCTTGGGATAAAATATCTGAATTAGCTGAAAAATCTCCTTCTGACACATCTGACAGAGACTCCACCTGTCTTGCATGACCATGTCTTGGCCTTTTTTTAGAGCTTGATACCTCTTGGAATCCTTGTATTACTGTTTTCTTAATAACTGAAGCTAAGGTCTCTCCAAACAATTGATTCTCCTGTGACAAAGAAGATCCTGGCTCTTGTTGTTTTTCGGCAGAGACTGTCGACTTTTCTGGAGACTTGTCTTTCTTGGCATCTGTGGCAGGAAGGCTGCACATAAATAACAATATTGTTAGTGACTCACGCTCTTTGCCCCAGCCATAATCTCTGTCTCATATAAGTCACCTTTTCCCCTTAGGGTGTAAGGCTTTCTCCGTCATATCAGGTTCCACTGGTGAACTGATTAAAAGAGTAGACAGGATAAAATCAGCTTCCTATCCTAGTAAAACAGGCATTATTAACCTGAAAATGCCCCACACATACCTGCAACTGGTGCTCTGAATGCTCAGCGTGACTGCTTGGCAAAATGGCACCTACAGGAAGTTCCTTAAATAGAGACAGTGTAATGGAAACTTCAATTCTTACCCAAGATGGCGTCCAAGATGGCAACCTTCTGCTCCACCGCATGGCTCCTGCTGGGCGCCGTCCTGTGACATCAGCGCCTTCTCGAGCTGGGATTGGTCGTCGGCGACGGAACGGACGCCGGCGTCAGAATCGGGCGCCGGCGTCAGGACGTCAGCGTGGGGACGCTGGCGTCAACGTCTGACGCCAGCGCGTCAATATTTTGGCGCCAAGACTTGGACTATTTAAACCCCATTGCCCCTTTCTTCATTGCCCAATTATAGGTTCCATTGACTTGTGTTCCTGGGTGTGACTTCTGATTTCTGATTATCCGTGTATCGACCTTTGCCTGTTTTCTCGTATCTCCATTGTCTGCCGCCTGAATTGATATTTTGCCTGTACCCTGACTACTCTTCTGGATAAACCCTTTTGTACCTCGAACCTGGTTTTCTGTCTCCTCTTTGGTCCACTACTATTACTGCTGCGCCTTCGGGCCCATTACAGACAGCAGTCTTCTGGATGTTAATTTACTAATCCACTCACTGCATAGACATAGACAGACCTTCTTTAGTCAGGAATGCCTCTGTTAATGCCCAAACCGCATCATTTGGCACTTTTTAAAAACCTTAAACGCTCTATCTTTAGTACGCTATTTGCCCAAAACCAAAATGGCCGACCGGCAACTTCCGCCTGTGATGTCACTTCTGTACGCGGCACTGTTACCGGCTAATTCCAGCATAGACACACCTCACGTGCTCTCCTTGTGCAATCCTTCTGGATTTACCGGCAAAACCTGACCCGACAGACGGGAGGATTACAGCCTTGCACCAACCTCACACAGTGCTCTTCTCCACCTGCTGAAACTCCTGACCCGCAAGCAGGAGGAACGCCACCCGCTATGTAAGTAGCCTACTGCTGACCCCTACAAGGGGAGCTCTTTCTACCCTTATCTTGTCTTCTAACTTTTTCTCCACAAAAACGTTGTTCTCCTCTCCCTGGCCCGGACAGGACAAAAAAGACGAGGGAGAAGGGGGGAAGCAGAATTTTAAAGGGGAGGTCCTGTCCGCTGCCCAGCAGGGGAGATTAACCCATGTGGTGAATGCTGGCCATGGTGACTAAGGGAAAAAAAGTATGGAGAAGGCGTGGAACAGCTCATGATCCAAAGCATACCACATCATCTGTGAAACATAGTGGAGGCAGTGTGATAGCTTGCATGGCTGCCAGTGGCACACTAGTGTTTATCCATGATGTGACACAGGACAGAAGCAGCCAAACAAATTCTAAAAGGTGTTCAGATACACGGTCTGCTCAAATCCAGCTAAATGCAGTCTTGATTGATTGGGATGTGTTTTATAATACAGATGGACAATGACCCAAACATACAGCCAAAGCAACCCATGACTTTATTAAAGCAAAGAAGTGGAATATTCTTGAATGGTCAAATCCCAGGGTCGGATTTACATAGTGGGCGCCCCTTGGCCTACTACCATTTGTAGCCCTTGTCCCCTCCCCTTTATCCGTGCAAAATTTTCATTGTCTGGAATGGAGCAATGGGGAAAAAAATATCGTATCTCCAGCGCATCCCCAGTGTTTTTGAACCAATGTGAGTGTGCTTGGGCAGCATGCAGCCACCCTAGGCCCAGGCCTAAGTGGCCTTTCCACAAATCCGGGCCTACAGTCACCTGATCTGAACTCAATTGAGAATGCATTTCACTTATTTAAGACTACACTTCGGACAAAAAGGCCCACAAACAAACGGCAACTGAAAGCTGCTACAGTAAAGGCCTGGCAGAGCATTAAAAAGGAGGAAACCCAGAATCTGGTGATGTCATGAGTTTAAGAATTCAGGCTGTCATTACCAGCAAAGGGTTTTCAACTAAGTATTAGAAATGAACATTTTATTTTCAGTTTTTTAATTTGTCCAATCACTTGTGAAATAAAGGGATTGTGTTAAAAAAGGCTTTAGTTCCTCACATTTTTCTGCAATTTTTTTTTCAACCCACAGAATTAAAGCTGAAAGTCTGCAGTTTAACTACATCTGAGTTGTTTCATTTAAAATTCATTGTGGTAATGTACAGAACCGAAATTAGAAAAAGTTGTCTCTGTCCAAATATTTATGGGCCTAACTGTAGTTTCTAATAGAAATGGGTAAATATAGATATAATAATGCATGGGTTAGCAGCAAGAACATTTTTGCTACTTCTAATCCTAGTGTAATGTGTTTTCAGAAATGTAGTGTTCAGTTTTCTTGCCAACAGATTATCCACTTTGTTCCATAAAAAAATCTCTGTCCCAACCATCTAAGGGCAGAGACACACTTCGCCCAGCTATTTCTGGATATTAGTCGCCCAGCGACAAATGGTCTATTAGGGCAGAGATACATGCTGCTATTTCGGGAGATTAGTCGGCCATCGACAAATCGTTTCTTCTTCGCCCCGAACTGTCTTCCCACCGGCTACAATGTAAATAGACGGCGGGATGGCTCTCGAAACGCTTTGTTTTCCGAAGTCGCCTCACGAGGAAACTTCAGGCAACATTTGGAAAGCCGAAGTGATCCGAATGCCATCCCACCTGCGATTTACATTCTAGCAGGTGGGAAGGCAGTTCGGGGAGATTAGTCGCCCGAAGAAGAAACAATTTATCGCTGGGCCACTAATCTCCTGAAATAGCAGCGTGTGTCTCTGCCCTAATAGACTACTCAGCTTTTTGCTTGATTAAATTTTAATGGTCAGTAGCATTGATGTAACATGTCTGACAATCTGTAAATACGAAAAGGAGCAATGGCAAGATCCTAATGTACATAGCAAGGAAGTTAGGGATTGGTGATCTGTTGTCAGGGTAAACTTGCTGCCATAAAGAAAATTATGCCACATTTCACAAGCCCATATACAGGCCAATGGCCCCACACTCCTGCAGTATATTTCTGCACAGCCGAAGGGAGAGTTTAAGAAGCAAAAAATGACAGGTGAATCTGTGATAAAACTGCACCTATGACAACAGCATTGCAAAAGACAAATATAGGTACATATGGCGGCAAAGCAATACAATGTTTCAGTTGTGGCAAGCTGGCGGCTTGAACACGTAACTTTTGGGGGGGGATTAGTCAATGGTGGGCAGGCAGCATAGGACAAAGGAGCAGAAAGACAGGGACACACAGCTTCTTCAAGGAAAACAGCAGTTTATTTTCCCACTTTTAAACAAACACAGTCAATTATGCACAGGGGTGAACATTGTAGCAAACAAACATAAATCATAAAATAGTAACCTTGCCCACTGGGCACCAACTTCACACTTTGAAGCAGTCCCCGACTAGACTGGGCCCCTTGTGGACTACCAGCAAACAAAACAATGTTGTGGCAATGTTGATGAAAACTAAAAATACAATGCAATATAATGGCTCGATTGATTCATACTCCTAGCAAAGTCAGCACGGAAAAACATTATTCACCATCTGATGTCTTTACTATGCACCGGCCCAAATTTGTTGCAAGGCCACAAATGCCCTGGCCTAGGGTGAAAAAATATTAGGGGCAGCATCCGCCCAGCAGCATCCTAAGGATCACTGGATGCTCTGGTGAGATGTTCACATACGCATGGGGGTTTCACGTATAAGACTGTGACTATGCGGCCACGAGAGGGGGTGCGCGCAAAGAGCCCAGTGATGGGACCATGAGGCCTCCAGCACCGCTTCCTCAAATCCGTCCCTGACAATGCACAAATAGGCAAAGCACCTGCATCAGTGGACAGAGCAGAGCAGATTTAGCCACAGATATATGCACTTTTATTTATTTTGTGTGCAAATGAAGTGACAGGCAAATGTGCGCTGACAGGCAGATGCCTATCCTCTCTGTTGATGCTAAAAACTATTTTTGACAGAGAAAATTCCATCTTGTAATGTTAGTGTTTTATTTTCAGATGGTCCTTCCTTTCATTTTCTCTTAAGCTGGCCATAGATGCAAAGATCCGATCGTACGAATCATCGTACGGTCGGTCTTTCCCATCTCCCGACCCGCCACTAACCATTCAGATCAAAGTCTTACCAGTCAGATCAAATAAAGTAGTTAAAAAACAGATCAGCAATGTTCTGCCCCTGACAGCAATCGTATGATATCTATGTCCAACCAAAGCTAGTGACAGTCTCCCACTGAAAATCGCACGATCGGCAATACACGCAGAGATATTATCGGCAGCCGACAGAAATTTTCTAACCTGTCCGATCGACCAAACGACCGATCTCCGCCGGACGAAAACAAAATGCTCTGTAAGACCTCTACTATTCATATTCCAATCTCTTATTCAAATCAGTGCATGGTTGCTAGGGTACTTTGGAACCTAGCAACCAGATTACTAAAATTGCAACCTGGAGAGCTGCTAAATAACTCAAAAACTACAAATGAAAACCATTTGCAAATTATCTCAGAATATCACTCTACATAATACTAAAAGTTAACTCAAAGGGGGAAAAGAACCCTTTTAGTACAGTTTTTATAAGACAACTTGCTATTATCCTCAGTGCATATCATATATGTAAATTTCCATATTTTTTTTTAATACATGGTGTATGGTGTGGGTCATGCTCAGTCACCTCAGTGTTAGCTGTTACTACATGTGGGTGGGTCTAAACTCTGAGTCCATTGAGTCTCCAGATTCCTCCTGTAGGGGAGAATCTGTTAAACGTTCAGTCTTATTATTGATTTTGCCCATTTTTGAACGTATGGGTGTCGAGAGATATTTATCCATATCGGAGATGGGTTTTTCGTATGAGATGGCGAAGCAGCTGTTAGGGCACTTGTAATATACACTTTGGTGTTAAAGTATTTACACCTGGCTGTGGTAACACAATAATAAGCAGTTACATATTTTTCATAAACAGAAGAAGAGGAAAAAAAAGGGGGTGGGAAAGGTATTGTAGTGTGGGCACTAGTGTACTTAGTCTGCCAGACTATGTTCCACTTGTCCAAAACCCGTTTAAATGGTAAAGGATTATATATCAGCTGGCAACAATTTCCACAAATGCCTCCTGTAACAGCGGTGAGGGGAGAAAAAGAAAATGTAACTTTTTTTCCCCCTTTAATTAATTATGTGGGCACTAATGTGCCTATGCAACCAGATTCAGTTTTGTTTGTCTCAAGGTCACGCAAGTATCAAAGTCTTTTGGTATGGAGAGAGAGTTCTGATTAGATGTCAGCAATTTCAGTATTCAAGTAGTACTTGTTGGTCTATGTTACAGGTGTGCACACATGGCACCTGTAACGTTGGTGAAGGTTGAATAATAATCAGCTAGGCAGTTGAGATAGGGACACTGCTTGAGCTGTTCTTCTGGCAGGGCACAAAGGTGTGGGTAGTAAGCTGGTAAGATTAAAAAAAAAATTCTGTGCCCTTCTGACTGATTATTGGGTTCCAGTATGCCAACACTCCCTTATTGGTGATACTCAGCTTTCTCCAAGTGGGTGAGAGTTATAGCTGTACAATACAGTTTCAATTAAGACCAGGGAGATGTCTCATTCAGGTGTCGTGTTACTAGGATCTGACATGTCACGGTTTAACCTGTGCTGGTAGCATCAGCAAAGTTTATGGTTTCCCCTACTCCAGTGATAAGCAAAACTGTTATGTAATCTGTAGGTGATATTATTCTCTAAGTAGTGCCCACAGTTACAGAGATGTATGTCAGCCTTTGTAGTGGCTCAAATCTATTTAGACTGTGGGGTGAATATTCAGAGTGCTTGGCCAGGTTACTCACGCATGGGGAGCTGGTTCAGCTGCAGGCCAAGATGGGTGCCTTATCTATGATTAAAGGGGATCTTAATCTAAGAATTGAATTGAATTGAATTGAAGCAAACCTACTTAGAGTGTTGCTCTGAGTACTTTTGCAATTTATCTTTATTTTATATTTTTTAGCTTTATAGGAGACATTTGCAATTAAGACTGCAGCCAGGCTTTTTGGTCAACTGAGAGTCAGTAAACTGAATGTTAACCTAATTAAGGCAGTGCATAAACAGTTTATAGGGTCGGTGACACTCTAGGCCTTCAAAAAGATCTTCTGAAACAAGTCAGTCTAGCAGTATAAAATGGTCTAATAACAGGTAAAAAAAATGTGTAAAAACAAATTCGTAAAGAAACAAAGTTAGTCCTTAGTACAGTTCACTCCTGCCGATCCTGCTGCAGTCTCCCAACTGAGATTTGGTTATAAATATACAAAGAATGGATCTGCGCCTCTGGCAACGGAGAAAACAAACAACAGAGAAATACAAAGTATATAGTGTAGTATTTCCGAACTTCAAATTATACACCAAGGGGCACATTTACTTAACTCGAGTGAAGGAATAGAAGAAAAAATACTTTGAATCTCGAATGTTTTTTTTGGCTACTTCGACCATCAAATTGGCTACTTCGACCACAACTTCAACTTCGAATCGAATGATTTGAATTAAAAATCGTTCGACTATTTGACCATTCGATAGTCGAAGTACTGTCTCTTTAAAAAAAACTTCAACCCCCTAGTTCGCAACTAAAACCTACCGAGGTACAATGTTACAATTTCTAACAATTTTCTGATCGAAGGAATTTCGTTCGATCGATGGATTAAAATCCTTAGAATCGTTCGATCGAACAAATAGCGGTAAATCCTTCGACTTCGAAGCTGAAGGATTTAACTTCGATAGTCGAATATTGAGGGTTAATTAACCCTCGATATTCGACCATTCGTAAATGTGCCCCCAGGTGTAGAAATAGGGGAATAGTGCTATAACCAATTCCTTCTCCTTTAAATTCAGATTTGAAAGAGTTTCGGTGCACTTCCCCTTTAAATAGCCTTTAAATCCTCTTTATCATGCATATGTGATCCTTGCAAGTACTTCCACCAAGAACGGAGTGAAATGCCTACTTACAAGAAAGTAATGTTTAACCTGCATGTAGCGTTTATCTGTACTGGTTTATTCTGCTCCTCTGACACTCTGTAGGTATCACCATATGAAACAGGAAATATATAGTGTAATCCGTTTTATTAAAATTTAGGCATAAAAACTTTTTGCACTACATTTTTTCTTTTAAAATTAGTGTTCATAAACAGGCTCTTTTTGCGGGTTGCCCAGTTGTATCCAGGATGAAGGTACTGCCGGCTTCTCCTTCTCCCTCATGGCCTTCACCTGCAAACTGCCATCCTGTCCCCAACACCTGACGCGTTTCGTTGATCCAATCAACTTCCTCAGAGGCATGGGGTGTGTAGCGTATAATTTCCTTTAAAAGCCGATCACGGCTCGTTTCCATGGTTACCCTTCCGATGTCTATCCCTATGCGTTCCAACCCTCCTTTTGGAGGGATCTCCTTCATTGCGTTGCTATTCCTGTGTGTCTGGGCAACCAATCATTGCCCTACTTATTCTAGTTTTAAGACCATCAGACCGGAATATTCCCTTTCTATACTAAAACATGTTTGAAAGGGACGTATTGCACATAACATTTTATAAATGTTAGCGCTGTTGTTGATACTTAAATCTTAAAGTGCTTATTGTGCTTCCTACGCTACATCGACGATATAGTGCTAGTGTGGCAGGGCAGTGAAATAGTCCAATTAACAATCTACAGGTGCTACCAGCTTATTCCATTGATTCATTAATGGCTCGGTTACTATAGCTCATTGTTATAGTTACAGCTATATTTAAAAATTATTGTTCAATCGCCCACCAAGCCGGCGCTGTGGTTCGGGTGTCTCTATCCCGAACCCGTCGCTTAATCAAATACACTTTATAAGGTTCAGAAGCACTCTTATTGTGCTTCCTACGCTACATCGACAATATAGTGCTTCCTACGCTACATAAACTCTTATTGTGCTTCCTACGCTACATCGACAATATAGTGCTTCCTACGCTACATAAACTCTTATTGTGCTGCCTACGCTACATCGACGATATAGTGCTAGTGTGGCAGGGCAATGACATAGTCCAATTAACATTCTACAGGCGCTACTAGCTTATTTCATTGATTCATTAATGGCTCAGTTACTATAGCTCATTGTTACAGTTACAGCTATATTTAAAAGTTATTGTTCAAGCACTCACCAAGCCGGCGCTGTGGTTCGGGTGTCTCTACCCCGAACCCGTCGCTTAATCAAATACACTTTATAAGGTTCAGAAGCACTCACCGCTTGTCGTCTGAGGCCGGGTGCTGCACCCCGAACCCGTAGTTTAAGGGGAAATACTTCACTCGACTCCACCATAGGTGCGCACTCCAACAACTTCTCAGACGCAGCGTAAGATCAAAAAGGTAAGTCTTTATTTCACATCAATAACACCCAATGAGTTTCGTGTGTCTCCACACGTAGTCATAGGTAAAAAACATTGAATCCCCCCTTTAAAAAGAAAATGGATTTCACGTCACTAGTGACGAATTTCCTCCTACTCAATCATTAACGCTTGCTGTTATATATATAGTGAAATTTAGACTGCTGCAATCTCGTTGGAAACCTAGAAGCATTTAAAGGAAAACTATACCCCCAAAATGAACACTTAAGCAACAGAAAGTTCATATCATATTAAGTGGCATATTAAAGAATCTTACCAAACTGGAATGTATATTTAAGTAAATATTGCCCTTTTACATCTCTTGCCTTGAGCCACCATTTCGTGATGGTCTGTGTGCTGCCTCAGAGATCACCTGACCAGAAATACTTCAACTCTAACTGTAACAGGAAGAAGTGTGGAAGCAAAAGACCCAACTCTGTCTGTTAATTGGCTCATGTGACCTAACATGTATGGTTTGTTGGTATGTTTGTGAGTACAGTGAATCCTACGATCCCAGGGGGCGGCCCTTATTTTTTAAAATGGCAATTTTCTATTTATGATTACCCAATGGCACATACTACTAGAAAAGTATATTATTATAAAAATGGTTTATTTACATGAAGCAGGATTTTACATATGAGCTGTTTTATGCAATATCTTTTTATAGAGACCTACATTGTTTGGGGGGTATAGTTTTCCTTTAATATTATTTTTTTCAGTATTCTTTCCAAACTTTTATTGCTTCATTTCCTGTGTTTGTTACACCTACTTAAATGTGTCGCTCAATTTGTTACTTTTGAACATTCCATTCCTTTCAAATTTGTTACTAATGTTTATTTTAATTGCTCTTTTGTTACATTAAAATGGAATAAGACTTTGAGCGATTGCTTGATGAAACTAATGGAAATGCTAATTGATTATAAGAAAGAGAAATTAACTGACATGAAACAGAAAATTAAACAGGATCAAACAAAATTAATAGAGTATGAAAAAGGGGATGAATATGTAACGGGCCCGAAGGCGCAGTAATAGTGTAGACCAAAGAGGAGACCAAACCAAGTTCGAGGTACAAGAGGGTTTATCAAAAGAATCGTCAGGGTACAGGCAAATGGATCAGACCAGGCAGCAGACAACAGGAATCGAAATAACAGGCAAGAGTCGGTACACAAGAATCAAAGCAATATATCACACCCAGGAACTGACGAACAGGAACCTATAGTTGGGCAAGGACTGGAAGGGGAAGTGGGTTTAAATAGTCCCAGAGTTGGCGCCAAATTTTGACGCGCTTGCGTCAGACGCAGACGCCAGCGTCCTCACGTTGACGTCTTGACGCCGGCGCCCGATTATGACGCCGACGTCCGTTCCGTCGCCGACGACCAATCCTGGACTGGGAAGGAGATGAGGTCATTGACCTGTGCCCGGCAGGAGCCATGTGGAGAGGCAGGCGGTCGCCATCTTGGACGCCATCTTGGAGACTTGGGGTAGATTCCATTACAGTACCCCCCTCCTTAGGGGGGGCCTCAGGACCACCGAGTCTAGGGGAGAGAGGAAATAATTTATGGAACCTACGAACCAAGATGGGCGCATGGACGTCCGAGCTCCTGACCCAGGAGCACTCTTCGGGACCGAACCCTTTCCACTCGATAAGATATTGGAGAGTACCCCTGGAAAGACGAGAATCCAAGATCCTTTTCACCTCGAATTCCTGATGATCATCAACCAGGACTGGAGCTGGGGGAGAAGAAGAAGAAGAACAAGACACAGCAGGCTTAAGGAGAGAGACATGGAAGGCGTTCGGGATCCGCATCTCTGGAGGAAGTTGGAGACGAACCGCCACCGGATTGATGATTTCGATGACAGGAAAGGGACCAATGAATCTGGGACCAAGCTTTGGGGTAGGAATCTTCAGGCGGATGTTGCGGGTGGAAAGCCAAACCTTGTCACCAGGAGCGTAGGGTGGAGCGGGAATCCTCTTCTTGTCGGCGAACCTTTTCTGGATCAGGGAGCTCTTCTGCAAATTAGAGGCCACGGCAGCCCAAATAGCCATCATGTGGGCAGCCTGATCATTGGCGGCAGGAACATTGGTGAGAAGAAGATCCTGAGGGAACGCCAATGGATTTTGACCGTAGACACAGAAAAAGGGGGACTGATGTGAGGAAGAATGCAAATCGTTGTTATGGGCGAACTCCGCCCAGGGAAGAAGATCTGACCAGTCGTCTTGGCACAGGGAAACATGGCAGCGAAGAAACTGTTCCAAGGCCTGGTTCACTCTCTCAGCGGCTCCATTGGATTGTGGATGATAGGCAGAAGAAAACTGTAAAGAAATGTTGAGGGCTTTGCACAAGGATCTCCAGAATCTAGACACGAATTGTGAGCCACGGTCAGAGACGATCTCGGCAGGAAACCCATGGAGACGAAAAATATGTTGGATGAAAAGCTTGGAAAGTTCAGGAGCCGAGGGAAGCTTATGGAGGGGGATGAAATGAGCCATTTTGCTGAACCTATCAACGACAACCCAGATAACAGTGTGACTGGAGGAGACAGGCAGATCTACAATAAAATCCATGGCAAGATGAGTCCAGGGACGAGATGGAATGGGTAATGGAAGAAGGAGTCCTTTGGGAGGGGAATGTCCAGACTTGGAAATGGCACAGATGGTACAGGAAGAAACAAAGTCTCTGACATCCTTTCTCATGGAAGGCCACCACACCAGGCGAGAAAGGAGTTCGGTAGTCTTCTCCACTCCGGGATGACCGGCCTGTTTAGAACTGTGAGCCTGGGATAAAATAGACTGGCGACAATCAGGTGGAACAAAGGCAACCCCCAGAGGAATATTGTCCGGAGCAGAGGCCTGAGCAGAAAGGATTTGTGAAGCCAAGGAGGGAAATAAGGCAGCGACAATCTTGGAAGAAGGTACAATGGGTTCAGGATCTTCGGAGCAGGGAACTTCAGGAACAAAACTTCTAGACAAAGCATCCGCCTTTCTATTTCTAGAGCCAGGACGAAAGGTGATGATGAAATTAAAACGGGAAAAGAACAGTGACCATCTGGCTTGACGAGGATTTAAACGTTTGACGGATTGGATAAATTCAAGGTTCTTATGGTCAGTAAAGATGGTCACGGGAATGGAGGATCCTTCCAATAAATGTCTCCACTCTTCCAGGGCGAGTTTCACTGCCAGTAACTCACGATTCCCCACATCGTAGTTTTGTTCAGAAGAGGAAAATTTCTTAGAGAAAAAAGCACAGGGATGTAACTTCCCATCCAAGGATGATCTTTGAGATAAGACAGCTCCAGCTCCCACATCTGAGGCGTCGACTTTGAGGAAGAAAGGAAGAAGAATTTCGGGGTGTCTGAGAATAGGTGCAGAGGAAAAGGCAGTTTTCAAGGATTCGAAGGCTTCTAAGGCTAGAGGAGGCCAGTGCTGTGGTTTACCCCCTTTGCGGATAAGGGCCAGGATGGGAGAGATCTTGGAAGAGAAACCTTTAATGAATTGTCTGTAATAATTGGCAAAGCCAATAAATCTTTGGATAGCCTTGACACTTGTGGGGAGGGGCCAATCAAGGATCGCTGAAACTTTGGCTGGATCCATCTTAAAACCCTGCTGGGAGATGATGTACCCAAGAAAAGGAATGGAGGACACTTCAAATGAACACTTTTCTAATTTGGCGAAGAGATTATTCTTCCTGAGGCGAAGAAGAACTTCTTTCACTTGGGAGCGATGTTCGAGGAGATTTTTGGAAAAGACAAGTATGTCATCCAGATAGACAACAACACTTTGCCCCAACAGGTCTCTGAAAATATCATTCACGAACTCTTGGAAGACCGCGGGAGCGTTACAAAGTCCAAAAGGCATGACTAGGTATTCGTAATGCCCATCTCGGGTATTGAAGGCGGTCTTCCATTCGTCCCCTTCACGAACTCTAATGAGGTTATAGGCACCCCGAAGATCCAGCTTGGTGAAAATCTTGGCCCCTCTTAATTGATCAAAGAGTTCGGAGATGAGGGGGAGAGGGTAGCGGTTTTTAATGGTGATTTTGTTTAACCCCCTATAGTCGATGCATGGTCGCAACCCTCCGTCCTTCTTTTCTACAAAGAAGAATCCAGCACCGGCAGGGGAGGAAGAAGGGCGGATGAAGCCTCTTTGGAAATTCTCTTGGATGTAGGTCTTCATGGCAGCTGTCTCAGAGGGGGAAAGAGGATAGGTGCGACCCCGGGGAGGCATGGAACCAGGAAGAAGTTCGACCGGGCAGTCGTAGGGTCGATGGGGGGGAAGGGTCTCTGCAGAGCCCTTATTGAAGACATCAGCAAAATCTTGATAGATGAGTGGAAGGGGCAACTTGGAAGAAACAGAAGAAGCTTTGACAAGAGGTATAGCAGGCAAACAGTTCTGTTGGCAATAGGGGCTCCAGCGGGAGACTTGAGTAGAGGACCAGTCAATGATTGGATTATGGGCGCATAACCAGGGGAGTCCCAAAACGAGTGGAGTTGAAGGGCAGTCGATGAGAAGAAACGCCAATCTCTCCAGATGCATGGAGCCCACTCTAAGAGAAAGTTCAGCGGTGGTTTGGGAAATGATGGCTGAAGACAGAGGGCGGTCATCAATAGCCAAGACCCGCAGAGGAGTGGCCAAGGGTTGTAGAGGAACCGCATGATGAGCAGCAAAAACTCTGTCCATGAAATTTCCGGCAGCACCAGAGTCCAGGAAAGCTTGCACTGGAACCTTCTGGGAACCAAATTGGATCTGTGCCGGAAGAAGGAAACGTTGAGTAGAGGGTTGGGGAGAATGACAAACACCACCCAGATAGGTCTCCCCAAACCTACCTAGGTGCTGGCGTTTCCCGGCTTCACAGGACACTCATAGGCGAAGTGCGACTTGCCCCCACAATATAGGCATAGGCCGGCAGCCCTTCTCCGTAGCTTCTCTTGTTCAGAAAGACGAGCCCGTCCGATCTGCATGGGTTCCTCAGAAGATGGAGTAGAGGAAGCAGAAGCCGCAGGAGTAGGAGAGGGGAGAGTAGAAGCCGGATTGAAGAGTAGGGGTCTCTGGAAGCGAGGAGCCAGGGTGGATTGGAACCGGGGATACTTCTTTGAACGCTCTCTGTCGAGCTCGAGTTGAAATTCCCTCTGTCGGGTGTCAACCTTTATAGCCAACGCCACCAGATCCTCCCACCGAGAAGGAATTTCCCGGGAGACCAAGTCGTTCTTGATCCGTATGGCTAGGCCATTGTAAAAGGCGGCATGGTACCCATCATTGTTCCAGGAGGTCTCCGCTACTAGGGTGCGGAACTCAATAGCATACTCCGCAACAGAGCGAGTGCCTTGCTGGATCTGGAACAAGCGAGCAGAGGATGCAGTAGCTCGGCCAGGGGCATCAAAAACGACCCGAAGTTCACGAATGAAGGCACTGGCGTCATCAATCAAAGGATCCCTCTTTTCCCACAAAGGTGATGCCCACTCCAAAGCCTTCCCCTGCAGGCGAGTAATCATGTACCCCACTTTAGCTTGTTCGGATACAAACTGACCTGGCAGCAGGGCGAACTGGATCTCGCATTGGTTGATGAAACCTCTGCACGCATCCGGATCGCCGCTGTAGAGGGGAGGCGCAGGAATTCGAGGTTCCGAAGGCTGACGTGGGCTTGCAGGAACGGCCACAGGGACCGGGACCACAGGAGACAATGCCGACAACTTGTCCAGAATAGCTTCAAGAGCCTGGCCGAAGTGTGACTGCTGGGCTTCATATGACTGCATGCGGGAAGCCAAACCGCGGATAGCGCCACCGACATCAGGTGGAGCTGGAGTCTCCTCCGAAGGGTCCATGGCCCAACTATACTGTAACGGGCCCGAAGGCGCAGTAATAGTGTAGACCAAAGAGGAGACCAAACCAAGTTCGAGGTACAAGAGGGTTTATCAAAAGAATCGTCAGGGTACAGGCAAATGGATCAGACCAGGCAGCAGACAACAGGAATCGAAATAACAGGCAAGAGTCGGTACACAAGAATCAAAGCAATATATCACACCCAGGAACTGACGAACAGGAACCTATAGTTGGGCAAGGACTGGAAGGGGAAGTGGGTTTAAATAGTCCCAGAGTTGGCGCCAAATTTTGACGCGCTTGCGTCAGACGCAGACGCCAGCGTCCTCACGTTGACGTCTTGACGCCGGCGCCCGATTATGACGCCGACGTCCGTTCCGTCGCCGACGACCAATCCTGGACTGGGAAGGAGATGAGGTCATTGACCTGTGCCCGGCAGGAGCCATGTGGAGAGGCAGGCGGTCGCCATCTTGGACGCCATCTTGGAGACTTGGGGTAGATTCCATTACAGAATATAATGAAGTAGAACAAATGGTTAAGAAACGAGTAAAAAAGGAAGAAGATGAGACAGTGTTACAGAAAACAAGGAAATTTAAGGAAGAATCTATGTAAGAACTCCCTATTGGTATAGATCATTTAGAATCCCCTCCAGAAAAAGAACATCAAAGTCTATTCTAAAATACACACACAGTCCCAAACAAGTCAGTTTCTCCAGCTTTGAAACAGAGGGAGCGTATAGTGAAGAAAACTTTTCTGGTGGCGCCTCTTCTCTCTCTTTCCCTTTCTATTCGCAGGATAATCGTGAAAGCCAAATGCGGGAAATCTTTTCAAAAGGAAAATCAGATAATACACAGAAAGAATGGAGAAAAGGAGGGAACTAAGTCCAACGAGAACAGCATACACAGAAAAAAAGAGAACCGCAAGAGACTAGAGATATGGCTTTTTTAAAGAAAGGGACACAGAAAGGCAAACAGAAACAAATAAGAAATCAAGACAAGGACGAAGAAGAAAGAGAACGACGCCAGTATCAACTTCACAGGCGAGAGGAATCGAGGAGGGACATGTATTAAATTTGTCGGACAGGGACCTAAGCGGTGAGGAGATACATTTGCTCTCTAAGGGACTCTCTTTTTGTCCTACTTATAACTTTGATATTTTCACAACACTGTTAGATGTGAATAAGTTTGTCAGAAATATTGTTCTAAAAAAATTCTATAAAGATAGAGAAAGTGCCGAACAGGAGAGCAGTGAACCTCTAAACCGAATAGGCCCTGTACAGGAGAATGTACCTTTTCATGTACTTGAAATGTCAGAAGTGAATGAGAAATCTACACCACTAACCTTTAGAGAGGGAGTAACCATTAGCAATTTGGAAATGTTGCAGGCAGAAAATGATGAAATGTATTTAAATAAAGAAGGGACAACTAAAAAAGAATTGACAAAAATTAAAAAACAATCCCAATTCTACCCAGTGCACTGCAGAAGCGGTGCAGTTGAAGTCTTTCAGGACGTAGTAGAATTGGAACTCACAAGGTTAGCTAAAAGGGTAAACAAAAATAAAAGCAAAAATAGTTCAAATTTAACAAAGGGGGGCTCATAGTGTATTTAAATACCTCAGATTATGTGAAGGAAGCAGAAAGGCAATTGCAAGATACAAATTCATATACAGTTCTAAAAAAAGATCCCACAGAAGATTATAGGATAGGATTATCAAGAGTCATAAATAAAGCCTTTAATCTGGGAGTAATTAATAAGTAATTAAAAGATAAATTGATTCCCGACTATCCAGTATTACCAATTTTTTATCACCTTCCCAAGGTGCACAATGGTATTTTACCTCCAATGGGCAGACCAATAGTATCGGGAATCAATTTATTGAATGAAAAACTCAGAATTAATAGATCTATATTTACAGCCCCTAGTGAAAAGGTTAACCTCATTCTAACAAGACACAAAACAAGTGATAAAAATATTTGAACATCTGGAATGGAAAACACACTACACATGGGCAAAGGCGGATGTAACTAGCCTTTATTCTTGTATACTACATGACAAAGGTTTGATTGCAATTAATTACCATCACAAAGATATAGCAATTATGATGTCCCCACACAAAATGTTATTATGGAAGCCATAGAGTATTTGTTGAAGCACAATTATTTTAAATTTAATGATATTTATTACCTCCAGAGATGTGGGACCTCAATGGGGGCAAAATTTGGCCCCACGTGCAAACCTCTATATGGGGTGGTGGGAAGAGGTACACATTTATGGAGGCAATACACAAAACACAAGGGATATAGTGATATATAAGCGCGATATAGATGATTTAATATTTGTTTGGAATGGTGAAGGGGTTAATTATCAAAAATGTATTGAAAAACTGAATCCAAATTATTTACAGTTAAAATTTACAAGTTCATATAATAAAGAAAAAATTGTATTTTTGGATTTAGAATTATCATCAATAGGGCAACAGGTAGAAATGACAGTTCATAGTAAGAAATGTGCAGGAAATTCTCTGTTGTATGCAGAATCGTGCCATCCTGATCATGTGTTCAGAGGAGTCCCTAAGGGACAATTTGTGCGGTTGAGATGCAACTGTAACACGGATAGGGAATTTTTGACACAGTCCTGCAAGTTACGGGATCAATTTATAGAGAGAGGATATCCACTACAAATATTAGAAACATCATTTAATGAAGCTTTAAAAAAAGATAGGAATACATTATTAAAGGATGGAAATAAAGTGGAGAGAAAAACAAAGGAAAGAGAGATAAACCGTTTTTTTTATAACTACATACAGTGCGCAATATACAAAAATTAAACGAATAATTAATAAACATCTACCAATATTATATAATGATGAGAAATTAAAGGAGATTTTGTAAGAGGGCTGTGAATTTGTCAGTAGGAGAGCGCCCACCCTAGGAAAAACACTAGCACCGTGTGAGTTTAAGCCAGCAAAACTACAAACTAACTGGCTCCAAACGAGGGGTACATACTGTTGCAGAGTATCCCGTTTTGTTACGTGTAGTCGAATGTATAAATTGAAAACTTTCAAAAGTACCGTCACAAAAAAAGAATATAATATAAACACTTTTATTAATTGCAACACAAAATTTGTAGTATACCTACTGACATGTACAAAATTTGAAGTACAATATGTAGGATGCACGGCACGACCATTGAAAATAGGATGCAAGAACAAATTACTTAAAAAAGTGAAACAACTACAGTGTCTAAACATTTTGCGGAGTGCAATAGGGGGATCCCACCTTCCTGCGTATACAGGGAATAGAGAATATAATGAAATCAAGCAGGGGAGGTGATAGGATGAAAAGGTTGTTACAAACAGAGGTTAAATGGATCTTTAACTTAGAAACAAGGGAGCCGAAGGGATTGAATGTGAGATGGGATGTAAACTGTTTTATCTAGAAAAAAAATCCTTTTTTTAAAGCATATGAGAGATATTAAAAACAAAAATAAGTTTATCTACTTCTTAATACAATTAGCTGCAAGATCATATTTTTTTATTAAAATCAGTAAAATAAACTAAATCATGTTCAAGCAATAATGTTGAGTTAAATGTGTCTTAATCCAGAAAGAATAAGGATAAATATAAATGTTAAATAAGATTATAAAAATTTACAGGTTTAATAGAGAACAAGGAAGCCTTAACAGAGGGTTCATTTAAATGTAACAAATAAATGGTAACAAAAGAGCAATTAAAATAAACATCAGTAACAAATTTGAAAGGAATGGAATGTTCAAAAGTAACAAATTGAGCGACACATTTAAGTAGGTGTAACAAACAAAGGAAATGAAGCAATAAAAGTTTGGAAAGAATACTGAAAAAATAATATTAAATGCTTCTAGGTTTCCAACGAGATTGCAGCAGTCTAAATTTCACTATATATATATATATAGCAAGGGTTAATGATTGAATAGGAGGAAATTCGTCACTAGTGACGTGAAATATATTTTCTTTTTAAAGAGGGGGGATTCAATGTTTTTTACCTATGACTATGTGTGGAGACACACGGAACGCGTTGGGTGTTATTGATGTAAAATAAAGACTTACCTTTTTGATCTTACGCTGCATCTGAGAAATTGTTGGAGTGCGCACCTATGGTAGAGTCGAGTGAAGTATTTCCCCTTAAGCTACGGGTTCGGGGCGCAGCACCCGGGCCTCAGACGACGAGCGGTGAGTGCTTCTGGACCTTATAAAGTGTATTTGATTAAGCGATGGGTTCGGGGTAGAGACACCCAAACCACCGTGTCGGCTTGGTGAGCGCTTGAACAATAATTTTTAAATATAGCTGTAACTATAACAATGAGCTATAGTAACCGAGTCATTAATGAATCAATGGAATAAGCTGGTAGCACCTGTAGATTGTTAATTGGACTATTTCACTGCCCTGCCATACTAGCACTATATCGTCGATGTAGCGTAGGAAGCACAATAAGCACTTTAAGATTTAAGTATCAACAACAGAGCTAACATTTATAAAATGTTGTGTGCAATATGTCCCTGATGGTCTTAAAACTAGAATAAGTAGGGTGATTGGTTGCCCAGACACACAGGAGTAGCAATGCAATGAAGGAGATCCCTCCAAAAAGAGGGTTGGAATGCAGAATGGAACGCATAAGGATAGACATCGGAAGGGTAACCATGGAAACGAGCTGTGATCGGCTTTTAAAGGAATTGTTCAGTGTAAAAATAAAAACTGGGTAAATAGATATGCTGTGCAAAATAAAAAATGTTTCTAATATAGTTAGTTAGGCAAAAATGTAATGTGTAAAGGCTGGAGTGATTTGATGTATAACATGTCAGTCAGAACACTACTTTTCAGCTCTCTTGGTTTACACTGACTGGTTACCCTGGCTACCAGGCAGTAACCAATCAGAGACTTGAAGGGGGGCCACATGGGTCATATCTGTTGCTTTTGAATCTGAGCTGAATGCTGAGGATCAATTGCAAACTCACTGAACAGAAATGTACCATGTGGCCCCCCTTCAAGTCGCTGACTAACTCAGAGTTATAGAGCTGAAAAGCAGGAAGTTGGATTCTGGCTGTTTTATTAGACATCTGTTCACTCCAGCCTTTATATATTACATTGTTGGCTAACTAACTATATTAGAAACATTTTTTATTTTACACAGCCTATTTACCCAGTTTTTATTTTCACACTGAACTATTCCTTTAAAGGAAATTATACGCTACACACCCCATGCCTCTGAGGAAGTTGATTGGATCAACGAAACGCATCAGATGGTGGGGACAGGACGGCAATTTGCAGTGGAAGGCCATGAGGGAGAAGGAGAAGCCAGTAATACCTTCATCCCGGATACAACTGGGCAACTCGCAAAAAGAGCCTGTTTATGAACACTAAATTTTAAAAGAAAAAATGTGAGTGAAAAAATTCTTATGTTTTTTAAATTTTAATAAAATGGATTACACTATATATTTCCTGTTTCATATGGTGATACTTTCGGAGTGTCAGAGGAGCAGAATAACCTAGTACAGATAAACGCTACATGCAAGTTAAACATTACTTTCTTGTAAGTAGGCATTTCACTCGGTTCTTCGTGGAAGTACTTGCAAGGATCACATATGCATGACAAAGAGGATTTAAAGGCTATTTAAAGGGGAAGTGCACCGAAACTCTTTCGAATAGTTCAATCTGAATTTAAAGGAGAAGGAAATGGTTATAGCACTATTCCCCTGCACTATTCCCCTATTTCTACACTTGGGGGCATATTTACTAAGGGTCAAATATCGAGGGTTACTAAACCCTCGAATTTGACCCTCAAAGTAAAATTCTTCAAATTCGAATTATCGAATTCGAAGGATTTTGCGTAAAACACTACGATCGATCGAAGTAAAAATCGTTAGATCGAACGATGAAAACCTTCAAATAGAACGATTCAGAGGATTTTAATAGATCGATCGAAGGATTTTTCTTCGATCAAAAAAACCTTAGAAAACTGATGGGGAAGGTCCCCATAGGCTAACAAATTTTTTTTTAAAGAGACAGTTCTTCAACTATCGAATGGTCTAATAGTCGAACGATTTTTACTTCAAATCGTTTGAATCGAAGTTGAAGGTCGTAGTAGCCTATTTCATGGTCGAAGTACCCAAAAAAATACTTCGAACTTCAACGTTTTTCTACTTCGAATCCTTCACTCGAGCTTAGTAAATGTGCCCCCAAGTGTATAATTTAAAGTTCGGAAATACTACACTATATACTTTGTATTTCTCTGTTGTTTGTTGTCTCCATTGCCAGAGGCGCTGATCCATTCTTTGTACATTTATAATAAAATGGTCTAATACTGTTATTATCTCAGAAACTGCTAAAAATAGAAACTATATAAATTGCAACAATGCTTGGAGGACCACCCTGAATAAGTTCAAACAAATTCATTTTATTAGGGGTTGAGATTCCATTTAAGAAATTTGGATTCTTGGTTGATTTTCAGATAAATGAAACAGGATTAGCAGAAAACCCAAATAAACTTCATGCGTATTTTCAATGACAATTACCTAATTACTGTTATTTGTGATGTTCTGTCTCCCCCTAGTGGACATATGAGAGAAAACTACAGTTCATGGTGGTTTATAAAACACAAAATGATCTATTATACATTTTACACAGGGACTATGTTTCACCTGCAACTTACTTGCTGCTTTCAAGGTTAAAATTTCCAAACACGGTTGCCCTTTTATTGGCCACCACTGGGATCACCTGACTATAGTTGGAAAGGATTGGAATTACAACATGGAGCTGGCCACTGCTCCTGTATAAACTATAACAAACAAGGGAAAGTTGTGCTCACCACTAATTTTTTGAACCAATAAGTGGTGGTTCAATTAGGCTGTGACCACAAAATACATATAGACAAATACAAGAGATCCTCTGCACTCAACCCATTATCAATATATTTAGGACATTGAGACAATTTGTGCCTTAAGTTACTTTAAAAATGCCTTACCTTTTAAACAAAACAGGGATTGTTTGTCCATATATTGCAATTTATTTAAGCTGGCCAACTAGTTAGGATTAGTTAGAACTTTTTCTAGTTCTAGTAAGGACTAGGTACACCTTTCAGTCATATTCTTGTCCCTCTTTTAAAGGGAGGATGGAACCCTCTATACCTACAGAACACGTATAGTTAGTTTTCATTAAGGTGCTTTTTGGGTCAGAAACAGCAAGCCAGAAGCAATGTGCTGATACACAAGGACACAGATTTTGTCACCATTGCATCCTATCCTATAGAGACCTGTTGCCTGTTGGCTGCAAATTTCTTTAATTGTTCTACATTCATGATGATTATATACAAAGCAATGTATAAGAGCAAAGAAGAGGTTCTTGTATAGGTTAAAGAAAGCATTTTACTGACAACATGCTGAGGAGTATTATTAATTAATTTTGAGACAAAAGTATGCTAGATAGTTATATCACATAACCTTACTTGGAACCAACCCTCCAATAGTTAGGAGCAGAGTGACTTCTGACATCAGTATTTTATGTTATGATGTTTCCCTCATACATTGCATATCTGTGAGCACACACATACACTGAAATCTTATGCAGAGATTGGTGTCAAAACTGTATGTTTTATTAATGATCCTTTGGCCACTTATGAAGGCATTTAGGTAGCACATTTAGCTCTATATATTACGGAAGCCTCCATGGCTTTGCTGTAAGGCAGCATGTAAATCTGGATACTAAAACTGGATACGTCTTTTGGGTAAATTATCATCCATGCTTTATTGCAGCAGATAAAACAAAGTTATTTCAACCATACCTAGCTAAGTGTAAAGCAGATTTACAAACAGATATTACACCACAAAGTAGCATAGAGCTAATCTGTATCTGTAACAACAAAAAGTCATGTATCAGTGTCGTTTTATATTCTGGTCAAATTAATAGACCTCTTCTCCACCTTTTGTTTAGAGGCAGTCTTAGAATATGGGCTACCCCAAGTCATTTTAATTCAGGATGCCAATATCATCATTTAAAGTAATAGTTCAGTGTAAAAATAAAAACTGGGTCAATAGGCTGCGCAAAATTAAAAAAGTTTATAATATAGTAAGGCAAAAATGTAACTGGATGTCTTAACGTAATAGCCAGAACACTACTTCCTGCTTTTCAGCTCTCTTGGTTTAATCTGACTGGTTACCCTGGTTACCAGGCAGTAACCAATCATAGACTTGAGGGGGGGGCACATGGGTCATATCTGTTGCTTTTGAATCTGAGCTGCATGCTGAGGATCAATTGCAAACTCACTGAACAGATATGTACCATGTGGTCCCCCTTGAAGTCGCTGAGTAGCTCAGAGTTAGAGAGCTAAAAAGCAGGAAGTTCTGTTCTGTTCTGTTAGACATCCAGTCACAAATTTCCCTCCAATAGACAGCACTCCAACTTCAATAAAACCGTCTTTATTGTTTATAGGACAGCAGCATAATGCAACATTTCGAGTGGCAGTCCACTCTTTGTCAAGCATGAAACACTACACAAACACCTGACCTTAAATACCATGAGTAAAATAGGGAACAAAGGATGCCTTCAAGGTAGCTCTATCAGTGCCCCCTGGTGTCATTACATGTTTTAACAAGGAGTATAAAAACAATTTAGTTAAAGTTACAAAGTCATCATCATGTATCCATCTATCTTCCTGAGGTAATTATCTTCAAGTGTATCCATCTAGCATTATATCATAAAGTAACTTATCTTGATATTGATGTGTCCAACAGGTTACAATCCCAGAAAAGGAATACAAAATGTCCATGTAACAACCTATAAAAGAATAAGATCAACTCAAAGTTAAAAAATTATTTCAATAAAAATGGATTCAAATCATATTCATGATTCAGTCCGTTTGGGTATAAAGTCCCTAATCTCCTTATCTATTGCACGCAGTAATTCCCTACGCAGTAATTCCTTGTCACGATCTCCCCCACGTCTCCTTCTTGGAACTGAATCTAAGATTTGAACATCCAGTCACTCCAGCCTTTATATATTACATTTTTGGCTAACTATCTATATTAGAAATATTTTTTATTTTGCACAACCTAAATCTATTTACACATTTTTTTTATTTTCACACTAAACTGTTCCTTTAAAGCCATAGTGGAGTAGCTAATAGATTGTATGCCCATGGCCTGATAGCTACTAAGTTACAAATAATGAAATCCATTATAGCCCATCTAAAGGACATGTTACAAAAAGGAACAAAATATCTGTATCTACAACATCAAAAAGTCAAATCAGTGGTATATTATACACTGGTCAGGTTAAATTTACCTTTACAGCCTCCTAAGCCACCTTTTGTTCAGAGGCACTGGAGACACCCTGACATTAGTTTTAGAATAAGGTTAGTTATGATTTAGGTCTATGAAATCCAATATAACTCAACTAGAGGTTAAAAGTTATGAAAAAGAACTACTGTGGCTTTTTCAAAACAACATTATCAGGAATAGATGCACTGAATGTTAAGTGGAATACTGTTTCAGAGGGCAATGGGCTAGTACTGCAATGTTAGTGTTTGGTTCTTTTCAGCCTAGAACATATATTTTTAAATGAGGTGGTACTGACTTCTGGGGGGCGGAACCGCAAGATGGCCGCATTTTACTGAGCTCCGTTACCAGCGCTCAGCGAAGACAGCTCGCGACCCTTAAAATCTTTTAAAATCAAGCTCACTCAGTCGAGACTGGTACCTGGATAACTGAGGGGTGAAGCGCCAAACTACATCTGCCGGCTTACCCTCAACTTGCAGCCCGCTCCAACCGCGGACCCGGACCGCCACGCCACCCCCACGCTCCACACTCTCTCATCATTTGGCCCTGGCTGGGTAACCACTGCACTGAGCGGCAACACCGGGAGGTAATATCGGCCGCAGGAGGGCGGAACCACCTCTCTCTGTCAGCTGCGTTCTTACTATACGCACCAGTGACAAAAATCTGCCAGACACGGGCCCGCACCATGCGGTTTCATCCGCACGCCATTGTGAGACGCTGAGCGCACGCACCGACACAGTAAGTGCTGTGGGAACAACTACAGACAGGCGGCCATACTATTTGCCACTAATACGGCACTTTCTCCCTACCCACCTGGCTTATCACCCCATCAAGGTCATAATCAGCCTATATACTGTCAGGGAGCCGGGAGCTCCCTCCAGGGAGGTAGTCAGGATCAAGGAAGAAGCCCTCTTGAGGGTGCAAGGTCGCGTTATCCAAAGGGTTAAGCAAGATACAAGGTCAAAGTCCAGGCAAGAGTTCAATGGCAGACAGATCAGGATCAGATAACAAGAGTCCAGGCAGGGGGTCAAAACCATGGCAGGAGCAGGAATCAGGATACAGGAAACAGGAATCCGGAATACAGGAACCCAGGTTCAGAGTAGCAAAACCTATTCTTGGGCGCCCTTCTGGTGTCCTGGGCGTCCTTTTATAGTTGAGTTTGGCGCCATAGTGACGTCACTGGCGTCCTTACGCCGTTGTGCTTGCGGCGGCGTGTTTGCGCATGCGTGTTTACGCTTGCATTGGCGTTGCGGCGCTGGCATCCTAGCGTCCACGTGGGCCGACTGGGCACCGCCATTTTGGATTCTTTGCCGCCGGGAGCAGACGCGTCCCTTCATGCTCCCGGCAGCCTTGACAGTACCCCCCCCTCACGGGGGGCCTCAGGACCACCAGGACTTGGCTTCTGGGGAAACTTGGAATGGAAATCCCTTACAAGACGAGGAGCATGAACATCAGAGTGTCCTTCCCAGGAGCATTCTTCAGGGCCAAAGCCCTTCCACTTGATGAGATATTGAAGAGAGCCCCTGGAGATTCTGGAGTCAAGGATCCTTTCCACCTCATATTCTTGTTGACCATCCACAGAGATAGTAGGAGGGTGAGACTGGTCCAAAGAAAAGTGGTTGGAAGTAGCGGGTTTCACCAAGGAGACATGAAACACGTTGGGAATTCGCATCTCAGGGGGAAGCTGAAGTCTGACAGCCACAGGATTGATCACTTCTGAGATGGAGAATGGACCCACAAACTTTGGACCCATCTTAGGAGATGGCACCTTCAATCGAATGTTCCTGGAAGACAACCAGACTTTATCACCAACCTTGTAGAGAGGAGAGGGTCTACGTCTTCGATCAGCGAAGGTCTTGTGCACAAGAGCACTTTTCTCCAAATTAGACTTGGTTGCAGCCCAAATAGCGGACATATGGGCCGCATGGTCATCTTCCAGTGGATGAATGACAGGCGTTGTTATGGGCAAATTCCGCCCACGGGAGAAGGTCAGACCAATCATCTTGGCATAGGGAGACATGATTCCTCAGGAATTGTTCTAAGGCTTGATTCACCCGTTCCGCTGCCCCATTAGTTTGGAGGTGATAGGCAGAAGAGAACTGGAGAGCAATACCCAAAATCCTTGCATAAGGAAGGCCAAAAATTAGCTGTGAACTGGGAACCTCTGTCAGAGACTATCTCCGCTGGGAATCCATGCAAACGGAAAATGAATTGAATGAACAATTGAGACAATTCCACCGCAGATGGAAGCTTCCGTAATGGGATGAAGTGGGCCATCTTGCTAAAACAATCAATGACGACCCAGATGACAGTGTTCCCACTGGAGGCAGGAAGTTCGACTATGAAGTCCATTGCCAAATGAGTCCATGGACGAGAGGGGACAGGCAATGGCTGTAGTAACCCGCTAGGGCGAGAATGGCTAGGCTTGGAAGTGGCACAAACAGTACAAGCAGCAACAAAGTCCTTGACATCTTTACGAATAGTCGGCCACCAGACTAGACGCTGTAAAAGTTCAAAAGTCTTAGCAGCACCAGGATGTCCAGCTTGCTTGGAGCAATGGGTCTGTTGAAGAAAAGGCAGACATAGCTCGGAGGGAACAAACGCCATCCCAATGGGGGTATCAGGAGGGGCAGAAGATTGACCAGCCAGAATTAGATCAGTGAATTGAGGGTACAAGGAAGCGATGATCTTGACAGGAGGAATAATTGCCTCTTGTCTTTCAGGAGAACGATCCACCGGAGTGAAATTTCGAAACAGAGCATCGGCCTTCCGATTCTTGGAGCCAGGGCGATAAGTCAAGACAAAGTTAAATCGAGAGAAGAAAAGAGCCCACCTTGCTTGTCTGGGATTCAGCCTCTTGAGAGATTGAATGAACTCAAGATTCTTATGATCTGTGTAGATCGTGACTGGAATCAAGGAACCTTCAAGGAGGTGACGCCACTCTTCTAAGGCAAGCTTGACAGCTAAGAGTTCTCTATTTCATACGTCATAATTTTGTTCGGCAGGAGAGAACTTCTTAGAGAAATACGCACAAGGGTGCAACTTTCCATCGGAGGAATGTCTTTGGGACAGGATAGCTCCAGCCCCAACTTCAGAAGCACCCACCTCGATGAAGAAAGGTAACTCTGGATCAGGATGGCGGAGAACCGAAGCGGAAGTGAAGGCATCCTTCAGGGATTGAAAGGCTTCAATAGCAGACTGGGGTCACAAGCTGGGTTTACCCCCTTTTCGGATGAGGGCCAGGATAGGAGCAATGCGAGAAGAGAACCCCTTAATGAATTGCCGGTAGTAATTGGCAAAACCAATGAATCTCTGGATCGCCTTGGTGCTCAGCGGAAGGGGCCACTCTTGGATTGCGGACACTTTAACGGGATCCATCTCGAAACCCTCTGGGGAGATGACAGCCCAGAAAAGGAATCTTTCCAGCTTGGCAAAGAGAGAGTTCTTCCTCAAACGAGAGAGTACTTCCTTCACCTGGGAGCGATGGCTTGCTGTTGGCAGTATGGACTCCAACGGGAAATCTGCCCCGAGGACCAATCAATGATAGGGTTATGCAGGCGTAACCAGGAAAGCCCCAAGACGACAGGAACAGAAGGACAGGAAATAATCAGGAACGATAACTTTTCTTTGTGTAAAGTCCCAACCTGCACAGGCAATTCCCCAGTCGTCATGGAAATAAACTCAGATTCAAGGGGTCTGTCATCAATGGCGGTTACTCGAAGAGGAGGAGTCAATGGAAATAGTGGAACATTCATATACTTAGCAAAGAGAGCGTCCATGAAATTTCCGGCAGCACCAGAGTCATTGAATGCTGAGCCAACAATGGTCTTAGAGGCCAGACGGATCTGTAAAGGCAGAAGAAACCTGTGAGAGTTCTCTTGACATTTGGGAACAACATCCCTCACATGAGACTTTCCCGGGTCACCTTGGAGAGGGGAACTCTGAGGCTTTACAGGAATAACACCCCTCACATGAGTCTTTCCCGGGTTACCTTGAAGAGGGGAACTCGGAGGCTTCACAGGACAAGAGTTGGCAAAGTGGGATTGACCACCACAATAGAGACAAAGTCCAGCCATACGTCTCCAGAGTTTCTCCTGTTCAGAGAGACGAACTCTTCCGACTTGCATAGGTTCCTTTCGGAGGAATAACAGAAGGCTGCTGAGGAGTAGAAGGTAACAGTGGTCTTTGGAAGCGAGGAGCCAACATGGGTTGAAATTTCTTGACTCAATCCCTATCAGCCTGATGTTCTCTCTGACGGGTGTCCACCTTGACAGACAAGGCAATGAGGTCTTCAACCTGCGTGGGTAATTCACGGGAGACCAGGTCATTTTTGAGGCGGATAGAGAGTCCATTGTAGAAGGCAGCATGATAGGCATCATTGTTCCAAGAAGTCTCTGCAGCGAGAGTATGGAAATCAATAGCATATTCCGCTACACTGCGATTCCCTTGGCGGATCTGGAACAGACGAGAAGCAGCGGTCGCCACCTGACCGGGAGCATCGAACACCGTCCGGAATTCTTGAAGGAAGGCTTTGGAATCATCTAATAAAGGAGATTCTTTCTCCCAATGCGGAGAGGCCCATTCAAGTGCTTTCCCTGCCAGACAAGTGATCACGAAACCAACTTTAGCTCACTCAGAGACAAATTCTGCAGGTTGCAGGGCGAACCGGATCTGGCACTGATTCACAAAACCACGACAGGCTTGAGGGTCGCCACTGTAGAGAGGCGGTGCAGGAATACGTGGACCAGAAGTGGAGGACTATGTAGCCATGTCAGCAGCAACTGGCGTGGGCGTTGTCGGCATTGGAATAGTCGGCGTCAGCATGGATAATTTTTCTAGAATTGTCTCCAGCGAGTGTCCAACATAATTTTGCCGAGCTTCATACTCCTCCATGCGAGTATGCAGACCTCGAAAGGCCCTGCCGAAATCTGGCTGAGCTTCCTCAGTGGGATCCATGGCCCAAGAATAATGTCTGCATCTAGATTTAGCAACATTCCATGTTTTCTTTTTTCTAGGTTACTGTGATAGAAAACCGTTAAGATTTGCCGGATGGATTTTACCGGTTGCCGACATCTGAGGAAACCTTGTTTTGGCAATATCACACAGCGCCATCTGTTGGTTATATGAAAGAATAACAGTGCGCCCTCTGTTGGTTATATTAAAGAATAACAGTGACTGCAATATCACACAGCACCCTCTGTTGGTTATATGAAAGAATAACAGTGCGCCCTCTGTTGGTTATATGAAAGAATAACAGTGACTACAATATCACACAGCGCCCTCTGTTGGTTGTATGGAAGAATAACAGTGACTGCAATATCACACAGTGCCCTCTGTTGGTTATATGAAAGAATAACAGTGACTGCAATATCACACAGCGCCCTCTGTTGGTTATATGGAAGAATAACAGTGACTGCAATATCACACAGTGCCCTCTGTTGGTTATATGAAAGATTAACAGTGACTGCAATATCACACAGTGCCCTCTGTTGGTTAAACGAAAGATTAACAGTGATGGCAATATCAAACAGCACCCTCTGCACATGGTAGTGGGACAGTGGGACAATGCACACAGTAATCCGTTTGGCAATTCTCTGTCACCATCAACTTTGCAAAGAAGTCCGGTTGATCGCTGGGGGGGTCGCTTTGGCAGAATGTGTGCTGCTGGGAGACAGGGCTGTAGTTGTGTCTAGGCTTATACTAGAGTCTATAAGTTTTCCCAGTTTTCGTAGGTAAAATTAGGTACCTCGGCTTATACTCGGGTCGGCTTATACTCGAGTATATACGGTATATCAGAGCACGAAAATTCTGTTTATGTGTTTACCTTTAAATTTTTCCTATCTACTTGATCTTCAATCCTATAATGCATGTACACATTACTCTATGCTATTTTACTTGCCACTGCGGGCCTCTGTAAGGTCCAAATGTTTCAAGTGCGCAAGCCAGGAAGCACCCGGAGCACAAGATAATTGGGAGCTTCTTACTTGTTGCGCACATTGGTGCTACGCTCTTACTCTAGAGCAGAATTTTTCTAATCTACATGGTGGAGGGCCGATAACGAAAGCCAGTGTTAGCCACTCCCTGTTTTTAGACCACACCCACTTTTATACCACACCATGTTACCGCAAGACCATGTCCATATTAATAGCACACCAAAATCAAATGGTTGATGCTCACTGCAGGGATCAGGGCCGGAACTAGGGGTAGGCAGAGTAGGCGGCTGTCTAGGGCGCCATCATTAAGGGGAGCACTTTTAAGGCAATTTTTTTTCCGTTTTTTAATGTTTTTGTTTTTTTCAAGTGTTTATTTAATAATTTGTTTCAGTAATCATGGTTACCCAGTTGGGTGGAATCCATCTCCTTCACCTTCTCCCTCTTGCCGGCAAGTAATAGCTCCTTCTGTGCGGTAGTGCAGCGCAAGGTGTGTACACGCGTCAATGACGTCACTGATGTGTTGGGTGACAGAGAGCTGGCGGCCTGCTTGGTGTGGCTCTCGCTGCTCTCAGCCTTGCACAGTTTCACTGAACTTAAGACATTCTTTCTATTACTGTAAAGTGTGAAGCTTCCTGCTGGCCAGATACAGATTTAGGGGCCATATGTTTGCTGTTGCTGCTGAGCTGGCACAGGTACAGAAATACTTGGGGGCAATATGATGTGATCAGATTTATTTTTGGCTGCTGCTGGCACAGGTAAAGATTGGGGGCAATATGATGGCTGCAGGAGGGCAGTATGATGAATGGCTGCTGAGCTTGCTGGTACAGGTACGGGTGGGGTGTATTATGGATGGCTGCTGGGCTTGCTTGGTACAGGTATAGGGAGCAGTAATATAAATGAAAAAATGTTGTACACTTTCTTGCTCTCTTTATTTAAAAACCATCATGGTAAGGAGGTAAATGGTAATACAGGACAGGAGGGCACTGAGTGAAGCTTTTCCCTAGGGTGCCAAACTACCTTGTGCCTGCCCTGGCAAGGATGTCACTCATATGTGAAAAAAAGTTAAGTCATATAAGACATACCCATAAATCCATATGCCTCCTCCTCCCCTGTGGATAATACAGTACCCCATCATATGATTATACACCTTAGGGGCCACTAACAATAATTTTCAATTGCTAACAAACCCCCAGAACAAATATCAAAGTATGACACACACAGGGAGCCTAGGGCAGAGAGTATGGCACACACAGGGAGCATATGGAAGGCAGAACAGAGCAGGAGACAGGAATCGGGACCAGTCTAATATGTACTACATACAGGTAAAGTATTGGTGCTCCATTAGCATTTTGTATAAAGTGTGAACAGGTAAACAATGTGGGCAGTTTCAGTCTGGGTCTCAGGTGTGAACAGTACAGGGTTTTTAGGATGTGAACAATAGAGGTGTCACAAGTGTGAATAATACAGGGGGATCACAGGTATCAACAATGCAAGGGATTAGTCTGAATTTGAGGTTTAAACAATGCAGGGGCCAGTCAATCTCTGTAGTGATACCTTTTAAAGTTTACATATGGTAAACAGACACAGCAGGCAGACTTTGATGTGGAGGGCCATATAAGGGGGGGGTCACGGGCCGCCAGTTGGACAGCCCTGATCTAGAGCATCAATTGCATTTAGTCCAAGTGCTTTGTGCATACAGATGCAGCCACTTTGGTTTGTCTGTTTGACACAGAATAACTAAACACAGATATCCCATTTATCTCATTTAACACAGAAAACTGCGTCACAACATCCCATCTAATTAAAGCATTCACCATTGTGAACAATGGTGCTTTGGTATGCTAATGAAAAGGTTAAATGCATTAAATGAGTTAAGATGACTTTAGATAACACAGTTTATTCAATTAACCCTGAGTCATGACGCATTTAACTCACAAATCCAAGTGGCTTCATCTGTAGATCCTAAATTATGGTATATATTAGCCCCCCGGTCTAAAACTGCTCCAACTATGACTTTAAACCCAATATAGATTGATAAACGAAAACAACAGGGATTAGGAATTATGAGCATTTGAAGAGAGTGTGAGAGTGGTAAGAGTTGGAGTGGTTAGAATGCCATCAGAGTTTGGACACACTTTTATTGTTTCTGGTTTATGTGACAGCATTATGTGACATGACCAGGAAAACCAACAATATGTGTGGAGTGGTGCCACAGTCTCTTTAACAGGGTTCTTCACCTTCAAACACTTTTTCCAGTTTAGTGGTTTTCAGATTGTACACCAGAAATAAAGACTTTTTGCAGCTACTTTCTATTTTATTTTTGTGATCGTTTTTCTAATATTGAAGTGTAAAATGACTATGAAGATTTTCATTCATCCAGGTCATAGTATATCTAGTATAGGTCAATCTAAAAACAACTGGACTTGCTGAGTAATCAATGAAGACGTTTCACTACTCATCCGAGCAGCTTCTTCAGTTCAACTGACTGGTGTGGGAACTTCTCGGCATTTAAACTCTTCCACTAATCCATTTACCATGGCACATTGTAACTCTTCAAAGAGGTGACATCTGAAGAAACTCACAGAGGTGTTGATTCTGTGTAGTTGTGATAGGATTATCCAATGTGTCATGCAACTCCTAGATACAGGTGTTACTTGTGAGAGTTGCATGAATGGATGTGTGAAGTGTTGTGAATCCGCCGGGGTACAGATGTTAGAACAGCATTGTATGTAGCAGACAAGTGGTGTCGAAGGCCCCCACCTCTGTTCAGAGATGGTCTCTCCACCTTGACATGAATCGCCTCTTTCATGCCTTGTTCAAACCAGCGGTCTTCTTTATCCAATTTTTGGACCTTGCTGTCTTCAAAGGAGTGTCCCTTGTCTTTTAAGTGTAGAAAGACAGCTGAGTTTTGCCCTGTAGAGTTCTCCCTCCTGTGCTGAGCCATTCGCTTGGAGAGCAGTTGTTTTGTCTCCCCGATGTATAGATCTGTGCACTCCTCGCTACACTGGACTCCGTATACCACATTGCTTTGTTTTTCTTTTGGTGTTTGATCCTTTGGGTGTACCAGTTTTTGTCTCAGTGTGTTGCTAGGTTTGAAAAACACAGGGACATGGTGTTTGTTGAAAATCCTCCTGAGTTTCTCTGACACTCCAGCTACATATGGATGTTTCGCCTACTATGTGTCTCCGGGCGGTTATTTCTATTGGTGTTCCTGTTGGGCTTGGTTGCTGCTGTTTTGACAAAGGCCCAGTCTGGGTAGCCACACGCTTTCAAAGCTCCTCTGAGATGTTTTTGCTCTTTGTCTTTGGACTCTGTATCAGTTGCCACACATTCCGCCCGGTGGTGCAGGGTTCGAATGACACCCAGTTTGTGTTCCAGTGGATGGTGGGAATCAAACAACAGATATTGATCCGTATGAGTGGGTTTCCTGTATACTTCCGTCTTCAAGTTACCCCCCTCTTGGATACATATCAAAAAGTCCAAAAAAGCAAGTTTGTTCTCATGGACATCTTCCCTTGTGAACTTGATGTTATTGTCCACTGAGTTAATGTGTTCTGTGAAGGCCGCCACTTCATTGGATCTGATTTTAATCCTAGTATCATCCACATACCTGAACCAGTGAGTCGGTGTAGTTCCCTTGAAAATAAGTAAGGCCCTCCTTTCCACTTCCTCCATGTACAAGTTTGCTACAATGGGAGAGACTGGAGAACCCATTGCACAGAGGTGGGGGCCTTCGACACCACCTGTCTGCTACATACAATGCTGTTCTAACATCTGTACCCTGGCGGATTCACACTTCACACATCCATTCATGCAACTCTCACAAGTAACACCTGTATCTAGGAGTTGCATGACACATTGGATAATCCTATCATCCATTCATGCAACTCTCACAAGTAACACCTGTATCTAGGAGTTGCATGACACATTGGATAATCCTATCACAACTACACAGAATCAACACCTCTGTGAGTTTCTTCAGATGTCACCTCTTTGAAGAGTTACAATGTGCCATGGTAAATGGATTAGTGGAAGAGTTTAAATGCCGAGAAGTTCCCACACCAGTCAGTTGAACTGAAGAAGCTGCTCGGATGAGTAGTGAAACGTCTTCATTGATTACTCAGCAAGTCCAGTTGTTTTTAGATTGACCTATACTGTAAGTGTAAAATTTCATTTTTCACCTTCTAAAGCAGCTCTGGGAGGGGGGTAGCCAAATCTTTAACTGTTCTAAATTGATACATTTCTTATCTTTGTCCCTGCTGCTCAGAATCCCTGAGCTTCATTAAAGGCAGCTGTTAGAATTGATACAATAGTTGATAATATTCCACATACTTCTGAGAAATGTGTCACGGCCGGCACCCAACACCAGAACAAGTGCTCGAATCCTGGGTCTGAGCTAAGCTTCACCAGTGGTGTGACCACCTTTGAGCTTCGGGAGGAGCCCTCAGCCTAATCGGGTGCCACCTGGACTTACGAGAGGTTCAAGCAAGTGTTCTGGCAGGCAATGGGGCACGGCTGGTAGCTAGAGTCTTTTGGACCGAGGATCACGGTAACAGACAAGGGTATGGCAGAAGGATCGTCAGACAGGCTGGGTCGTGGCAGGCAGAAGGCAAGGGTTGTCAGGCAGGCAAGGGTCAAAACCGGGTATCAAGCAGAAAGGGTACAAGCAGAAGAGTAGTTGGATATCAGGCACTGGTCAGGATTCAGAATTCGGGATGGTCAAGGTACAGGCTAGGTCAAACACGGATTATCAGATTCAAACAGACAAATAGCACAAGGCTTCAGAACAGAGCACCAGAAACAAGTTCTATCACGGGCAGTTTGCTGGGAGTGGAAGTGGCCTATTTATACCTTGTTTGGGCGCCAAAGTTTTTGCGCCAAAATTCGGCGCGCATGCGTCAGAATCGACGCGCGCGTCCGCGTCAATAAAGGAAACAAGACGCGGGCGCGCGCGTTCTAAGGAGGCAAGATGGTGGAACCACGAGGCGGGCGTCCCCGCGGCCGGCGTGGCGGGCGTCCCCGCGGCCGGCGTACAGCACCCCCAATCCCAGGTAACACAGATTTCCTTACATTACCCCCCTCTCTAGGGGGGGACACCGGACCCCCAGGCTTCCCAGGAAACTTTAAATGGAACTGCTTCCTAAGACGATCAGCCTTGATGTCATCCACTGAGACCCAGGAGTTCTCCTCAGGACCGAATCCCTTCCACCTAGTGAGGTACTGGAGTTTGTTACGTACCATTCGGGAATCGAGGAACTCCTGGATCTCAAATTCAGGCTGACCGTCAACTTGCACTGGAGGGGGGACAGAAGTAAGGCGAGTATTAGCGGCAGGTTTAAGCAAAGAAACATGAAAAGAATCAGAAATCTTGAAATTAACAGGTAATTTAAGGCGAACAGACGAAGGGTTGATAACAGTAGTGATGGGGTAAGGACCAATGAAACGGGGACCCAGCTTAAGGGAAGGAACCTTTAGCTTTTGGGTGTAACCCATTCACAATAAAAAACGGAGACTCACCAGTGGAGGAGTGAGTGGCGTTATTGTAGGCAAATTCTGCCCAGGGTAATAGTTCTGCCCAGGAAGATTGATTTTCGGAGACATAACATCTTAAAAATTGCTCTAAAGACTGGTTCACTCTCTCGGTTTGACCATTGGTTTGTGGGTGATAGGCCGTTGAAAAAGAAAGATCGATCCCCACTAATGAGCAAAATGCGCGCCAGAACTTAGAGACAAATTGAACACCTCTGTCTGAAACAATATTACTGGGAAAACCATGCAACTTAAATATATGTTGGATAAAAAGTTCGGACAAAGTTTTGGCAGATGGGAGGTGAGGAAGAGCAATAAAATGACCCATCTTACTGAATCTATCCACCACCACCCAAATGACTGTTTTCCCCTGGGACACAGGCAACTCCACAATAAAATCCATGGAAAGATGGGTCCATGGTCTTTCGGGAATAGGGAGGGGAATAAGTAACCCTTGGGACAAATTTCTAGAAGTCTTGGAGCGTTGGCAGACAGGACAAGAGTCCACAAAAGATTTAACATCTTGTTTACAAGTCGGCCACCAAGCACTTCGAGTAAGTAATGAAATAGTTTTACTTACACCTGGATGTCCTGCCATCTTGGAATCATGAACCTCTCTTGGGACCTGTTCTCTAAGATCTTCAGGAACAAATAATCTACCAACAGGAGTGTTAGGGGGAGCGTCTGTCTGAACAGGGGATAACAAAGAAGAGAGATCAGATTCCATCGTAGCCACAATGACCTCACCCGGAATAATTGTACTACAGTCATCAGTTTCAGAATATATTGAGTCAAAGCTTCGGGAAAGAGCATCAGCCTTGACGTTCTTTGTACCAGGCCTAAAAGTCAAGGTGAAGTTAAACCTAGAAAAGAACAAAGCCCACCTTGCCTGTCTAGGATTTAGACGCCTTGCTGACTCGATGTACAATAGATTTTTATGGTCAGTGTAGACCGTAACCTGGTGTCTAGCCCCTTCTAGTAGATGCCGCCATTCTTCAAAGGCCCACTTGACAGCTAATAGTTCTCTGTTCCCTATGTCATAATTTGCCTCTGCAGGAAGGAATTTTTTAGAGAAAAATGCACAGGGGTGTAACTTATTAGTTATCGGGTGCCTTTGAGAGAGAATTGCCCCCGCACCCACCTCAGAGGCATCTACCTCAACTATAAAAGGCAGTGCTGTATCAGGATGGCGGAGGATTGGGGCAGAACTAAACTCCCTTTTGAGGAACTTGAAAGCCTGGATAGCTTCTGGAGGCCACATACTGGGGTCAGCACCTTTCTTGGTAAGATTTGTGATAGGAGCCACAATAAGTGAAAAATTCTTAATGAATTGCCTATAATAGTTGGCAAAACCTAGGAACCTTTGGGTTGCCCGTAAGGAATAAGGTTGGGTCCACTCCAGGACAGCTTTCACTTTGTCTGGATCCATTTCGAGACCCCTGGAAGAAATATTAAAACCCAAGAACTGTACGGAAGCAACCTCAAAAGTACACTTTTCCAATTTTGCATACAGGTTATTAGCTCTAAGCCTACGCAATACCTCACAAACATGAAGACGATGATCAGACAAGTTGGCAGAGAAGATGAGGATGTCGTCTAGGTAGACCACTACGTATATCCCCAGCAGGTCCCGAAAGATGTCATTGACAAACTCCTGAAACACTGCTGGGGCGTTACATAGACCAAACGGCATAACAAGGTACTCGTAGTGGCCATCCCTAGTATTAAAAGCCGTTTTCCATTCATCCCCTTCCCTGATCCGAATGAGGTTATAGGCACCCCTCAAGTCAAGTTTGGAGTAGATCTTAGCCTCCTTGACCTGGTCAAATAATTCGGAGATTAATGGTAAGGGGTAGCGTTTTTTTACCGTGATTTTATTAAGCCTCCTATAATCAATACAGGGGCGTAAACCACCGTCTTTCTTGCCCACAAAAAGAACCCTGCCCCCGCAGGGGAACAAGAGGGCCTAATGAAGCCCCTGGCAAGATTTTCTTGTATATACTCTTTCATTGCCTGGGCTTCGGGCAATGAAAGGGGGTAGGTTCTACCACGTGGAGGAGTTGACCCAGGAATTAAATCAATAGGGCAGTCGTACTGCCGATGCGGAGGTAAGGTCTCAGCAGCTTTTTTGGAGAAAACATCAGAAAAGACAGAATATGCTGAGGGTAACCCCTCAAGAGAAGTAGTGGCTACTACTGAGGGAAAACAAACTCCACTACATCCTGTACCCCATTGAGTCACCCCCTTAGAAACCCAGTCTATCAGAGGGTTATGCCTCTGGAGCCATGGTAAACCAAGGATAAGAGGAGAGGAAGCTCCCTCGATGAGGTATAGAGCTATCTCCTCACAGTGCAGATTATTTACACACATGGAAAGATTTGTGGTCTTTTTGGAGACCACCCCTGACCCCAAGGGTCTTTTATCGACAGCCAGGATTCTCATGGGAGGATTGAGGGCAACCAAAGGAATTTTATTTTTAGCAGCGAATGCTGCGTCCAAGAAATTACCCTCCGCCCCAGAATCAATGAAGGCAGACAATTTAACAGTGCCCGTAGGCCAGGTTAATTTAACAGATAATAGGACCTTGGAGGCAGATTGGGGAGAGGAAACGCCTGCACCCAAATGGAGCTCCCCTTCTCCATTTAGGCTAGAGCGTTTCCCGGCCTCTTGGTACACTGATTGAGGAAGTGACCCTTCTCCCCACAATACAAACACAACCCAAAAGACCGCCTCCGTGCCTTTTCCTCAGGAGTAAGGTGTGAGATGCCCAGCTGCATAGGCTCCTCCTGAGGTTGAGACACAGAGGGGTTTGACAACTTAGCACTAAAATTATGCTTATATGAAGAAGAAGTACCCTGCTCCTCCCGATTTTCCCTCTGTCTCCTATCTATCTGGATAACCAGAGACATTAGGTCATCCAGATTGGACGATAGGGGGTAATTGACCAGGCTGTCTTTGACAGATTTGGCTAGACCGATGCGAAACTGGCTCCTTAGAGCTGCATCATTCCAACCAGTTTCCACCGCCCACCTACGAAACTCTGTGCAATAAATCTCTACTTCCCGTTTGCCCTGGCGTAGTTTGCGAATCGCGGAATCGGCCGAAGAGGCGCGATCCGGGTCATCGTAAAGAATGGCCATAGAGCGGAAGAACAAATCTAAAGAGTAACGGGCAGGGTCAGTGGCCGGCAATCTAAGTGCCCAGACTTGGGGGTCACCCACTAATAGGGTCATTACGAACCTGACCTTTTCCTCGTCAGAGGGAAATGAGTGGGGGAAGAAGCTGAGATACAGCTTACAGGCCTCTTGAAACACAAAAAACTGGGTTCTGTCCCCACCAAACTTGGCAGGAAATGCGATCTTGGGTTCCTGGGGTCTGTATACAGCACCCCTATCAGGCAGGGAACCCACAGAAGAAGTAGGAATAGTACTGGCTGGCTGCTGCGAGGGTCCCAACTGGCGTGTTAGGTTATGGAATCCCTGGAGCAAATAGTTCTGCTTTCGCTCCTGCTCCTCCATACGTTGCAGTAGAGTGGTTAGCAACAGCTCGGAAGAAGATGGGAGTGGAGCAGCGGCAGCAGCTTCGGTGTGATCGTCGTCCTCCATGGCCCGTGATAATGTCACGGCCGGCACCCAACACCAGAACAAGTGCTCGAATCCTGGGTCTGAGCTAAGCTTCACCAGTGGTGTGACCACCTTTGAGCTTCGGGAGGAGCCCTCAGCCTAATCGGGTGCCACCTGGACTTACGAGAGGTTCAAGCAAGTGTTCTGGCAGGCAATGGGGCACGGCTGGTAGCTAGAGTCTTTTGGACCGAGGATCACGGTAACAGACAAGGGTATGGCAGAAGGATCGTCAGACAGGCTGGGTCGTGGCAGGCAGAAGGCAAGGGTTGTCAGGCAGGCAAGGGTCAAAACCGGGTATCAAGCAGAAAGGGTACAAGCAGAAGAGTAGTCGGATATCAGGCACTGGTCAGGATTCAGAATTCGGGATGGTCAAGGTACAGGCTAGGTCAAACACGGATTATCAGATTCAAACAGACAAATAGCACAAGGCTTCAGAACAGAGCACCAGAAACAAGTTCTATCACGGGCAGTTTGCTGGGAGTGGAAGTGGCCTATTTATACCTTGTTTGGGCGCCAAAGTTTGTCGCGCCAAAATTCGGCGCGCATGCGTCAGAATCGACGCGCGCGTCCGCGTCAATAAAGGAAACGAGACGCGGGCGCGCGCGTTCTAAGGAGGCAAGATGGTGGAACCACGAGGCGGGCGTCCCCGCGGCCGGCGTGGCGGGCGTCCCCGCGGCCGGCGTACAGCACCCTCAATCCCAGGTAACACAGATTTCCTTGTCACTAAATATATCCAATTGTAAAAGTTCAGAATCTGCACCTGGATCACTGAGTTGCCAGACTGAAACCCTAGAGACTATACCATTAAACTTTAAACTTAAATTTTGGAAAAATTGTTAAAAAATCTGAAAAATCAAACTGAAAAAAAGTGTTTGGAATGTGAACAACCCCTTTAACCTCCCCCACCCTTTATATACAACTTGTTCTTATTCTATTAAGGAACAGATGGGATTTATTTTTTACTTATTTAGAGCCTAGTGATCTGGTCTATTTAGTTCTTATATTAAGGGGCAGATTTATCAAGGTTCGAAGTGAATTCGAGGGAATTTTCGAAGTAAAAAAATTCTAAATCCAAAGTAATTTTTTGGATACTTCGACCATCGAATAGGATACTATGACTTCGAATTCAATTCGAAGTAAAATAGTTTGAATATTCGATAATCAAAGTACTGTCTCTTTAAAAAAACTTTGATTTCAATACTTCGCCAAATTAAACCTGCCGAAGTGCTATGTTAGACTATGGGGACTTTCTAGCAGTGGCGTAACTACCGAGGAAGCAGACCCCGCAGTCGCGGGGGGGCCCGGGGGTACAGGGGGCCCGCCGGGGTCTGCTTCCTCAGTATTATGCGCACATTTGCAGGACATTTGTGCTGGCAATCAGCACCTCTGCAGACTGCCGGCTTAGGCAGATTTCCTCCAATCGGGGCCTGTGCCAGAACAGCCTTCAGAGTGTGAGTTATTGTTTCACTTCCTCCCCCACACCGGAAGATGAAAAGCAGGAGATTCTCTGACTGAAGATGCGTTACCTCACATAACACGCTGGCGCTGCACAGAGTTTCTTCTTTTTAAAGAGCACACGCAGTGATTTATGATGCTAGTCTGGCACGGATCGATTGCATCTTCAGTCAGAGTCTCCTGTTCTGAACCAGGGAGCAACTGCACCAGGGCCCCCCTGCCCCAGCGATGGGGTCAGAAGGGGAAGTTACCAATAAATTAAATGTTGCTGCTGGTATGTGCTGGAAGCCACCCCAGGTAAGGCATAAAGTAATGGGGTGAGGGGTGGGGATCATTCTCTTGTGCACATTTTGGAGCATGGCTTAAAGATTCTGCTTCAACTGAACTATGATTCAGTGGGCATTCAGTATATTAATTTTCAGTCATCCACAAACTTCATGACCAGTGCTATGTTTGTTGCAGGAGCAGTGTCAGGGTGCTGGTGGACTACAATTCTCACAATGCTCCAAACAATTTTCGCTTTGAGGCTACACTGTTATAAATATTTTATTAATCTATATTTATGTTCTCTGTTTATCTGTCACTTATCTTTTAACCTACTGTTTGCTTATTGGGGTAAATAGGACCCTAGCCATCTGCAGCCAAAAAATTATCAAGAACTGCTGTATAATTCAAAATCTATAAACAAATGATGGCCAGCTTTGTCTACTTCATAAAAAAATTAGGTCAGTTACAGTTGTGGTCCAGTCCGTGGTGTCTGGGGGGCCCAATTGTAAAATGTTCTCACCAGGGCCCTTCGGTTTCGAGGGGGGGGGAAGGAACAAGAGCAGCAGAAGAGCGAAGCGGTGACAGACTCGCTGCCCTGACTGATTTGAATTTCCCGCCCACACTGGCTCTGTAAGCTTGGCTATGGACTTGCTAAAAGGCAAATTGGTGGCTCAGTGACACCCCCACCCTTCCGTCTCAGCACAGGAAGATACCTAGTAAGGACTTGGACTATTTCATTGCTGTAATTAGCCATTTTAATTTTTAACCCATGGGCATTTGATAGTTATTTTAATATATGTGCTGAGGTTATTATCTATGAATCCACCACAGTGCCATCTTCTATGAGTTCTGGGAGTATTTATACATAGAATTGCTACCATGCTATCTTGATATGAGTTCTGGGGGTATTTTACATGAAATTGCCACTGCATTTATTCTGCCAAGTGTTTTATGTGCATTATAAATGAAATTGCATCAGTAGCTTTTTTTCAGAACAATGAGATTTATAGGAAGAGGTTTAGAAGAAGAGCTAAAATAGATGCTTAGCTATCTCTATATTCAAAGTGGGCATGGTCTAACTTCTGCAGTAACAGCTCATAAGTTTGCGCATAGCCTTTACAGAGAGAGATGTCAAATTTACACTTTGCTATCCATCTATAGTTCTGGGGTATTTATATGTGGAATTGATACTTTGCTATCCTTCTATTGTTCTGGGATATTTGTATGTGGAATTTATACTTTGCTATCCTTCTATAGTTCTGGGGTATTTGTATGTGAAATTGACACTACTGTGCCATCCTTCTATGAGTTCTGGGGATATTGTACATGCAATTCTCCCACTATTTTGTGTAGAGGGGGCCCTGAAACTTTTTTTTGCAGGGGGGCCCTCGCATCCGAAGTTACGCCGCTGCTTTCTAGAGCATTTTTCTAAGTTTTTGGAAGTCAAAGTAAAATCGTTCGATCGATCACTGAAATCCTTTGAATCGTTCGATCTAATGATTTTACTTCGACCGCAGGATACCCAAATTCGATGAAAAAAATGTTGATTTCGATATTTGAAGTCGAAGTATTTCAATTCGATGGTCGAATTTCGAAGTATTTTTAACTTCGAAATTCGACCCTTGATAAATCTACCCCTAAATCTAGTCACTCAGTACTATTGGGCTGATGATTGTGATCTGTTGTGTTATTTTGGAGGAAGTGGACATAAGAGAAATAAATGATTTTAATGTTTTGTTGTACCATCATTTCTTGGCATACTATTTATAATACAGGTATTAAAGATAGCCTTTTAAAAATATTGATACTAGTGCAGAGTTATTGGGATCTTTTTTTGTTGTTACACAACAGGGCAAATTTACTTAAGGTCGAATATCGAGTGTTAATTAACCCTCGATATTCAACTGTCGAAGTTAAATCCTTTGACTTTGAATATCAAAGTCGAAGGATTTAGCGCTATTCGTTCGATTGAATGAAAAAAACATTAGATCGAACGATTAAATCCTTCGAATCGTTCTATTCGAAGGATTTTAATCCATCGATCAAACGATTTTTCTTCGACCAAAAATGCTTAGGAAGCCTATGGGGACATTCCCCATAGGCTAACATTGACTTAGGTAGCTTTTAGGTGGCGAACTAGGGAGTCGAAGTTTTTTCTTAAAGAGATAGCACTACGACTATCGAATGGTCGAATAGTCGAACAATTTTTATTTCAAAACGTTTGATTCGAAGTCAAAGTCGTAGTCGAAGGTCGAAGTAGCCCATTCAATGTTTTTTTATTCATTCCTTCACTCAAGCTAAGTAAATGGGCCCCAATATGTAAGCATATCTCACACTAGTAACCTCTACAAATGCCTTTCCACATGGGACCTTATGAATGATGTTATTACCATGTAGGGTAAGCAACCTAAGTTACTATGTAACACACAGCACACCAGCAATTGAAATATCCAAACAGTTGTACATATACACAGTATAAATAGTATATTGCAGATACAATATGCGATAATATACTGTACATATGTGCTAAATTAAAATTGACATGAAATATACATTTCTTGAAAATAACAGTTACATAGTAGATGTGGCTGAAAAAATACACTTCAATACACAATCAAGTTCAATCTTTTTTGCCTACTTGAAACCTGCTAGTGGTTAAGAAGAATGACAAAAAGACTACAATGGCAAGATTGCAGTTTTAAACAATGTAGAAACTGTGAAATATGATAAATCTAAAACAAAAAATCTTCTACATTTAGAAAACTCTGTATGGTTGGGTGGTCATGTATACCTGTCAGTTGTGTCTGAGATTTTTTAAATATTATTTAGCTTTACTTTTGTGCATTTATATATTTTGATCCAACTATTACATAATAAATAAATATAAATAAATAATATTAAATGTTAGATCTGCCAGAGGTGTAGAAAGCAGTAAAAACAAACAAGACTACACAATTCTAGTTATCTATCTATCATCTATCATCATCTATTGTTCATTTATCTCTCTACAGTGAATGTAGGCAATAAGGAATTAAATGCAATGTGATAGGGCCTATTAAAGTGAAAATATAGTTTCACCTATATTGGTGTTTATTTTCTATTCAGGAAATATGATAACAGGTTTTTAAGTACACTACCAAATTAAGATGACATATATTCAGAAGTCTCCAATCACAGTGGCAATGTTATCTTTAAAAATAGACTTGCTTGAATTTATTGAGAAGCAACAGTTAAATTAAACTTTTAAGCATGTATAAGGTACCTACAGTCTTGGACTGGCAATCTGTGGGTTCTGACAAATGCCAGAGAGGCTGTTGTAAGATGCCATAGACATTATTTATTGGGCTAGTGAGGCCCAAGTGACTGAAATGCAAGGGCTTTTGAATCTCAGTCCAGACCCGGATACCTATACAGGCATAAAGGAGAGTAGAGAAATGTTGTTTGCATGCACATAATAATTATCCACTAATAACAGATATAGGAAAGTTTTTGATTGTGATGTTAATCGTTAAATACATACTGTGGTTAGACAGTGGTTATATGTTTCCTTTGTATAACATTTGTTATAAACATTGAAAGTAAATATTGCATTGGTCTACAGGATGAGATGAAATACACATTCAGGAGTTTGCCACGCAAAGGCTTTCTGGTATATGTTTAACACAAGTCTTTACATACATAAAGGAACTATTCATCTCTGGCAACCACTCCCTTCCAGATGTCCCAGACTGTTTGTAGGATCAGTGACAAGAGAATATCCTAGCGAATGCTTGACCATTTTTGGAAACCATGCAGAGCTCCAAGTTACTGTTTACTATATTATAACTTGCTTCTTCCTCACAAAGTATTATGGAAGATAAAATAGCAAAAACAGCAAAAAATGTGCAAAAAAGTGCTGACATTTACTTTTTTTTGTAATATTGTGTAATTTCACAATCATCAAAACGTCATGAAACCTAATTGTATCAGTTTAAAGTCATTTTAACACTTTTAGTGTGTGCCAAGTTTCACACTTGGGGGTTTATTTACTAAAACTCAAATTTAACTCATATTTTTATAAAACCAAGCTTGACCAAACTCTCATCCATGATTTTATCTTATGTAGGGGCCCCTATGGGTTAATCTGCCCTGCAGCTTTAAGGCCCCCACCCCTTTTCTTAGAGTGATCTGCCAGGAGAGGTGTGACAGCTTTCTGCTGCACTGCACTATAGTGGATGTAAGGAGTGGGCTCTTCCTCTTTCGCCTCTGGATGCTGATCCAGCTGGGTGTGCTCAGAGGGGCTGGGTACAGAAGGCCCAGAAGAAGGCATGTGTCCAAGTCCGGACCAGGAAACCCTGTAAATGTGGAATAGATATACTAGGGCAGACTTGTCATAGTCTCTCTAGGAGAGAAAGGCAGTAAGGTTAGAGAGAAAGAGCAGCTGAAGCTCCAACAAGGATTTGCAGTAAGGGAGTAGCTTCCCAGAGGCTCTGTGAGTTGCCTCAAGTCAGGGACCCCATTGAAGAGGGACTGTAGGGTAGAAGCTGCTTTCCTGACAACTTCCAGGAGGGAATGTGTGTGAATTCTGAAAATGCCTAATGGAGGCTCTTCCTCATGAAATGCCTGTGTCTGCTCTAGCTGAGCCTGCCTGAAGATCTGTGTGAACTCTCTATATGCTCTTGCCTCAACTCCTGCGTGAGTAGAAACCTGATGTCACTTGCCTCGTGCATAGTTCAATAAACCTTGTTTCTGTTTTATTAAGAACCTCCTGGCGCCCAAGTCTTTTGTTATTGCACAGTAGCCTGTGCGAGTTGTAGTTACACTACACCACACCTTTAATCTTCCATATAGTGAAGGCCACAACCTAAGTGTTAGAGTCACGTGTAACCCATGTTCTATTACACTAGCTGGTGAATTAACCCTGTATGGCCCAAATAGGTGTTACACTTATTTATCAACAAAATAACTCAAAAAAGTCAGGGCTGGAAAAAACTCAATAAAATCAAGCAAAAACCCAAATCATACACATTTTTCAGATTTGACACCAGAAACGCTATCAAACATTATCATCTAAAAAAATTTCAGATTATCAGATGAAAATGTGCGCAGATCACAATATCTTCAAATTGTAAAAGGGACATCTCATATTGACTTATACATGACCTTGACAGGTTTGAGATGACGGATTTGGACTTTTTCAGCTTGAGCAGTTTGAGTTTTTGTCCAAAAATCCCAACCAGAAAAAATTGCGGTTTATTAAATAACCCCTTCGTGTTCAATGCAGTGTTCTTGTGCTCACTTTATTTAGGAGCATTTCCTGGGGGTTTACCTGGGGAAAAATATATTGTTAGGACAACCTAAACTGTGTTCTCCTCTAACATTTGCTCAATGAATAGCGCTTGTGTTAATTTTTGTCATACTTTATGTGGGTTATGTATCAAAATCCAAATTTATCTCATTATTTTCTGAAATATTCTCTGACTAAATCCACCCAGATTATTTATCTTTATTTAGCAATACATTTTCTTGAAAAATTCCAGTGCAGGAAAAAACTTGAAAAATCGTGAAAATGGTAAGAAAATTCAAATCGTACAAATTTTTTGGATTTTCCACCCGAAAACTTCGAGACTTATCCCATTGATTTATATACAACAACGGCAGGTCTGAGATGCCAAATTTTCCATCCTTGGGCTATAATAAATCACCAATTTTCGAGTTACTGGCACTCATTAAGCAGGCTTTGTCAAAGGTCGGGATCAGCATCTTAGATGGCAACTGAAGTCGAACTGCAACTGGGTTGATGAGTTTGATTATGGGAAAAGGACCAATGAATTTGGGGCCCAGTTTAGAGAATGGAATCTTGAGGTGGATGTTCTTTGTAAAAAGCCATACTTTGTCTCCAAGAGCATACTGAGGAGAACGCTTCTTATCTGCATAAGTATTTTGAGCAATGGAACTCTTCTCAAGATTGGTCTTAGTAGCCTTCCAAATTGCCAACATATGAGATACTTGATCATTGGCTGGCTGCTGGTACATTGGAAAGTAAATCTAGAGGGAATGCCAAAGGATGTTGACCATATACACAAAAAAAGGAGATCTCTCTGAAGAAGCATGTAAAGAATTACTATGAGCAAATTCCGCCCAAGGAAGAAGATCAGCCCAATCAACTTGGCACAATGAAATATGTGGCATCTTATAAATTGTTCAAGTGCTTGACTGATGCATTCTGAGGCTCCGTTGGACTGAGGATGATAAGCTGAAGAAAATTGAAGTGAGATATTGAGGGATTTGCATAGTGATCTCCAAAATTTTGAAATAAACTATGAGCCTCTGTCCAAAACAATTTTAGTTGGAAAACCATGGAGACGGAATAGGGGCGCTCGGTCAATGAGAGCCTGAATCGCTCGTCTCAGGCGGCAGCGCCAGATACATTTCCAGAGGTGACAAAAAGCCTCTCCTGTACTTTTAAGAGCTGAATTTCCGTTTTTGAAACCGGAAATTCGGCTTTACTAGTGTGGGAGAGTGCAGTTACGCTCTCCGCACTAGTGTTCTTGCCTCGGATGCCTCCCCTGCAGATGGGTAAGCCGACGAGGGGGGCATTAATTTTGAGGAACAGCCTCAGGCGGCTTCTTCACCGGAATCACCGCTGGATGTGAAATATGTTGAATAAATAATTTAGAAAGTTCCATTGCAGAAGGTAACTTACGGAGAGGGATGAAGTGAGCCATCTTACTGAACCTGTCAATTACTAACCAGATGACCATGATGGAAGCTCCACTATAAAATCCATGGCTTCATGTGTCCAGAGTCAAGAAGGAATGGGTAGCGGTAACAGTAATCCCTTGGGAGAGGTATGACAGGATTTGGAAGCGGCAGAAATGGAGCAGGAGGATACAAAGTCTTTGACATCCTTCCATAAAGAAGGCCACCAAACAAGACGGGACACCAATTCAGTCATTTTCTTGATTCCAGGATGACCAGCTTGTTTCGAACTGTGTGACTGACAAAGATTGGTATGACAAAGATCCGGAGTTACATAGGCCACTCCAAGCGGAGTATCGGAAGGTGCAGTAGACTGTGCCGACAGGATTTGTGATGCCATGGAAGTAAATAAGGCAGCTATCATCTTTGCTGGAGGAACAATCGGGTCATCATCTTTCGGGCCAAGAATCCACCAAGATGAAACTTCTGGATAACGCACCTGACTTTTTATTTCTGAATAGTGCCCATTAAGCTTGTCTGGGGTTAAGACGTTTACGAGTTTGAATGTACTCTAGGTTCGTATGATCTGTTAATTTCGTTACAGGAATAGTATAGCCTTCCAGGAGATGCCTCCATTCCTCTAATGCCAACTTGACTGCCAAGAGCTCTTGATTGCCCATGTCATAATTTTGTTCTGGCAGAGAGAATTTTTTTAAAATGGTTTCTGCAGATCTTTTACAAAACATATCACCCACCAAAGTCCTAATATGCCAGGGAAAGAGAGTAAAGGTTTATTGAAGCACAAGACATTTTCTGAAATGCATTAGATGTTAAACAATTCTGCTGCCAGTAAGGGCTCCCCCAATTTGCATGTGCTCCTCAGAAGATGTAGAGGGAATAGGAGCAGTCTCTGAAACCGCGGGGCCAGCAAGGGTTGTAATTTCTTGCTTATTTCCTTGTCAGACTTCTCCTTGTCAGACTGGTGCTCCCACATTCGGGTATCAACCTTAATGACCAGAGCAATAAGATCGTTCAACTGCTCCGGGAGATCACGGAAACCAGATCGTCTTTGAGACAAGTGCTTGGTAAAAGACAGCATGTTAGGCCTCATTATTCCAATTTGTCTCAGCCGTCAGGGTACGGAAGTCTATAGCGTATTCGCTGGCACTGCCACTCCCTTGACGTATTTGCAGCAGACGTGATGAGGCAGTAGTAACCCGGCCAGCTGCATCAAAGACTGTGTGGAATGATTGCAGGAACACGTTAGCATCCTGGAAAATTCTGCTTCCACTCCATCGCTTTCCCTTGAAGGCGGGTAATTACGTACCCCACTTTAGCTTGCTCGGATACATATTGCGAGGGTTGTAGCTCGAACTGAATCAGGCATTGATTTACAAAGCCCCGACAAGCCTGGGGATCTCCACTGTAGAGAGGAGGGGCTGGAACTTTGGGCTCCGGACCGGAAGATGGCATGGCAGGAGGAGTAGCTGCTACGGTGGTTGCCGGAGGGTTAACCAACAGCTTATCCAAAATGGCTTCCAATGCTTGGCCAAAATGGGTCTGCTGTGCCTCATAGGATTCCATATGGTTAGCCAGCCCACGGAATGCTCTACCGAAGTCAGGTTGAGGTCCATGAACACAGTTCATGGTACAAAAAGGGTCAAGAAGAAGAGTAGTCAATCCAGGCAAAAGGTCAATTCAGGCAGCAAAGATTCTTAGTCAGGATACAGGCTGAAGTCAAGATCAGGAGTACAATAATGATAAGTCACACCAAGGAACACAACAGAGTTAAACCTATAATCGTGTAATGACTGTAGGCTTCTGGCATCCTATTATAGTTGAATTTTTGATGCTGGCATTGTGGCGCTTGATGCTGGCATCATGACGCTGCATCTGAATTTACGTGCTGGCATCCAACGTCCACATTATTCCCCCTTGGCGCCGCCATCATGGATGGAACGCCGCTGTGGAAGGATGCGCCGGGCAGCGCTCCTTGCAGTAGATAAGTAGTAGAGCTCAGATAATCCCCCTGCATAATGGCCTTTTGTTTATCTGTGTACAGGTAATCTAATTGGAAGGATCAAACATAGCATAAGTGTACGTGTAAGTGTAAAGATAAGTGTTTGTGTTTCTGTAAAAAATGAATATCTTTGAGACACTTACTTGAGTACAGGCTGGCAGTCAGGAGAGGCAGGAGGGCCGTAAACCTAATGGAGGGCTGCAATGTGGGTGAAAATCACAGATGGAATGGGCTGGGGTTACAGGAAGCAGAGACAATACCTGATGTGGTATTTAATCCATCAGCTCACAGCTTGCTCCTTTGGAGCTGCACTGAGGATAATATATGCTGCAGTTTACGGTATTTAAGATATTATCAATTACCAAGACAGAGGAAGATAATCTTCTGAAAAGATTGATGGAACAATCTCTATGAAAGAATTCAGGGATGGATTTCCACAGAAATAGACCAGGTTTAAGGCAGGATACAGAAGTGGAAGTAGGTAGGGTGACCAGGTGATGGCTCTGAGAGGAACAGAGGAGTTGGCCATGAATGTATGGAGACACAAGAGAAGAGATGCATTGATGTGCAGAGGAACAGTAGAGCTTTAGGGTAGGGACACACTGGACGATTTGTCGCCAACGTTTTAAAAAAGTAAATTGCGGCGACAAGATGATCGTCTTTTTTGAACAGACGATTCACAGCGACTATTGGCACAGAGCGATTTGTATCCCATTACTCTGTGCGGTACGTGCTACACCCAAACCGGAAACGGTTTGTGCTTCCCGCTGTAACCTGGTGTCTTTGCGTTCTTGCGTCATTGCGTTAGCATTGTAATTTGAATACAATTGCTGCTACTTGTGTGGTTCGTATGTGTGTGCGTGTCTAGGAGATTTCAGTGCTTTTCTAAGTACATGCTATTTCTGATAAATCGCTCGGAAAAGGGTCTGTGCGTTTTGGAGCTACAGGCGATTCACAAACACACTGTGGGCACAGGAGCTGGCGTCTTTCATTTGGTTTTGTTCAGAGACAAAACGAGCGATATGTCGCCGCGATTTGCTTTTTAAAAACGTTGGCGACAAATCGTCCAGTGTGTCCTTACCCTAAAATGTAGTGCATGAGTATAAGTATTTTCCCTTAATAGTGGCAGGATGTGTTCTTAATTATATGGGAGGAGGAGGAGAGGTGGGCGTTAGGGAAACCAGTTAGTTGAAAGTAGTAATAGAATGAAGTCCCGGATGAGTATTTTAGTTGTTGCTAAGAGAGAGAGATGAAAGGATGTTGGCAATATTGCATAGTAAAAAGTGGCAGGAAAATGTGGCAGGTTGGACTGTGGTGTTAACATGAAAAACATCAGAGAAGATGAGGAAAAAGTGCTGTGTTAACAGAGTTAATGATCATGCAGTCATTGGAAATAGTAAAGGGGGGAGCAAGTCAGCCACTTTCATGGCCTTATAGACCAGTTTGATCAATAATAATTTAATTACAGGGTCACAATTGTTGGATTAAATTCGCTTGCTTGGCCATAAAAATCATGTGCAGATTAGACTTGGCTGAACCGAGTTCCTGGGGGCTCTGTTTAAGGGAAAGGAGGGTGGTTACAGGCAAAAAAGAATCTTGAGACCAGATCTATTCTATTCACTTGGCCTTAGAAAACATTACAGTCAGTAATGATCAGGAATTGCATTCCAAAATAAAATGCTATTAAAAGGGGTTGTTCACCTTCCAACAATTTTTTCAGTTCAGCTGTTTTCAGGTAGTTCATCTGAAAATTATATTCTATCTTCTATTTGTGAACGATTTTCTAAGTTTGAAGTTTAAGGTTTAATTTTTCACTTTATGTTTTTCTAAAGCAGCTCTGGGAGGGGGTTCACCAACTGTTATAAATTGATACATTAGTTGATACATTTCTTATCTTTGTCCCTGCTGAGCAAAATCCCTTAGTGCTAGTATTTACTAATATTACACATATCCTACTGGGAAATATATCAACTAATGTATGGGGTGCCGTTTGTCCCAAATATATTCTGTATACAAAACTATCCCTAATACACAGAATGAATGTCTCTCATGTTATATAAGTATTTGTGACCATACACAGAGAAAAAAAATATACAAAAGACTTATATCTATTAAAGAATGAAAACAAAATCTGGTTAGTGCACAAAAGGATGTCATTTTATCACAAACTCCATTCTGTACAGTTTAACAAGCAATCTGTCTCACAAATGTATAACCTCCATGTAACGGACACACTTATGTGCAAAGTTACTTACAGAATGAATTATGTAAAAACAAATTTGGACATAATATATAATAGTGTAACTAACTAGTGCTTGTCAAGCTAGATTTGACTGACAAAATAGATATCTGTGACAGAAAGCAAGATTTTATAGTACAGGATTCATTCTTTCCACAAAATGACAGTTTTGTTTCACAAAACAGATAAAATAACCATTCTGTGAAGCAACACTGTCAGTCACATTCCTGAACCAATAAGAACAAAGCTTATTGCCATATACAAACAAGATGAGAAGTGGCCAGCTTTGCTCCACATGGCTAAGGCAAAGTATCTGACCTGCTATAGAGGGCGCCCTCTAATGTCCCCTGTGCTGCATAGTAATAAACATGAACAAACATTTCCTAAAAGAGCTGCTGTTAAACACTACAGGTTCATAAATGGAAGTTCTTACAAATGGCTGAGAAATATAATGCTGCACTTATAATGATTGTAGAGAAAGAAAACTATGCAAAACATAAATATGATCATTTTAGGTGATATGGCTATTCTTATTGTAGTAACCTGCTTGTGTGGCCATTTTGGTTAAGGGCATTCCTGCTGTTTTGCCATGATCTTCTGACTCACTCCTGTTCCTCTTCCTGTCTAAGCTGAGAGCAATAATGGGACAGGCCACACCCACCTGCCATCTTCTATTAAATGTACCAGAAGTTACTGTGCTTGTCTGGCTGCTTTGCCTGTTTCTCAGAGAAAGTTATAAGTTTTGTATATGATAGTTAGACTCCAATGTCTCCTAGCTGTAATCTTGCACCAATTGGCTTGTAGTCGTCTCTTAATAATGTGCTTAGCTATAGTTCAACTACTACATAATAGATTTAGCCAGAGACTTGGGACTGATCATGTGCACACATACCTCCCAACTGTCCCTTTTTCAAAGGGACAGTCCCTCTTTTGACAACTCAACCTGAGGTCCCTCATTTGTACCAGAAAGTCCCTCTTTTCTCTGCACTGAACAGCCAGAAAAAGAAACAAAATTTCTAACTTAATTGGCTTTTGGCAGAGAGGCCAGTACAGCTAACAGGTGCAACTAAGATACTTTGTAACAATTTTAAAATAAGAAAATAAGTAATTTTAACAGTTTAGATAAGGAGAAATATTTTCAAACTTTTATAACCTGCCAAACTTTGTAAAATGAACATGGTAATTACGGCGTGTGGCCACAAAAATGGGTGTGGTCAAAAAAATTGCCACGCTACATGACAAAAAATTTTACTTCCAAAATGTTGTGAGTTATGACCACGCATTCTCTATAGTATGATGTGTAGGTTATATGAGCAGCCACACCTGAGAACTGTGTGTAAACAAAAGGGGGTCATTTAGGCAGGGGCAATTTTAGGGGATCATAATCTAGTTATATAGAAGCAACAAGCTATACAATGCTTTATATTTATTTATAACAAAAGACTCTAATCCTCTAACCCTTCACATCAGAATGGGTCGAGGGGGGCACAACACTAGAGCAGAGAGCACAACTGTGCCCATGTCACATGCATGTCCAGGGCCTCCAGCAGGAGGGGGACAAGTGTTCCGGGCCTGAAGGTGGGCACAGAAGTGCTGCGTTTTTAAAAGAGCCGGTCCCCTTTATGAGCGCCCGAGCCGTGCGGCCATTTCACATATTACAGAATGTGGAAGTGCCGAAAAGCTGAAGCTGAAGTCCCGATGCGGCGAAAAGACCCGAATTCATGAAAGGAGTTGAAGTTGAAGTCCTGAAGCCTTTTGTTTACACACAGTACTCAGGAGTGGCTGCTCATATAACCTACACACCATACTATACACAATGTGTGACATGATCAGTCCCTAGGGTTGCCACCTTTATTAAAATAAATTACCGGCCAGTGGGGGGCACCAAAAGGGTGCAGTCCGTGACGCTAAAGGGGGCAGAGCAACACGGGGTGCCGTTGAAAGGGGCGGAGCTACGTGGCGTGCCACAAAAGGGGCGAATTGGGGGCAGGCCAGGGGCTTTTTTTAAAGGGTATTTCAAATTACCGGCAATTGCATTGCCAGTAAATTTGCAATACCGGCCCTGGCCTTGGCAGGTGTTTTACAGGCTAGGCCGGTAAAATACCGGCCGGGTGGCAACTCTATGAGTCCCTAGGATTACCACCTGGCCGGTATTTTACCAGCCTAGCCGGTATAACACCAGCCAAGGCCAGGGCCGGTATTACAAATTTACCGGCAATGTAGCTGCCGGTACATTTGTAATACCCTTATAAAGACCCTCTCGGCCCGCCCCCAATCCCCTGTAAGACCCTTTTTCTTCCCACCCCCCACCAACCGGTAACTAAATTACAAAAAGGTGGCAACCCTATCAGTCCCAAGTCTCTGGCTAAAGCTATTATGTAGTAGTTGAACTATAGCTAAGCACATTACTAAGAGACTACTACAAGCTAATTGGTGCAAGATTACAGCTAGGAGGAGACATTGGAGTCTAACTATCATATACAAAACGTATAACTTATAAGCAGCCAGACAAGCACAGTAATTTCTGGTACATTTAATACAGTATGGCAGGTGGGTGTGGCCTGTCCCATTATTGCTCTCAGCTTAGACAGGAAGAGGAACAGAAGTGAGTCATAAGATCATGGCAAAACAGCAGGAATGCCCTTAACCAAAATGGCCACACAAGCAGGTTACTACAATAAGAATAGCCATATCACCTAAAACGATCATATTTATATAAGTTTTGCATACTTTTCTTTCTCTACAGTCATTATAAGTGCAGCATTATATTTCTCAGCCATTTGTAAAAACTTCCATTTATGAACCTGTAGTGTTTAACAGCAGCTCTTTTAGGAAAGGTTTGTTCATGTTTATTACTATGCAGCACAGGGGACATTAGAGGGCGCCCTCTATAGCAGGTCAGATACTTTGCCTTAGCCATGTGGAGCAGAGCTGGCCACTTCTCATCTTGTTTGTATATGGCAATAAGCTTTGTTGTTATTGGTTCAGGAATGTGACTGACAGTGTTGCTTCACAGAATGGTTATTTTATCTGTTTTGTGAAACAAAACTGTCATTTTGTGGAAAGAATGAATCCTGTACAATAAAATCTTGCTTTCTGTCACAGATATCTATTTTGTCAGTCAAATCTAGCTTGACAAGCACTAGTTAGTTACACTATTATATATTATGTCCAACTTTGTTTTTACATAATTCATTCTGTAAGTAACTTTGCACATAAGTGTGTCCGTTACATGGAGGTTATATATTTGTGAGACAGATTGCTTGTTAAACTGTACAGAATGGAGTTTGTGATATAATGAAATCCTTTTGTGCACTAACCAGATTTTGTTTTCATTCTTTAATAGAAATAAGTCTTTTGTATATTTTTTTTCTCTGTGTATGGTCACAAATACTTATATAACATGAGAGACATTCATTCTGTGTATTAGGGATAGTTTTGTATACAGAATGTATTTGGGACAAACGGCACCCCATACTAATGTGGCAAATTGTAATAGTTCAGAATCTACAACTGGATTCTTGAGCTGCCAGTATACAAAATAATCCATAGAGCCAATAACTATACTATGTCACACTTACCGACCCGGGAGGAACCGTTGATGTTGAAGAAGACAACCCTTACAGCCCCCTCACAAGTACATCCCCCAATTAGGCACGGAGGGAGGCTAATGAAGGTGAGGTATGGGAGCCTGTGAACTGGATACTCTGATCTTGTAGGAAAACTTCAGGTGCTGGGTAACTTGACTGCAGGGAGCACAGAGAAATACGAGATTAGTAGTGTAACAGCGAGGAGCAGGAATCTGTAGTCACAGAAGAAAAGTTCTCAGGAAGCACCTTGGCGTCAGCCGTAACAGGTCCTAGTGTAGTGTCCAGCAGGAATGATGTTTGACTTAAGTGAAGACGTTAGGCCACGTAACCTCACAACACTGAGAGATCAGGGAGATGGTCCAGTAGGCAAATTGGAAAACACAAGGCTGGATACCCAGGGGTTAAATTCAGAGTGTGGTCGATCAGGCAAACAAGGTTGGCAACGGTAAATCAAAGTCCATGCATAAGTGCCAAGGGTTAATGTAGTAGGGTAGTCAGATAACAGGCAGGGTTGGCAACGATGAATCAGTCCAAACGAAGTACCAGGGGTTAATGCAGCAGAGTAATCAAACAGCAAGCAGGGTTGGCAACAATGTATCAGTCCAAGCAAAGTCCAGGGGGTTAATACAGCAGAATAGCCAAGAGACAGCAGCAGAGTCAAAAGCCAATTTCAATAGAATTCAAATAGTCACTTACTCAGAGTGTAGCTAAGAAACCACGATGTCCAAGCACCTGAGAGTCCTCTGCGCTGGGCTAAATGGTGTAGCCTACGTCATCCTGCTGCGCCGCCTGAATCTCTGGAGCCGGCACCACGACGCCCTGTGATGACGTCACTGAGACGCACCGTGCTGCTGCTGGAACGCACAGGATGCGCTGGAGCGCACAGGACGCGCTGCCCGGTGAGGTGAGTACCTGACATTATATCAATAAAAATGCCACCAGCCATCTTTAAATGTATACCTCTGCACCCATGACCTTATGTTTCCAACTGATCTTAGTGAGTCTTAACCCTCCTGAATTTACACATAGAAGGTTGCTGTGTGGCTGGTGATAGAGAACAGGCCTGTGGGATGGCATACGCCTATGGTATTCTAAATGGTACTAATTGAGCAACTGTAGCACCACAGTAATGACACCCACAGATTGGTAATAAATATATCACACAAGAAAAAACGAGCTTCGGACTGTAACCCTTACAGAACTAGGGTATAGTTACTTAGCTCCAATGCCAGCCCGTTCAGGTGATGGTAACTAGACTACTGACCATTAGTAAAATTAAAACTTAACCTTTAATAAATTAAGGTAAAAAATACAAATAACTTGGGCCATGCCCTTACACAACAAACACGCCTTTCAATTTTGCAGTGTGCAGATGTTATTAGCCCCCACCCTTTTCAAGTTCGATATTCCCACAGCGCCAATTCTACCTAGCTACATTGGGACTGGATGGGATCTGTCCCCCACCATCCAACTACACCGCCCTCGCGTTTCGCCGTTCAAGACGGCTTCGTTAGGGGCATAGGTGCCCATGATGAAGCTGTCTTGAATGGCGAAATGCGTAGGGCCTATGGTAGCAAAGGAAAAATACAACTGAAGGCTCATTTTTAACACTGGACAAAATTACTTCTGGACAGTAAACCAAAGCAGCCAATCTATGATTAGTATTTTTTCAGCCAGCTGTAGGTAAATGATAGTAAAATGTGATTCACTGCTAGTGGCAAGTCAGCACATTCCACATTTTCTATTTGAAGAGAAAGGGGAAAAGTGGTTAAAGAATTCCAAGGTGCATATACTGTAACTGTCAAGAGAGATCTCTTGGGACAGAAGGCCTCGAGTGTACTCATGATCTGCAGGTCGGATTCAAACAGGTCTTGGACACTAAGTTGGTAGGTCTGTATTGCACCTGTTGATATTTAGGTACCATGAGCTGAACACGATTACAATCAACGGGCCTCAGATAATTAGGGAAACCTGCAATAAAGAAAATCCTCCTTGAGGATATGCCAGTCTTCCTCAATGGACTGAATGTGAAAATGAGCATTTGTGAGCAAGTCAATATGACCCCATGGTTTGAACTTGTATAAGCAGACTCATGACCTACTGGCAACTACGTGCACCGCGGAAAATTTTTTAGATTTTGTAAGACACACCCCAACTAACCACTCCCCATTTTATAAATACACCCTCAGTGAATATATAAATGAACATGGCAATTCCATGTACAATACCCCAGAATTCATAGTAGGGTGGCATAAAGGCAATTCCATGTACAATACCCCCATATTTCACAGTAGGCTGGCATAGAGGCAATTCCATGTACAATACCCCCAGAAATCATAGTAGGCTGGCATAGAGGCAAATCCATGTACAATACCCCCAGAATTCATAGTAGGGTGGCATAAAGGTAATTACATGTACAATAACCCCAGAATTCATAGTAGGATGGCATAGAGGCAATTCCATGTACAATACCCCCAGAATTCACAGTAAGCTGGCATAGAGGCAATTCCATGTACAATACCCCTGAATTCACAGTAGGCTGGCATAAAGGCAATTCCATGTACAATACCCCCAGAATTCATAGTAGGCTGGCAAAAGGCAATTCCATGTACAATTCCCCCAGAATTCACAGTAGAGTGGCATAGAGGCAGTGGGGGGGGAGTGAAATTGAGTGAGACAGACAGAGAAAAAAAAACAGAACATTACCAGCATTCTCAGCCTGCCACTGATCGTCTGAGAGGAGGGGGGGAGAGGGGGAATCAGCGGCATACTGGATACTGGAACAAGATCCTGCAGAGTCCACCCAACTGCGGTGCATAGGCGCTTCTTTCCTTTTCAGTCTCCTCATGGCTGTGCTGGTGATTTTTATCAGCCTGCTGCCTACTTGCTCTCTCCTGGGCCCCCTGCCTGCGGAAATATGCAATGCAGGCCGGATCGGCTGCTTCACGGGGATTTTTTTTAAGATAGTGTTGCAGAGGGGGACGATTCACGGGGCAATTTCAAACGAGGACTGAGGTCCTGTAACGGGGCCTGTCCCCGTGAAACGGGGCCTGTCCCCTTGAAACGGGGATGAATGGTAAGCTTAGCCTTGAGCCTTTTGCACAACAGAAGGTGCAATCGCATGGTGAGTGTAATTAGGCACAGGTGCTTTCTGTATTTTCATGGGTACTGCATCTATAATTAAAAAATTAGACATATATAGTGAGTTCCTGCTGATTCAAGCCCTATAATATGGAACAGCCACATACAATCTTTTGACGGTGCTTAGTGATGTTATTAGTTACCAGTATAATTTATAGTTAACGATGTCAGTGACATACATTTTTAATGAATGTACATTAAAATGTGAGGATACATGAAGACGCCAACATTTTTCATATCCTTTATAAAAACAGCTCTTCTGCATTATATAGGGAATAATGACTATGAATGACTAGATTTAGGGGATAATGTATACCCTACTGTAAAATCTAAAGATAATTAAAATCACTGATGAGTTCTATGTAAAGGCAAAATCCTTCTAATCTTCTCATAACTTAAAATAAAGGGTACATTATGTTTTCTAATACTCACGTTTCAATGAGTAATGCAGCACACATTACATCATTTGCAACAAATTCTAGCTGGAATCATTAGGCACTGATTATATTTATATTTTACAGGTTAGTTATTGCTGTTGTGTGTTTTAAAGGGTAACATTAATATTTTACTAGGCAATTGTAATGACACTAAGCACTGGATCATTTGCAACTGCTATGCATGTACATACCACTAGAAGGAAGCACAGAGTTAGGATTAAGATCAAGAAATAAATTATGTTCACTATTCATTAATCCCCCCACAATGAGCAATCTAACAGCCAGAAATTAAATCAGTGTAATGTATCTGTTAAAACAGTTCAAATATTAAGTTAACCAGTTTAAAGGGGGTGGTTCACCTTTAAGTTAACTTTTAGTATGTTATAAAATGGCCAATTCTAAGCAACTTCACTTTGTATAGTTTCTATTAAAATGTATATTTAATATATATTAATGTAATTATATTAATAGTATTTGAATTATTTTTCATCTTCTTCTGACACTTACCAGCTTTCAAATGGGGGTCACTGACCCCATCTAAAAACAAATACTATGTAAGGCTCCAATTTGTTATTGCTACTTTTTATTAATTATTTTTCTATTCAGGCCCTCTCCTATTCTAGGGTAATTTGGGCCCTAGAAACCAGATTGCTAAAATTGCAAACTGGATAACTGCTGAATAAAAAGCTACATAATGTAAAATAATAATAATAATAATAATAAAAACTGAAAACCAATTCTAAATTGTCTTAGAATATCACTTTCTACATCATACTAAAAGTTAACTCAAAGGTGAACAACCCCTTTAAACAAATTCCTTACTAGCTTTCATTTCTATGCAGCTCCACAATCATCCACAATATATTTTTATACATGACTGCATAGACTGTATCCTGGTATGTGGGGAATAATTAGACTCAGGTGTGTAGCTGTTCTAATTATCTTTCACAGTCTGTTTAGGGTCAGTTTTGGGACAAATGAAAAGAGGGAAGGATATTTATTCCACTGATTTAGCTGTTCAGCATCCAGCCAAGGTATTTGATTTAGCTCTACACAGTATAGTAACTGTTACACTTGAACTGTTTCTAACCCTTCAAAGCTGTAATGTTTGGATTGTCATATTACCTTCCATTCCACATAGAGCCATTCTGCTAAAAGAAGGCCTAAACCCACACAGAAAGGTAAAACCTAAAGGTTATGTTTTGCTATAGTTGGAGAAATAGCCCAACTACCTATAGGAGACTATTTATTATGCGGTGTAAAAAATGCAACAAAACACACACAGGCTTTGCTGCATAAAAACTGAGTTCTTATCAAAATATCTATTTATGTGTGGCAAAACTATTTGAAACTTTGCTTTCAGTAATTGGTGAGCCACTCTTGGCAGCAGTAACTGCAAATAAACATTTCTGGTAACTGTTGATCAGTCCTGAACATTGGCTTAAAGGAGAAACAAACCCCTTATTAAAAAAAAACCCTACCCCCCCACCCCACATAGACCCCCCTCCCTTCTCACCCCCCAGCCTGGCTACTGCCTAACTTTTTATTTACTCCTCAGTGCAGATTCAGGGATCGGAATTCACGGCAGCCATCTTCTGGGTCTTTGTGTCTTCTTCCAGCACTTTGGGAATTTCCATCCATTTTGGCATGCGCGGAGTTGTGGCAAACTGGGAAATTGCTCCAACTACGTATGCGCCGTTCTGCTGGTCTCATTCTCATATTACCAAAGACCTGGAAGATGGCTGCATTGAACTCAGATCCCTGAATCTGCAACAAGGGGTAAGTAAAAAGTTAGGGGCATTTGCCTGGGGTCGCAGCATGGCTGGGGGGGGGGTCTATGTGGGGTGTAGGTTTTTTTTTAATAAGGGGTTTGTTTCTCCTTTAAAGGAATTTTAGGCCATTATTCCTTACAGCACAACTTTAACTGAGGGGCTCATTGGGAATTCCAGAACTTTCTTCTGATTTAACCAGTGTAGACCTATCTGTAGATGGGCATGAATACTCTTTATGGGTAGTAGTGGCTTTTTCCTTGCACACCATTGTTGTTCAGTGTTCTCCTGATGGTGGACTTGTGTACAGTGACATTTAACAATGCAAAAGAGCTTTTTTTTTTTTAGCTCCTGGGGTTCTTTGAGAGTCTTGCTCTTGGTGTGATGTTTGTTGGTTGACCACTCCTGGGCAGGGTAAAAATGGTGCAATCTGTCTGACAGTTGTAAGCTGCGGGATCCACAACAGACACTTTTCTTCTCTTTAAGACATTTTATTTACATACAGTTGTGACCATTTCAGGATACAAAACAAATCATAAAAATAAATTCTGCCCACTGGGCTCTACCTTCACACATGAAGAGTCCCCTTACTAAACTGGGCCCCTTGTGGACTACCAGTAAGTAAACACAAAAGTTGGGGGTCACCCCTGTACTCACGAATCTCTTGGGGGATTGCTCAGCCTCCTGGCTTTCCTCAGTCAGACAGACCCTCTGTCACTTGGTCTCCTCTCTCTGCACCTTGCAGTAGCAAATAGCACCCCCAGCCCCTCTGGGAGTTCCTCACACAGGCTCTGTGTCCTGCTCTGAGAGAGAGATTCCTAACAGGCCCACTAGAACTAAATACCTTTCCACAGGACAACCTTCCTGTGGAAGGTGAGCGCTAATCCATGAGCTGGACTATTGGATTGGAGTACCTGGCTTGCCTGTTCTTTCCAGAATACTCCAGCTTCCAGGACCTGGCCACCAAAGCCTTTAAAGAGAGAACCTAGTCTCTCTTTATGAACACCCTTCCTGGTGCCTACCTCTCCCACTAAGTAGAACTTAAAGGGAAAACACACCTTTTCCCACATTGTTTTGGTCACTCTACCACACAGTGTATTGGTGAAGTCCAAAGGCTTAAGAAATGGTTTTGTACCCTTTTCCTTCCTAGTGAGCATCAATAAATAACTGTTTTTTGGAAGTCTTTGGAAAGCTCTTTTAGTTAAGCCTTGGCATACTTTACAATTACGATCTTTCCTGGAAAGACAAGCCAACCGATATCCAAGACTTCTGCCGATATCGGTTGGTTTCATACCATATTATCGGTGCGTCTATGGCCACCTTTACACTTGATTATTATCCCGTTGGTTGAAACACCTCATTTTATTTCTTGAGAAATCCTAGATGTTTGTACACTTTTGCCACATGCAAAGATTTAACTTTCACAAATATGTAACATTCTACTAATTAAATAAAAATGTGTATAATGTTTTGCTTTATTTGTTTAGGTTTTCATTTTATAGTTTTAGGACTTGCATAAAAGACAGAACATGTTTTATGTTATATTTATGCAGTAGTACTAATAATGCAAGATCCTTAACAAACATTCAAACACCTCTCTTTGAGTATATATGTATGGGTAACTGAATACAAAAAGAGCAGGGTAGTAAGTGCTGCAAAATCCACTGGTTAAAGCACTGCCTCATAAGTGCCAAGACTTAATCAGATGCTACTACATGTCAGTGTTCCAAATGAACCACTGTGTACCATCTGCTGCAACTGGTGAATAATGAACAATTGCATGAGATTTTGCCAAATCTCATGCAATTTGAGGTGCAAGTTTTCCTTGCTGCTTTTGTTTGTAAATGGTCGACCGGCAAGTCAGTTGCTAGTATGAATTCAAGGTAATTCTAGAATTAACTTTTGTCCATGTATTCATTTGCTCACAGTTTATTAGAGCAGGATGGACAGGGCCATTGGAGCTAGTAGCAAGTTTTGATGGGTATATGCGAATGCATGTATCTTTGTGAAGAGAGTGTGATGGCGCAATGTGTGAAAATATGCAGTATCCCCACATTAATTGGAACTGGTGTACATTTCTTAATAGCAGAAGAAACAGATTGAGGAGAAGATTGATAAGAAGAACACCAGAGTGCAGTTTTATTATGGAAACTTAGGTATTGGGGTAGTTTCAATAGAAAGGAGTTGTCAGTGGTATCACATAAGTATAATAGATCTCGGTGGAACGGAATGGAGACTTGACATTTGGCAACCTTGATATCATTTGTAACTTTATACAAGGTTGTCTCAGTTGAGTGTGCAGCTGTTTAGATTTTATTGGAGCCAATAAATTATGTGTGTGGAAGCCCCTAATGTAATAATGGTATTCTCAAGCAATTAGGTTGGTGCAAGTCAGTAGTCCCAACTGCTACAACTTGCTAAGGAAACCCAGGAAGTACTGCCATAGCCAGGCTGGTTGTAGTACTAGAGTTCCTTTGCTTTTTGCTTCAGTGAGAACACCAGAGTAGGATTGGCAGGTGCTATGGCACTCCCTGCAAGTCTTGCAAGTGCAAGAAGTATGTATAGATTATTGTATAGCTTGTATACACGTGTAGTATGTGTACAGCAGTGTGAAAGAATAACACATTTATAGTTATCAGACTATAAATTGAATTCCTTTTTGAATAAAGGAACTATTTAAGCAATTTGGCCTATATTTTAGGACAAAGTCAGACATCAAAAATATTTTAAGATTAAATAAAGAAGTTTGGAATCCACAGAACATTTCTTTACTTTCCAATGTTCCAAACTCTTTTTAACTTTTAACCATTCTTAAACTGGGTACCATATATACTCGAGTATAAGCCGACCCGAGTATAAGCCGAGGTACATAATTTTACCTGCGAAAACTGGGAAAACGTATTGACTCGAGTATAAGCCTAGACACAACTACAGCCCTGTCTCCCAGCAGCGCACATTCCGCCAAAGCAACCCCCCCAGCCATCTACCAGACTTCTTTGCAAAGTTGATGGTGACAGAGAATTGCCAAACGGATTACTGTGTGCATTGTCCCACTGTCCCACTACCATGTGCAGAGGGTGCTGTGTGATATTGCCATCACTGTTAATCTTTCGTATAACCAACAGAGGGCGCTGTGTGATATTGCCATCACTGTTAATCCTTCATATAATCAAGAGAGGGCGCTGTGTGATATTGCAGTCACTGTTATTCTTTCATATAACCAACAGAGGGTGCACTGTTATTCTTTCATATAACCAACAGAGGGTGCTGTGTGATATTGCAGTCACTGTTATTCTTTTATATAACCAACAGAGGGTGCACTGTTATTCTTTCATATAACCAACAGAGGGTGCACTGTTATTCTTTCATATAACCAACAGAGGGTGCTGTGTGATACTGCAGTCACTGTTATTCTTTTATATAACCAACAGAGGGTGCACTGTTATTCTTTCATATAACCAACAAAGGGCGCTCTGTGATATTGCAGCCACTGTTATTCTTTCATATAACCAACAGAGGGCGCACTGTTATTCTTTCATATAACCAACAGAGGGTGCTGTGTGATATTGCAGTCATTGTTATTCTTTCATATAACCAACAGAGGGCGCTGTGTGATATTGCAGTCACTGTTATTTTCATATAACCAACAGAGGGCGCTGTGTGATATTGCAGTCACTGTTAATCTTTCATAAAACCAACAGAGGGCGCACTGTTATTCTTTCATATAACCAACAGATGGCGCTGTGTGATATTGCAGTCACTGTTATTCTTTCATATAACCAACAGAAGGTGCACTGTTATTCTTTCATATAACCAACAGAGGGTGCTGTGTGATATTGCAGTCACTGTTATTCTTTCATATAACCAACAGATGGCGCTGTGTGATATTGCAGTTACTGTTATTCTTTCAAATAACCAACAGAGGGCGCACTGTTATTCTTTCATATAACCAACAGAGGGTGCTGTGTGATATTGCAGTCACTGTTATTCTTTCATATAACCAACAATGGGCGCACTGTTATTCTTTCATATAACCAACAGATGGCGCTGTGTGATATTGCATGCACTGTTATTCTTTCATATAACCAACAGTGGGCACACTTTTCTTTCTTTTATATAACCAACAGAGGGTGCTGTGTGATATAGGTGGTTGGTATAGGAATGATTAAAAGTGACTGCAATCTCAGCTACCTGCTGACTTGAGTATAAGTCGAGATAGACTTTTTCAGCACATTTTGGATGCTGAAAAACTCGGCTTATACTCGAGTATATATGGTATATCAAAAAGTCAATGTTATATATTCTCATACCAGTTAGCTTTATCAGATTTGTATACCCCATTACTCAACTGAATGTCTTGGTAATTAATTACATTAATTATATAATTATAACTTGTGTATTGAGCTTTTTAAATATTAGCTGGGCCTCTTTCTTCCCACTTACTGTATGCTGGAAACATTTTTATTTGCAAATAACTGCATACATTAAAAATATTTAATCAATTCATATTGGAACATTGCTTAAAATTATATTTTTTAAAATTATACAAAACTACCTATATGTATGTACATCCACAACAGGTTTCTGCAGCGTGGAAAGAAACCCATGTAAACCGAGGGAAAACATACAAATTCCTTGTATATAGTGTCCTAGCTTGAATCATAGATGTAATTGTGGAGATAATTGTTGGCGTTATCAATTTTCTGGACTATTTAACATCTTTAAGGTAGAAAGATTTCTTACATGTCATCAATTAGACATTCTTGTATGTAACTATTCTTCTGATATGTCTGTGTATTTAGCAAATTATTTTAGAATATCTATGCAATGGTGTCAACAACACTCTATATTTAGCTGTGTGCCTCCTGCATGAAAGGGACAATGTAGACAGCTGGAGAGCTTCCCTCGGTCACTTGAAATATTTGCTCATTATACCACCTACTAAACTGAAGACAAATAAATGAAAGAATCCAGCAGTCTGTCGTGGGAACAGTGAAAGTTGATGGTGTGGTCTAATTTACAAACAACATGGAAAGTCAACACAAATAATTGAACTATTCTCTTTGAAGGAAGCAGCTCAATTTACATGCACACAAGGAACACATATAAAATCATACAAAGTATTAAACCACCTGCATAGAAGCAGCAACTTTGTGGGTAGAGAAAATGTGGACAACTGTCCACAACCATAAGCATGTGTGTCTATTTTCAAATATTTGGGAATTTTAGGTGGCAAGGTCGGACTGGGCCACTGGTAGACTGGGAAAAAACCCAGTGGGCCCCACTGACCCAGACCCAATTTTGTCATCTCTCGTCTTTTCCCCACTGCTCCCCTGACCCAATTCTGCCCTCCCTCAACTTGATGGGTTCCATGTTTGTTTGTCATTTGTCTGCTAAGAAAATTAGTCCAGCACCCACTGTTTCATGAATAAAATGGCCTTTATTGGACCAAGGGCATTACAGCAACGTTTCAGACCAACTGGTCTTTTATCAAGTTTGATAAAAGACCAGTGGGTGCTGGACTGGTGCTGGACTAATTTTCTTCGCTAATACTGCCAGTGGAAAGTGGCCACTGGAGGACGTGCACCCAGCCAAAGAAGTGAGTTGCAGTTGTGCTGACTACTAATCTGCTATTGTCATTTGTCTGCTGCACAATGAGTATGACCTCCTGGGAAATGCAGGCCTGCATTTCTTCCTGGTTTCCCCTGCATTGGAAACAGGAAAGAGGACTTACATGAGATGGGGTAAAAATAGCCTTACACAGTATTGATTTTTTTAATTATTTTAAATATGAGGTACATTCAGTTGTTGTTAATACTAAGGAACAACTTGAAGCGATACTGACACATTCCTATAAAAATCATAGGAACGTGTCAGTATGAAGTAAATGCGGCACACAAAATAGTTCCCCACAAAGCCCCTTGCAAAGCTGCCCCCAGCCCCATGAATCTGTGTGCAGCAGACCGGCTGACACAGCTAACTGATCTTTCGCTTTCCTTCAGTGACGCAGGGCTGGGGGCAGAGCAATCCTTCCATAGACTAAAGTCCTGTTTTGATATGTAATCAACCTATGGAAGGATTGCACCGCCCCCAGCCCAGCATCACTAAAATGGTTCAGAAGATCATTTAGCAGTGTCGGAGGGTCGGGTGAGCGCAGATTTGTGGGGGCTGGGCGCGGTTTTGCGGGAGGCTTTGAGGGGAAATATTCCAGGATTCAGCATTTACTTGATACTGACACGTTCCTATGATTTTTATAGGAACGTGTCAGTACCGCTTTAAATAATATGCAATGTATTTGTATCCATTTCCTGTCTTGTGTGTTTAACCTTATTTCTAGTATAAGTACATTTAAAAACTAAAAAAAAAAACTAAAAACCTAAAAACAACTGGACTTGCTGAGTAATTATTGAAGACGTTTCACTACTCATCCGAGCAGCTTCTTCAGTTCAACTGACTGGTGTGGGAAGTTCTCTGCATTTAAACTCTTCCGCTAATCCAAACACAATGGCACATTGTAACTCTTCAAAGAGGTGACATATGAAAATTCACAGAGGTGTTGATTCTGTGTAGTTACTGTGATAGGATTATCCAATGTGTCATGCAACTTCTAGAAACAGGTGTTACTTGTGAGAGTTTTATGAATGGATGTGTGAAGTGTTCTGAAACCGCTGGGTACAGATGTTAGAACAGCATTGTATGTAGCAGACAGGTGGTGTCGAATCACCTCTTTCACGCCTCGTTCAAACCAGCAGTCTTCTTTCTCCAATATTTGGACCTTGCTATTTTCAAAGCAGTGTCCCGTGTCTTTTAAGTGTAGAAAGACAGTTAAGTCTTGCCCTGTAGAGTTTTCCCTCCTCTGCTGAGCCATTCACTTGGTGATCAGTTGTTTTGTCTCCCCCAATGTATAGATCTGTGCACTCTTCGCACTGGACTCAGTATACCACATTGCCACACATTCTGCCCTGTGGTGCAGAATTCTAATGACACCCAGTTTGTGTTCCAGCGGATGGTGGGGATCAAACAACAGATATTGACCCGTATGAGTGGTTTTCCTGTATACTTCTGTTTTCAAGTTACCTCCTCTTGGATGCATATCAAACAGTCCAAAAAGGCAAGTTTGTTCTCGTAGACATTTTCCCTTATAAACTTGATGTTATTGTCCACTGAGTTAATGTGTTCTGTAAACTTCATCGGATCTGATTTTAAGTTTCATCCACATACCTGAACCAGTGACTCGGTGTAGTTCCCTGGAATGAAGTAAGGGCCCTTCTTTCCACTTCCTCCATGTACAAGTTCGCTACAATGGGAGAGACTGAAGAACCCATTGCACAGCCATGTGCCATTGTGATTGGATTAGTGGAAGAGTTTATATGCAGAGAACTTCCCACACCAGTCAGTTGAACTGAAGAAGCTGCTCAGATGAGTAGTGAAACGTCTTCATTGATTACTCATCAAGTCCAGTTGTTTTTAGATTTACTTATACTAGATATACCATGACCTGGATGAATTAAAATCTTCATTGTCATATTGTTTAACCTTATAGTTAATTTTTTGGATACTTTGACCATCGAATAAGATACTACAAATTCGAATTTACTTTGAATTCGATTGTCTCTTTAAAAAAACTTTAAATTAAATTTAAAACTTTAAATTTAACCTGCCGAAGTGCTATGTTAGCCTATGGGGACCTTCTAGACCATTTTTCTAAGTCTTTACACATCGAAGTAAAATCGTTCAATCGTACACTAAAATCGTTCGAATTTCGATTCAAACTATTTAATAGTTTGATCGACCAATTTTACTTTGATCGCAGGATGGCCAAATTTGGTGAAAAATCCTTTGACTTCGATATTTGAAGTCCGAGTATTTTAATTTGATGGTCGAATTTCGAAGTATTTTTTTAAATTCGACCCTTGATAAATCTGCCCCTTATTGTATGTTTAGTCTGCCGATGATTTGTGTGGCATTGGTACTAAATTCTAGACGTGCAGTATCAGGGCATCTCTGCAACATATTAAGTGGGAAAAAGGGTTAAACACAAACCAAAAATGTGAAGTCTTTAAAGGAGAAGGAAAGCTCCAAGACAGTTTATTGCCAATAGAATAGCCACAATAGTGCAAGCTAGAACGCTATATTTATTCTGCAGAATGCTTTACCATACCTGAGTAAACAGCTCTAGACACTGTCTCTGTTTGTTTAGGATAGAAGCTGCCATATATGCTTGGTGTGACATCACTTCCTGCCTGAGTCTCTCCCTGCTTACTAACAGCTCTGAGCTCAGATTGCAGTAGGGATGGGAGGAGGGAGGAGGAGGGAGGGGGAGAGGAGCAAACTGAGCATGCTCAAGGCCGTGCCCTGGAGGTTTAAGCTGAAAACAGGAAGTCTGATACAGAAGCCCATGAGTACACAATAAAAGCAAAGAAATGTGGTGTTTCTTTTGACAGAGGACTCAGAGGAGCATTACTTTGAGGGTTTACTGGTGTATTTATATAGACCTTTCTGATAAAGCTTACTTAATTTTAGCCTTTCCTTCTCCTTTAAAATGCTGCTTAATAAATATACATGTCAGTATATTCAACTTGTAAGCAAGGAACGTCGTTGCAAAGCAAAACCTTTTTGGTTCAAAAGAAGTGTTGATGTTGAGGTGGGTAAGAAAAGGTGTGTTTTTAAGGCTTTCAAGTTAGCTGGGACAGCTATTCATTTATAAGTTACAAGGAGACCAATAAATCTTGCAAAACAGCTGTAAGGCAAGCTAAAATTTATATGGAAAAGGATATTGCAGCAAGCAGTAAAACAAATACAAAATTATTTTTTAAATATGTTAATAATAAAAAATTAAGGAGGAAGGGGTGGGGCCTTTAATATCAGAGGGGGGTCAACTGGTTGATGAAAAAAAAATCGCAGATTCTGAACACATATTTTTCGTTAGTCTACTCAAATGAGGAACCAGTTAATGAAGGTTTCCTTCTTGATAGTCCCAATTCTAGTAATGCAACTAATGATGCATGGTTCACACATGAGGAAATTCAAAAGAGACTAGAACATGTTTAGATAAACAAAGGTCTGGGGCTAGATGCTATTTATCCCAGGGTACTTAGCGAGCTTAGCTCTGTGATTGCCCAACCTCTTTACTTAATTTTTCAGGATTCATTGAGGTCTGGCATAGTGCAGAGAGACTGGTGAATTGCTAATGTGGTGCTGCTATTCAAAAAGGGATCCCAATCTCAGCCTCAAAACTATAGGTCAGTTAGTCTGACGTCAGTGGTAGGAAAGCTTTTCAAAGGGTTAATAAAGGATAAGATACTGGACTTCATAGCAAATCATAATAGTATGAGTTTGTGCCAATATGGTTTTATGCATAATAAATCTTGCCAGACTAACTTAATTTCTTCTTATGAGAAGGTAAGTAGGGACCTCGATTCTGGGATGGCAGTGGATGTGATTTACTTAGACTTTGCTAAAGCATTTAATACAGTGCCACACAGAAGGATACTGGTTAAATTAAGGAATGTTGGCCTGGAACATAGTATTTGTACCTGAATAGAGAACTGGCTTAAAGATATGTAGAATTCCATGGTAAGTTGGCACAGAAACTGGACTTCACGCCAAAATAAACGCAAATAAAAAGTTTTATTACGCAAAAAGGAACATCTCAGAGGGTGGCCTTTGGCTAAAAGATAGACTACAAAGAGTGGTGGTAAATGGAACATTTTCTAATTGGACCAGTGTTGTTAGTGGAGTACCGCAGGGCTCTGTACTAGGTCCCTTGCATTTCAACTTGTTTATTAATGACATGGAGATGGGCATTGAAAGTACTGTTTCTATTTTTGCAGATGATAATAAATTGTGCAGACCTATAGGTTTCATGCAGTATGCTGCCACTTTGCAGAGTGATTTTTCTAAGTTGGGAAACTGGGCAGCAAACTGGAAAATTAGGTTCAATGTTGATAAATGCAAGGTTATGCACTTTGGCAAAATATTATAAATGCAAGTTATACACTAAATGGCAGTGTGTTGGTGGTTTCCTTAAATAAGAAGGGTCTTGGGGTTTCTGTAGATAAATTGTCTAATTCTGGGCAGTGTCAATCTGTGGCTACTAAAGCAAATAAAGTTCTGTCTTGCATAAAAAGGGCATTAACATTATGAAAACATAATTATGCCTCTTTATAGGTCCCTGGTAAGGCCTCACCTGGAGTATGCAGTGCAGTTTTGGACTCCAGTCCTTAAGATGGATATAAATGAGCTGGAAAGAGTGCAGAGACGCACTACTAAGCTGGTTAGGGGATGGAAGACTTAAATTATGAGGATAGACTGTTAAGGTTGGGGTTGTTTTCTCTGGAAAAAAGGCGCTTGTGAGGTGACATGATTACACTTTACAAGTACATTAGAGGACATTATAAACAAATAGCAGGGGCCCTTTTTACCTATAAAGAAGATCACCGTACCAGAGGCCACCCTTTAGACTAGAAGAAAAGAACTTTCATTTGAAGCAAAGTAGGTGGTTCTTTACAGTGAGGTCAGTGAGGTTGTGAAATGCACTGCCGGGTGATGTTGTGATGGCTGATTCTGTTAATGCCTTTAAGAGTGGCTTGGATGATTTCTTGGATAGACATAATATCAAAGGCTATTGTGATACTAAATTCTATAGTTAGTATAGATATTTATACAGGTATGGGATCCGTTATCCGGAAACCCGTTATCCAGAAAGTTCCGAATTACGGAAAGGCTGTCTCCCATAGACTCCATTATAATGAAATAATCCAGCATTTTAAAAATGATTTCCTTTTTCTCTGTAGTAAGAAAACAGTTGGTTGTACTTGATCCCAACTAAGATATAATTAATCCTTATTGGAAGTAAAACCAGCCTATTGGGTTTATTTAATGTTTACATGATTTTCTAGTAGACTTAAGTTGTGAAGATCCAAATTATAGAAAGACCCATTATCCGGAAAGCCCCAGGTCCCGATGATTCCAGATAATAGGTCCAATACCTGTATATATAATTTATTTGAAAGTAGGGAGGGGTGTGTGCATGGATGCTGGGTTTTCATTTGGAGGGGTTGAACTTGATGGACTATATCTTTTTTCAACCCGATTTAACTATGTACTATGTACTGTAATTGGGTCCTTTGCAGTAACACATAACTAGGTGTTTTGTTCTTTTGATCCTCCTTGAAAATAAGCACAAAAAAATAGCTTGAAAGCAAACTATGGGATATGGGGTTGTCATTTGTCCCAAATACATTCTATATACAAAACTATTCCTAGTACAGAGAAAAAAAACTTATGTCTATTAAAGAATGAGAACAGTATCTGTTTTGTGCACAAAATGATATAATTATATTACAAACTCAATTCTGTACACTTTAACAAGCAATCTGTCTCAGAAATATATAACATTCATGTAACGGATGCATTTATGAGTAAAGTTACTTACAGAATGAATTATATAAAAAAAACCTGGACAAAATATATATAATGGTGTAACTAACTAGTGCATGCCAGGAGTGATGGGTGAATTTGTCGCGTTTTGTCCCGCGAAATTCGCCAATTTGGGCAAAAAATATCACGAAACAGAGATTTTGATGCCAAGACAATGGGCATCCGTTAATCCGCAGCAAGCTACACAGTGCTTTATATTAATTTATAACTAACAGGGGTCTTATGATGTCGTCCCACTTACCTGATCCATACTTAACTCTGTTGTATCAGAGCAGGTCAAAGGGGGGCGCACAACACTATTGCAGAGAGCACAGCTGCACACATGTAACACACATGCCACAAATCAGAAATGACACCACCCAGAATTAGAAAAGAGCTGGGTCTCAAATATGAGTGCAATTGTACTGCATCGGATGCAATTGTGTCAGGCACATCTCCACCTGCAATTAGACTGTGCTGCTGAACTCCATCTGCCAGTGGGTCATTCAGTTGCCTTACTGAGCCACATATACCAGATTAATCCAGATGAGAAAATTTCACCCAAAGGTATGTTCTGATCAATCACAAGCTTTTTCACTGCTTTTTACAAAGAAGCCATACTGATAAAATTGAAGTTACAGTATGTATTAGTTAAACTACAGCTAACTATGTGACTAAGAAACTGCTTATAAGGCCTATATACGTATAATACTTTACAGATTGTGTGTCCCAATGTCTGCGGCCATACACAGCTGATAAAAGCTGCCAAAAGACCCTAGGGCCCACAATAGGATGAGCCTGACATCGCCCACTTAGTCACATAGTTAGCTGTAATTTAACTACCATATAACTTCCATTTCATCGATATGGGAACTTTGTCAAAAGCAGTAAGTTTGTGAATGAGCAGAGCCTACCCATTGGTGAATTTTTCCCATATGTGACCCACTGGTGGCTGGATTTCAGCAGCACAGTCTTGTTGCAAAAATCTGAACTCTCTCTAAGGAACAAACTGTTTTTTTATAATTCTCTTATTGTATCATATGTACATCACTGGAGTGCTGCTGGGCAAGGAACTGAGCAGTCCAGAATTGGCAGTATTAATTATACAACCCTCCTAATCACCAAAGCTACACATTGTACTACAAAGACATTTATAACTGCAATAGCCATGTTTTTTAACCACAATTTAGCACTTTCCCCATAATGTATTACATTCCAATGCACTACAATTTGTACAATTATATTTGTGTTTTGACACAAATAAGACCCAGTTGCACTTTTCTAATTCTGGTTGTTTTTTTCTTTCTATGTGACATACGTGTGAGTGTGACATATGGGCAGTTGTGCCCTCTGCACTAGTGTTGTGCCTCTGAACCACTTGATGGCAATTAGTTAAGCATGGGTCAGTTAAGTTGGATGCCATCATAAGACCACTGTTATAAATTAACGTAAAACACTGTGTAGATTGCTGCTGCTGCTGCTATATATCTGAATTATGATCCTCCTAAAATTTAGTGTTGCCACCTGTCCGGATTTCACCAGGACAGCCCGATATTTGGAAGCGATGTCCGGGTAAAACCTGGACATTGAAAGTAATGACATGGCTATCAGCCAATTGCTGATCTTCACATCATCAGTCCCACCCCAAACATCAACAGTCCTGTGTCACTTATGTCATCCCACCCCACCCCCAGAAAAGGTGGTAACCCCACTAAAATTGCCCCTGCATAAATTACCCGTTTTATTTGCACACAGTATTCAGGAGTGACTTAATTGTATTGCTACATAAGTTATGTAGTAGCTGAATACCAGTTAACTAGGAGACAGACAACACGATTGGTTAAATAATTCTGCTGTGTTAGTTTAGGTAAAGCAGCCAGACAAGCACAGTAACTTCTGGTACATTTATTACATGGCAGGTAGGTCAGCCTGCTTCATGCTATCATCTTAGACTGGAAGAGGGGAAACAGGAACAGGAATATGAATAATAATGCAATGGCAAAACAGCAGGAATGCCCTTAACCAAAATGCCTACACAAGCAGATTAGTACAATAAGAATAGCCATATCCATTAAAATGATCATATTTATGTTTTGCTTGCTTTTCTTTCTCTAGAGTGTCACCTAGTATGATACCTTTAGAAAAAAAAAGAGAGTAGAAATTGGTTACATTCTGTATGTATGTATCAAGGGAAATTCAAAGTGCAGTTAACGGCAAAATATATAAAAGTAGGACATATGTCAACTGTTGGACTCTGAATGTTATATACCTTGCCACTTGTCGATGTGGCAAACAATATGTTGGCAAAACAACTAGAAGACTTAAAGGCAGAGTCCTAGAACATATAGCCTGCATTAATAGGAAGGATATATTTCAGCTATTGCTGCACACATAATTGATGAACATATTGCTAATGAACACTTTGTTTCATTTCAGGTAATTGAAACGATGAGATTGGAAAAGAGGAAAGAATACATTGATAAATATTTATATATTATTCAAAAAAGAGGTCAAGTGGAAACAGTTACACCACTGCGGTTGAATAATGAGTGTGACATTACATTCTGTATGGATTTAGATCAATAGATACATATGAACCCATGGAGATGATCTGATCTGCCTGCTGATATGTGTCTAGGTTAATGTGTCAATTATTATAACAATGATAGCTTGGTAATATGACCTATGTGATTAATACCCCTAAAAATGTATTGTTATTATTGGTCTTACATGTTTTAGAATGACAATATCTGATATGTATTATAGGTATATATTTACAATCGGAATCATTTGATGATATTATTAGATTATACAGAGTAACTGAGTATGATAAATGATGGTTGTTTTTAACCTGTGTTTTAACCTGCATATATGTCATAATTACAATCAAGCACTACATCCAACACAGACATGGGGAACACGATTCCAAACTATCTTAACAATCCAACAAACATCTGCACCGAAAGGTAAGCTCCTGCTTACTGCTCACCGAATGTGTTAGTTGGTTCACTTGCACACCGCCCTGAACCCCACGCTTAGGAGGTGACACAGTCTTCGCTTACATATACTGTTTGAATAATACATGGTAGGAAGCTTTCTTACCTGATTGGTGCTTTGACCTGGGTGCAGCCCATCATAACACATGATGTCCACTGACCTCTGAGGAAGTGCCGAGTGTAAAGGCATTTTGCACACCCACTACTGAAGTTTTTGTCACATATGGGTATATTTATCAAAGAGTGAAGGTAATAGTGAAGTTCCGCCATTAGAGTGAAATTCCGCCACTCTCCATTCATTTCTATGGGATTTTTATAGGCGTATTTATCAAAGGGTGAACTTTCACTTTCACCCATTGATAAATACGCCTTTCAAAATCTCATAGAAATGAATTGAGAGCTGTGGAATTTCACTCTAGTGGTGGAACTTCACTCTTTGATAAATTTACCCCACTGTATGTCTTAATAAACTGCATTGATATTAATACTTGAACTTCCCATGGATATGTCAGTCAACACTGATAGCAGGTAAAGATTTCTGTGATAGTCGTAGAACAGACTAGAAAAGCGGGGGGGGCATGGCTTGATGGTTGGCCGAGTTGGACCTGTCTTGACTGGGCTTCTCTGCAACATTTGGCCTCTATTCCCTAACATCTGAGACAATATGGGGAAAAATAAAAGAAGACATGTGCCTACTACATCTCAGATGTAGAAAAGCTGAGAAAAGACAAGGAAATCAGCCAGTTCTTTGCCAAAAAGCCTCCATCACCAACTCTGGAGGAGAGCTCCAAAATGGATACTGAGGCCTTCGATGGAGAGCCACTTGAACAACCATAAGAACCACAAACCTCCACTGCCGCACTAAATACTGCTGACCTGATGGGCCTGATTTCCCCTCTCCCACAAAAAGAGGACTTAATGAGACTCCTGTCTGATATAAAGCAAAGCCAACAACAAGAAACTCAGGTAATTAAGACTGAAACAGCTAAGATACAAAACCTAGAGGAGCGACATCTTAACCTTACGCAATCAGTTAACGCAAATGCTGCTAGACTTACCACACAAGTGAAACACATATTTAATTTGAAGACGCTTAAAATAGAAGCCGCCGCTGCATCCTTTGCATAAGCGGAGTGACGGAGGATGTAGGTAATGCAGAACTGCGACAACAGCTGGGGCAGGATCAGAGGGCTTAGTCCTCCCCCATCATTAGCTTTTAACAGAGAATGATTGCTAATTGCTATGACCAAATCCTTGGTTCCACGGGCTTAACAGGGTTACATGTTTAGTATGATGTAGAGAGTGATATTCTGAGACAATTTACAATCGGTTCACATTTTTTATTATTTGTGGTTTTTAGCTTTTTATTCAGCAGCTCTCTAGTTTGCAATTTCATAATAATCTAGCTAGGGTCCAAATTACCTTAGCAACCATGCATTGATATGAACAAGAGACTGGAATATGAATGGAATATGTTGGAATAAAAAAACAAGTAATAAAAAGCAATAACTGTACATTTGTTGCATTTCAGATCATTTGCTTGTAGATGGGGAAAAGCTGGAAAGCGTCAGAAGAAGAACGAAAATAATTCAAAAACTTTAAAAAAAGAAAAAATGAAGGTCAATTGAAAAGTTAGCCATTCTATAACAAACTAAAAGTTACCTTAAAATTAACCATTTCCCAATAACCAATAATCCTCCTCTGCTTGTGGCTTTTTTGTATACACAGTGCATACTGGCCCTAGTCTTCTTTCTATTTATTTATGTATGTATATTTTTATTTATAGCACTAAAATAGCTAAAAAGCCATTCAACCCCTTCTTAAAGCTATCTAATGTATCAGCCTGTACAACTGATTCAGGGAGAGAATTCCACATCTTCACAGCTCTCACTGTAAAAAAACCCTTCCGAATATTCTAATTGGAATGGGTGACCTTGCGTCAGCTGGAAAGACCTACTGGTAAATAAAGCATTAGAGAGATTATTTTTATGATCCCCTTATATATATATATATATATATATATATACAGATGCAGCCACTTTGGTTTGTCTGTTTGACACAGAATAACTAAACACAGATATCCCATTTATCTCATTTAACACAGAAAACTGTGTCACAACATCCCATCTAATTAAAGCATTCACCATTGTGAACAATGGAGCTTTGATATGCTAATGAAAAGGTTAAATGCATTAAATGAGTTAAGATGACTTAAGATAACACAGTTTCTTCAATTACCCCTGAGTCATGACGCATTTAACTCACAAATCCAAGTGGCTTCATCTGTATATATATATATATATATATATATATATATATATATATATATGGATATATATTTATACATAGTTATAAAAGTTATTCACCAGTGTGAACATTAGGGATGTAGCGAACGTCGGAAAAAAAGTTCGCGAACATATTCGCGAACTTGCGCAAAAATGCGAGCGGTTCGCGAACGGTTCGCAAACCCCATAGACTTCAATGGGAAGGCGAACTTTAACATCTCTGGCCAGAAAAATGATTTTAAAGTTGTTTAAAGGGTGCAACGACCTGGACAGTGGCATGCCAGAGGGGGATCAAGGGCAAAAATGTATCTGAAAAATCTGCCTGTGTGTGCTTGGAAGAGATAGTGTAGGGGGAGAGCTGTTAGTGATTTCAGGGACAGATGATAGTAAGTTTGCTGGCTAGTAATCTGCTTGATACTGCTCTGTATTGGAGGGACAGAAGTCTGCAGGGATTTGAGGGACATTTTAGCTTAGGTAGCTTTGCTGGCTAGTAATCTACTGTTCTCTTTAAACAACTGCCATACATTGACCTTGTAGGCATTGTTTGCCCAGTTTTTTTGGACGCAGCCACTGAAGCACAGTTGCCAGAAAAAATATGCCATATAAATGCTGAAAATAGTCATTTTTCGCCATACGTTGACCTTGTAGACATTGTTTGCCCAGTTTTTTTGGACGCAGCCACTGAAGCACAGTTGCCAGAAAAAATATGCCATATAAATGCTGAAAATAGTAATTTTTCGCCATACGTTGACCTTGTAGACATTGTTTGCCCAGTTTTTTTGGTTGCAGCCACTGAAGCACAGTTGCCAGAAAAAATATGCCATATAAATGCTGAAAATAGTCATTTTTTGCCATATACGTTGAGTCAACGTATGGCAAAAAATGACTATTTTCAGCATTTATGTGGCATATTTTTTCTGGCCTCTGTGCTTCAGTGGCTGCGGCCAAAAAAACTGGGCAAACAATGCCTACAAGGTCAATGTCGTTGACCTTGTAGGCATTGTTTGCCCAGTTTTTTTGGCCGCAGCCACTGAAGCACAGAGGCCAGAAAAAATATGCCATATAAATGCTGAAAATAGTCATTTTTTTGGTCGCAGCCACTGAAGCACAGTTGCCAGAAAAATTATGCCATATAAATGCTGAAAATATAAATTTTTTTGGTTGCAGCCACTGAAGCACAGAGGCCAGAAAAATTATGCCATATAAATGCAGAAAATATGCATTTTTTTGGTCGCAGCCACTGAAGCACAGTTGACAGAAAAATTATGCCATATAAATGCTGAAAATATAAATTTTTTTGGTTGCAGCCACTGAAGCACAGAGGCCAGAAAAATTATGCCATATAAATGGAGAAAATATGCATTTTTTTGGTTGCAGCCACTGAAGCACAGAGGCTAGAAAAATTATGCCATATAAATGGAGAAAATATGCATTTTTTTGGTTGCAGCCACTGAAGCACAGAGGCTAGAAAAATTATGCCATATAAATGGACAAAATATGCATTTTTTTGGTTGCAGCCACTGAAGCACAGAGGCCAGAAAAATTATGCCATATAAATGCAGAAAATATGCATTTTTTTGGTTGCAGCCACTGAAGCACAGAGGCCAGAAAAATTATGCCATATAAATGCAGAAAATATGCATTTTTTTGGTTGCAGCCACTGAAGCACAGAGGCCAGAAAAATTATGCCATATAAATGCAGAAAATATGCATTTTTTTGGACGCAGCCACTGAAGCACAGTTGCCAGAAAAAATATGCCATATAAATGCTGAAAATAGTCATTTTTCGCCATACGTTGACCTTGTAGACATTGTTTGCCCAGTTTTTTTGGTTGCAGCCACTGAAGCACAGAGGCCAGAAAAAATTAAACCAGTAGGGTTTGCACCCTAGTTTGTAACGGTGGCGGAGGGAGGAGGACGCTAAAGGACAGCTGTGTGTGGAGTCATGAGGCTTGAAGAGAAGGACAGCTGCATAGAAGTCAGAACAAGTCTTCCGGCGTGCAGTAACCCTCCGAGATCCACCCCTCATTCATTTTAATAAAGGTCAGGTAATCGACACTTTTGTGACCTAGGCGAGTTCTCTTCTCAGTTACAATCCCTCCTGCTGCACTGAAGGTCCTTTCTGAGAGCACACTTGAGGCTGGGCAAGACAAGAGGTTCATGGCAAATTGTGACAGCTCTGGCCACAGATCAAGCCTGCGCACCCAGTAGTCCAGGGGTTCATCGCTCCTCAGAGTGTCGATATCTGCAGTTAATGCCAGGTAGTCCGCTACCTGCCGGTCGAGGCGTTCTTTGAGGGTGGATCCAGAAGGGTTGTGGCGCTGCCTTGGACAGAAAAACATTTGCATGTCTGATGTTACAGACCGGCCAAAGGGCTTTGTCCTTGCAGGTGTGCTCGTGGCAGAATTACTGGCACCTCTGCCCCTGGAATGTTGATGAGTTCCTGAAGTGACATCACCCTTAAAAGCATTGTACAACATGTTTTGCAGGCTGGTTTCTAAATGCCGCATCTTTTCGGACTTGTGGTATGTTGGTAACATTTCTGACACTTTATGCTTGTACCGAGGGTCTAGTAGCGTTGCAACCCAGTACAGGTCCTTCTCCTTAAGCCTCTTGATACGGGGGTCCTTCAACAGGCATGACAGCATGAAAGACCCCATTCTCACAAGGTTGGATGCAGAGCTATCCATCTCCGCTTCCTCATTATCAAGGACTGCATCATCCACGGTCTCCTCCCCCCAGCCACGTACAAGACCAGGGGTCCCCAAAAGGTCACCACTAGCCCCCTGGGAAGCCTGCTCCTGTTGGTCCTCCTCCTCCTCCTCCACAAAGCCACCTTCCTCCTCTGACTCCACTTCTGGCACCTCTCCCTGCGTTGCAGCAGGTGCCTGGGTTCGTTCTGGTGATTCCGACCATAAATCGTGCGCTTCCAGCTCCTCGTCACGCTGGTCTACAGCCTCATCTGTCACTCGTCGCACGGCACGCTCCAGGAAGAAAGCGAAGGGTATTAGGTCGCTGATGGTGCCTTCGGTGCGACTGACCATATTTGTCACCTCTTCAAAAGGTCGCATGAGCCTGCAGGCATCGCGCATAAGCACCCAGTAACGGGGGAAAAAAATCCCCAGCTCTGCAGATCCAGTCCTACCACCCAGTTCAAAAAGGTACTCGTTGACGGCCCTTTGTTGTTGCAGCAGACGTTCCAACATAAGGAGCGTTGAATTCCAGCGAGTCTGGCTGTCAGAAATCAAACGCCTGACTGGCATGTTGTAGCGCTGCTGAATGTCAGCAAGGCGTGCCATGGCTGTGTAGGAACGTCTGAAATGGGCCGACACCTTTCTGGACTGGGTGAGAACGTCCTGGAATCCTGGGTACTTGGAGACAAAACGTTGGACTATTAAATTTAACACATGTGCCATGCAGGGCACATGTGTTAAATTTCCCAGTCTCAACGCTGCCAACAGATTGCTTCCATTGTCACACACCACTTTTCCGATCTGCAGTTGGTGTGGGGTCAGCCACCGATCGGCCTGTGACTGCAGAGATGACAGGAGTACAGATCCGGTATGGTTTTTGCTTTCCAGGCACGTCATCCCCAAGACAGCGTGACAACGGCGTACCTGGCACGTCGAATAGCCTAGGGGGAGCTGGGGGTACACAGGTGTGGAGGAGGAGAAGGAGGACCCAGCAGCAGAGTAAGAAGAAGAAGAGGAAGAAGACGAGGTAGAGAGCGATGGAGGAGTAGAGGTGGTGGCAGAACCGCGTGCAATCCGTGGCGGTGACACCAACTCCACTGTTGTTGTTGTTGTTGAGCTACCCATTCCCTGCTTCCCATTCCCAGCCATTACCAAGTTCACCCAGTGGGCAGTGTAGGTGACATACCTGCCCTGACCATGCTTGGAGGACCATGCGTCAGTAGTCATATGGACCTTTGGCCCAACACTAAGTGACAGAGATGCGGTAACTTAGCTCTGCACATGTTGGTACAGGTGTGGTATTCCCTTTTTAGAAAAAAAATTGCGGCTGGGTACCTTCCACTGCGGTGTCCCAATTGCTACAAATTTGCGGAAGGCCTCAGAGTCCACCAGCTGGTATGGTAAAAGCTGGCGGGCTAAGAGTGCAGACAAGCCAGCTGTCAGACGCCGGGCAAGGGGGTGACAGTCAGACATTGGCTTCTTACGCTCAAACATGGCCTTCACAGAAACTTGGCTGGTGGCAGATGACTGGGAATGGGAACAGGTGGTCAAGGTGGAAGGCGGAGTGGAGGGTGGTTCAGATGGGTCAAGGAGAGCAGAGGTAGAGCAGTAAGATGCTGGACCAGAAGGAGTGTGGCTTTTAGTTTGCCTGTTGCCTTTGAGGTGTTGCTCCCAAAGTGCTTTGTGCTTGCCGCTCATGTGCCTTCGCATAGAAGTTGTACCTATGTGGCTGTTGGGCTTACCAAGGCTCAGTTTCTGACTGCACTCATTGCAAATTACAATGCTTTTGTCAGAGGCACACACATTAAAAAAATCCCACACTGCTGACTTTTTGGAAGTGTGCGATCTGGCGGTAACAGTAGAAGTTGGCGGCATTGGCGGCAATGGCGGGTGCGTTGGCTGGCTGAACACAGGTGCCGATACATGTTGTTGCCCTACTGATCCCTGCGGGCTGTCCTCCCTGCTTCTTCTAAGTCTTATTCTCCTACTGCCTCTCTGACTCTCCGTCTCTCCATCTGAACTACCCTCCTCTTGCTCTCTTCTACTAGGCACCCACAAAACATCAATCTCCTCATCATCATTCTCCTCAGATGCATCAATTTCTTCTGACACATCACAGAAGGAAGCAGCAGCGGGGACCTCCTCCTCATCACTCATCATTATGTCCATCTCTGTCGTGTTCTCTGCCAGAATTAAATCTGGTGTAACGTCCTCATCTCCTTCATCTTCTTCTGCCAATAATGGTTGCGCATTACTCAGTTCAAGAAACTCATGGGAAAATAACTCCTCTGACTCCAGTGAAGAAGGGGCACCGGTGGTGGAGGAAGTGTTACGTGGGGTGGCCATAGCAGTGGAGGATGAGGAGGATGTTGTGGTAAAGTTAGAAACGGTAGAGGATGGGGTGTGCTGTGTAAGCCAGTCAACTACCTCTTCAGCATTTTGGGAGTTCAGGGTCATTGGCTTTTTAAAACTGGGCAATTTGCTAGGGCCACAGGATTGCATAGCAGCACGGCCCCTAGCACGGCCTCTGCGTGGCGGCCTGCCTTTGCCTGGCATTATTTTTAAAAAAACAACAACAACAAAAACTCAGTTGGTTTTTCTGGAAACGATAATACACACAGCTAGATGGCGGTTTGAAGAAAACACTGTGCAAATAATGCCTACAAGGTCAACGTATACACAGCGGTGGATACGGATTACGTAAAATATAAGAATGCTGCTTGAAAAAAAGTAACTCAAGTGGTTTTTCTAGAGACGATAATATTATCAATATTTAGACAAAATGTGAACAAGCTCACACAGCTAGATGGCGGTTTGAAGAAAACACTGTGCAAATAATGCCTACAAGGTCAACGTATACACAGCGGTGGATACGGATTACGTAAAATATAAGAATGCTGCTTGAAAAAAAGTAACTCAAGTGGTTTTTCTAGAGACGATAATATTATCAATATTTAGACAAAATGTGAACAAGCTCACACAGCTAGATGGCGGTTTGAAGAAAACACTGTGCAAATAATGCCTACAAGGTCAACGTATACACAGCGGTGGATACGGATTACATAAAATATAAGAATGCTGCTTGAAAAAAAGTAACTCAAGTGGTTTTTCTAGAGACGATAATATTATCAATATTTAGACAAAATGTGAACAAGCTCACACAGCTAGATGGCGGTTTGAAGAAAACACTGTGCAAATAATGCCTACAAGGTCAACGTATACACAGCGGTGGATACGGATTATGTAAAATATCAGAATGCTGCTTGAAAAAAAGTAACTCAAGTGGTTTTTCTAGAGACGATAATATTATCAATATTTAGACAAAATGTGAACAAGCTCACACAGCTAGATGGCGGTTTGAAGAAAACACTGTGCAAATAATGCCTACAAGGTCAACGTATACACAGCGGTGGATACGGATTACGTAAAATATAAGAATGCTGCTTGAAAAAAAGTAACTCAAGTGGTTTTTCTAGAGACGATAATATTATCAATATTTAGACAAAATGTGAACAAGCTCACACAGCTAGATGGCGGTTTGAAGAAAACACTGTGCAAATAATGCCCACAAGATCAACGTATACACTACTACAGCGGTGGATACGGATTACGTAAAATATATTATGGCTGCTTGAAAAAAGTCACTCCGGTGTTTTTTCTGGAGACGGTAATATTATGGATATTTAGACAGAATGTGAACAAGGTCACACAGCTAGATGGCTGTTGGTTGAATAACACACTGGGCAAAAAATGCCTACAGGGCAAATAATGCCTAAAAGGTCAACTTATACACTACTACAGCAATGGATACGGATTACGTAAAATTTATTATGGCTGCTTGAAAAAAGTCACTCCGGTGTTTTTTCTGGAGACGGTAATATTATGGATATTTAGACAGAATGTGAACAAGGTCACACAGCTAGATGGCTGTTGGTTGAATAACACACTGGGCAAAAAATGCCTACAGGGCAAATAATGCCTAAAAGGTCAACTTATACACTACTACAGCGATGGATACGGATTACGTAAAATTTATTATGGCTGCTTGAAAAAAGTCACTCCGGTGTTTTTTCTGGAGACGGTAATATTATGGATATTTAGACAGAATGTGAACAAGGTCACACAGCTAGATGGCTGTTGGTTGAATAACACACTGGGCAAAAAATGCCTACAGGGCAAATAATGCCTAAAAGGTCAACTTATACACTACTACAGCGATGGATACGGATTACGTAAAATTTATTATGGCTGCTTGAAAAAAGTCACTCCGGTGTTTTTTCTGGAGACGGTAATATTATGGATATTTAGACAGAATGTGAACAAGGTCACACAGCTAGATGGCTGTTGGTTGAATAACACACTGGGCAAAAAATGCCTACAGGGCAAATAATGCCTAAAAGGTCAACTTATACACTACTACAGCGGTAGTAAAATAAAAAAAAGTAAAATAAAAAAAAAATGAATATTAAAAAAAAAAAATTACAGTTGGTGCTGCTGAACTACTAGGAGCAGCAGATTAGCACACCAGTCCCACTCCCCAACACTGCTAGACTAATAGCACTGGGCTCTTATAGTAGTAGTAGTAGTAGTAGTAGTAGTAGTAGTAGTAAAACAACAAAAAAATAAATAAAAGCAGTCCTTACAAGGACTACTGTTATTGCAGCAGTCAGCAGATGAGATCAGAAGCAGGACAGCTGCCCACTGCAGCTACATACAGAGCACTGCAGTAGAAGGTAGATTACTAGCCAGCAAAGCTACCTAAGCTTAAATGTCCCTCAAACCCCTGCAGACTTCTGTCCCTCCAATAACAGAGCAGTATCAAAACGATTACTAGCCAGCAAACTTTCAACTGTCCCTGAAATCACTAACAGGCAGCAGCTCTCTCCCTACACTATCTCTTCAGCACACACAGGCAGAGTGAAAAAAACGCTGCAGGGCTTCGGTTTTTATAGGGAAGGGGAGTGGTCCAGGGGAGAGCTTCCTGATTGGCTGCCATGTACCTGCTGGTCTGGGGTGAGAGGGCAAAAAAAAGCGCCAACAATGGCGAACCCAAAATGGCGAACGTCGCGCGACGTTCGCGAACTTCCGGCGAGCGCGAACACCCGATGTTCGCGCGAACAAGTTCGCCGGCGAACAGTTCGCGCCATCTCTAGTGAACATCCCCAATTTGACCAGTCTTTGCTCATAATTAAGATTTTCCATACTTTTTACCAGCTTAGTTGCCCTACTCTGTACCCTCTCTAATTCAATAATGTCTTGTTTGAGAGATGGAGAACGCAACTGTATGGCATATTCTAGATGGGGCCTTACCAGTGCTCTATACAGTGGAAGAATGACCCCTCCTCCCCATGAATCAATGCCCCTTTTAATTCAGCTCAAGATCTTATTTGCCCTTGATGCTGCTGACTGGCATTGCTTGCTACAGCCAAGTATATTATCTACAAAGACTTCTAGGTCTTTTTTTTGAAAACTTGACACAAGGACATGACCCAAAAATTAGATTTAAAAATTCAGCAGAGATATACATAATGATATTTGGATTCACTTGCAGTGTATAAAGTGCACTTTCAAATTCAACCTCCATGTTTTTTACCCACAATGCAGAACTTTATCTCTATATTTCCAGTGTCATTGCAATTGCCAGGGGGAATTGGCCTGATGCAGCAGATGCAGAAAAATTTATACTATTACACTTGTGGTTTTAATCGGCAAGGTGAGAACCTTGCCTCAGGCGGCAGTGAGCCACCCGTTACTGTTCCCATTCTGTTTAAAGGACCAGTAACATCAAAAAATTTTTTTTGAAAATTGGTTAGTAAACAACGAAAAATAAACATCAAGGCAAATTAAACTTTTAAACAGCAAAGCCTTTATTTAGAAATAACTTACCAAAACTCCACTTCCTGTCCTCTGCAAAAAAGGCGAATGGGCGACCATCCATCCTGCAGAGCTCGATTTCTCCTCCTGGCTATTCTAGTGACAGTCTGCAGCGCTTCACCTATTCCCAGCAGCAGCAGGTACTGGAAGAGCTGGATCAGTGGGGTGCGCATGCCACCTGCTCCGGGAGTTGTAGTGCCCCCGTCCGATGCTGGAAACCCCAAGACGAAGATCAACCCCCCTAAAAGCGATGAGACCGCCAATGCTAAACTACAGGACTGTTCTTTCCCCAGATCTGACACAAGCTCGCAGCCATTATAAACAGGCCACAAATCCCGCGAGCTACAACATACCTCCAGTCGGCAGTCACAATTTCCCTCCCCGAGCAGAGACAGTGGATGTATAACCCGTGCGCTGAGATCACCGCTCCTACAGCAAAGCTCCACCTGCTCCGGGAGTTGTAGTGCCCCCGTCTACTTCTCAGTCCATGTCTCCTGCCCAAGATAGAGTCCGGACAGCAGCAGCAGCATGTCCAACACATTGGACAGCAACACACTGGCTCAGCAAGGCAACTCCATGGATCGTGTGCGTGGCTCTTCCGCCTTCTCCTGCAGCAGCAGGCAGCTTCCAGACTCACAGACAGTATGCTGTGGGGCTGCCGCTGGACATGCTGCTGTCCGGACTCTGGGAGCTAGCAAGCGCGGTTTTCATATGTGTCAGCTGCGAGGAAGCGCTGTGGTTTCCGGAGGGTCTCGCTTTGCTGTAGGAGCGGTGATCTCAGCGCACGGGTTATACATCCACTGTCTCTGCTCGGGGAGGGAAATCGTGACTGCCGACTGGAGGTATGTTGTAGCTCGCGGGATTTGTGGCCTGTTTATAATGGCTGTGAGCTTGTGTCAGATCTGGGGAAAGAACAGTCCTGTAGTTTAGCATTGGCGGTCTCATCGCTTTTAGGGGGGTTGATCTTCGTCTTGGGGTTTCCAGCATCGGACGGGGGCACTACAACTCCCGGAGCAGGTGGCATGCGCACCCCACTGATCCAGCTCTTCCAGTACCTGCTACTGCTGCTGCTGGGAATAGGTGAAGCGCTGCAGACTGTCACTAGAATAGCCAGGAGGAGAAATCGAGCTCTGCAGGATGGATGGTCGCCCATTCGCCTTTTTTGCAGAGGACAGGAAGTGGAGTTTTGGTAAGTTATTTCTAAATAAAGGCTTTGCTGTTTAAAAGTTTAATTTGCCTTGATGTTTATTTTTCGTTGTTTACTAACCAATTTTCAAAAAAAAATTTTTGATGTTACTGGTCCTTTAAGAGATGGGATAACCTGTAGCTCAATCTCATGTGAGCCTTTAGCTTTCTTTAGACAAAGGAAGAAACTGCACACAGACACCATGGTTCTATTTAACACCTCTGCAGTAGCAGACAAAGATCATGTTACATGACACTGTTTCAGTATTAGATTACTATGCGATCTGTATGAGAGCACACCCATTTATTCATATCTTAACACCCCCACTTGCTCTCATATTACAGAAAGACAAATTTAGCATAAATGTATAGTACACTGGTTTATACTACAAATATGTAATCTACAAATTCTCCCAGTTTAACTTTGTTACTGGCTTAGTCATAACATCTGCTACCATTTTGTTTGTGGGACAATGCTCAAGAGTTATCTTTCCCTCGCTTATTACAGATCTAAGAAAATGGTATTTGATATCAACATGTTTGCACATTTGACCGCAAACTGGGTTCTTTGCGAGAGCTATTGCACCTTGATTATCTTCAAACATTTTTACTGTCTCATATTGACATTCACTGTCCATTTCTTTGAGTAACTGCACAAGGTATAAACTCTCCTGTGCGGTAGCAGCCAGTGCTATATATTCAGCCTCACAGGAAGAGAGTGCAACTGTGGGTTGTTTCTTTGACTTTCAAGAAATCAGTGTACCATTTGTAGACTAAAAGAATATCCTGTTGTGCATGTTCTGTCATTTAGGTCTGAGGCCTAAAGTTTTAAGTTCTCCTTACATTTTCTGTAGCTTAACTCAAAATCAATAGTACCTTTTACAACATATCTAGCGTTGTATGTTTCAGATCCATCTGTATTGCTTTTTATTGCATAGACCCATCTACCCCACTGCATTTTTACTTTCTGGTAGAGTGGTCCGTGTAAACGTATCATTCTCTTTTAGTGAATTTATTTTATATTTCATTGCATTTTCAAGCCATATCTGTGACTTGGGTGAATCTATGGCTTCTCTAAAGCCATAGTGCATCATGTGCTCTGTAACAGTAGTCAATGTTTGTCAGTATCTGATCATTACAGTCTGACTTTTGTACATAGTCATCTAAGTACTGAGGCACGTTTCTGTCCCTTTTGGGGTATCTTGTACAATAGCTGTCCTGTATTTGGCCATATCAGTTTGTGTTTGTCTCTCAGTCATACTCTTTGTAATACACTTTACTAGCCTGTGTATAAAGGGGTTGTTCACCTTTAAATTAACTTTTAGTATGATGTAGAGTGTGATATTCTGAGACAATTTACAATTGGTTTTAACTTTTTTTCCTTGTGATTTTTGAGTTATTTGGCTTTTTTTCAGCAGCACTCCAGTTTGCAGTTTCAGCAATCGGGGGGGGGTTGGGTACAAATTACCCTACCAACCATGGTCTGATTTGAATAAGAGACTGGAATATGAATAGGAGAGGCCTGAATAGAAAGATAAGTAATACAAAGTAGCAATAAAACTAAATGTGTAGCTTTACAGAGCATTTGTTTTTAGATGGGGTCAGTGACTCCCATTTGAAAGCTAAGACGAATCCAAAGAAAAAGGCAAACAACTCAAAAACTTAATTATAAAGTTGATTAGAATTATAAATTCTATAACATACTAAAAGCTACATTAAAGGTGAACCACCCTTTCCTGTGCTTGGGTAATACACCAGGTATGAGTGACTATTTTTGTCATATCCTACAAAAGCATTCTGACCCAAAAGTTTTCATCTTTGATAGATTAGGCTTTCTCCCAGTTAGCATGTAGTATAGAGTTTTCCTTAAACGATTGTTAAAACACCTATTGTGAATCATAGCAGCAGTCACTACTGCATATGTCCATAACTCCTTTGGTAATTTACTCATAAGTAACATATCAAAATGGGTTTACTGAGAGAAATTGGAGAACACTATTTGAGTGTTTAAGTGTTGCATGTGAATTAAGTGTTAAGCAGCTTTAAAAACCTTAAGGCGTTGGTGTTTGCTGTGCATGCTGGGAGTGCTGGGTGCAAGGAGGGAGTAAGTGCAAATAACTGACTGCTGAGTGTTCTGTGAGTTATCTGATTGAGACAAACAGCTTTTTCTTTTCTCTCTTTTGGGTAAACTAGTTGATACATTAAGTGCATTTATTTTCTTTTTGTGTTTTAGCTTTAGAGGTCTAAGGGGAACATTTTCTGAAAAAAAAAAAGTTAATAAGGGGTTGTTTTACTGCTGGTAGCAAATAGCATTTTTTTTTTCTCTCCTTTCCCTCTTTCTTCTAATTAAGGGGGAGGGGTTAATCAGGTAAATTCTGAACAGGCTTTGTTCTGGTTGAAACCTTAAACTTGTGAAGGCAAAGCGAGAGTGGGAGCTGCTAAGCAAGTGTTCTAAGTGTTGCATGTGAATTAAGTGTTAAGCAGCGTTAAAAACCTTAAGGCGTTTAAAACCAAAAAGGTGTTGGTGAGGAATTACATTTGGGAGACTGTAAGTACCCAGTGTAAATATGAGTGGGTTTGCTGGTATTACTCAGTGTGTGTCTTGTCTCTAGGGATGTAGCGAACTGTTCGCCGGCGAACTTTGACTGTTCGCGTAAAAATAGTTCGACCATTCGACCATTCGATCGCTAAAATCGAACGATTTTCGTTCGAATCGAGCGATCGAAGCCATTGGATTGAATGAAATCATTTGATCCAATGGCTTCGATCGTTCGATTCGAATGAAAATCGTTCGATCGAACGATTAAAATCCTTCGATCGTTCGAATCGAACGATTTTCGGATGTTCGAAGTTCGCGAACTGTTCGCATTTTTTGCCGGTGTTCCCGAACGGCGTTCGCGAACACATACACGGCGGTTCGCTACATCCCTACTTGTCTCATGTATGTGGTGTTGGAGCAGCAGTTCCATGCAGTATTTACATGTGAGAGATGTCGGTGGGTTTTCATCTTGGAATCTGAGCTGCAGACTCTAAGGAGTGAACTTGCAGCACTGAGAGCATCGGCAAACGAGGTGAATGACCGGAGGCTCGCAGAGCAACCACTGGCAGGGGCTAGTGAAGTGGGGGGAGGAGAAGGGGCAGTGGAGGTTAATGAGGGAGGAAGGTTTGTGACAGTCAAGAGGGGAAGTAGGGGACAGAAGGGGGGCTGGTCCACAGTTTGTCCAAAACCGCAAATTCACCGTTTTGGCTGAAGATGCTGGGGAGGAAAACTCCGAACTGGTGTTTATGGAGCAGGCTGACTCTCGGAGCACCCCAGGAGGCAGTGGCTCTAATGCGGGTGGTGGGGGGAGTGCAAGGAAGGTTCTAGTTATAGGGGATTCAATTATTAGAAAGGTGGATAGGGTAATCTGTCGCAAGGCCCCTACATGCCGAACAGTCTGCTGCTTGCCTGGTGCTAGGGTTCGGCATGTGGTGGAACGAGTGGACAGATTATTGGGAGGGGCTGGGGAAGACCCAGCGGTCTTGGTACACATAGGTACCAATGACAATGTTAGAGGAGGTGGTGAGGTCCTCAAAAATGATTTTAAAAAACTAGGTGCAAAGCTGAGGGTGAGGACTCTCTGAGGTAATTTTTCTCAGAGATATTACCTGAGCCACGAGCAAAACTAAGGAGACAGCGGGAGCGTAGGGAGATTAATGCGTGGCTGAAAGATTGGTGTAGGGAGGAGGGTTTTGGGTTGTTAGAGAACTGGGCTGATTTTTCAGTCGGCTACAGGCTCTTTGCTAGGGATGGGCTGCACCTCAATGATGATGGGGCAGCTGTTTGTGGAGAGAAGATGGCTAGAGGGTTGAGAGATTTTAAACTAGGTGTGGGGGGAGGGTTCAGTAAAAGATTCAGTGGAAGACAGGTTAGATGAGATAGTGGGCAAAGAAAGGGAAAATGGGGGAGGAGATTAGGCTGGGGATACTGTTAAGGATAGAGAGGACCACATGTCATATGTTCAATATGGTACCAGTATTAAAAGTATGTTTACAAATGCAAGAAGTCTGACTGGTAAAATGGGAGAGCTGGAGCTGCTGGTGTTGGAAGGAAAATATGATGTGATTGGTGTGGCCGAAACATGGCTGAATGAGTCACATGACTGGGCAGTAAATATCAGTGGCTATACTTTGTTCCGGAGGGATAGAGGAGGGGTATGTCTGTATGTTAGGCAGAATTTAAAAGCTCATATAAAGGAGGAGGTTATGTTAGAAAATGAGGGGGCAGAAGTCGTATGTCACCAATTGTAAAGAATCCAGCAAATTAATCATAGGAGTTTGCTATAGACTCCCTAATGTAAGTGAGGAGGAAGAGACAAAGCTCCTAATGCAAATAGAAAAGGCTGCTAGTTTAGGAAAAGTAATGATAATGGGGGATTTTAATTACCCAGATATTGACTGGAACAACGGTACTGCTAGATCAGTTAATGGGAACAAATTTATACTTAAACCAGCCTAAACTTATTGCACGACAATTTTTTAGCACAGGTTGTTGAGGAGCCTACCAGAAAAAATGCTATTCTTGATTTAGTGATCTCAAATGACCTATAACTTATAGCAAATGTGCAAGTCATTGAACCCCTGGGTAATAGTGACCATAATGTTATATCTTTTAATGTCTGGTGCAAAAAACAAAAATATACTGGGGCAACAAAAAACATAAATTTTGGAAAAAGCTAATTTTAGTGCTTTGAGGGCTGCCCTACAGAGCATTGATTGGGGCATTAGGTTTTCAGCTAAAAACACAGAACAGAAATGGTTGTCCTTTAAAATTATATTAAATCATTACTGTTCTCAATTTATTCCCTTAAGGACTACACGTTGAAGCTCTAAGAATCATCCTGTGTGGCTTAATACAGAAGTAAAGAAGTTTAAGCTGCATTTAATGAATATAAACACTGTAATAAATGTTGTAAATCAGCAATCCGGAAGGCTAAGAAAAGAAATGAAGAGTTAATTGCGGTGGAGGTGAAAACTAACCCTAAAAAGTTTTTTAAATATATTAATAGTAAAAAGATGCAGGTTGAGAGTGTTGCTCCATTAAATAATGGTACCAGTATGGTTGTAACAGATACAGATAAGGCAAATGTGTTAAATCAGTTCTTTTCTTCAATGTATACAATAGAGGAGTCTGAGTTCACAGGCTCACTTAATAACTGCACGAATGGTTCAGCTCAATCTAGTCAGTGGCTGACTCAGGATATGATTCATAAAGCTTTAATACAAATAAATGTAAACAAGGCTCCAGGGCCTGATGGCATACACCCCCGGGTTCTAAGAGAGCTTAGTTCAGTTTTAGACCAGCCCTTATTTCTGATTTCTGATTTCATCTGGTATGGTGCCTATGGATTGGAGAAAAGCTGATGTTATTCCAATATTTAAAAAGGGATTACGATCTCAGCCTGGCAATTATAGGCCAGTAAGATTGACATCTGTGGTAGGCAAATTATTTGAAGGCTTGTTAAGGGATCACATTCAAAATTTTGTCCTAATGAATGGCATTATGAGCAACAATCAGCATGGCTTTATGAAGGATAGGTCATGTCAGACGAATTTGATTGCACTTTATGATGTGGTAAGTAAGATTCTGGATAGTGGGGGGGCAGTAGTTGTGATCTATTTGGATTTTCAATTCGATTTCTCAGTCAGCACCTATGCCTCCCACCTCTTAGGATCTGATGCACGTCCAACGGTTTCCACCATCTATCCGTTTACTCACAATTTGAAGATAACGACAGCATCAGCCAAGGATTACTTTGCTTTAAAATGCCTTTATTAAGACATGGGTTCCTGACCCCAATGTATCTGGCAACGTTTCAGACCGCCATCGGTCTTTTATCAAGGGATAGGTCATGTCAGACGAATTTGATTGCACTTTATGATGTGGTAAGTAAGATTCTGGATAGTGGGGGGGCAGTAGTTGTGATCTATTTGGATTTTGCCAAAGCGTTTGATACTGTGCCCCACAAACGACTGCTTTCTAAACTAAGGTCCGTTGGGCTTAATGAAGTCGTTTGCACGTGGATAGGAAACTGGCTACAGGATTGGGTACAGAGGGTGGTTGTTAATGGGACATTCTCTACTTGGAGTAAGGTTCTTAGTGGGGTCCCCCAGGGCTCAGTATTGGGTCAAATTTTATTTAACTTGTTCATTAATGACTTAGGGGAGGGTGTTGTAAGTAATGTATCAGTGTTTGCAGATGACACAAAATTATTCAGCCCAATTAATTCCATCCAGGATGTGGCATCCTTGCAACATGATCTTGACAAACTGGCCAGCTAAGTGGCAAATGAGATTCAATGTTGATAAATGTAAAGTCATGCACCTGGGATGTAAAAATATCCAAGCCACTTATACCCTTAATGGGACTGCACTAGGCAAATCCATTATGGAAAAGGACCTTGGAGTCCTTGTAGATGATAAACTTGGCTGTAGCAAGCAATGCCAGTCGGCAGCATCAAGGGCAAATAAGGTCTTGAGCTGTATTAAAAGGGGCATAGAGTCAAGGGAGGAGGGGGTCATTCTTCCACTGTATAGAGCACTTGTAAGGCCCCATCTAGAATATGCCGTACAGTTTTGGTCTCCATCACTCAAACAGGACATTATTGTATTAGAGAGGGTACAGAGAAGGGCAACTAAGCTGGTAAAAGGTATTGAAAATCTTAGCTATGAGGAAAGACTGGCCAAATTGGGGATGTTCACGCTGGAGAAGAGGCGCTTAAGGGGTGATATGATGACTATGTATAAATATATAAGGGGATCATATAATAATCTCTCTAATGCTTTATTTACCAGTAGGTCTTTCCATCTGACATGAGGTCACCCATTCCTATTAGAAGAAAAGAGGTTCCGCCTAAATATTCGGAAGGGGTTTTTTACAGTGAGAGCTGTGAAGATGTGGAATTCTCTCCCTGAATCAGTTGTACAGGCTGATACATTAGATAGCTTTAAGAAGGGGTTGGATAGCTTTTTAGCAAGTGAGGGAATACAGGGTTATGGGAAATAGCTCATAGTCCAAGTTGATCCAGGGACTAGTCCGATTGCCATTTTGGAGTCAGGAAGGAATTTTTCCCCCTCTAAGGCAAATTGGGGAGGCTTCAGATGGGTTTTTTGCCTTCCTTTGGATCAACTGGCAGATACAGGGCCGGAACTAGGGGTAGGCAGAAGAGGCACGTGCCTAGGGCGCAAAGGTGGAGGGGCGCCAGGCACATACCTCTTCCGACGCCTTCCTGTAGTTCCGGAAGCTATGGCAGAAGTTTTTCTCTGCTTGCGAGTGTGCGCGTCTTGTGCGCAAGCGGATGTCCTCTAGGCACGTTCGCGTGTCATCAGCGCATTCGCGCGTCATTGGCGCATGAGCATTCGTGCGTCATCGGCGCATGCGCTTTTCAATACAGCAGGGGGGCGACGTAGTCGGCCAGGTTGCCTGGGGCGCCTGGCCAACTTGGCCCAGCACTGGGCAGAGAGGTAGTTAATAAATAAAAAAAAATAAAAAAAGGTTGAACTCGATGGACATGTGTCTTTTTTCAACCTTACTTACTATTTTACTATGTTACTATGTCGATGGCAAGGTGTATACCTTGCCATCTCAAATAGTATTCTCCAATTTCTCTCAGCAAACCCATTTTGATAGGTTGAGTAAGGTGCTGAGGTCTCGTGTCTTATGCTCTTCTTACTGAGCAGTGAGTGAAAGTTCTTTGCCATAAATTCTATGCCATTATCAGACCGTATACATGTGATATTCCCATAGGGGGCAGTATCAGCAATGAACTTTTCTGTGGCTAATACTGTATCACTCTTATTTTTCAGAAAGTATTTTTTCACGCAGTTCCTTGCTAACCTGTGCAGAACTCACACACAGTCACACCCAAACAGTCCCTACATGCCAAAACTTCAAAGCTGCCACCACCGCGATTAAGGGCCGCAAGCACTCGACTCTTGACACTCTGACACCTACTAGAGGCGTATCCCACTATGCCTTCTAGCTAAGCACTATGACATTCACTCCAGCAGACAGGTTAAGGCAATCAACAGTCAATACAAAACTCCCACACCCGCAGATAAAGGATAAAACATGCACAACTTTCCTTCTAACTAGCAAGAGGGGGTTAGCATACATTTGACGTACACACCTCTTCAGGTCAAAGGTTTGTTTAGAGCAGCAAAGACAAACTCTTTTAAATGGTAGATTTAATAGTCCAAAGTGGACAGTGCATAAAATATAAAAAGCTACAATTACAAATAACATACAAGGCAGTTATAAAATAAAAAGGGATAAAAATACAGAAACCAACATACATCACCTACAGAAGGATCTTATATGAGTCCTGTTCCGGGGGAACGGAAGAATAAAGACATATACCTCCCAAGCAGCTTGGTCCCCAAAGGCATATATCTTCCCAGTTGTCTGGACCCTTGACATCCAGTTTGGGAAGTGAAAGGTCACGTCCCCATCCAATGAGAAAGGTGAGGGCGGGTCACCAATTTACAACTGGCTATTCTGGATACATAGATCTTTCAACCAGCCTAAACTATTTGTGGTTGTATAGCAAAATTATGAAAATATGAGTACCAGGTAGGAAATTTAATTCTCTTTTCAGAGACCAAACACCCCAAGACCAACACACATTATTCTGGCATTATCAGAATATCGGGTAACACTGGGAGGGATCATAATAATGTGGGCGTGTTTGGACTCCTCGAGAAGTCCTAGCTATAAGGTAAGTAATGGGTGCAATGATTATGTTATGAGCATAAAACAATATTACCTTTAAATTTGCCTCAGACAAGACCACTCCACTATAGCACAGGTATGATAATTGTGTTTTCAGTCCACTAGCCAGACAGTCTGTCCTTATGACATTTAGTGGGTATTTGTGAATTACCCCCTACTGTGAGGTTTCCTCAAAATGTGGATTCTAGAAGAAGGCTTATTGAATTGGGAGAAAGTGGAAAACCTAACCCTTTCTATTCTGGAACTTACTGTTCCATCATGACAGGCATATCTAAAAAAATTTTTTTTTCAATCTACTGTTCATGCGTTAGCCACTGGGTTTTGAAGAAAGAAAGGAGGATGAGGATCACTAACTTGCAAGTACCCTGGGCTGGGATATCATAGTTGAGCATTTTCTTCACCTTTAATCTGTTTTAGACATTCATATTCACCATGCCATCCTGTTTCTGGTAATGTTAGAATGTTTTATTTATCCTTGTTTGTTATTTTAACATATTTATTGATTATTAAAGAAATGGTGGGTTGATACATCATCTGATGAAAATTGCAGATCAGAGGGGATCACATGGAAGGGTTGAACTTTATGGACACTTGCCTTATTTCATTCCATATTAACTTTATAATTTTATAATTTTAAAATAACAATAATATGTATTCCATTTTTATTGGGAACACCCTTTGGGAGAAATATGGAGTACATTATAGTAAGCCAAAGGATTCAATCAGAATCTTGCAATTACAGATTTAATGATACCTGAAAATTCAGAGAGTATTCCTGATTAGTTGCAATGGGTTACAAAGCAAAGTTTTTTCCCCTTTTAGGAAAAAAATGCACCATCCTGGGAAAATAAGTACCACAATGGTGCTATTTAACTTACCTTCCCCATGCATCCCAAGTACAATCTTAAATTGGAGACACACATAGGCCGATTAAATTCTGCAGGCAGACCGAGTCGGCAGCTTAATGGCCTGTGTGTGGAGCCCTCCAACGGGCTTCCCCGATTGATATCTAGCTGAAAGTTGGGCAGATGTCGATCAGACAGGGTTAAAAATCCTGTTGGATCGCGGCCACATCTGTCCCCACGGTCCCACGATCCGACCACCTGTATAGGGCCCATGATCCGATCAGCCCGATATCACCCATCTCAATGTGGGCATATCAGGGAGAGATCCACTCGTTTGGCAACATTGCCAAACGAGCAGATCTCTACGTGTATGGCCACCATTAGACTCTCACATGCGCAGTAAAATTAAATCTGGAAATTTTATTTAAATTGTTATTATACTGTACATGTGAGTCTAAATGCTTTTTTTCCCCTAAATGGAGCCACCCATGTCCCTTACATATTGGTACTCCTCAAAGCATCAGGGTTTCCTTGTTCTTTAGTCTATGTTTTCACAAATTTGTCTTATACTTACAGAGGTTGATGATGACTGCACTACTAATTGCTAATTTCCACAGTTTTGACCTTATTGTATTGAACAGAGAGAGATGGGGAGGCTCATTTATTAAAGGTCAAATTTTATGGTGTTAGAGCTTTTTGAAACCACATTTTAACTCCCACCATTAGAGGTCGCTGATAAGCTCTCATCGGAAGGGAGTTTAGCTACAGAGAGCTGCTGTTCTGTCAGTTGAGGAGAAGCAGTACACCTGTAACTTTGGCTCTGTGTATCTAGTCATTTTCTTTGACAGAATTACTGTTGCCCCGGCTACACTGTGGGTCTGTAACAGTTTCTTGGGGGCTCACCCGGGATCGATGCTACCTACTGTTGCAGTGCTGATCTGCTCACCTGAGGGACAACAGACCAGAGACTAAATCCAGAAAGGACAACCTGTACAGTGCCAGAGAAGGAGTCAGCATGGCAGCAGACAGTGAGAGGAGGAGTCTTGCCAGCGGAGAAACTTCTCCAGATTGCCCAGAATGTTGGTCCAGTACCACATACAGACCCATTACAGCTTGAGGTGGGGAATGAAGAGGAGTATTTTCAGTACATCCATTTCTTTATGTACAGTACACATTTGTTAGAATCAGAGGATAAGGGAAGGGTTGAACTGTTAACACAGAAATATGTTATTGATGCTATGATTACTGAAAGCAATGCTAGCCTAGTAATATGAGTGCCAATGGTGTACAATTACAGACTGCAGCCACAATACAACAGGCTTTAGATGTAGCAGAAACAGTAACTTCTAGTAAAATATCCTCTGGCCTGCCCTCCAGTAGCACTAATGAATAAATATCAAGCATTACAAATGCCAAATCATTGGCTGGTGCCCCAGGATCCCAGTCTTGTTTAGGCAGTACTCAGGGATCACCTTCAGACTATGGAGATTTGAACAAACTCTGCTCCAATGCATGCATATGCTTTTGGCTCAGTCCATACAATGCTCTACTCAAGCTTTAAGCTCAGACAACTTTAATAACAGCCAAGCAGACGCAGGGGAACACCAGAAATCTGAGAGAGAAATCTCCATAAGGGACCTTTACCTTCATCACAGAGAATTCAAAATACATGGAGGTCAGATTAGTGATGACACATCTGATATCACCCTGCAACATCTGCATGCAAATAGATGTGGGTATGAAGGAGAACTTCAGTGAAACAGAAATTGCTCGGGGGGGCTTTGGATAATAAAGCCTGGCCATTTTAAAGATATGCTCATGAATAATGATGATATGACAGTGGCTGAACTCAAGGGTTTCCTACAATCACACCTTGGGGAAAAGAACAGCACATAGTTATTTCAAGAGCTAATGCACACTCAACAGAAAGAACAAGACAGTCCACAGCAGTTCTTATATCGGGTCATGGGGTTAAAAAGATGAGTTATTTTCACATCTAAACAAGTAGATTCCGGCATCAAATATAACCAAGATACAGTCCAGGATGTATTTTTAGGTGTTAAACACAATGACATCAGGCAAGAGCTGAAACTCTTGTTTCAGGCAAATTACTGATGAGACTATACTGAAGCAACTAACAAAAATCACAAGTTATGAGAATGCTAGAAACAGTAAAAGTGAAAGACAAGCAAACAGACAAGGTCAGTCACAATAGTAAGATCAAACTCCAGTTTACTGAAAAGATTGAATAGCTAACTAAAGTAGTCAACTCAATGAGGACACCTCCTAAGCAACCAGAATTGACTCAACATGATGCCCCGGGTCACAACAGCTCTCGAACAAGGGGAAGAGGGAAAACCTATGCTTGCACAAAATGTAGTGAACAACATCTCTCAACTTGTAATCATTGCAGGGTGTGTGGAGGAGAGGATCAAAGAGCTACTGGTTAATTGAAGAACCCCACTCAGGTTATGTATAGATTATCGCCTGTTGAACCAACTATTCCTGATTCCATTCATTGCCCAGGATACAAAATTTGATAGACACTTTGGGAGACAATAACTGGTTGAGCATACTAGATCAAGGAAAAGCTTACCACCAAGGTTTCATGGCTGAAGGGTTCAGACACCTTACTACTTCTGTTACTCCTTGTGACTTGTATGAGTGGTGAGAATTCCTTTTCATCTCTTCAATGCCCTTGCTGCTTTTCAGAGAAGTATGGAAGAGATGAGTGTGAACTGTTTCATAATCAAATGAGGTATTTAGGCCGACTAGTATTAGCAGCAGGAGTAAAAATTGACACAAAGGATATTGAGGCTGTATAATCCATAAAGGGGAAGATTCCTCAGGCAGTTGGTGATGTACGAAGATTGTGGGGGTTTCTCAGATACTATCGCAGCTATGTTCAAGACTTTTCACTAATTTCTAGACCAATTTTTGAGCTTTTGCAAATGAAGCAAATGCCTGCAACAAACCAATCACAATGTTCCAAAGCTAAAGGACCCCAGTTACCATACAGAACCACAATATTGTGGACAAGCACACACCAGGAGGCATTAGATCAGCTTGTTGACATGCTTACCAGTCCACCAGTCTTAGTCTATCCTGATCACCTGGCGTTGAGTCGCCGAAAATGTACCAACTCCAACTAATAATTTTAAATTCAAGCACCGAAAATAATCAGATCAGCTATTGCAAAAGCAAATCTGTTTCTTAGAACAATACTTTAGTTAATTCTGGATTGTATTTAGCAGTTATTATACAGCTATATGCCAAGTTCAATTAATATATACGTTGTTTAAGGTTTTCCAATTATTTTTGGTATATGTAGTTTAACTTTGATTTTGATATAGAATTACCAAAGGATGTGGCTTATATTTTTGAGCTTTTGCAGTGAAAATACTTTCTATGTTGTGTACTTAACTCCTTTCAATCAACATGGAAAAATACATTAGTATATAAAAGGGGCAGTAACACCAAAAAATTAAAGCATTTTAAAGTATTTAACATATAAAATATACTTTAAGCATGCACTGGTAAAAGCTGTGTGTTTGCTTCAGAAAGACTACTATAGTTTATATAAACAAGTTGCTGTGTAGCCATGGGGGTAGCCATTCAAGCTGCTGGAAAAAAGGAGAAAAGATGCAGGTTACATAGCACATAACAGATAAGCCCTGTCCAATACAATGGTGTTTTATCAGCTATGTGCTATATAACCTGTGCCTTTTCTTCTTTTTCCAGGTTGAATGGCTGACCCTGTTGGTACACAGTAGCTTGTTCGTATAAACTATACAATAGTAGGCTTTCTGAAGCAAAAACACAGCTTTTAACAGTGTAGAACAACAATACAGTCGAAGGATTTATGTACCTACTCGACAGCCCTGATAAAGAGGGCAGGTGGAGAGAGATGAGAAAGCCTGCCATCTTTGCTGAAAATGTTATACATGTAGTAGTTCTTACCCTTAAATAAAATAAATAGATGTAAAACTAAGTACATTGTGTCATCTACGCTATGAAGTTCAGACCTTCCATACATAAAAGCTGCTAAATTATTCAAATTTCAATATTTGTTAAAGCTCTGTACAAGCAGAGTCAAAATATGTTCAATGTTATGAGTTTACTTTTACTCCATACTTTATTAAAAAAAATATATTTTTATATGAAATTATAACTATAAAACTTTAGAAAAGTATACCATTGTTATGTGCACTTTTCAATACATTTTGTTGACAATATGTCTTATTAAACATGCAAATATATTTGTAGTTTCTTAGAGCTGAAGCTTTATCATTGCAACAAACTACAATTTGGAAAGCGCACACCCAAGGAAAAATGCTGAGGTGCTAATGCTGCCCAAAAGAAGCCTCCTAACATTTACAAGCCCAAAAAAAAGTAAGGATTGCACACTCAGTCTTGAATAAAGATACAAAAAATATTTTATTGTTAAACGCTTACATAATAGCAGGTCGCCCTACGCGTTTTGACCACCGAGGTGGTCTTCATCAGGGGCCAAATACAAATACAAAATAGGATAAAAAGGCAGAACGATTGTAAGTAGGTGACAGTTTAAATACCTTAGAGAACTAGCTTCTTCCCCACAAAAGCATGTATTTCGGCTTGTGACGTCATTTACGCCTAGTATAGGCTGGTGACTAGGGATGTAGCGAACGTCGGGAAAAAAGTTCGCGAACATATTCGCGAACTTGCGTCAAAAATGCGAACGGTTCGCGAACGTCGCGAACCCCATAGACTTCAATGGGAAGGCGAATTTTAAAAGCTAGAAAATACATTTCTGGCCAGAAAAATGATTTTAAAGTTGTTTAAAGGGTGCAACGACCTGGACAGTGCCATGCCAGAGGGGGATCAAGGGCAAAAATGTTTCTAAAAAATCCATTGTTGACACAGCGCTGCGTTTTGTGCTGTAAAGGGCAGAAATCACACTACATTTCTAAACCTGTGTAATAAAATGCTTTAAAACGTCCGGCGTCTACATGCCAATCAAGTCGTGTAAAGGTTACAGCCTGTTCACACGCAAAGACGAAACGCGGTGCTTACTGCAACGCAAAAAGACGCAAAGAGCTTTAATGAATGATACCGTCAAGTGAGCAAATAATAGTTTTTAATTACTAGTTGCTTGTCACCTCCAGGATGTTCGTCCTGTTGGTGGCAATATTTCTGTAGTGGTGTGTTTAGCAGTCACCGTGCTTGTGCGCACGTGCACGGTCAGGCAGAGGTAATTCAATGTACAGTGAAGTGAACCAAAAAACACTGATTCTGCAGTGTGGGCCCAGTTTTGGTCTACTTTATTGATCACCTGCGGTGACCATAAAAGATGCGATTTTGCCACTGTTGCAGAACCCTGAAAAATTAGGCATGTGTACTTTCCTGAAAAATTATCTTTTTTTTGACGCAGCCACTGAAGCACAGAGGCCAGAAAAAATATGCCATATAAATGCTGAAAATATTATTTTTTTTTTGTCGCAGCCACTGCAGCACAGAGGCCAGAAAAAATATGCCATATAAATGCAAACAATATTAATTTTTTTTGTCGCAGCCACTGCAGCACAGAGGCCAGAAAAAATATGCCATATAAATGCAAACAATATAAATTTTTTTTGGTCGCAGCCACTGCAGCACAGAGGCCAGGAAAAATTTGCCATATAAATGCTAACAATATAAAAATTTTTTGTCGCAGACACTGAAGCACAGAGGCCAGAAAAAATATGCCATATAAATGCTGAAAATATTCCATTTTTTTGGTCGCAGCCACTGAAGCACAGAGGCCAGAAAAAATATGCCATATAAATGCTGAAAATATTCATTTTTTTGTCACAGCCACTGAAGCACAGAGGCCATAAAAAATATGCCATATAAATGCTGAAAATAATCTGTTTTTTTTGGTCGCAGCCACTGAAGCACAGAGGCCAGAAAAAATATGCCATATAAATGCTGAAAATATTCATTTTTTTGTCACAGCCACTGAAGCACAGAGGCCAGAAAAAATATGCCATATAAATGCTGAAAATATTCTGTTTTTTTTGGTCACAGCCACTGAAGCACAGAGGCCAGAAAAAATATGCCATATAAATGCTGAAAATATTCATTTTTTTGTCGCAGCCACTGCAGCACAGAGGCCAGAAAAAATATGCCATATAAATGCAAACAATATTAATTTTTTTTGTCGCAGCCACTGCAGCACAGAGGCCAGAAAAAATATGCCATATAAATGCAAACAATATTAATTTTTTTTGGTCGCAGCCACTGCAGCACAGAGGCCAGGAAAATATGCCATATAAATGCTAACAATATAAAATTTTTTTGTCGCAGACACTGAAGCACAGAGGCCAGAAAAAATATGCCATATAAATGCTGAAAATATTCCATTTTTTTGGTCGCAGCCACTGAAGCACAGAGGCCAGAAAAAATATGCCATATAAATGCTGAAAATATTCATTTTTTTGTCACAGCCACTGAAGCACAGAGGCCATAAAAAATATGCCATATAAATGCTGAAAATAATCTGTTTTTTTTGGTCGCAGCCACTGAAGCACAGAGGCCAGAAAAAATATGCCATATAAATGCTGAAAATATTCATTTTTTTGTCACAGCCACTGAAGCACAGAGGCCAGAAAAAATATGCCATATAAATGCTGAAAATATTCTGTTTTTTTTGGTCACAGCCACTGAAGCACAGAGGCCAGAAAAAATATGCCATATAAATGCTGAAAATATTCATTTTTTTGTCACAGCCACTGAAGCACAGAGGCCAGAAAAAATATGCCATATAAATGCTGAAAATATTCTGTTTTTTTTGGTCGCAGCCACTGAAGCACAGAGGCCAGAAAAAATATGCCATATAAATGCTGAAAATATTCTGTTTTTTTTTGGTCGCAGCCACTGAAGCACAGAGGCCAGAAAAAATATGCCATATAAATGCTGAAAATATTCATTTTTTTGTCACAGCCACTGAAGCACAGAGGCCAGAAAAACTCAGGATTTACCTGGATTCAAATTAAACCAGTAGGGTTTGCACCCTAGTTTGTAACGGTGGTGGAGGGAGGAGGACGCTAAAGGACAGCTGTATGTGGAGTCATGAGGCGTGCAGAGAAGGACAGCTGCATGGGGAGTCAGAATCAGAAACTCAGCACAAGTCTTCCGGCGTGCAGTAACCCTCCGAGATCCACCCCTCATTCATTTTAATAAAGGTCAGGTAATCCACACTTTTGTGACCTAGGCGAGTTCTCTTCTCAGTTACAATCCCTCCTGCTGCACTGAAGGTCCTTTCTGAGAGGACACTTGAGGCGGGGCAAGACAAGAGGTTCATGGCAAATTGTGACAGCTCTGGCCACAGATCAAGCCTGCGCACCCAGTAGTCCAGGGGTTCATCGCTCCTCAGAGTGTCGATATCTGCAGTTAATGCCAGGTAGTCCGCTACCTGCCGGTCAAGGCGTTCTTTGAGGGTGGATCCCGAATGGTTCTGCCGCTGCCTTGGACTGAAAAACATTTGCATGTCTGACGTTACAGAGTGGCCAAAGTGCTTTGTCCTTGCAGGTGCGCTCGTGGCAGGATTACTGGCACCTCTGCCCCTGGAATGTTGATGAGTTCCTGAAGTGACATCACCCTTAAAAGCATTGTACAACATGTTTTGCAGGCTGGTTTCTAAATGCAGCATCCTTTCAGACTTGTGGTATGTTGGTAACATTTCTGCCACTTTATGCTTGTACCGAGGGTCTAGTAGAGTCGCGACCCAGTACAGGTCCTTCTCCTTAAGCCTCTTGATACGGGGGTCCTTCAACAGGCATGACAGCATGAAAGACCCCATTCTCACAAGGTTGGATGCAGAGGTATCCATCTCCGCTTCCTCGTTATCAAGGACTGCATCATCCACGGTCTCCTCCCCCCAGCCACGTACAAGACCAGGGGTCCCCAAAAGGTCACCACTAGCCCCCTGGGAAGCCTGCTCCTGTTGGTCCTCCTCCTCCACAAAGCCACCTTCCTCCTCTGACTCCACTTCTGACACCTCTCCCTGCGTTGCAGCAGGTGCCTGGGTTCGTTCTGGTGATTCCGACCAGAAATCGTGCGCTTCCTGCTCCTCGTCACGCTGGTCTACAGCCTCATCTGTCACTCGTCGCACGGCACGCTCCAGGAAGAAAGCAAAGGGTATTAGGTCGCTAATGGTGCCTTCGGTGCGACTGACCATATTTGTAACCTCTTCAAAAGGGCGCATGAGCCTGCAGGCATCGCGCATAAGCACCCAGTAACGGGGTAAAAAAATCCCCAGCTCTGCAGATCCAGTCCTACCACCCAGTTCAAACAGGTATTCGTTGACGGCTCTTTGTTGTTGCAGCAGACGTTCCAACATGAGGAGCGTTGAATTCCAGCGAGTCTGGCTGTCGCAAATCAAACGCCTGACTGGCATGTTGTACCGCTGCTGAATGTCAGCAAGGCGTGCCATGGCTGTGTAGGACCGTCTGAAATGGGCCGACACCTTCCTGGACTGCCTGAGAACGTCCTGGAATCCTGGGTACTTTGAAACAAAACGTTGTACTATTAAATTCAGAACATGTGCCATGCAGGGCACATGTGTTAAATTGCCCAGTCTCAGTGCTGCCAACAGATTGCTTCCGTTGTCACACACCACTTTTCCGATCTTCAGTTGGTGTGGGGTCAGCCACCGATCGGCCTGTGACTGCAGAGATGACAGGAGTACAGATCCGGTATGGTTTTTGCTTTCCAGGCACGTCATCCCCAAGACAGCATGACAACGGCGTACCTGGCACGTCGAATAGCCTAGGGGGAGCTGGGGGTGCACAGGTGTGGAGGAGGAGGACCCAGCAGCAGAGGACGAAGAAGAGGAAGAAGACGAGGTAGAGAGCGAAGGAGGAGTAGAGGTGGTGGCAGAACCGCGTGCAATCCGTGGCGGTGACACCAACTCCACTGTCGTTGTTGAGCTACACATTCCCTGCTTCCCAGCCATTACCAAGTTCACCCAGTGGGCAGTGTAGGTGACATACCTGCCCTGACCATGCTTGGAGGACCATGCGTCAGTAGTCATATGGACCTTTGGCCCAACACTAAGTGACAGAGATGCGGTGACTTGGCTCTGCACATGGTGGTACAGGTGTGGTATTCCCTTTTTTGAAAAAAGATTGCGGCTGGGTACCTTCCACTGCGGTGTCCCAATTGCTACAAATTTGCGGAAGGCCTCAGAGTCCACCAGCTGGTATGGTAAAAGCTGGCGGGCTAAGAGTGCGGACAAGCCAGCTGTCAGACGCCGGGCAAGGGGGTGACTCGCAGACATTGGCTTCTTACGCTCAAACATGGCCCTCACAGAAACTTGGCTGGGGGCAGATGACTGGGAATGGGAACTGGTGGTCAAGGTGGAAGGCGGAGTGGTGGGTGGTTCAGACGGGTGAAGGACAGCAGAGGTAGAGCAGTAAGATGCTGGACCAGAAGGAGGGTGGCTTTTAGTTTGCCTGTTGCCTTTGAGGTGTTGCTCCCAAAGTGCTTTGTGCTTGCCGTTCATGTGCCTTCGCATAGAAGTTGTACCTATGTGGCTGTTGGGCTTCCCAAGACTCAGTTTCTGACTGCACTCATTGCAAATGACAACGCTTTTGTCAGAGGCACACACATTAAAAAAATCCCACACTGCTGACCTTTTTGAGGCTGGCAATCTGGCGGTAACAGTAGAAGTCGGCGGCGTTGGCGGCAATGGCGGGTGCGTTGGCCGGCTGACCACAGGTGACGATACATGTTGTTGCCCTACTGTTCCCTGCGAGCTGTCCTCCCTGCTTCTTCTAAGTCTTATTCTCCTCCTGCCTCTCTGACTCTCCGTCTCTCCATCTGAACTATCCTCCTCTTGCTCTCTTCTACTGGGCACCCATAAAACATCAATCTCCTCATCCTCATTCTCCTCAGATGCATCAATTTCTTCTAACAGCTCACAGAAGGAAGCAGCAGCGGGGACCTCCTCGTCATCACTCATTATGTCCATCTCTGTTGTGTTCTCTGCCAGAATTAAATCTGGTGTAACGTCCTCATCTCCTTCATCTTCTTCTGCCAATAATGGTTGCGCATCACTCAGTTCAAGAAACTCATGTGAAAATAACTCCTCTGACTCCAGTGAAGAAGGGGCGCCGGTGGTGGAGGAAGTGTTACGTGGGGTGCCCATAGCAGTGGAGGATGAGGATGTTGTGGTAAAGTTAGAAACGGTAGAGGATGGGGTGTGCTGTGTAAGCCAGTCAACTACCTCTTCAGCATTTTGGGAGTTCAGGGTCATTGCCTTTTTAAAACTGGGCAATTTCCTAGGGCCACAAGATAGCATAGCAGCACGGCCCCTAGTGCCTCTGCGTGGCGGCCTGCCTTTGCCTGGCATTATTTTTAAAACAACTCAGGTGGTGTTTCTAGAGACGGTATTATTATTGATATTTAGACAGAATGTGAACATGCTCACACAGCTAGATGGGAGTTGTTTGAAAATGAAGAAGAAGAACACACTGGGCAAACAAGGCCTACAAGGTCAACGTATACACTACTACAGCAGTGGATACGGAATATATTATTGCTGCCTGAAAAACGTCACTCGGGTGGTGTTTCTAGAGACGGTACTATTATTGATATTTAGACAGAATGTCTAAATGTTGTTGTTTGAAAATGAAGAACACACTGAGCAAATAATGCCTACAAGGTCAACGTATACACTACTACAGCAGTGGATACGGAATATATTATTGCTGCCTGAAAAACGTCACTCGGGTGGTGTTTCTAGAGACGGTATTATTATTGATATTTAGACAGAATGTGAACAAGCTCACACAGCTAAGTGGCAGTGGTTTGAAAATGAAGAAGAAGAACACACTGGGCAAACAAGGCCTACAAGGTCAACGTATACACTACTACAGCAGTGGATACGGAATATATTATTGCTGCCTGAAAAACGTCACTCGGGTGGTGTTTCTAGAGATGGTATTATTATTGATATTTAGACAGAATGTGAACAAGCTCACACAGCTAAGTGGCAGTGGTTTGAAAATGAAGAACACACTGAGCAAATAATGCCTACAAGGTTAACGTATCCACTACTACAGCAGTGGATACGGAATATATTATTGCTGCCTGAAAAACGTCACTCGGGTGGTGTTTCTAGAGACGGTATTATTATTGATATTTAGACAGAATGTGAACAAGCTCACACAGCTAGATGATTGTTGTTTGAAAATGAAGAACACACTGAGCAAATAATGCCTACAAGGTTAACGTATACACTACTACAGCAGTGGATACGGAATATATTATTGCTGCCTGAAAAACGTCACTCGGGTGGTGTTTCTAGAGACGGTATTATTATTGATATTTAGACAGAATGTGAACAAGCTCACACAGCTAAGTGGCAGTGGTTTGAAAATGAAGAACACACTGAGCAAATAATGCCTACAAGGTTAACGTATACACTACTACAGCAGTGGATACGGAATATATTATTGCTGCCTGAAAAACGTCACTCGGGTGGTGTTTCTAGAGACGGTATTATTATTGATATTTAGACAGAATGTGAACAAGCTCATACAGCTAGATGGTTGTTGTTTGAAAATGAAGAACACACTGAGCAAATAATGCCTGCAAGTGCACTACTATTGGTGCACTACTATGAAGAACAGCAACAGCACTGTACACGTTAAAGAACAGTAAGATAAGTAAAAGAAAAAAAATATATATGTATATTAAAAAAAATATTTTTCTCGGGTTGGTGCTGCTGAACTACTAGGAGCAGCACAGTAGCACACCAGTCCCACTCCCCAACACTGCTAGACTAATAGCACTGGGCTTATAGTAGCAACTAGCAAAGTAAAAAAACAAAAAAGAAAATAAAAGCAGTCCTTACAAGGACTATTGGGTTATTACAGCAGTCAGCAGATGAGATCAGAAGAGATCAGTGCCCACAGCAGGCAGCTACATACAGAGCACTGCAGTAGAAGGTAGATTACTAGCCAGCAAAGCTACCCTAAAATGTCCCTCAAATCCCTGCAGACTTCTGTCCCTCCAATACAGAGCAGTATCAAGTAGATTACTAGCCAGCAAACTTACTATCAACTGTCCCTCAAAGAAATCAGTGAAATCAGTAACAGCTCTCTCCCTACACTAGCTCTTGCAAGCACACACAGGCAGAATGAAAAAACGCTGCAGGGCTTCAGTTTATATATGGAAGGGGAGTGGTCCAGGGGGTGTGGGGGTGGTCCAGGAGGGAGAGCTTCCTGATTGGCTGCCATGTATCTGCTGGTCTGGGGTGAGAGGTCAAAAAAAAGCGCCAGGTAAGGCGAACCCAAAATGGCGAACGTCGCGCGACGTTCGCGAACATTCGGCGAGCGCGAACAGCCGATGTTCGCGCGAACAAGTTCGCCGGCGAACAGTCCGCGACATCCCTACTGGTGACAAGAAGTATGTGCCTCAATTACCTGGTGGAACGCACTTGCGTTCCATCCAGATTCAGCACGTGCGCACAACTTTCCCCATCGTACAAAAGCTCTGATGTCTATTGAACATCAACATAAGGGGGGTGGGGCGTTATATATGCCGAAAATTGCCTATGAGATTCGCTTCCTATGTTTAATTTCTTCGTATATCCCTCTTAAATCTATTATAGCTTCAAAACAATGTCAATGTGCTAACATGTCTTATGTATAATTCACACTGCTCCTATTGAAGGAGGCGGCTACTATAAATATACAATTCTATTGCCTGGAGACAAAGGAAGCAATCCCATATTTGTGAGTAGCTGGTTTGACAATAATGCTTGTATATATAATCTTGTATGCCCAGCATATTATTTTTTTTAAATAAAAAAAAATGAAAAAAATAAAAAAAGCAAAAAAAGACAAAAAGGACAAAATACAGTCCAAACTTAAAATTTACCGAACCCAGTGAACCCAAACCCCACAGTTGTAAAACATATGCATCTCAAAGACTCGGTACAGGGACCCATGTCCTAATTCAGAGAACAGGCATACCTAACCTAGGAAGTCCCAAAATTGTACATGAAGAATTCAATCCATATATGCAGAAGCCGAGCAAGGACCCAAATTGCAATAGTTATCTGCTCTGTAAAAAACAGGACAAATTTAATAAATCATTCAGGCCAGAGGGAGTCACAATGTTTAAACGAAAAATCCACTCTGACTCCCTACGTAATCCAACCCTCCGGTTGAACTAGTGATCTGGTCAATGCCCATGACACGTAACGACGATACATTGTGATTGTGTTCCCTGCCGTGTTGGACCAAAGGTGTCGATTATTTCCCTAATCTGATCACACTTTTATGTTTGATAAATCTGTCTTTTAAAGTTTATATTGTCTTTCCTACATAATACAGGCCACCACTACATACACCACATATGTGGATTGGCAAGTAATCCTATGTTTAATCTGAAACCTTTGTAAGGTCCTTGGATGGGCAAACAATGTGCCCTGAATCATGCTATTGCAAATAGAACAATTGTAACACTTGTAATTACCAGGTTGTGGATTCTGTAGGAAATGTGGAGTAGAATAATGTGCTTTATTGTTAGCCTTGACTAACATGTCTCTAAGGTTTCTTCCCCTTTTATAGGCCAACATGGGAGTCTCATGACATGATTGGCCAATAATGGCATCAGTTTGAATATGATGCCAATGTTTCTTGACTATATGGGTAATATATTGACTAGCCATTGTATATTTAGTGACAAAAACCTTTCTATCACCTTCTTTTTTGTTCTGTCTAACTACATTCGAAATTACCTTAACGATGGCCTGGTTCAAAATGTTATATCCATAGCCCCGATCGCAAAACCTTTCTGCCATAGAGTGTAAAAAGTTTTCTAGTTCAAGGGGTTCCGAAGTGATCCGCTTAACCCTAGTCATTTGGGAATAGAGGAGTGCTTTGATCATAGAAGGTGGATGAAAACTGTCAGCATGTAGAAGAGTGCTTCTATCTGTGGGTTTACGATAGATGTTAGTCACGAATTTACCTTCATCATATTGGACCAAAACATCAAGGAAAGCAATAGAGGTTTTGCTCCATGCTGCTGTAAATCGTATAGTCGATGGAAGGGAATTCAAATAGTTAACAAAAGAAGTGAGATCCACTTCAATACCCTGCCAAAGAAAAAAGAGAATGTCTATGTAATGATAATAGCATATAATATGTTTCCAAAAGCTGGATTTGTAAATAAATTGTTCCTCATAATCTGCCATATATAGGTTCGCATATGACGGAGCAACACTGCTCCCCATCGCGGTACCCTGCTTTTGTCTGTAAAATATATTTTCAAAGCTGAAGTAATTGTGATCAAGAACATAGCACAAAAGATCAAATATAAATCATGAGGAATATTTGTGTACGAGCTGGAAATATCCATTGTGACCAGAATTAATTGCAGTTCCAACATTGTATCAAGCTCTACTGCTCGCAATTTTGTTAGAAAGTCAAATGAATCTTTGATAAAAGATGGTATTTGAACCACATAGGGTTGTAAGAAGAAATCTACATATTGAGCCAGTGGCTGACATATTGAACCCGAGGCAGAGATGATAGGTCTGCCTGGGGGATTGACTAGGGATTTATGAATTTTAGGTAGAAGATATAAGCAAGGACGACGCGGATAGCTCGCAACTAAAAATTCACTGGTTTTAACGTCAATAATTTCTTTGTCTACGGCTTCTTTAACTTTAAGACTAATCTCCTTTGAATACAATAAGGTGGGATCATTGGATAACTGTTCATAACATGACTCATCTGAAAGTTGTCGAATCTCCTCGGATTTATACTGTGTATAATCCATGATGACTATCCCCCCCGCCCTTATCAGCGCGCCAAAATAATTTCGCTGCGCGACAAATTTTTTTGACGCCCATAGACTTTAATGGGCGTCTGTGACATTTCGCCGGCGGTGAATTTTTTGCGAAACGGGTCAAATTCGCCCATCCCTGTAGGGCATCACTTGATTTGATGGTTTTAGTGATAGACCACACCAGTCAAAAATTAGCCAAAATTAGAACTGAAATCCTTAAAATAGAATTGGAATATAATAAGGTCTCCCCCCAGGATGAGAGAGATATTTTTCACACAGAGATCACTGAAAAATTTGAGTCTTTTAGAATTGATTTACTTGCATTTAAGAAGAAAAAGCTGCTTAAGGTGGTTCAGGACTACAAAACAGATAATGTATATTGTTGGATAAAAGGAGAGACTTTTATCAGGAGGCCACCTAAATTTATACCTAGACACCAAGGAAACAGAACAGAATTACAGGTGGGTGTGTTGGGTAAGGGTCTTAGTTTCGGGTTCAGAAGCTGAGCAACTGACCGCTACAATGTCAACAGTTACGACTATAATTCACATACATGCCACCTACACAAAAAAGATCAGTAAGTACATTTGCCAACAACGTTAGACGGGATGTGGAACAATACATTAAATGTAAACATAAATATCTTACAAATTTAAAACACAAAGAAAGGTCAGCAATTTTGGATTTGTCCAAGGACACCTCCAGAATAGTGAAACCAGCTGATAAGGGCGGGGGGATATACACAGGGATGGGTGAATTTGACCCGTTTTGTTTCGCCAAAAATTTGCCGCCGGTGAAATGTCGCAGACTCCCGTAAAAGTCTATGGGCGTCAAAAAAAAAACGCCGTCTTTTTTTTTTGACGCACGTCTCCATACAAGTCTATGGGCGTTATTTTTTCGGCGAAATGAGACGAAAAAATTCGCCCATCCCTAATTATACACAGTATAAATCCTAGGCGATTCGACAACTTTCAGATGAGTCATGTTATGAACAGTTATCCAATGATCCCACCTTATTATATCCAAAGGAGATTAGTCTTAAAGTTAAAGAAGCCGTAGACAAAGAAATTATTGACGTTAAAACCAGTGAATTTTTAGTTATGAGCTATCCACATCATCCTTGCTTATATCTTCTTCCTAAAATTCATAAATCCCTAGTCAATCCCCCAGGCAGACCTATCATCTCTGCCTTGGGTTCAATATGTCAGCCATTGGCTCAATATGTAGATTTCTTAATACAACCCTATGTGGTTCAAATACCATCTTTTTTTTTTTTAACAATTCTTTTATTGAAACAAACATACATTCAGTTAACACAACTGTTGTAGATACAATGTTTGTTCCTTTTACGATACGTGACATGTAAGCATTTCAGTTTTAACAATAAAACTTAAACAAATAACAATAACATGGTGTCTTTGTCGATCTCCAGATTCTTGTCTTAGTCTTGTCTTGGTTTCACTATTATTATGGTCCCTATGCTTCCCTTGCCATATTTATTAACAAATATTATAATACAGTTCTATCCCGATACATCTGGTAAACCACGGTGTATCTACAACATCCCACAGTGCTGCCATAGGTTCTCAATTTAACACAGTATAAAGACATTGTTATATTCCTGTCCCCCCTGTTTCTCACACATTATCGTCCTCTATGCATGTTAATTGATAAATTCCTCAAAGTAGTAGTGAACCAATAGATAATCCCCTGACACTCCCACATCTCACTAGAATATTATGTACAGATAAAGGATAGCATGAACTCAGTGTGGTCAGTCAGAGAGTCAAGGAGGATCTAGGTCAGGGTCCTCCTCAAGCCACAAGCCCCATATCTTATTAAATTTCTCAGGGCAGCCCCTTTTCATGTATGTAAGTTTATACAACGGTAGGGATTTTACCACTAATTGTTCCCAGTCTTTAACATCGGGTCCATCTCCAGACTTCCATTTAATTGCAATCGCTTTTTTAGCATACATACAGAGTACAGATAGTAAGGTACGATGCGCCTTCCTCGGGGACACGTCGTCCATCTGATTTAATAAAAGTACCCTGGGCTCTAATGGTAAGAAAAGGTCAATTTTAGCTTCAATGAGCTGCACAACTGCCCTCCAGTATGATTTAATCACGGGGCAATCCCACACCATATGAAAAAAGTCCGCCGGGGAATGTCGACATCTGGGGCATTCGGAGCTAATGGCTGGAGTCATTCTATGCAGTCGTTGTGGGGTAAAGTAGACTCTATGTAGGTAGTTAATTTGTGTCATTCTGTCTTTACTACTGATTACTCCTTCAAAGATGGAACTCAGTGATTCTTCCCAATGTTCCTGCGTGATCTCAGGGATGTCCTGCTGCCACTTTGCTCGCAATTTATTGAGAGGGGTACCCTTAACAGTCTGTAATTGTGTATAAAAATATGATAGAGGCTTGCCTAACACCAGTTTATGTATCTCTACCTGTAAGCCATTTAGCGTGATGTCTATCGTGTCACCCTTAAACTGAGTCACAAACGCATGTCTCAATTGCAAATATCTGAAAAACATATTATTCGGTAGAGGATATTTTTCTTTCATTTTTTCTTCAGAGCTTGAAAACCAACAAGTTTACCCTCCTCTGTGATATCTGATATATATTTTATATTATATCTTGCCCAAAGCTGGGGGTCAGGGATCAACTCTAACTGCTTTAGATAGGGGTTACACCACAGCGGGGCAAAGCTGGAGCAGTGAGGTTGTAACTTAGGGTAGTATTGATTAGCCAAACGCCAGGCCTTGAGTGTTTCTTTCATCAGAAGGGAGACCTTAACATTATAAGTAGCACCTCGATAAGGTAGATTTTTTAGTCCTTCAAAGGACCCTGCCAGTTGAGCTTCAAGTATTACAGACGCGTTGGTGTCATCAGATTTGGCCCAATTCCTCACAACTACCAACTGAGATGCCAAATAATAAAAGAAAAGGTTAGGGGCCGCCAAACCTCCCTGCTGGGTCGGGAGTTGCAAAGTGGTGAGAGCTAGTCTAGGAGTAGAATTATTCCAGTACATAAGTGTGAGGCTTTTGAGTTTAGAGAAGATCATGTGGGGAATCATTATTGGGGATTGTCTAAAGATATAAGTCAATTTCGGTAGTATCACCATTTTAAAAAGGTTTATCCTACCAATTAGAGATAGAGGTAAATTAGCCCATACATTTCTTTTCTGTTCCATATATCTTATTTGAGGCAGAATATTAAGTTCGGTGTATTTAGTTAGATCAGCGTGGATCCAAATCCCCAGATATTTGAAGGTGGTCACCCAATTAAGTCCCAAAGTCCTTTGAGGGTTATCCGGTGGGAGAGTATCTATAGGAAAGAGAACTGACTTGGACCAGTTTATCTTGAGTCCAGAATAAGTAGTGTGATCATTTATAATGTTTAGAGCTCGTGTCAGTGCCAGATGGGAGTTAGGCAGGTACAATAGAGTGTCATCAGCATACATTGAAATGACCTCAGTTAGGTTCCCAATCCTGAGCCCTTCAATGTCCCGGGAGGCCCTGATGCGGCAGGCCATAGGTTCCATGGCTAGTGCAAACAAAAACAGGGAAAGGGGGCGGCCCTGCCTGGTGCCTCTGAGGATTGGAAATGGGGTGGATAATTTGTTGTTTGTACGGATTTTCGCTACAGGCAGCTCATATATTGCTCTTATGCATTTAATGTACGTTGGGGGTATACCTACTCTGTTCAACGTGGCCCAGAGATATTCCCATTCGACCGAATCAAAAGCCTTTTCGTTATCCAAAGAGGCAATCAGTCTACTACCTGGATTATCATGTGTAATGGAAATATTCGTGAACAGTCTCCTGATGTTTATATCCGTGGATCGGCCAGTCATAAAGCCTGTCTGGTCCGGAGAGATTAAATGAGATAGTAAGGGCGCTAAGCGGGTTGCCAGGACTTTGGCTAATATTTTTGCATCAGCATTAATGAGTGCTATGGGCCGGTACGAACTACATTCTAGCGGGTCTTTACCTGATTTCAGTAATAAAATTATGAGAGATTCTCTCATCGAGGTTGGCAATGGCGATCCGTTTTGTACCCCATTATATAAGTCTGTCAGGAGAGGTGCAAGTAACTTAACATTTTGTACCACTCCATTGGCAAATCATCGGTACCTGGAGTTTTCCCTGTTGGGAATGAAGCTATAGCAGCCTCAACTTCTGATAGTGTGATATTCTCAGCCAGTGCCATAGAGAGTTGTGGTGCCAGTTTTGGGATATTTATGTAACGTAGATATTCTCTTATTTCTTCTGGAGTAGTGCATATTTTGGGGCTATACAAGTCAGAATAGAAATTCGCAAATCTCTGATTTATTTCTTCTAATGAGGATACTACTGTGCCATCTAATAACCTTACAGCAGTAATTGCCATGGTAGTCCTCTCTTCCTTTGCTAACATTGCCAGTAGCTTCCCGTTTTTATCCCCATGCTCAAAGATATTGCCTTTCTGATAGAGTATGTGTTTTTTAGTGAGCTGTACTTGGGCGAGTTTCAAGGCACTTTGATTAGCTTGCCAACTCTGGAATGATTGGTTTGTAGGACATTTGATATAGGCCTCTTCCTCTACCTGTGCTGTTATCGTTTTTTGGGCCATGTCCACTTGCGCCAATTTTGTTAAAGCTGCAATATTACAGATAAACTCACCCCTGACATTGGCTTTGAGTGCATCCCACTTTACATGTAAGGGAGTTTCGGTGCCATTCACAGCCAAGAAATTTAATATACTGGTGTTGATAATATTGTTTAAATGGGTATGCTTCGCCCAGTAAGGACTCAGCCTCCACACTCTATCCATGGGAGCTTGTGAGTATACAAAAGTAAGTAGCAGGGGGGAATGATCCGAGATGCCTCTAGTAAGCGTCTCAACCGTTTTTACCCATTTATTCATCTCCGGACAACCTAAAGCGAGATCTATTCTGGACATGCTGTTGCAACCAGGGGAGTAACACGTAAATTGCTTGATGTCAAGGTTGCGCAGTCTCCACAGATCCACTAAGTTAATGGCAGAGACCCATCTATTGAAGTGCGCCGAGGAAACTCGAGGGGGATGTAGTTTATCCATTTCCGCATCTGATACTGCATTAAAATCCCCGATAAGGAGAAATGGCGCTATGGGCAAACTCAGCATTTTCCCAGTTACTTCATTAAAAAATTCGGCCGTAGGCGGAGGGGGGGCATATTTGTTCACTATGTTAAATTTTTTGCCATACACATTACCGTGTAGGAGGATAAATCTACCAAGCTTATCAGAAATCACCTTTTCTACCATTAGAGGGCACGTTTTGGCTAATAAAATAGATACTCCCCTAGAGAAAAGGAGGACTGATATATTGAACCAATCTAGGGCTTTTTTAGGGATAACAGTTTAGAACCCACTAGATGGGTCTCTTGAAGAAAAATCATCTGTGGTTTGTACCTTCTGATAAAGTCAAAAACCAGTCTACGTTTTATCCCATCCCCCAAACCCCTAACATTCCACGACATTACACTAATGGAAGCCATCAGTCATACAGATAGAGAGTGTGACGGGATTAGGGGGAGGCACATTGAGAATAAAACTGCACATTGACATGAAAATACAATAGATCATGAATCGTGAGACACCGGAAAAATTAACATTGCTAGCAATACCCACAACTGTAACCCCTACCCAGACCCACCCCACCCACTCCAAAACCTTAGAAGAGTGAGTTTTTTCTTTCCCCATAATAAAAGTAAAATGAACTATGAAGGGAGGTTAGTGGGCACACTTTGTCCTTACTAGGCAGAACCAGATGTCCATGGGCCTGTCGCTTCCGCACAGGGACAAAAGGGTTAGTCAACTACTGTCCTGCATTATGACATATGTTGTAGCATTACCTGTCCGGGGAAGTGTCTGCTTATAGAGTCAGTGGGAAAGTGCCAGGCCATAACTTCCAGAGCGACATAATAAACCTAAGGGTAAGCTTGCGTTGAGCCAGCCAGATGTAATGTAGAAAAGGTCACTGCTCTCTCCTTGGAGACTGTCTGGGTCTCTCCTCTAGCCAATTGAAGACCTCCTCTGGTGTAGTAAAGAAACTGGCCTTGCCTTTGTCTGTTACTCTCAGCCTTGCCGGAAACATCATAGCATATGGAATTTGCCTTTGTCTGAGTTGCAGCTTGGCTTCTGTAAATTTTGCTCTCTGCTTACGAATTTCCGTAGAGAAGTCTGGATAAAGTGATATTCTATGATTCTCAAAAAATATTTCTCCAGCTCTTCTAGCCGCTTGCAAGGCCGAGTCTCTGTCGCGGTAATTCAGAAGGCGGGCAATTAACGGACGTGGAGGGGCCCCCGGTGGCGGCGGTCTTCCCGGCACTCTGTGCGCCCTCTCCACCGTGAGGGCTGTAGAGAAGACTGCTCGGGTAAACGTGTCGGCCAGCCATTTTTCAACAAAATTCTCTGTGGCTGTACCCTCCACCCTCTCAGGGAGGCCCAGTATCCTTATATTATTCCTTCTCAAACGGTTTTCTAAGTCATCAGCCTTTTGTTCAAGCAACGCGACCTGCTTTTCTGTGGTCATTATCCTGTTAGGCTGAGGTGCTGTGTAATCTACCACTTCACTGACCTGTCTTTCCACCTCCCCTGTCCTCTCCCTTAACTTTTGTACATCATGTTTCAGTATGGCTGTCCTGAGTTCGTCTATTTTCCCAACCAGTGCGGTGTGGTTTGAAGTTATAGCCTGCAGGACCTCAGTTAAGGTTGGCTCTAAGGGGGATTGCGTGGGGACAGGGGAGGAGGGTGCAGCTGCAGCAGGCTCTGTGTCTGAATACTCCATTGCGCTGGTAGTAGAGGTGGACATACCTGCTGACATAGGCTGTGGCAGTGGGTCTCTAGCAAAGCGTGCTAGTTTCCCTGCAGCAGCTCCACCCGGGCCCTGCGGGTCCTCCTGAGCCGGGCGCGCCGCACAGCGCCATTTTGATTTGCCATGATGTGGGGAGACACGGAGTGGCGCGCTGTGTGGTTGCGCCGACTTCTCCTAACCATCGGAGGCTCCGGCTGCAAGCTCGGGTACTTTACCCGCCAGGTAATGGTCAGTGGGAGCAGGTGAAACGCAGATTATCTGCAGTATGATCCCCCGTGCGGCGGAGCTTTCAGCCTGCGCTGCCTATCCGGTCTCCATGCAGACCACGCCCCCTCAAATACCATCTTTTATCAAAGATTCATTTGACTTACTGGAGGACACCTCCAGAATAGTGAAACCAGCTGATAAGGGCAGGGGGATAGTCATCATGGATTATACACAGTATAAATCCGTGGCGATTCGACAGCTTTCAGATGAGTCATGTTATGAACTGTTATCCAATGATCCCATCTTATTGTATTCAAAGGAGATTAGTCTTCAAGTTAAAGAAGCTGTAGACAAAGAAATTAGTGACGTTAAAACCAGTGAATTTTTAGTTGTGAGCTATCCGCGTCGTCCTTGCTTATATCTTCTACCTAAAATTCATAAGTCCCTAGTCAATCCCCCAGGCAGACCTATCATCTCTGCCTCGGGTTCAATATGTAGATTTCTTCTTACAACCCTATGTGGTTCAAATACCATCTTTTATCAAAGATTCATTTGACTTTCTAACAAAATTGCGAGCAGTAGAGATTGATACAATGTTGGAACTGCAAGTAATTCTGGTTCACAATGGATATTTCCAGCTTGTACACACGTATTCCTCATGATTTATATTTGATCTTTTGTGCTATGTTCTTGATCACAATTACTTCAGCTTTGAAAATATATTTTACAGACAAAAGCAGGGTACTGCAATGGGGAGCAGTGTTGCTCCGCCATATGCGAACCTATATATGGCAGATTATGAGGAACAATTTATTTACAAATCCAGCTTTTGGAAGCATGTTATATGCTATTATTGTTACATAGACAATCTCTTTTTTCTTTGGCAGGGTAATGAAGTGGATCTCACTTCTTTTGTTACTATTTGAATTCCCTTCCATCGACCATACAATTTACAGCAGCATGGAGCAAAACCTCTACTGCTTTCCTTGATGTTTTGGTCCAATATAATGAAGGTAAATTCGTGACTAACATCTATCTTAAACCCACAGATAGAAACACTCTTCTACATGCTGACAGTTTTCATCCACCTTCTATGATCAAAGCACTCCTCTATTCCCAAATGGCTAGGGTTAAGCGCATCACTTCAGAACCCCTTGAACTAGAAAACTCTTTACACTCTATGGCAGAAAGGTTTCGCGATCGGGGCTATGGAGATGACCTTTTGAACCAGGTCATCGTTAAGGTAAATTCGAATGTAGTTAGACAGAACAAAAAAGAAGGTGATAGAAAGGTTTTTGTCACTATATATATTACCCATATAATCAAGAAACATTGGCATCATATTCAAACTGATGCCATTATTGGCCAATCATGTCATGAGACTCCCATGTTGGCCTATAAAAGGGAAGAAACCTTAGGGACATGTTAGCCAAAGCTAACAATAAAGCACATTATTCTATTCCACATTTCCTACAGAATCCACAATCTGGTAATTACAAGTGTTACAATTGTTCTATTTGCAATAGCATGATTCAGGGCACATCGTTTGCCTCAACCAAGGACCTTACAAAGGTTTCAGATTAAACATAGGATTACATATGTGGTGTATGTAGTGGTTTGTCCGTGTGGCCTGTATTATGTAGGCAAGACAATACAAAAGTTAAAAAACAGGTTTATAAAACATAAGTGTGTGATCAGATTAGGGAAAGAATCGACACCTTTGGTACAACACTGCAGGGAACAAAATCACAATGCATTGCCGTTATGTATCATGGGCATTGACCAGATCACAAATTCAACCGGAGGGTTGGATAAAAACACGTTGTTATCACATAGGGAGTCAGAGTGGATTATTTGTTTAAACACTGTGACTCCCTCTGGCCTGAATGATTTATTAAATTTGTCCTGTTTTTTTTCAGAGCAGATAACTATTGCAAATTGGGTACTTGCTCGGCTTCTGCATATTTGGATTGGATTCTTCATATACAATTTTGGGACTTCCTAGGCTAGGTATGCCTGTTCTCTGGATTAGGACATGGGTCCCTCTACCGAGTCTTTGAGATGCATATGTTTTACAATTGTGGGGTTTGGGTTCACTGGGTTCAGTAAATGTTAAGTTTGGACTGTATTTTGTCCTTTTTGTCTTTTTTTGCTTTTTTTGTTTTTCTATAAAAAAATATTTTTGTTTTATTCTTTTCCTTTTTTTATTTTTTTCATTATTTTTACTTTTTTCTTTCAGATAATATGCTGGACATACAAGATTATATATACAAGCATTATTGTCAAACCAGCTACTCACAAATGTGGGATTGCTTCCTTTGTCTCCAGGCAATAGAATTGTATATTTATAGTAGTCGCCTCCTTCAATAGGGGCAGTGTGAATTATACATAAGACATGTTAGCACATTGACATTCTTTTGAAGATATAATAGATTTAAGAGGGATATACTAAGAAATTAGACATAGGAAGCGTGTCTCATAGGCAATTCATATGTAGCGCCCCCACCCCCCTTATGTTGATGTTCAATAGACGTCAGTGCTTTTGTAGGATGGGGAAAGTTGTGCGCATACGCTGAATCTGGATGGAACGCAAGTGCGCTCCACCTGGTAATTGAGGCGCATACTGCTCATCACCAGCCTATATTATGTGGAAATTACGTCACTCGCTGAAATACTCACTGAAATACTCGCGTTTGTGGGGAAGAAGCTAGTTTTCTAAGGTATTTAAACTGTCAACTACTTACAATCGTTCTGCCTTTTTATCCTTTTTTGTATTTGTACAATATTTGGCCCCTGATGAAGACCACCTCGTGGTTGAAACGCGTAGGGCGACCTGCTATTATGTAAGTGAAAAAAAATATATTTTTTGTAACTTTATTCAAGACTGAGTGTGCAATCCTTACTTTTTTTAAAGCTTTATCATTGAACTATAAGTGGCCTGTCTGTATTTCCTCATACTAGACTTTTCACTGGGTCTGTTCCTGGTTGTAATATTGATACAATTTAGAAACTAGCCTCAAAGTTGGAGCATTGATATTTAGCCAACCATAAAAGCATCATTCACCCGATTCAATTTCAATACGGAAACATTTATGAAAATAATGTCTATAATTTTGCCAGAAGTGACACAATCCAAGTTAAGCAGGTCGAGTTAATCCTTCACAGAAAAAAGCAGGGTGTACATGCATTTACTTTGCATACTGTATGTGTGGTCTTAAAGTACATATTGCTGAAATTGTTAAGCCAAAATTAATATACATATGTGCAGCTACTGGAAAAGTGGCAGAGAAGCATGTCAAGAATGAAATGGGGCTTAAAAAGAACAAATTTGCTGCTAGAAGGAACTTAAAAATGATCCCAGTGTGGCTACATTGTATGTATATAGGGCACACTGTACACATGAACAGTTACGTAAGTATTTTAAGTCCATACTGGAACTACTTCCATGTGTCATGCTTTCAGGAACCAGGAAAATCCTTTCATGAGGTAAACTCAACTACAAGATATGATCCTCTGCAAATTTAATTAGCATACATTGTTAAGCTTATCATACAGGGGCTGACAATGGCCAATGACTTGGTCACTTCAGAGAGTCAGCAGCCTTTTGGGAAAAACCATGGACTCTCCAAATGGGTTTTGTTTGCAGGTCAATTTTTAGTCTGGGACCTGGCTCAATCTTTAACTGCATCAGATGGGGCATAAACCATATGATTCTGTTCTGTAAATTTTCTGTTCTTACATTGCAACATTAGTGGCCGGAAAGCTTTAATTAACAACATTATTAATCCTTAGCTCTTCCTCAATGGTGTATTGAGTGCCTTTTGAACCTAAAACATTTATTCCCTTAAAGGAAAACTATACCCCCAAAATGAATACTTAAGCAACAGATAGTTTATATCAAATTGAATGACATATTAAAGAATCTTACCAAACTGGAATATATTTTTACATAAATATTGCCCTTTTACATCTCTTGCCTTGAACCACCATTTCGTGACTCTATCTGTGCTGCCTCAGAGATCACCTGACCAGAAATACTACAACACTAACTGTAACAGGAAGAAGTGTTGAAGCAAAAGGCAGAACTCTGTCTATTAATTGGCTCATGTGACCTTACATGTGGTTTGTATGTGTGCACATGAATCTTACGATCTCAGGGGGCGGCCCTTATTTTTTAAAATGGCAATTTTCTATTTATGATTACCCAATGGCACATACTACTAAAAAAGTATATTATTATGATAATGGTTCATTTACATGAAGCAGGGTTTTACACATGAGCTGTTTTACTCAGTATCTTTTAATAGAGACCTACATTGTTTGGGGGGTATAGTTTTCCTTTAAGGGGTTATTTATGATGACAACCACAGTATGCAAAGAACAATTTCGAGCATGTCACCATGCCACAATGCAGCATTTCCCCCCACAATTCCAGAGTGACTAAGGCTGTGGGGTGGTGATGTGTCTGACTCAATTGTGGCAATATGGTAAAATAAGTGCAACTGTTCTTCGATGCATATCAAATACCGAGGTTAATAAGTATAAAAACACTCTAGGGATGTATATCTAATACAATTTGTACTTTAAGGCAACATATACAGTTAGGTCCATAAATATTTGGGGGAGACAACTTTTTTCCAATTTTGTTCTGTACATTACCACAATGAATTTTAAATGAAACAACTCAGATGCAGTAGAACTGCAGACTTTCAGCTTTAATTCAGTGGGTTGAACAAAAAGATAAAAATGTGAGGAACTAAAACCTTTTTTTTAACACAATCACTATTTCAGGGGCTCAAAAGTAATTGGACAATTGACTCAAAGCTATTTCATGGGCAGGTGTGGGCAATTCCTTCATTATGTCATTATCAATTAAGCAGATAAAAGGCCTGGAGTTGATTTGAAAGGGGTGCTTGTATGTGGAGGATTTTGCTGTGAACAGATAACATGCTGTCAAAGGAGCTCTCCATTCAGGTGAAGCAAGCCATCCTTATACTGCAAAAACAGAAAAAAAAATCAGAGAAATTGCTACAATATTATAAGTGGCAAAATCTAGAGCTTGGTACATCCTGAGAAAGAAAGAAAGAAAGAAAGAAAGAAAGAAAGAAAGAAAGAAAGAAAGAAAGAAAGAAAGAAAGAAAGAAAGAAAGAAAGAAAGAAAGAAAGAAAGAAAGAAAGAAAGAAAGAAAGAAAGAAAGAAAGAAAGAAAGAAAGAAAGAAAGAAAGAAAGCACTGTTGAACTCAGCAACGCAAAAAGACCTGGAGGTTCTCGGAAGACATCATCATCATCATTTATTTATATAACGCCGACAAGATACGCGGTGCTTTACCTTAGTTATAACAAACAGGGAATAAATGGTGGATAACAAACAAGGGTTACAGAGTACAATATGATTATAGGGCCCTACAAATTAAAGTTTACAAACTAAAGGTTTGGGTACAATTGAGACATTAGGATTTTAGAAATAATTTTGTGATTTATGATACATCAATGATTGATTAATTAAGATACATTGAATAAGCTTCTTTAATCAGGTGGGTCTTTAAGGAGCGCTTGAAAGTTTGGAAAGAAGGAGAAAGTCTGTGAGGCATAGAGTTCCAGAGAAAAGCAGAAGCCCGAGAGAAGTCTTGTAGACGAGAATGGACAGAAGTGATGAGACGAGAAGCGATGTGAAGATCAGTGTTGGATGATCAGTGGTGGATGATCTCCATCACCCATTTCACCCCTTCACAACAGCAAAACAGGTGAACAACACTCTCCAGGAGGTAGGCATATCGATATCCAAGTCTACCATAAAGAAAAGACTGCATGAAAGTAAATACAGAGGGTGAACGGCAAGGTGCAAGCCACTCATAAGCATCAGAATAGAAAGGTTGGATTGGACTTTGCTAAAAAAAAACATCTAAAAAAGCCAGCGCAGTTCTGGAATAACATTCTTTGGACAGATGAAACCAAGATCAACCTCTACCAGATTTATGGCAAGAAAAAAGTATGGAAAGGATATGGAACAGTTCATGATCCAAAGCATATGTGATGGCTTGGACATGCATGGCTGCCAGTGGCACTGGGATACTAGTGTTTATCGATGATGTGACATGGGACAGAAGCAGCTGAATGAATTCTGACATGTTCAGAGATATACAGTACTGTCTGTTTAAATCCAACTAAATACAATCAAATTAATTGGGAGGCATTTCATAATACAGATGGACAATATCTCAAAACATACAGCCAAAGCAACCCAGGATTTTATTAAAGCAAATAAGTGGAATACTCTTGAATGGCCAAGTTAGTCACCTGAACCCAATTCAATTCACTTGTTGAAGACTACATTTCAGACAGAAAGGCCCATAAACAAACAACAACTGAAAGCCGCTGTAGTAATGGCCTGACAGAACATTAAAGGAATTGTTCAGTGTAAAAATAAAAACTGGCTAAATAGATAGCCTGTGCAAAATAAAAAAATGTTTCTAATATAGTTAGTTAGCCAAAAATGCAATGTATAAAGGCTGGAGTGATTTGATGTATAACAAGTCAGTCAGAACCTGCTTTTCAGCTCTCTTTGTTTACACAGACTGGTTACCCTGGTTACCAGGCAGTAACCAATCAGAGACTTGAGGGGGGGCCACATGGGTCATATCTGTTGCTTTTGAATCTGAGCTGAATGCTGAGGATCAATTACAAACTCACTGAACAGAAATGTACCATGTGGCCCCCCTTCAAGTCGCTGACTAACTCAGAGTTATAGAGCTGAAAAGCAGGAAGTTGTATTTTGGCTGTTTTATTAGACATCTGTTCACTCCAGCCTTTATATATTACATTTTTGGCTAACTAACTATATTAGAAACATTTTTTATTTTGCACATCTATTTACCCAGTTTTTATTTTCACACTGAACTATTCCTTTAAAAAGGAGGAAACACAGAATCTGGTGATGTCCATGAGTTCAAGACTTCAGGCTGTCATTGCCAGCAAAGGGTTTTCAACCAAGTATTAGAAATGAACATTTTATTTTCAGTTTTTTAATTTGTCAATTTACTTTTGAGCCCCTGAAAGTGATTGTGTTAAAAAAAGGTTTAGTTCCTCAAATTTTTATCCAATATTTTTGTTCAACCCACTGAATTAAAGCTAAAAGTCTCTCATTGAACTGTGGCATGCGTGACAATGCTTATGCATCGTATATGCTAGTTCTAAATAGCATATTTATATATATTTATAAGTGTTAGAGATAAATACCCTGTTGTTAATCATTCTGAAGGTGCCAGATTCTATCAGATTTATTCAGACTTATTAAGGTACTTTATTGATGTATACTTCCTTATGTGTCATTGGTACAATGTTTTTTACTTTCCTGTCAAGGCCAGGAATAGGAAAAAATCAACATCTAGTCTGTGTGAGTCATCCTTACCAGACTATTATATGACAATTAATGTGGGGAGTTCAAAGAAGGAATCCCACAGGGTAGATCAGGTCTTAGCAACAACAAGCAAGCTGATCATTGCTTTAATTTAGTAATCTTTTGGAGACTTTGGACACAAAGTGGCGTTTCCAAGCAGGGACTCCATTGCATACCTCCCAACATTTGAAAAATTGAAAGAGAGGCAAAAACTTGTGCCCCCATTTCATGGCCAAACCCCATATTTTTTTTACAAAATACGGCAGGCTATCAGAGTTTGAACATATTTCTGGGAGTTTTTTTTTTTAACAATTATTTTTATTGAAAATTTTCTAGTGCACATACAACAATGTTCATGCTCAATAAACATTGACATGTTCAGATAATAGTGTCCTTCAATCATTGACATTCATTTTACAGATTTCAAAGCATAAGATGGGTATGCATTGAAAAAATAACTCAGGTATAACTTGTCAATGCATATGCAGGGTTTCACCTTTAGCCATGAACTTACATACATTGTTTATCCGCCTGTATATGCACTTAATATCCCTGACGTATTTCCCCCAACCTAACCCTAACTGGCTGCCAACCATAACCCAAACCAAGAGGTATATTAAGTAAATTTATACTTACCGTAATTTACTTTTCCCTTAGTCCCTTAGGCAGCACCATGAGATTTATTTTGCTTTCCCTTACATGTAGGACAAGTGAGAAAAAAAGAGTTAATTCTCCCCACCCATAAATACCAGCTACTCAAAACCCCCTCTAGTGTTTTTTTTTTTTTGTTTTTTTTTTAATAAGACACACAGACCAATGCTTAAGTCTTTTATTAGGGCGGGTAATTTATTGCTGCCTAAGGGACTAAGGGAAAAGTAAATTACGGTAAGTATAAATTTACTTATTCCCTTACGTCCCCTACGGCAGCACCATGAGAGTTAGCGAGTAACAAGGGAGGGTATCTTCATATCGCCTTCTGTAGTATGCTACTGCCATAGGAAGCTTCCTGTGAAGCCGAGATGTCTACCCTGTAGTGCTGGATGAAAGTATTTGGATCACTCCAGGTTGCCGCTCTACATATCTGATCCAAGGATACATTGGCTGCCTCTGCCCATGAAGCAGAAATTTTCCTAGTAGAGTGTGCCCTGACAGGGAATGGAGGATTGAGATTATCCTTAATGTAGGCCGTCTGGATAGTCTCTCTAATCCAACGCGCTAATGACGGTTTCGAGCTCTTTAGCCCCTTGTTTCTTCCGCAAAAACTGATGAATAGACTTTCAGATAATCTAAATTCTTCTGTACTTCTTAGGTAGGCTTTCAGAATTCTGCCTACATCCAAAAGGGCCAGTTGAGAGCTGTGGCCTTGGGCTTCCTGAACATTTGGTAGAACAATCTCCTGATTGATATTATATGTATTGACAACCTTAGGTCTGAAATTAGGAAGGGTTCTCAAGACAACACGGTCTGGAAGGAATGTCAAGTAAGGCTCCTTTATTGATAAAGCCTGGATTTCCCCAACTCTTCTAGCTGAAGTAATGGCTACTAAAAATAAAGTCTTGAAAGATAGACACTTAATGGATGTATTTTCCAGGGGTTCATAAGGTGCTTCACATAATTTCTTCAACACCCGAGGTAGGTCCCAAATAGGAGAGGATTGAATGATTCTAGGCCTGATCTTTGAAATAGCCTTGACAAATCTTTTAAGAAGCGGTAGAGTGGACAAAGATCTATTTTGGAGAGCAGATAAAGCAGAGATCTGCGCTTTGATAGTATTTACCGATAACCCTTTATCAAAACCTTCTTGAAGAAATTTTAACAACACCGGCACAGAAGGTTGAGTCTCCGAAATCTGTTTTCTCTTGCACCAGTCTCTGAATCTTTTCCAGACTCTAGAATAGGACTTGATAGTAGAAGCTTTTCTGGATTGAATAAGTATGTCTACTACTTCTTTAGAGAGTCCTTCCGACTCTAAAATGGACCTGTCAGTCTCCAAGCTGTCATCTTCAATCTCGCAAGATGCTGATATGCCAGAGGCCCCTGGGTCAATAGCTCTGGAAAGTGTGGAAGAATCCAATACTGTCCTCTGGACATTCTCATTAACAGAGAGAACCAACTCCTCCGAGGCCAAAATGGGGTTAAGAGAATTGTCTGCACTCTCTCCAATCTGATCTTCTGTAAAACCTTGGGAATCATAGGTATTGGGGGAAAGATGTAAACTAGTTGGAATTTCCACCTGATTGACATGGCGTCTATATAATCCGGACGATCTAGTCTGTTTAAGGAGCAAAACCTCTGTGTTTTGCGATTCTTCCTGTTGGCCATGAGATCTATCTCTGGCATTCCCCATCGATCTGTAATTCTCCAGAATATGTGTTGATCTAGGGACCATTCCCCTGGAGCAATCCTCTTCCGGCTGAGATGATCCGCTATGAAATTCTCCTTTCCTTTTATGTGCACCGCCATCAGACGAGGACTGTGTCTCTCTGTCCAATTCAAGATCTTGAATAGCTCCTGATTCAACAAGGGAACTCTGGTCCCCCCCTGCTTGTTCAAGTAAGCCACTGTGGTGGAATTGTCTGAAAGAATCTTTATGCTTTTGCCTTTTAGTTGTCTAATTTGAGGACATGGAGCTTTCCATTGGATCCCAAATGCCCTGTGCCGTTAGATGGCTCAGATGGGCTCCCCATCCCCATTGAGAGGCATCCGTAGTTAGCACTATCCATTCCGGCTGTTGAAAAGATAGACCCTGTACTAGGTGATTCTCCTGAAGCCACCATTCCAACCTGGATTGCGTCTCTGCGCTGAGACATATCTTCATATCTATGGAGGAAACTTTCCGATTCCAACTCATAAGTATCTCTGTTTGTAAAGGTCTCATGTGTAACTTCGCCCAAGCGACAGCCTCTATTGATGCCGTCATGAGACCTAGGACTCTCATTAAGCCTCTGATTGTCGAAAGAGGGTTTCTGATTATCTCTTGAACAGCTTCCCTCAAACTGTAAATCTTGTCCTGGGGAAGATATAACTTCATTTCCGCAGATTTGATGATGAGTCCCAAAAATTGTATTGCTCTGGATGGTTCTAGGGTTGATTTGTCCCAATTTATTATCCATCCTAGATACTGAAGCAGCTCGATGGTTCTGTTTAAATGCTTCTTTAACAGCGCTGCTGACACTGCTGTAATCAGCCAGTCGTCTAGATAAGGTATAAGTGTTATCCCTTCTTCTCTTAGAACTGCTGCTATCGAGGTCACAACCTTGGTGAACACCCGAGGTGCCGTTGTTATCCCAAAAGGAAGAACTCTGAACTGATAATGGTGCAGAACTCCTTTGATGAACACAGCAATCCGAAGAAATTTCTTGTGAGCATGAAAAATTGGAATATGCAGATAAGCATCTTTGAGATCCAAAGAAGCCATATAGTCGCCTCTGTCTAGTATGTTTATCACCGACTTGATGGTTTCCATACGGAAAGTCTTCTTGTGGATGAACTGATTTACTTGTCTTAAGTCTACAATTGTTCTGAAAGTCCCATTTGGCTTGGGGACTAAAAAGACCTTTGAATAGGTTCCTCGATGAATCTCCAGTGGAGGCACTGGTTCGAGAACTCTGGCTGAAACAAATTCTGTGATGGCCTGCTCGAGAGCCAGCTGTTTGTTTGGAGAATCTAAGGGAGTAAGAATAAACCTCTGAGGAGGTAGACTCAGAAATTCTATTCTGTAGCCTTCTGCAATTAATTGGAGTATCCATGCGTCTGCAATGGTTTCTTTCCATTCTGGAAAGAAAAAAATTAATCTGCCCCCTACCGGCAGTGAACTTCTGGCGTCAGAAGGATGGCCTTTTCTTTGGTGGGAGGGTTTTCCCAAATCCTCTCTCACCTCTGGAAGAATTGAATGCTCTATTGGGCCGAAAGGAATTTGTATCGTTCCTTCTTCTGTCTCTTTGAAAGTAGTTATCTCTTTTAGGTGATGTTCTTCTATTCCGGAAAAAGGAATTTTTGTTCCTTCTTGATTGGTTTTCCTGAGGAAGACGCTTATTCTTAGAGCCTGACAAAGATTCCAAAAGTTTATCCAGCTCTGATCCAAAGAGACGACCTGGTTCAAATGCCATGGCACATAAGCTGTTTTTGGATACTGAATCAGCTGACCAGGTTCTTAGCCATAAAGCTCTTCTGGATGCTGTAGATAAAGCCATAGTTTTCGCAGCTAGCTTAATACTTTCAATGGATGAGTCACACAAGAACTCAACTGCCATATTGACCTTTTCCAGAGATTCCAGAAGCTCCTCACGGGATATGTTGTTGTTGATATCCTCCGTGAATTGTTTAAGCCAATGCCTGGTTGATCTAGCCACTGCCGAGGCTGCCAAGGCTGGCTTACAAATAGCTGTACCCGTATTATAAACTCTTTTAAGTAAGGACTCCATCTTGCGATCCATAGGATCCTTTAATCCTGAACCATCTTCCACAGGAATGAGTGTTTTATTAGACAGTCTGGCAATGGCTACATCTACTTTCGGAGGAGTCCCCCAGGACTGTATCTCCTCTTCCTGAATGGGAAACAAAAGCTTTTGTCTTTTTGTTATAGACGGAGGCTTTTCAGGATTTTTCCACTCTCTAGTCATTAAATCTTTCATGACTGGGTGAACCGGAAAATTTTTAGATTTCTTAGCTACATGTGAAGTGGTTGCCTGCGAATCCTCGCTTTCCAGAGATTCCATCGTTAACCTTACTCTCCTGATCAATTTCGCAGTGCTTTCCACCGGAAACAAGGCTAAGATTTCTTCCTCATCCGAGGATGAATCCTGAGTTGATCCGTCTAAAGATATAGGATTAACTATTGTAGGAGAATTCACAATATCATCCGCACTAGGGACTAGACCAGGTTGCAACTGGTTAAACATATCCTTCATAGTTGATTTTATAAACTCCTTAATCCACGAAGAAGAAGCTTCAGGAAGTGCTTCAACATCCTTGTGAGCCAAATAGGACAGACAGTCCTTACAAAACCTTTTCCCATAGTCATCTGGGAGAAGCGTGTCACATGCTCTACACTGCAGATGCTTTGACTTCCTGTGTCTTTTGACAGGTGGTGGCTCTAGGGTAGACATCTTAGTGCTGAATAAGGAGGCTGCAACCCAGGCAGCAACGTCTAAGCAGCAGGCTGATCACACTCCTATGCAAGGGGAGCGTCTGAACACAGCGTGATTAGCTTTAAAGATCCTCTGGTGCGAACTTCAGCACACCTGATCCGCATCATCAGTGTAAACATCTCTTAACCAATCACGTCAACTCTAAGTTGCGTGTCATAGGTTATCGTCGCCATTTTGTTTATGGGCAACCCTCGGCTGCACAGTCTATTGCGGCGACGGCAAAACCTAAGAGGCCACTCGCACCTCCGACTGAAAGACCCCTTGGGTAATGCAGTCTACGGTCTTCAAGTCCCCTAGGGACCTGGCATCTTTAACCTAGGAAAAAACCAGAAAGAACGTTAATATGGCATCCACCTTTACGCGGATAATACACTCACCTGCCTACGAAGGTAGGACAAAAAAACACTAGAGGGGGTTTTGAGTAGCTGGTATTTATGGGTGGGGAGAATTAACTCTTTTTTTCTCACTTGTCCTACATGTAAGGGAAAGCAAAATAAATCTCATGGTGCTGCCGTAGGGGACGTAAGGGAATACTATAATTTACCTGTGGAAATATCATAGAAATATCTACAGCTCACATCTTTACTCAAGCATTACATCCACTTGAATCTACTCATCTCCCTGCTTCTATGGGAGATGGGATTGTCCACCCAATCATTCCATATAGCATCAAACTTAGCCAGGCAACCTCTTTTTAAGTACATTAGTTTGTACATGGGAATATTGTTATTAACCATAGTGATCCATTGCTTATTTGTGGTGCTGCAGTATCCTTCCAGTTAATAGCTATCAATTTTTTAGCATAAATAAATAGATAGGAGACTTCTAATTTTTCGTATAGGGGTTGTACTTTCCACATAATTAAGCAGAATAGGTATAGGGTCTAGAAGTATAGGAATAGAGGAAACCTCCATACATTCTTCTACAATCTCTTTCCAAAATGTTTGGAGCTTGCGGCAGGACCAGACCATATGCATAAAATTAGCTGGTGTATGATGACATTTAGGGCACTCATCAGGAATAATGTTACATAGTTACATAGTTAAATTGGGTTGAAAAAAGACAAAGTCCATCAAGTTCAACCCCTCCAAATGAAAACCCATCATCCATACACACACCCCTCCCTACTTTTAATTAAAATTCTTTATACCCATACCTATACTAACTATAGAGTTTAGTATCACAATAGCCTTGGATATTATGTCTGTCCAAAAAATCATCCAAGCCATTCTTAAAGGCATTAACTGAATCAGCCATCACAACATCACCCGGCAGTGCATTCCACAACCTCACTGTCCTGACTGTGAAGAACCCTCTACGTTGCTTCAAATGAAAGTTCTTTTCTTCTAGTCTAAAGGGGTGGCCTCTGGTACGGTGATCCACTTTATGGGTAAAAAGGTCCCCTGCCATTTGTCTATAATGTCCTCTAATGTACTTGTAAAGTGTAATCATGTCCCCTCGCAAGCGCCTTTTTTCCAGAGAAAACAACCCCAACCTTGACAGTCTACCCTCATAATTTAAGTCTTCCGTCCCTCTAACCAATTTAGTTGCACGTCTCTGCACTCTCTCCAGCTCATTTATATCCCTCTTAAGGACTGGAGTCCAAAACTGAACTGCATACTCCAGATGAGGCCTCACCAAGGACCTATAAAGAGGCATAATTATGTTTTCATCCCTTGAGTTAATGCCCTTTTTTATGCAAGACAGAACTTTATTTGCTTTAGTAGCCACAGAATGACACTGCCCAGAATTAGACAACGTGTTATCTACAAAGACCCCTAGATCCTTTTCATTTAAGGAAACTCCCAACACACTGCCATTTAGTGTATAACTTGCATTTATATTATTTTTGCCAAAGTGCATAACCTTGCATTTATCAACGTTGAACCTCATTTTCCAGTTTGCTGCCCAGTTTTCCAGTTTAGACAGATCACTTTGCAAAGTGGCAGCATCCTGCATGGAACCTATAGTTCTGCACAATTTAGTATCATCTGCAAAAATAGAAACAGTACTTTCAATGCCCACCTCCAGGTCATTAATAAACAAGTTGAAAAGCAAGGGACCTAGTACAGAGCCCTGCGGTACTCCACTAACAACACTGGTCCAATTAGAAAATGTTCCATTTACCACCACTCTTTGTAGTCTATCTTTTAGCCAGTTCTCTATCCAGGTACAAATACTATGTTCCAGGCCAACATTCCTTAATTTAACCAGTAACCTTTTGTGTGGCACTGTATCAAATGCTTTAGCAAAGTCTAAGTAAATCACATCCACTGCCATCCCAGAATCGAGGTCTCTACTTACATTCTCGTAAAAAGAAATTAAGTTAGTCTGGCAAGATCTATTACGCATAAAACCATGCTGGCACAAACTCATAGTATTATGATTTGCTATGAAGTCCAGTATCTTATCCTTTATTAACCCTTCGAAAAGCTTTCCTAATACTGACGTCAGACTAACTGGCCTATAGTTTTGAGGCTGAGAACGGGATCCTTTTTTGAATAGAGGCACCACATTAGCAATTCGCCAGTCTCTCGGCACAATGCCAGATCTCAATGAATCCTGAAAAATTAAGTAAAGAGGTTTGGCAATCACAGAGCTAAGCTCGCTAATTACCCTGGGATGAATACCATCTGGCCCTGGACCTTTGTTAATCTTAACATGTTCAAGTCTCTTTTGAATTTCTTCATGTGTGAACCATGCATCATTAGTTGTATTACTATAATTGGGAGTGTTAAGAAGGAAACCTTCACTTACTGGTTCTTCATTTGTGTACACAGATGAAAAATACGAGCTCAGAATCTGCGCTTTTATTTTGTTTTCATCAACCAGCTGACCCCCCTCTGATAGTAAGGGTCCCACCCCTTCCTGCTTCATTTTTTTACTATTGACATATTTAAAAAATAATTTTGGATTTTTTTTACTGCTTGCTGCAATATCCTTTTCTATAGCAATTTTAGCTTGCCTTATAGCTTCTTTGCATGATTTATTGGCCTCCTTGTACCTTATAAATGTTTCGGCTGTACCAGCTAACTTGAAAGCCTTAAAAGCACGTCTTTTCTTACCCACCTCAACACCAACACTTCTATTGAACCAAAAAGGTTTTGCTTTGCAACGACGTTCCTTGCTTACAAGTGGAATATACTGACAAGTATATTTATTAAGCAGCATTTTAAAGACTTCCCATTTTTGTTCTGTGTTTAACCCTGTGAAAAGCATTTCCCACTTAATATGTTGCAGAGATGCCCTTATACTGTCAAAGTTTGCACGTCTGAAATTTAGTGTTTTAGTTACTCCCTTATAGAATTGCTTCTGCAACAGAATCTCAAAGGAGACCATGTTATGATCACTATTCCCTAAATGCTCACCCACACAAATGTTAGAGATGAGTTCAGTATTGTTAGTTATTACAAGGTCCAAAAGAGAGTTATTCCTAGTAGGTTCTTGAACGAGCTGGAATAAAAAGTTGTCATTCAGCATATTTACAAACCTACTAGCTTTTTCTGTCTTAGCAACCCCATTACCCCAGTCAATGTCTGGATAATTGAAGTCACCCATAGCAACAACTTGACCCAGCTGTGAAGCCGCTTGTATCTGCAAGAGTAGCTCGGCTTCATACTCGACACTTATACGAGGTGGTTTATAGCATACACCAATGATAATTCTTTTTGTTACCTTTTGCCCAGTCGAAATCTCTACCCAGAGTGATTCTACACCCTCACCAGTGCCAGCTATTTTTATTTCTTTAGCGCATGGCTTTAATTCAGGCTTTACATACAAACACACTCCTCCACCCTTTTTAATCCCTCTATCCCTCCTAAAAAGGGTGTAACCATTTAAATTCACAATCCAGTCACATGTTTCATCCCACCAGGTCTCAGTGATACCAATTATATCATAATTTTTAGAGCATGCAATTAATTCTAGGTCTCCCATTTTACCTGACAAACTCCGTGCATTTGCCAGCATACAGCGGAGGTTATTACTTTTACTTTTGAAATGTGCATTACTTGGTAAAGAATTATACGTTAAGTTAGTATTATTCTGTTTTCCTTGTAACAGAGGGACCTCCTTTGCTGGTAAACTGTATGCCCCCCTCACTCCTCCCCCATGACCCCTTACTAACCCCACTGCCCCGTCTACACTAGCTTCCCCATAATCCTTTCTCTCACCCACCCCCCCTTGCCTAGTTTAAACACTCCTCCAACCTCTTAGCCATTCTTTCCCCTAGCACCGCGGACCCCCTTCCATTGAGGTGCAAACCGTCACGGCTGTATAAGTTGTACCCCAACGAAAAGTCAGCCCAGTGCTCTATGAACCCAAACCCTTCCTTCCTGCACCAAGACTTTAGCCACGCATTAAGCTCCCTAAGCTCCCGCTGTTTTCCTAAACTTGCACGTGGCACAGGCAAAATTTCAGAAAAGATTACATTGGAAGACCTTTCCTTGATCTTAGAGCCTAGATCCCTGAAATCATTCTTTAAGGTCTTCCATCTACCATTTATTTTGTCATTAGTACCGATATGTACTAAGACAGCTGGGTCGTGCCCAGCCCCACCCAATAATTTGTCTATCCGATCAACCACATGCCGAACCCTGGCACCAGGTAGACAGCAAACTGTTCGGTTGTAGCGATCCAGACGACAAATTACCCTATCCACTTTCCTAATAATTGAGTCCCCTACAACCACAATCTGCTTAGGCCTGACTCTACTCTCCCCCCCACCACTACTAGAGAAACTGGTCTCCCGGCTGTTAGAGAGATCAGCCCCATCTAGAATTGCCAATCCAGAGTTCATACTCCCATCATCTTCACACAATCTGGCAAATTTGTTGCGATGTATAATCTCCGGATCAGCCTCCATTTTCCTTTTGCCCACCTTAGATTTTCTAACTGTCACCCAGCTAGCTGCCTCAACATCCTGCTGCTGTTCTGTTCCCCCCAAACTATCTGACCCCGCTAGGTCCTGCTCAGTGAGCAAAAGACTCCTTTCAAGATTGTCAATCGACCGCAGTGTTGCAATTTGTTGCTCTAGTGCTCTAACTTGAGCCTCCAAAGTGGCAATTTGCTCACAACCACCACAGAGGTAAGCATTTTGGATCTCTTGTTCCAAATCTGCATACATATGGCAGACTGTGCACTGAGTCAGACCTTCAATCTTGCTAGCACTCATTATCCCAGTTACAGATCAAAACAGGAAAAAATATAAATAAATATATAAAATAAAAATGAGGGTTTAGAACAAAACTTTTGACCTAGTTTGAACCTCCTTTAGTTTTCAACTCCGGTGTTTGTAACTCCACTTACAGATCCCCCACTTAACTCCGGTGTTTGTAACTCCACTTACAGATCCCCCACTTAACTCCGGTGTTTGTAACTCCACTTACAGATCCCCCACTTAACGAGCAAACACTTAAGAGAAGCTAACACTAGAGCAAGCTCCACTGGAGTCCCAGGGGTTCTATTTATACAGTCTGTTCAGGTGCAACTAATCAAACCCCACCCCCTCAAACGGAGGGAAAACTGCAAAGTAAAGCAGGTTGTGACAAACTTGCTGTAAGCACACTAGCACACCAAACTTTGCTGTTTAGCACCCAAGACAGAAAAAAAAAACCTTTAAAAAAAAAAAAAATTAAACCACAGTAGTTAAATATAAACCTTAATATAAAAAAGCAGTTAAGAAATACTTATCCTTTTCAGATGATTTGTTTGCTTTAAGTTGCTTTAAACCTGTCAGCAGCCTGATTCAAACAGACTCACTGGAGTCCCAGGGGTTCTATTTATACAGTCTGTTCAGGTGCAACTAATCAAACCCCACCCCCTCAAACGGAGGGAAAACTGCAAAGTAAAGCAGGTTGTGACAAACTTGCTGTAAGCACACTAGCACACCAAACTTTGCTGTTTAGCACCCAAGACAGAAAAAAAAAACCTTTTAAAAAAAAAAAAAATTAAACCACAGTAGTTAAATATAAACCTTAATATAAAAAAGCAGTTAAGAAATACTTATCCTTTTCAGATGATTTGTTTGCTTTAAGTTGCTTTAAACCTGTCAGCAGCCTGATTAATTAATATCCCTAATAACTAAGGGCTATCCCTTAGTTATTAGGGATAGCCTATGTGGGGTGAGGTAAGTCCTGTGGAGATATCTGAATTGTATCATTTTGTCCCTGACACTTATAAGGGAATCAAACGTTGCATCTAGGGCTTCTTCCCATAGATCTGAAGTTAATGTTGGTACATCTATATTCCATTTCAAATATAATTTGGGAAGTATTTGTGGTATGGGAAGACTAATTAGTTTGTACAATTGGGACATAGGTTTACGCAATCCCGTAGTGTGGATATATTCCTCCAATTTAGTAGGACTTGTCTCTATATTTGCAAATGGTAGTTGAGCCTGAATAGCATGACATAATTGAAGATATATGAAAAACATTTGATTCGGAAGACTAAATTTAGTTTTAAGATCATCAAAAGGTAATAATTTGCCTTGATCAATTATGTCAACAATTTGATATTTTGCCCAAATTTGAGGGTCAGGAATCGCTATCAGGTGAGACAAGTTCGGATTGAACCATATGTTGTATCCGTATAATTTTATGACAAATGTAGAGTCCGCAATTTATCACAGCCAGGTAAAAGATGCAACCAAGGTTCCCAGAGATGAAATGATTTATTCAGATTATCCAGCCCAGAGGCAGCAAATGATACAGAGATCTTTCAAAATGTGCCCACAGGTTATACTTCCTTCCTTCCTTCTCTCTCTCCCTCTGCTTCCCTTCCTCTTCTCCTCTGCTTCCTAATCTCTTCTCCTCTCCTTCCCTTTCTCTTCAGCCCTCCTTCCCCTTTCTTCTTCTTTCTTCAGCCAAAAACCAATTCCATTGTTATACTGTTTCTATGACATTGACCCAAATGGGGAATGGTTCTGATTGGCTGATGACAAGTTAAACAGGAAAACCAGCTAATTTCTTTAGATGTCCCTTTTACCAATAACAACTGTACAAACAGTTCCTCTTTGAAATGTAAAAGACCCTCTCCAGATGGTCTCTTGGAATGTGTCCCACCTATTTCTTAGCTTGCATTTTATTACAAGACAGGATGAGCTCCTTTGAAGGAGTCATAAAAACTCAGGATACCTTCTACCTAAGGATTAATTACAATCGGTCTATATATATTACTACACCATAGGGGAGAGAATTTTGAGCAGTAGGTTTTACCTCTGCGAAAATATCTTTGAGCTAGTTTCCAATCAGCTACAGTGGCTTTCATTAGTTTTATAACCCCCTTATTACTCCTACTCCCCTGTATAAGGCTTCTGAGGATCCTAGTATATGAGATTCCAAAATGGTAGCTGCGTTGGACCCAGACGGGGATACCCACCACCATGCAGTCACCAGCTTAGAAGATAAGAAATAGGAACGCAGTAGGTAATTCAAGGGTAGACAGGGAGACTCTAGGATGAGCGTTTGCCCAATATATGGTTGTAAGAAGGGAATCCAGCTTTTCTATGAGTTTGAGATAGAAATCGGAGACTGTCGAAAGAAATAAGTAAATTTTGGAAGGAGCGCCATTTTGAATACATTTATTTTGGATTCGGTTAATGGAATCTGGGACCACACTTTAGTTTTCACTTCCAACAATGATAAGATTGGGCTCAGATTTAACTCTATAAATTTGTGCAAATCGTTTTTTATCCAAATACCTAGATACTTAAATGTATCCACCCATTCCATATCCATATGCATAAGGGATTGGTCCGGGAGAAATTGGTCTATTGGGAAAATTGTAGACTTGGACCAGTTGATCTTAAGACCAGAAAATGCCATGTGGGCATTTATCAAGTCTAATGCTTTTGTTAGCGGTAAGTATGGGCTTTCTAAGAACAATAAAGTATCATCTGCATACATTGCAATTTTTTCAACATGTGATCTGACTCTTAGACCTGCCACTTTCATATCCTCTTTTACCAACATAGCCAGCGGCGAGAGTGGGCAGCTCTGTCGAATTCCCCTAGCAACATCAAATAATTCAGAAATATTTTGATTAGTTCTTACCTTAGCTCTGGGTTTATAATTAAGAAATTATTTCCCATGCCCATAATTTAAGAAATTATTTCCCATGCCCATATCCTGTAATACTACCCATAAATATTTCCATTCGACAGAATCAAACGCTTTTTCATTATCAAGGGCTACTATTACTCTATGCCCAAGGTTATCATGGTTCACTGCAATGTTCGTATATAAGCGTCTTAAATTGATATCTGTGGAATGGCCCGTTATAAATCCTGTTTGATCAGTTGAGATTACAGAATATATAACTTGATTAAGGCGTTTGGAAAGTATTTTTGCCAAAATTTTTGCATCAACATTTATCAATGAAACGGGCCTATATGATTAACATTGCAAGGGGTCTTTTCCCAGCTTAAGAAGTAAAGTAATCAAGGTTTCACTAAATGAACTCGGAAGCGCGCCTCCCTCCAGTACATCATTAAACAACTTTTTTAATTTTGCCATTACCAATGTCCCATGTATCGCATACCATTCTGATGGTAAACCATCCAACCCTGGTGATTTCCCTGGCGAAAAAGCAGATATAGCATCCAGAATTTCTTGGTCAATGATTGGCTGATTTAAAAATTTCACGGGTCTCTAACTGGGGCAACGGAATATCCTTCAAATATTTGAAAATATCCTGCTGACTATGTGTAATTTTGGACAAATAAAGTTGAGTATAGTATGACACATATACCTCATTAATTTTGTCCGGGGCAGTAACTAGACAATCCTGACTATCCCTGATGGCTGAAATAGGAATACTGGCTCTATCCAGTTTAGTTAAGAGTGCCAGTAATTTTCCATTTTTTCCCCCGAACCAAAAACATTTGCACGATGATAAAGCAATTGTTTATTGACTATCTCAGTTTGGGCTAGCACATGTTTTTGCAACAAAAGATGAAAATCGTGTTTAGTTTCAAGGGTGGGATTTTGAATAAAGATGGTTTCTGCCAGCTGTTTTTGGATGTCTGATATATTATCAAGAGCATTTTTATTGTATTGCTTAAAGGAAAACTATACCCCCCAAACAATGTAGGTCTCTATTAAAAGATACTGAGTAAAACAGCTCATGTGTAAAACCCTGCTTCATGTAAATAAACCATTATCATAATAATATAGTTTTTTAGTAGTATGTGCCATTGGGTAATCATAAATAAAAAATTGCCATTTTAAAAAATAAGGGCCGCCCCCTGAGATCGTAAGATTCACTGTGCAACATACAAACCACATGTAAGGTCACATGAGCCAATTAACAGACAGAGTTCTGCCTTTTGCTTCCTCACTTCTTCCTGTTACAGTTAGTGTTGTAGTATTTCTGGTCAGGTGATCTCTGAGGCAGCACAGATAGAGTCACGAAATGGTGGTTCAAGGCAAGAGATGTAAAAGGGCAATATTTATGTAAATATATATTCCAGTTTGGTAAGATTCTTTAATATGTCATTCAATTTGATATAAACTATCTGTTGCTTAAGTATTCATTTTGGGGGTATAGTTTTCCTTTAATACATGATATATACTGCCCTCTAGAATATGCCTTAAGAGTGTCCCATTCAATCTGCGAGGATGCTGTGCCCTCATTTATACTTATATGCACCTTAAGATCTTCCTTCACCTCTTTTGTTATTTTGGATTGTTCGGTCCAAAACCGACTAAGTTTCCAAAGTCTATTAATCAGAAAGGTCAAACTAATAGTTCGAGGCAGCAACTTCAAACACTTCTGGCCAGGTTACAGCTTTATGAAAGGCAATATAATCAGACCAATTCTACTTCTATGTTAGATAATATTCTCTCGGTAAGAAAGGACTTCTGTGAGCTGAAACACAAAGAGGCAGAAAAGGCACTGATATGGACCAGACAATTATTTTATGAGAAGGGCAATAAGCAACATACCTTGCTGGCTAGACGGTTAAAAGAACAAAAGGCACAAATGACAATCAAAGCCATTAGAAATAGATTGGACCAACTTGTTTATAGCCCAGATGAAATTGCGGAGCAGTTCCACTCATACTATACTAATTTATACAATATAGGGCAAGACGCGTCATCTCCTTCTTTGCCATTTGAAGCCTTTTTTCAGAAAGCACATTTGCCGAAATTTCAGGAGGATGACCTCCAACTCTTGAATGCAGAAATCACCTTAGCTCAAGTTCTTAGCACGCTTAAAAATCTTCCAAATGGTAAGGCCCCGGGCCCTGATGGCTATCCTTATCAATATTATAAATTGTATTCTGGTATTTTGGCCCCTCATTTAGTTGATCTTTTTAATGGGTTTATGCGAGGCCTACCCATACCCTCTTCTATGTTAACATCTTATCTCTCCCTGATTCCAAAAGAGGGTAAGGATCCTACATTTTGCTCGAATTATAGGCCGCATTGCTGAATTCGGACCTTAAATTATATTCTAAAATATTAGCAAATCGGTTAGCTCCGATTTTGCCTGGGCTCATAAATAAGGATCAGGTGGGATTTATTCAGGGTCGACAAGCCGGTGATAATACACAGAGACTTATCAATGTTATTGATTTAATGGGTAAAAAAGGTCAAGGGATGTTGATACTGAGCTTGGACACAGAGAAAGTTTTTGACCGTCTGGACTGGTCATACTTATTTGCCTTGCTCTCACACCTTAATCTTTCGGGTCCATATTTAAGGGCTTTGAAAGCACTTTACACCACTCCCAGTACTTGTTTGAAGTTGCCTGCACAAATACGATCCCCGATACAGATTCTGAACGGGACAAGACAGAGCTGCCCCCTTTCCCCCCTGCTTTATGCCTTAAGCATAGAACCCTTAGCTGCAAATATAAGATCCGATCTGCATATACAAGGAGTTGATATAGGATCCATGCAATTTAAAATAGCACTTTATGCTGACGATGTGATATTGACTCTGACATCCCCCCAGACTTCTCTTCCAGTATTAAAGGAGCTGCTAGATCATTATGGGAGGTTATCAGGCTACAAATTAAACGTCTCCAAAACAGAGGCTCTTCCTATGGGACTACATTTACTACCGGATATGCGCTCACGCTATACAGTAAATATAACTGGAAAACAGATTATATCTCCTATTTGGGGACCAAAATTACCCCTACTTATGACGGTTTATTTTGGCAAAATTTTGTTCCACTAGCTCAAAAAGTCCAATTTGCTTAAATGGAATACTTACCCAATTTCCTGGCTAGGTAAAATTGCTTCTGTTAAAATGAATATCCTGCCCAAATTTTTATATTTATTCGAAACGCTACCGATTCCTATACCACAGAAATTTTTTAAAGAACTGCAAATGACAATCCATACTTTTATCTGGGGTAGGAAGAAACATAGAATTAATAAGCAGACATTAAATACATCAGTTACTCAAGGTGGACTAGGGGTTCCTCTATTGCACCAGTATTACGAGGCAGCCCATCTCCGACAATTGTTAGCTTGATCCACGTGGGTCCCTGGTTCCCATTGGACGCATATTGAGAACTCACGGTTCTATCCTTATCATCCTAATGCATGGTTTTTTCCTACGGCAGGAATTATGCTACCTAAAGTTTCGATGCTAAATTCTACTGTTTTGACGTTGGATCTGTGGAAAAGATTGAAAGTTAAGTATAAATTGTTTTCAACGTACTCCCCAGTAACTGCAATAGCGGGTAATCCTTCATTTCTGCCGGGTGTCACTTTTTGGAGTGGTCAATTGTCAGAGTCTAACATGCTATTTAAGATTTCCGATTGGGTGAATGCCTCTTTAACGACCACTCTTACTCTGGATCAATTAAAGGCCAAAGTCCCAGACATTGTTATACCCTGGTACTTATATTTCCAAATAAGGCATTACTTTGATCCGTTTCTTAGATCATTCAAGGAGCGGGCCCCCACTTAGTTTGATATTGTGGCATTGCGAGGCTTACCTCAAAAGAGCCTGATATCTAAATCTTACAAATTAATAATTGATCCCACGCATGTGCAGGGCTATAGGCACAATTATATGAAGAAATGGGAGGCTATGCTTGGTTATGAAATTTCTTCAGATGATTGGTCAGCAATCTGGCATAATGCTAAAGGTAGTGTTACTTGTGTCAAACAAAAGGAAAATATTTATAAAATATTAATGTGTTGCTACCTTACTCCCTGTAGATTGCATAAAATTTTTCCCGCTGTTTCACCATTATGCTGGAGGGGTTGCCAGCTTAACGGCACACTTTACCACATTTCTGGGACTGCCCCTGTATTCAACCGTTCTGGAGGGAGGTTAAGAAATTGTTGGACTGTTTGACACGTGATAATATACCGTTGGACATTACAACCTTCTTATTAGGAAAACCCTTTGAGAAGCTGTCTAAGCCAACTCAGACATTACTCAACCACGTACTAACGGTAATACGCATATCCATAGCTTCTAAGTGGAAATCTCATGTTCTTCCCTCCTGGTTAGAAATAGATCAAAGGATTGAAAGTAAAAAAAGGTTCGAACACAATATTGCGTTATTGCAAAATAGAATTCCTCCGTTTTTGAAGGTATGGGCGCCTTGGGACCTTCGCCTACTTTAACTCCAGAAGGTGGGATTGTTGTTAGCACTTGTGGGGACGTGGAGGATATCAGTCTTAGTGCTTACACCTTATATTTTACTCTGCTATCCAGCAATACATGTCATTTAAAAGGGTCTAACCTTAGTTTAACTGATTCTTGTTTTTCTTTTTGTCTTTTATTATTATTTTCTGTGTTATGAAGCTATTATCTCTATCTGTGTCTATGCATTTACTGATATCTGTGATTGCAGAATACTCTATGTTAAGACATAATGTGAGATATGTCAGTAAGATGTTCGAATGTGGAGCACTACTGCTGCTTTTGATGTAACCTTTGCACTTCATCTTGCTTGTAAATGCAACTTTTATTTTATTTTCTGAAAATAAAAATCTAAGCTACAAAAAAAAACAAAACGAATAACTTGCATTAAAATTGGAGCGTGGTCTGACATTCCCCCCGGTAAAATTTTAATTTTCTCTAAATAACTAGTAAATTCAGGATTGCCAAAGGCTAAGTAAATTTTGGACATTGTACTGTATGAAGCTGAAAAACATGTAAATTGTTTCCTCCCTGGGTGTTTGGCTCTCCATAAATCTGTTAAAGCAAATGTATTAGCCCAATTGGACAGTGCAGAAGGGGAGCGAGAACCCACCTTTAACCTATCCACCTCTGCTTTATCAATGGTAATGTAGCTGATTGCTAATGCATTATTAATGGTGCCAAAGGTAATGTAGCTATTTTTTCCATAATGTGAAATAGTAGTGTATCAGAGAAAGGGGGAGGGTTAGACACATTAACAATAATATACATTTTGTGATACAGCATACAAAGAATAATTAGGTATCGACCTTCCTAACTTTGCTCACTGAGCAATTGCACGACTTAGTAAACATTATAGATACCCCCTAGAGTATGTAGAGTGCATGGAATAATATGAGTCTGCTAACCAAGGTCTCCGGAGTGCTTGTTGAACCTGATTATCAGCATGGGTCTCTTGCAGCAGTATAACCTGTGGTTTATGTTGCCTAATAAAATTAAATACTAAACGCCTCTTAACTGGGTCTCTTAACCCTCAGACATTCCAGGACAAGAAAGTCAGATTAGCCATTAGTCCAGTAAGACATCTTTCTCAGAGTGGAACACCATGCTTTCCGTGACCATAAAATCATGTTTTCTCCTATTAGAGCTACCGATAAACAACCAGTATTCCATCTTATAGATCTTCTTGGTTTGGAAAATGATTGGCAGAAATAAAAAACTTTCCCCTTTTTCCCCCACCCGACCACCCTAATTGCGGACAAGTATGAATCCATAGAAAAAAACACAGAAAAAATTTCCTACTGAGACGTGGGGACAGGAGAAAAAAAAGCTCTCCTGAATCTTCTGTCCGGACAAGCAGTACACTTGCTCAAACAATAAAAGAATAAAGTGGCATTTATCGCTCCTTAATAAAGCTTACTTTGTGAGCTGCACTGTAGTCACCAAAAACCGTCAGGCTTCCTCCTGTTGAAGTCGTCCTTGGGGTGCATCTGATTGCTGACCTAGTTGCGGAGTATGTGGCATTCTTTCAAGCCATTCATGTCTCATCTGGGTTATTAAAGAAGAACACCTTGTTATCTTTGACCACCTGTAATTTTGCGGGAAACATCATGGCATACGTAATTTGGCGTTTTCTCAGAGATTCCTTTACTGAGGCATACTTCTGACGCTGCTTACGTACTTCAAGTGAAAAGTCAGGATATAGAGATATTATTTGATTCTCCATCATAATATTTCCCGCCTTTCTGGCAGCAGTTAGTGCAATGTCCCTGTAATTTAATAGCCTCACCACAATTGGCCCAGGTGGGGCACCAGGAGGAGGGGCACGCCCAGGGACCCTATGGGCCCGTTCAATCACAAATGTAGAAGTGAATGTTTCTTGCCCAAATTCCTTAACCAGACAGTTTTCAAGAAATTGTTCCATGCTTGCTCCTTCCACTTTTTCCGGCATGCCGAACACCCTAATATTATTGTGCAGTAACCAATTTTCTATATCATCCGCCCGCGTCTCCTAAGTATTAAGATGGTGGGTCACTTGCTCTATTTTGTGAGGCAAAGGGTGGACAGTGTCCTCCATGTCAGAAATACGGCGCTCAGTTTCAATCCTGTGCTCTCTCAACTTCTGCATATCTTGCTTAAGAATTGCAAAACTCGTGCCCAATTCCTCCAATTTCTGCACCACAGTAGTGTGATTTTGAGAAATAAGGTGAATTTCCTCTGACAAAGTCAGTTCCGGTGGTTGGGCCTCAGGGGTCGGAGCCGCCTCCGTTACCTTGTTTGTAGTATCTGTACTACGTATTGGGGACAACTGCATTGAGGAAGCTGGAGGGGAATATCTTGCAAACTTACTCAGTTTCGCTGATGCTTGTTGAGCTTTTGCCTGCTGTACCTCCACCGAGTGAGACGAGGCTGGTCTCAACGCGTCGCCATCTTGGGAATCATAACCCTCTTGATCCGTCATTTTTGATTAAGTAGGATCGCCTCTATTCCGCCTCAAGGTGTCCGTATAGGAAGCCTGACCCGCTTTCATCTGTATTTGAGACGAAATTCACCCAATATACCTCACTTCAGGGTAATAAACAGGGTTTCTGTAGTGGAGCTCTCACCACTGCGTGCTATCTGGATCTCATCCAAGCCACGCCCCCATTTCTGGGTGTTTTAGTGCAATGTTTTATGTGTTATAACAGTTTTGCATAAAAGTGAATTGCCCATATAAACTGCTAGTCTCAGTTCACCCAAGAGACCTGCTTATCTTAAATAGTTACAATTGTTTCTTTGCTTATTAAAAACTGTTACAAAAATATCTAAGTGCAGCTGCTGGCTGTTCTGGGCTCTCTGCCAAAAAGGCTCTTATTTCAGAAACTTTGTATCTTTTTCCCCGAGTCAGTGCAGGAGATCAAAGGGAAAGTCGGGACATTTCAGTAAGAAACCCGGGACTGTGGCTGAGCAGTCAAAATCAGGACTGTCCCACAGAAAACAGGACAGTTAGGAGGTATGTCATTGTACTGCAGAAAGTCGGGACATTTCAGTAAGAAACCCGGGACTGTGGCTGAGCTGTCAAAATCAGGACTGTCCTACAGAGAACTGGACAGTTGGGAGGTATGTCATTGTACTGCAAAATATCCAAACCCTTCAGAAGATCTTCAGACAGTCTACTTCCTGAAGGAGCATTAAGGTGTCCAAAGCATCAAAGTTCATACTTTTTTAGATACCATTTTTTTGTGCTATATAGTAGTGAATCAGTCACCTCCAGTATTCATTAAGTTCTCAAGTTTCAGCAGAAGGTCTGTAAGGTAATCACTTGAAATGGCTTGCATACCTTACTTATATATATAGTCAGCGACTTGATGGGGGGCCACATGGTACATATCTGTTCAGTGAGTTTGCAATTGATCCTCAGCATTCAGCTCAGATTCAAAAGCAACAGATATGACCCATGTGGCCCCCCTTCAAGTCTCTGATTGGTTACTGCCTGGTAACCAGGGTAACCAGTCAGTATAAACCAAGAGAGTTGAAAAGCAGGAAGTTGGGCTATGTTCTGTTATGTTAGACATCTAGTCACTCCAGCCTTTATACATTAAATTTTTGGCTAACTAACTATATTAGAAACATGTTTTATTTTCCACAGCCGATCTATTTACCCATTTTTTATTTTTACACTGAACAATTCCTTTAAGCTGTCTTAAGTTGTTCTGGCTAACTGAATAAGTAACAACTGCAAGCTTTCGGAGCACACAGGCCCCTTCTTCAGGCCAAATCAGAGCCAGGCCAACCCGGGCAGGTGCCACATCGCCGGCTGAGTGCACCCTGGAGTGTGCATGCGTGAAACTGTGCTGGAGCGTGCATGCGTGAAACTGCGCTTGAGCGTGCAGAAGTGCATTTACCCAAAGAATACAAGTGGCATGGGACCGGACATGGGGTAGGTGACAGAGCAGGTACGTGTCTGGCGCCCCCCCAGCTTTGCGCTCTAGGCACGTGCCTACTCTGCCTACCCCTAGTTGCGGCTCTGGGCCAAGTACAAATGAAAGCTGAATAGGCACATTATATATACTGTTATATATACTAGATCACTGAAAATGGGTTTATGGGCAACACATTTATTTGTTACAGTCTGGTATGGATGTGTGAAGTAGATCTTCTGGTTCCATATTTTATTCCACCCAGTGGAACCCTTACCTGTGTCTTCACTTTTTTCTTGTCCAATTCCTAATTGTGCATGGTTGTGTTAACCTTACCCTATTCTGTCTTGGTCTAGTTCAAACTATGTGACCTGACCCTGGACTGTTTACAACCCACCCTAATTACTTATTTTTTTTATCTCTTTCTATCTGGAACTTTCTAATTTATTGCCCATAAACCCCTTTTCAGTGAAATAACAGTGTATATAAAGTTTGCAATTGTTATTTATTCAGTTAGCCAATAAAAGTTATCACCAAACCTTAAATCTTCTGCATTTTTTCAATGGCTAACATGGTACAACATCTGAAAACAATGGTGACCCCCCCCCCCCCGAGCTGCTTTAGAAGGTAAGAAATTACACTTTACACTTCAATATTAGAAAAACTGTCACACATAGAAAATAGAAAGTAACTAGAAAAGTCTTTGTTTCTGGTGAACTGTCTGAAACCAACTAAACCGAAATTGAAAGTATTGGAAGGTGTACAACCCCCTTGATTCGACTAGAAAATCATGTAAACAGTAATGGGCAGATTTATGAAGGGTTGAATTGAAAATTCGAATTCAAATTTTCTACACTTTTTTATGGTCAAATTAGACTAGGGAATTATCCAAACTTGAGGTTTTTTAAAAAATTAGATTTTTGAGATTTATCATACTCTGGCCCTTAAAGAATTGGAATTCGACTATTTGTCACCTAAAACCTGCCGAATTACTGTATAAGTCAATGGGAGTGGTGCAGTGACCAATTTGTAGTTGTTTGTAGCCTTCCTGACATTCAAGTTTTTTTCAGAGAAAAAACTTGAATCGAGTTTGATCAAAAATCGATTTGAATCTGAGTTTTCTTGTCTGTAAAATTAGTCAGAGTTTAAGAAATTTGATTTTTATAACAAATAATCGAATATTCGAATTTGAGTAAAATCCAATTCATGTTAGTTAAAAAAACACATGAATTCGAAATTCAAATATTGATAAATGTGCCTCCCCATAAACCCAAAATGGCTGGTTTTGCTTCCAACAAGGATTAATCATATATAAATAATTACATACTACCACCTCTATGCTGACGATACTCAGATGTATCTCTCCTCTCCTGATCTCAACCCAGAACTCCTAACTTGGGTGTCCTCCTGCCTGTCCACTATCTGTACTCGGATATCACAACACTACCTTGAATTAAACCTCTCTAAAACAGAAATGGTTCTCCTTCCTCCAACTAACATCAGTAACATTCCCGAAGTATCCGTCATAGCTAACAATTCCACTATCACCCTGTCTCCCCAGGACCGGTGCCTTGAGGTTATCCTAGATTCTGCCCTGTCCTTCACTCCTCATATCCAGTCACTTATTAAATCGTGTCACTTCCACCTAAGCAATATATCCAAAATACCATCATTTATCACCCAAGATGCTGGCAAAATTATTATTCACTCTCTCGTCATATCATGTCTAGACTACTATAACTATTTTAATTGGCCTTCCCCACCAGAGACTGTCACCTCTCCAGTCCATAATGAACACTGCAACGAGGCTTATACACCTAAGCAACCACTCCTCCTCTACCATGCCAATCTGCAAATCCCTGCACTGGCTTTCACTTCCTTTCAGAAATCAATTAAAATTAATGACCCTGACATTTAAAGCACTTCATAACTCTGCCCACTCCACTGAATCTCTGAACTTATCACTATATACTCACCCAACCACTTACTACACTCCACTACTGACCTGCTACTCAACTCTTCTCTCATTACATGCTCGCATTCAAGACTTTGCAGGGGCTACACCCCTCCTCTGGAATGCTCTTCCTTGGTCTGTCTGACTTTCTCCCAACCTTTGTGCTTTCAAGAAATCTCTAAAAATGCACTTTTTTTTAGCTAGCCTCACTCTGCTTAACTACCAAATGCAATACCATATACAGTACCACACCTCTCACACACTTAATTCTGATCCTGCCCACTCCCACACCTTATGTAGTGTGTATTATTCCCTTCCCTTTAGATTGTAAGCATTGTGATGTATGTAACTCCATGGGGCAAATTCACTAACCGGCGAAAATTCGCCATCGACGGCTACACACCTATGCCAATTCACTATGGAGTGCAAGTTCACTTCCACGAACGGTCGCTTTAGTTTAGATTAGTTTAGTTTAGATTTTTGGCGTGAAAACAGTAATCTAGTTACACTATCATTGGTTTTGGCGTGAAAATTCGCTTGCATAGTTGAGCTAGCAAACAGTGAAATCTTATTAAAGGCTATATAAGGAGCAGCTGGAGAGTTTACATTTAGGGATGCTGCATCGTAGCATAGTTTAGATTTTTGGCGTGAAAACAGTAATGTAGTTACGCTATCGTTGGTTTTGGCTTGAAAATTCGCTTGCGTAGTTGAGCTAGCGACCAGTGAAATCTTATTAAAGGCTATATAAGGAGCAGCTGGAGAGTTTACATTTAGGGATGCTTCTGAACTTGCTGGAAGTTGCCTGTTAGCAACTTTCTCCAAAGATGTCCAAGGAAGCAAGAGGAGGACACACATCCTCTCTTTTCCGAACTCCTGCTGCTGGTTTAGCTGCACGGTTGACAAGATCTTCTTTAATTAGTAATGTAACCTTAACCAGTTTTTCTTCTACTCTTCAGGAGACTTCTGACCCTTGTGAGGATCCAAGTTCAGCAGCATCTCCTCCTCCTCTAGTACCCCTTACTGAAAATATTTGTGAAAAGGTCCATAGGGCTGTAGCTGTTTCTTTTGCATAAAACACTACATTAGTACATCATGTACCTAGACACTGGGCCAAATTGTTTGGCAAGGACTGCCAGTGCACCTCCAAGGCTTGCAAAACTTATGGACAGAAATTGTATGTGCAGTCAGTGGCGGAACTACCAGGGGAGCAGGGGGTGTGAGCGGGCCAGGGCCCGCACCCCCAGCAGCCCATGTGCCACTGAAAATGCGGCTGTAAGGAGGGGGCGGGGCCCAGCTGTGCGTGACGCACAAGGGCCCGCCCCCCTCTAGTGATGCTACTGTGTGCAGTAAATGCTGTGGGGTGCCAAAATAGAACCAGCAAAAATTGCCAGAAGTGTTTGGTTGCTATTAAAAGGTTAGTGTATTACATACTTTTTTTACAAATATTTGCAAAGGTTATTTTGTTGTAACATTACTCTTTAAAAAAATGTTTTCAATTATTGTAAAGGACTTTATAAAGTACAATAACATATATCTGTAAATGTTTATCCCTAATCCTATTATTCCAGCTCCTGAAAAGCAGAATTTTATTGCTATGGTACATGTAGTTTAGCAATTAAATGCCAAACCATGCTTTTGCAAGTGTTTAAAATGTAGTTGCTATAGTATATGTGGCATAGCAACCTAAGTATAGTTTTGCAAGTGTTTCAAATCTAGTTGCTATAATATTATCCCTAATCCTATTATTCCAGCTCCTGAAAAGCAAAATTTTGTTGCTATGGTACATGTAGTTTAGCAATTACATGCCAAACCATGCTTTTGCAAGTGTTTAAAATGTAGTTGCTATAGTATATGTGGCATAGCAACCTAAGTATAGTTTTGCAAGTATTTAAAATGTAGTTGCTGTAGTATATGTGGCATAGCAACCTTAGTATAGTTTTGCAAGTGTTTCAAATCTAGTTTCTATACTATATGTGTAACAGTAACTTACCCTGGTGGTCTAGTGGGCCGGCGGGGACGCCTGCTGCGATCTAGGCGGGGACGCCCGCCACGCTGTCTTCCCCTTGATGCACCATTCTGTTAAGGGCGTGCGGCGTGCCTCTGTTCCTTTTAAAGACACAGGCGCTCTGACGCATGATGTCAGCACGCAATGACGCAAGGCCTTATGGGTATTTAAAGGGCCATTATACTGTATTCGTTGCCCGTGATAGGATTAGTTTCCTGGTGGTTCCTGAGCCTTGTGCTAGTACCTGTTTGCCTGAATTCTGTTTTGAATGTCTGTGTTTTGACCCGGCCTGGCTTTTGACTTCTCTGACTTCCATAACCTGACCCTTGCCTGAAACCGACTCCGATTCCATATGTCCCTCCAGATTGACTTCCTGGTTTGACTCCTGCCTGTTGTTTGATTCCGATTCTGCCTCATCCAATCTGATTGATTACCCGGTTTTGACCCTTGCCTGCCTTACGATCCTGCTATCTACCTGCCTCGATTCTGCCTGTCTGACCACGAATTCGCCTATCCTGCTTGTACCGTGACCTTTGGCCTTAAAGACTCTATCTACAGTCGTGCCCCTCTGCCTATCCAGAACTAGTGATGGGCAAATCTGTCGCGTTTCACTTCGCTGAATAATTCGCGAAACGGCGGAAAATTCACGAAACGAGACGCGCGGCCCGATTTCGGCGCGCGTCAAAATAATTTTGTCGCGGGCGCATATAAGTGTTTTAACACACAACTTTATTTTTGACGCGCAGTGCAATTTGATGAAACCCATCTTCTATGGGTGTTTTGTTTGTATAACCTTTTTTCACCTTTGGGGCTACGAATAAAAAATGTTCCCAAGCTTTGTAGTCTGTAATGATAAATGAATATGGTATGTTTTGCTTTGTGTTTGAATGTGCTGAATTGGATTGGACTCAATGGGAAGACCAATACACACGCGTGTTTCACTTAGTATACTGCTACACACATGCCCTGCATTGTTAGAGGACTCCTATCTTGAAAAAAATGGCTCCCATTTTGCAAGTTTCTTAAACTTTTAACGTTTGTGGATTTTTTTACAATTATCTCTGGTCAACTTGTAATGGTCTACTACTACTCTATATCACTGTTTAACCAAAAAGTACCATCTGTACTTTATATATCTAATAGTAGATTACTAACACAAGTACAACTAATAAATCTGAACAGATAGTATCTGGATGCTTTGTATCTCAGATAAAAATGAATAAACCATAGGTTTATGTGAATGAACCTTATATTAACATCATGTAATTGTAATGATTCTGAAATACTATGTAATGTAATTTTAATGACTCCGATTAAGAATAGTCATCGTTGTGTTATTAGAATCCAAACAATTTCAAGTACCATGTGAGTATTAGTTTAGTTAAATGGAAAATTAACTCAAAATATAGAGATATAAAAACTTTTTTAATATACAAAATAGCACAACGGTGCTGCTAGCCAAAAAAAAAATAATATATTACAGAGGAGGAGGAGGAGCAATGACCCTCTGCAGGGACTCCACAATCTCCCTGACCTCTCCCAGATCCTGCCTGATGGCATTGACCTAGTGGACCAGGGTGGTCAGGAGCTCAGTGTGGTCATAATAGGCATTCCCAGTCTGAGTGCCTACACTGCCCGGTGAGGTGGTGGTGCCTGGACAGGTGGCAGTGCTGCCTGGTCAGGTGGTGGCGGTGCTGCCTGGTCAGGTGGTGGCAGTGCTGCCTGGTCAGGTGGTGGCGGTGCTACCTGGTGAGGTGGTGGTGGTGCATTATCCCCATCATCAGATTCAGGATCATCCTGGATCCACTCAGCTGGCAAAGAATGAATTTCAGTTTGAGTAGCACAGCAATTGCATTGGTACTAGGGATGGGCGAATAAATTCGCCATGGTTAAATTCGCGGCGAATTTCTGCGTTTCGCCGCGGGCGAATTTTTCGCGAAATTGCGGCAAAAATTCGCCTCGCGACTCGTTTCGCCGCGCGTCGAAATTTTCGTCGCGCGACGAGCCGCGACGCCGCTAATGCGCGTCAAAACAAAAAGACGCGCGACAAACTAAACATCACCCACAGCAGCCAATAAGATGTGAGCCATCCCTGAGCCAACCCACTGGCTATATAAGGAGCTGCAGAGGCGGCCATTACTCGTGGCGTTTCTGGTAGAGGTAGAGAGAGCAGGATAGTGAGACATTTGTGTGTGATTTAGCTAGTGGAGTTTGTGTAGAGAGCTTTTTTTTTTTCTGAGTCAGTGCAAGTGGAGGTTGTGGATTTCAGTTTACTGTTTTCCCTCTTCTGCTTGCCTGCTCACCACCCAATAGCCCTTTTTAGGGCTAACTGTCTTTGTCTTTGTCTGTGCTGGTGTGTGTACTCCTTGTGGGTGCACACTTCTGCTGAGGGGATTTAGTTGAGGGTTTTATTTTTTTCTCCTTTCCTTCCCCGAAATATCCAAACCCCCCCCTTATATATATTTTTTTTTTTTTAAGTTTAGTTGCCCAATATGACGGGCCGTGGGAGAGGGGGGATGGGTGGTGGTGGTGGGAAGAAGGGTGGGTTAGGGATGGGTGGTGGTGGTGGTGGGAAGAAGGGTGGGATAGGGAGGGGTGGCCGAGGAAGAGGCCGTGGTGCTGGCCGTGGGCATCCAACCCCACAACAGCCATGTGCCATGCCCAGTCTGGGCACTGTAAATCAGTCGCAGCACAAGCTGCCATCAAAGCAGCTGCCATCACAGCAGCAGCTGCAACAACAACAGCAGCAGCTGCAACAACAACAGCAGCAGCAGCTGCAACAACAGCAGCAGCAGCCACAACAACAGCAGCAGCAGCAAATGCCACAGCAGCAGGTGGCTGTGGGTCGCAGCAGCGGGGCAACTGGTCCACGTAGGACTGTGCCCGATTTTTTTGCCACTGCTTCGCGACCCATACGGTCGCAGCAGGCAGAGGCAGTGGTAGACTGGCTGACCCAGGCTACCTCATCTGCAGCAGGCACCAGTGAGCGGCAGGAGGTGGCATCACCTGCTAGCTCAGTGTGGGATGACACCCCATCCCTCTTATTTGATCCTGAGGTGGACTTGGGCCCAGACACCCTGGATCTTTTTGATGATCAGGCAGGAATGGGGGGGGCATTCATGTCTGATGAAGAGGAGGAGGTGGTCATGTCACAGCCCACATCAATAGGGGATATTGGGCAGGGTCCCCTTATGGCAGGGCAGCAAGTTGCTGGTGTGGGGTCAGACACCAGCATGCTGGATGTGGGTATTGATGCCATGTATGAGGCAGGGTCTGGTCTGGGGGAGGACGATGACAGGGACAGACCCTGGGAGCCGGCTCCAGAGGATAACAGCAGCAGTTCAGGGGGGGAACTGTTTGTTGTTGATGAGGATGAAGAGCCGGCTCCACCGACCACTGCTAGGGGGGGCAGGCAACAGGGCAGCACTGCGCCTAGGTCCAAAGCCTATGTGCGTACGGGTGGGGACCATCCTCAACCCTCCACAGCAGGCAAGGCAGTGGCCCGCACTTCAGCAGTGTGGGCTTTTTTCACGTGCCAGGCAGAGGACCAGGCAATAGCAGTGTGCCAGCTCTGCCGGCAGAAGGTTCGAAGGGGGCAGGCAGGGTCACATATGGGAACATCAGCTTTAAGTTCCCATATGAAACGTCATCACAGGATGACGTGGGAGCAGCACCAAAGTGGCAGGGCACCGGGTGGCAGTGGTGCTTCCTGTCCACCTCCTCCCATTCCTCAGGGAAGAGGTGCTAGCTCCCCAGACCCTGCAGCAGGTGAAGAGGATTCTGGGGCTCACAGTCGGAGGCAGCCACTGTGTAGCTCAGCCTCTTCTGCAGCCTCCTCCTCCTCAATGCGGCCCCTGTCCCGCCAGGTTTCCCTCCCCCAGTTCCTCAGCCGCAAGACGCCTCTCTCCCCCAGCCACCCCCAAGTGCAGAGGCTTAATGGCTGCCTGGCAAAGCTTCTGGCAGTGCAGCTGCTGCCCTATCAGCTAGTCGAAGCAGCCCCCTTCCGACAGCTGATGGCTTGCGCTGCCCCTAACTGGCGGATCCCCAGCCGCCATTATTTTGCCAGGAAGGCTGTCCCTGCCATCCACCAGCATGTGGTTGAGAATGTGTCCCTGTCGCTGGATCATGCTGTTGGCGGCAGGGTGCACTGCACCACTGACACGTGGACCAGCAGGCATGGGCAGGGGAGGTACATAACCTACACTGCGCACTGGGTCACCCTCATGAGTGCTGGGGAGGGTGCAAGCCGGGGCGCTCCCCTCAGGCTACAGGTGCCTCCCCGTGGGGTACAGGGCAAACCCCACATGTCCACTTCCTCCTCCTCCTCCACTATGGATGAGCCACCCCTGAAGCGTCCCCGCAGCTACGCTTCAGTGCAGCACAGGCGATGTCAGGCTGTGCTGCAACTCCTCTCCCTGGGCGAGAGGAGTCATACTGCACCTGAGCTCATGGCTGCCTTCCAGACTCAGGTGCAGCGGTGGTTCACTCCCCGCCAGCTCCAAGCAGGTAATATTGTTTGCGACAACGGTCGCAACCTGCTGGCCGCCATCCGCCTAGGGCACCTGACCCACATGCCTTGCTTTGCACATGTCCTCAACCTTGTGGTGCAGCGCTTCCTCAAGAGCTACCAAGGGTTGGGTGACATGCTGGAGAAGGTACGTAGGGTATGTGCCCATTTTCGCAGGTCCCCCACCGCCAGCGCGTCTTTGGCACGGATGCAGCGGCAGCATAGTCTGCCACCCCACCGGCTCATCTGTGACCTGCCGACGCGCTGGAATTCCACCCTGCACATGGTGGAGCGCCTCGTAGAGCAGCGCTGGGCGGTCAGCAATTACCTGCTGGAGCACAGTGCCAGGGGTACTCAGGGGGCGGATTTGGGGTACTTTAGTGCAGAGCAGTGGCAGCAAATGAGGCAGCTCTGCCAAGTACTTGCCCCCTTTGAGCAGGCGACACGCTTTGTTAGCAGGGACAATGCGTGTCTTAGCGATGTCATACCCCTGGTGTTCCTCCTCAAGCGCACGTTGGATGGGCTGCTAGAGGAGGGTGACGTGCCTGAGGAGGAGGAGGAGGAGAGTAGGCCCCGTAGGCAGGCAGAGGGGGCTGAGGAGGAGATGGTGCCTGATGAGGAGGATGAGGGAGAGGAGGACTGGGTGCCTGTGCAGCATGGGGAGCAGGGCACATGCCACCCAACCACCCCAGCTATTGTCCGCGGCTGGGAGGGTACAGAGCAGGGGCAGGTCGAGCCAGATGACCTGCTGCATCTGGAGGGCAGTCAAGAAGAGGTTGGTCGGGGGCACCTCTTTTACATGGCTGCCCATATGCAGACTTGCCTCCGAAGCGATCCCCGGGTCTGTTCTATCAAAGACCGGGAGGATTATTGGGTGGCTACTTTGCTTGACCCACGGTACAAGGGAAAGGTGGGGGAGTTCCTTGTACCCAGCCAGAGAGAGAGGAGGATGGGTCAATTGAGGAAGGCTCTGTGCTCAAAATTAGTGGAGGCCTTCCCCCAGTCTGACACTTCTCAGGCCTCCACTACTCCACACACCCAGCAGAGACAGGGGCCTAGCAGCAGCAGCAGCAAGGGCGGAGATCTCATGGGTGTGTGGAAGAGCTTTTTCGAGCCTCAACGGCCAGCAGCAGGCCCAGTCAGCACCCAAAGCCACCACCAGCAGCGGGTGGAGCATATGGTGGCTGACTACATGGGGTCAGTCAGCGTGCAGGATGCCATTCGCCCTGACGATGACCCCATGCATTATTGGGTCTCGAGGCTCGACCAGTGGCCAGAACTGGCACAGTACGCTCTGGAGGTGCTGGCTTGCCCCCCTGCCAGTGTCCTGTCAGAGCGTGTCTTCAGTGCCGCAGGTGGGGTGGTCACTGAGAAGCGGACACGGCTATCCACTGGCAGCGTGGATAAGCTGACATTCATTAAAATGAATGAGGCATGGATAAGCGGGGATATCCAAGTGCCCATTGCAGACAGCAGAGACTAGCCTCCTCTCCTCCTTCTCCTCCACAGATTTATCCTCCTCTCTCCATTGCTGCCCATACTCTCCTCCTCAGTAGTATTGCCCATTCCCCATCTGTCTGCACCTGCTGCCCTTGCTGCTGCTGCTGTAGCCTGCTACTAGCCCTAGTAGTACTGCTGCTGTGCTGCATTGTCGGCAATTTTTTTATGGTGGGGGCCTATCAAAGCTCCTACTGCTATCGTAGATACTACTGCTGCATTGTCGGCAAATTTTATTAGTAGTTGAGGCCTAACATGGCCTCTAAATATGTTTCTTCGAATACTGCCACATTGTTGGCTAATTTCTTCTGGTTGAGGCCTAACATGGCTTCTAAAAATGTTTCTTCGAATACTGCCACATTGTTGGCTAATTTCTTCTGGTTGAGGCCTAACATGGCTTCTAAATATGTTGCTTATAATTTTGCCGCTAAGTTGGCTAAATTCTTCTGGTTGAGGCCTAACATGGCTTCTAAAAATGTTTTCTCAAATACTGCCACAATGTTGGCTAATTTCTTCTCGTTGAGGCCTAACATGGCTTCTAAATATGTTGCTTATAATTTTGCCGCTAAGTTGGCTAAATTCTTCTGGTTGAGGCCTAACATGGCTTCTAAAAATGTTTTCTCAAATACTGCCACAATGTTGGCTAATTTCTTCTCGTTGAGGCATAACATGGCTTCTAAATATGTTGCTTATAATTTTGCCGCTAAGTTGGCTAATTTCTTCTGGTTGAGGCCTAACATGGCTTCTAAAAATGTTTTCTCAAATACTGCCACAATGTTGGCTAATTTCTTCTCGTTGAGGCCTAACATGGCTTCTAAATATGTTGCTTATAATTTTGCCGCTAAGTTGGCTAATTTCTTCTGGTTGAGGCCTAACATGGCTTCTAAAAATGTTTTCTCAAATACTGCCACAATGTTGACTAATTTCTTCTGGTTGAGGCCTAACATGGCTTCTAAAAATGTTTCTTCGAATACTGCCACATTGTTGGCTAATTTCTTCTGGTTGAGGCCTAACATGGCTTCTAAATATGTTGCTTATAATTTTGCCGCTAAGTTGGCTAATTTCTTCTGGGGGTTGAGGCCTAACATGGCTTCTAAATATTTTTCTTACAATTTTGCGGCTAATGTCTTCTGTTTGGGGCCTGCCTCATTTAATTCTTCTGGCTCTAATATTGAGTTGATTAAAAGTTACAAGTTACAAAATGACTGTTGCTGCCACTGCTGTTGCTATTAATGCCTCGTTATTTGGCAAAAGTCTTCTCTGTTTGGGGCCTGCCTCATTTAATTCTTCTGGCTCTAATATAGAGTTGATTAAAAGTCGCAACATGACTGTTGCTGACTCTGCTGTTGCTGCTAATGCCTCGTTATTTGGCAAAAGTCTTCTCTGTTTGAGGCCTGCCTCATTTAATTCTTCTGGCTCTAATATAGAGTTGATTAAAAGTCGCAACATGACTGTTGCTGACTCTGCTGTTGCTGCTAATGCCTCGTTATTTGGCAAAAGTCTTCTCTGTTTGAGGCCTGCCTCATTTAATTCTTCTGGCTCTAATATAGAGTTGATTAAAAGTTACAACATGACTGTTGTTGCCGCTGCTGTTGCTACTACTGCCTCATTATTTGGCAAACGTCTTCTGTTTGGGGCCTGCCTCATTTAATTCTTCTGGCTCTAATATAGAGTTTATTAAAAGTTACAGCATGACTGTTGTTGCTGCTGTTGTTGCTACTAATGCCTCATTATTTGGCAAACGTCTTCTGTTTGGGGCCTGCCTCATTTAATTCTTCTGGCTCTAATATAGCGTTGATTGAAAGTTACAAGTTACAAAATGACTGTTGCTGCCACTGCTGTTGCTATTAATGCCTCGTTATTTGGCAAAAGTCTTCTCTGTTTGGGGCCTGCCTTATTTAATTCTTTTGGCTCTAATATAGAGTTGATTAAAAGTCGCAACATGACTGTTGCTGACTCTGCTGTTGCTGCTAATGCCTCGTTATTTGGCAAAAGTCTTCTCTGTTTGAGGCCTGCCTCATTTAATTCTTCTGGCTCTAATATAGAGTTGATTAAAAGTTACAACATGACTGTTGTTGCCGCTGCTGTTGCTACTACTGCCTCATTATTTCGCAAACGTCTTCTGTTTGGGGCCTGCCTCATTTAATTCTTCTGGCTCTAATATAGCGTTGATTGAAAGTTACAACATGACTGTTGTTGCCGCTGCTGTTGCTACTACTGCCTCATTATTTGGCAAACGTCTTCTGTTTGGGGCCTGCCTCATTTAATTCTTCTGGCTCTAATATAGAGTTGATTGAAAGTTACAACATGACTGTTGTTGCTGCTGCTGTTGCTACTAATGCCTCATTATTTGGCAAACGTCTTCTGTTTGGGGCCTGCATCATTTAATTCTTCTGGCTCTAATATAGAGTTGATTAAAAGTTACAACATGACTGCCGCTGCTGTTGCTACTAATGCCTCATTATTTGGCAAACGTCTTCTGTTTGGGGCCTGCCTCATTTAATTCTTCTGGCTCTAATATAGAGTTTATTAAAAGTTACAGCATGACTGTTGTTGCTGCTGCTGTTGCTACTAATGCCTCATTATTTGGCAAACGTCTTCTGTTTGGGGCCTGCCTCATTTAATTCTTCTGGCTCTAATATAGCGTTGATTGAAAGTTACAACATGACTGTTGTTGCCGCTGCTGTTGCTACTACTGCCTCATTATTTGGCAAACGTCTTCTGTTTGGGGCCTGCCTCATTTAATTCTTCTGGCTCTAATATAGAGTTGATTAAAAGTTACAACATGACTGCCGCTGCTGTTGCTACTAATGCCTCATTATTTGGCAAACGTCTTCTGTTTGGGGCCTGCCTCATTTAATTCTTCTGGCTCTAATATAGAGTTGATTGAAAGTTACAACATGACTGCCGCTGCTGATGCTACTAATGCCTCATTATTTGGCAAAACTCTGGTGGGTGTCTATCAAGGCTCCTACTGCTGTGGCTGACACTACTGCTGCATTGTCGGCAATTTTTTTTGTAGTTGAGGCCTATCATGGCTTCTAAAAATGTTTCTTCGAATACTGCCATATTGTTGGCTGATTTCTTCTGGGGGTCGAGGCCTATCATGGCCTCTAAAAATGTTTCTTCGAATACTGCCACATTGTTGGCTAATTTCTTCTGGTGGTTGAGGCCTAACATGGTTTCTAAATAGGTTGCTTGTAATTTTGCCGCTAAGTTGGCTACTGTCTTCTGGTGGTTGAGGCCTATCATGGCTTCTAAAAATATTTCTTCGAATACTGCCATATTGTTGGCTGATTTCTTCTGGGGGTCGAGGCCTATCATGGCCTCTAAAAATGTTTCTTCGAATACTGCCATATTGTTGGCTGATTTCTTCTGGGGGTTGAGGCCTAACATGGTTTCTAAATAGGTTGCTTGTAATTTTGCCGCTAAGTTGGCTAATGTCTTCTGGTGGTTGAGGCCTATCATGGCTTCTAAAAATGTTTCTTCGAATACTGCCATATTGTTGGCTAATTTCTTCTGGGGGTTGAGGCCTATCATGGCTTCTAAAAATGTTTCTTCGAATGCTGCCACATTGTTTGGCTAATTTCTTCTGGGGGTTGAGGCCTATCATGGCTTCTAAAAATGTTTCTTCGAATACTGCCATATTGTTGGCTAAATTTTTTCTGGTGGTTGAGGCCTATCATGGCTTCTAAAAATGTTTCTTCGAATACTGCCACATTGTTTGGCTAATTTCTTCTGGGGGTTGAGGCCTAACATGGTTTCTAAATAGGTTGCTTGTAATTTTGCCGCTAAGTTGGCTAATTTCTTCTGGGGGTTGAGGCCTATCATGGCTTCTAAAAATGTTTCTTCGAATACTGCCACATTGTTGGCTAATTTTTTCTGGGGGTTGAGGCCTATCATGGCTTCTAAAAATGTTTCTTCGAATGCTGCCACATTGTTTGGCTAATTTCTTCTGGGGGTTGAGGCCTATCATGGCTTCTAAAAATGTTTCTTCGAATACTGCCATATTGTTGGCTAAATTTTTTCTGGGGGTTGAGGCCTATCATGGCTTCTAAAAATGTTTCTTCGAATACTGCCACATTGTTTGGCTAATTTCTTCTGGGGGTTGAGGCCTAACATGGTTTCTAAATAGGTTGCTTGTAATTTTGCCGCTAAGTTGGCTAATGTCTTCTGGTGGTTGAGGCCTATCATGGCTTCTAAAAATATTTCTTCGAATACTGCCATATTGTTGGCTGATTTCTTCTGGGGGTCGAGGCCTATCATGGCCTCTAAAAATGTTTCTTCGAATACTGCCATATTGTTTGGCTAATTTCTTCTGGGGGTTGAGGCCTAACATGGTTTCTAAATAGGTTGCTTGTAATTTTGCCGCTAAGTTGGCTAATTTCTTCTGGGGGTTGAGGCCTATCATGGCTTCTAAAAATGTTTCTTCGAATACTGCCACATTGTTGGCTAATTTTTTCTGGGGGTTGAGGCCTAACATGGTTTCTAAATAGGTTGCTTGTAATTTTGCCGCTAAGTTGGCTAATTTCTTCTGGGGGTTGAGGCCTATCATGGCTTCTAAAAATGTTTCTTCGAATACTGCCATATTGTTGGCTAAATTTTTTCTGGTGGTTGAGGCCTATCATGGCTTTTAAAAATGTTTCTTCGAATACTGCCACATTGTTTGGCTAATTTCTTCTGGGGGTTGAGGCCTATCATGGCTTCTAAAAATGTTTCTTCGAATACTGCCATATTGTTGGCTAAATTTTTTCTGGGGGTTGAGGCCTATCATGGCTTTTAAAAATGTTTCTTCGAATACTGCCACATTGTTTGGCTAATTTCTTCTGGGGGTTGAGGCCTAACATGGTTTCTAAATAGGTTGCTTGTAATTTTGCCGCTAAGTTGGCTAATTTCTTCTGGGGGTTGAGGCCTATCATGGCTTCTAAAAATGTTTCTTCGAATACTGCCACATTGTTGGCTAATTTTTTCTGGGGGTTGAGGCCTATCATGGCTTATAAAAATGTTTCTTCGAATACAGCCCCATTGTTTGGCTAATTTCTTCTGGGGGTTGAGGCCTGCCTCATTTAATTCTTCTGGCTCTAATACAATTGATTACAACAATGCTTGCTGCTTGGTTGTCAAATGTATTCACACTATTATTACCCCTGAAACGACTGCGGCCAAAAGTCCTTTGCCTCAGTCATTATTCTTTCTTTTGAAATGATAGGAGTGCTCTAAAAAATGTATACAGGGAGGGCATGTGTGTGTAGCAGTAACTGAGTGGAACATAGGTGTGAATTGCTCTTCCCATTGATTCCAAAGCAAAACATGACATATATACATTCATCACTGTGTACAAAAGTAAGGGAAATGTTTTAATGGTAGTCCCAAAGCCATGTCTGGTCTGGGAGTCAAAATAGGCCCTTGAATTCAAATTACACAGAGGCCCAAACAGGCCCCAAACATCAGCCCAGTAAATTTGACTGGAAACCAACCAACCTGGCAACCCTGGGTGACACAAACATAGCCATAAACTCTACTTAAATTCATGCTGTAAGTAATAATTTAGATTGAATTTGTCCTCTATGAATGCTTTTGTCCTTGAGTTAAATAAACGAGACAACACAGTTTGCTTAATGGAAAAAGGAATTTCATTCCTAGATGATGTCCATCTTACATCCCACTTTCAGCTGCATCTGCTATTTTGCAACTTTCAACTTCACAAGCAGTCTTGTCCCAGTTTGCTGTCCATAACCTTCAAAGAGAACACATGCCATCCTTTGTTTCCAAACACTTTACACAACGTATTCATAGATCCAGTGCAAAGCCCTTAAAGGGGTGGTTCACCTTTAAGGTAACTTTTAGTATGCAATAGTATGGCAAATTCTAAGCAACTTTTAATTTGGTTTTACTTATTTGCCTTTTTCTTCTAAGTTCAGACTCTTTGCAGCTTTTAAATGTGGGTCAATGAGTTTACCCCAACTAAAAAGCAAATACTATGTCAGGCTACAAATGTATTGTTAGTCATTGCTACTTTTTTACATTTAGGCCTCTCCTATTCATATTCCAGTCTCTTATTTAAATCAATGTATGATTGCTAGGGGAATAATGTTACTTCTAATAGTGCCTAATTGCCAAATATAGTGTGACTTAATATCATAATTTATTTTAAAAAATCAATGTATTTGAGTGTTACAGTAGTCAATTTATCAATTTCGTCGCCGTCGCGACGAAGTTCGTCGCCGCGCGACGAGGTTCGTCGCGCGCCATATCAAAACTGTGTTTGCGCATGCGCGCGCGTGCGTCATGTGACGCGCGTCGTGTGCGCGCACGCGTCATGTGACGCGCGTCATGCGCGCGTCAAAAATGGGCGTCGCCACTATAAATAGCCCCGCCCGTGCTTACATTTTTAGGAGTGCAGTTTGAAAATGGCAGGACCTGGCATGATGAACCGAGACCAGCTGCGGTACTTCGTCAGGTACCTGCACCAGGAGGGATACGACAATATCTCTCCTGGAGTGAGAGGAATCCAGGCGCTCCGGAGGAGCATAATGGAACGGCTGAGGCGCAGGCTGCGGAGGGAGTACCGCCTGCGCTTAAGTCTGAGGGAGCTCCAGAGGATCTGGAGCGATCTCAAAAGACGCCACAGCGCATTTGTTGATGAGCTGCGCGTGGAAGTGGAAGGTAGAGTTATTTAAAAAGAAAACATCTTATAATGATTTGCTATTTTACAGCAAAAATGTATTTAAGTGAATACTGTAATTAGGATTGGAACAGTTGACTTTGACTGACTGACATAATTGCAGACAAGTTAAATAACAAGTAAATGAGCTGTCAAATGGAGATTATTTAAACAGATTATAATAGATTTATTTAAATGCAATACATGAGTTTCCCTTCTTAACTACAATAAAGCCACTTGATTCCCATTTACTTTGGTATTTTGGAGCAAATGTGTAATTGTTTAGGCCTGTGACAAGGCTAATAAGAATTTTACTTCACATAAAGGTAGATTTATTTAAACGTAATAAATAGGTTTCCCTTCTTAACTACAATAAAGCCACTTGATCAGGCTCGGATCTGTGGAAAGGTCACCAAGGCCCGGGCCTAGGGCTGGAAGATTTTAGGGTGGCGGCATGCTGTCCAACCACACCCATATTGGTTCAGAAACACTGGGGATGCACAGGAGATACAATAGTTTCCCATGCAGCAATCCCCATTGCTCCTGTCCAGATGATAAAAATTTTCCCGAATAAAGGAGAGGGGACAGGGGCGACGAATGGCAGTGGGCCTAGGGATGCCTACTATGTAAATCTTGCCCTGCACTTGATTCCTATTTATTTTGGTATTTTGGAGCAAATGTGTATTTGTTTAGGCCTGTGACAAGGCTAATAAGAATTTTACTTCACATAAAGGTAGATTTATTTAAACGCAATAAATAGGTTTCCCTTCTTAACTACAATAAAGTTAATTTTCCTGTAGTTACAACATGACACCTTATCCTGTATAATGTATACTGTACAAATGCAATTGGTGTGTTACTCAAACTGAAATTTATTCATTGCCAGCTGAGTGGATCCAAGATGATCCTGATGATGATGATGATGGGGAAGTACCAGCACCACCACCACCTGACCAGGCAGCACCGCCTGTACCTGATGAGGCAGCACCGCCTCCACCACCTCACCAGGCGGCACCACCACCTCACCAGGTGGCACCACCTCACCAGGCGGCACCACCACCTCACCAGGCGGCACCACCACCTCACCAGGCGGCACCACCACCTCACCAGGCGGCACCACCACCTCACCAGGTGGCACCACCACCTCACCAGGCGGCACCACCAGCGGACGACCAGGGGCTCAGTGTAGGCACTCAGACAGAGCATGCCTACTACGACCAGACTGAGCTCCTGGTCACCCTAGTTCATCAAGTAAATGCCATGCGGCAGGAGCTGGGAGAGGTTAGGGACATTGTTGACAACCTCCAGAGGGTTGTTGCTCCTCCTCCTCCTCCTCCACTTTAATTTATTTATTATTTGTTACAGCACCAGTTGTGCTATATGTTGTGAATTAAAAAAATTTTTTATATCTCTATATTTTGAGTTCATTTTTCATTTGACTAAACTAATACTCACATGGTACTTGGAATTGTTTGGATTCTAATAACACAACGATGACTATTCTTAATCGGAGTCATTAAAATTACATTACATAGTATTTCAGAATCATTACAATTACATGATGTAAATATAAGGTTCATTCACATAAACATATGGTTTATTCATTTTTATCTGAGATACAAAGCATCCAGATACTATCTGTTCAGATTTATTAGTTGTACTTGTGTTAGTAATCTACTATTAGATATTTGAAGTACAGATGGTACTTTTTGGTTAAACAGAGATATAGAGTAGTAGTAGATACCATTACCAGTTGACCAGAGGTAATGTGAAAAAATCCACAAACGTTAAAAGTTTAAGAAACTTGCAAAATGGGAGCCATTTTTTCAAGATAGGAGTCCTCTAACAATGCAGGGCATGTGTGTAGCAGTATACTAAGTGAAACACGCATGTGTATTGGTCTTCCCATGGAGTCCAATCCAATTCAGCACATTCAGACACAAAGCAAAAGATACCATGTTCATTTATCATCACAGACTACAAAGCTTGAAACTAAGGGGAAAATTTTTATTTGTAGGCCCAAAGATGAAAAAAGGTTATACAAACAAAACACCCATAGAAGATGGGCTTCATCAAATTGCACTGCGCGTCAAAAATAACGTCGCGCGTTAAAACACATACTTGCGTCCGCGACAAAATATTTTGACGCGCGACAAAATCGGGCCGCGCGACTCGTTTCGCGAATTTTTCGCCGTTTCGCGAATTTCGCTGGAAATTCGCGAATTATTCGGCGAAGCGAAACGCGACAGATTCGCCCATCACTAATTGGTACAGTATGATTTATACAGGATAAGGTGTCATGTTGTAACTACAGGAAAATTAACTTTATTGTGGTTAAGAAGGGAAACCTATTTATTCCGTTTAAATAAATCTACCTTTATGTGAAGTAAAAATCTTATTAGCCTTGCCACAGGCCTAAACAAATACACATTTGCTCCAAAATACCAAAATAAATAGGAATCAAGTGGCTTTATTGTAGTTAAGAAGGGAAACCCATGTATTCCGTTTAAATAAATCTATTATAATCTGTTTAAATAATCTGCATTTGACAGTCAAAGTCAACTGTTCCAATCCTAATTACAGTATTCACTTAAATACATTTTTGCTGTAAAATAGCAAATCATTATAAGATGTTTTCTTTTTAAATAACTTTACCTTCAACCTCCACGCGCAGCTCTTCAACAAATGCGCTGTGGCACTTTTTTAAATCATTCCAAATCCTCTGGAGCTCCCGCAGACTTAAGCGCACGTGGAACTCCCTCCGCTGCCTGCGCCTCAGCCTCTCCATAATGCTGCGGCGGAGTGCCTGGATACCTCTCACACCAGGAGGGATATTGTCGTATCCCTCCCGGTGCAGGTACCTGATGAAGTACCGCACCTGTTCCTCGCTCATCATGCCAGGTCCTGCCATTTTCTAACTGCACACCTACAACTGTAAGCAAGCGCGGGGCTATTTATAGTGGCGACGCCCGGTTTTGACACGCGCATGACGTGCGCACGCGCAAACCTAGTTTTCGTCGCCACGGCGCCGAAATTTATAAATTGACTACTGTAACACTCAAATACATTGATTTTTTAAATAAATTTTGATATTAAGTCACACTATATTTGCTAATTAGGCAATATTAGAAGTAACATTATTCCCCTAGCAATCATACATTGATTTAAATAAGAGACTGGAATATGAATAGGAGAGGCCTAAATAGAAAAAAGGAGCAATGACTAACTATACATTTGTAGCCTGACATAGTATTTGCTTTTTAGTTGGGGGTCAGTGACCCACATTTAAAAGCTGCAAAGAATCAGAACTTAGAAGAAAAAGGCAAATAATTAAAAAACCAAAATAAATAAATAATGAAAACCAAATTAAAAGTTGCTTAGAATTTGCCATACTATTGCATACTAAAAGTTACCTTAAAGGTGAACCACCCCTTTAAGGGGTTTGCATTGGATCTATGAATACGTTGTGTAAAGTGTTTGGAAAAAAAGGATGGCGTGTGTTCTCTTTGAAGGTTATGGACAGCAAACTGGGACAAGACTGCTTGTGAAGTTGAAAGTTGCAAAATAGCAGATGCAGCTGAAAGTGGGATTTAAGCTGGACATCATCTAGGAATGAAATTCCTCTTTCCATTAAGCAAACTGTGTTGTCTCGTTTATTTAAATCAAGGACAAAAGTATTCATAGAGGACAAATTCCATCTAAATTATTGCTTACAGCATGAATTTAAGTAGAGTTTATGGCTATGTTTGCGTCACCCAGGGTTGCCAGGTTGGTTGGTGTCCAGTCAAATTTAGTGGGCTGATGGTTGGGGCCTGTTTAGGCCTATTTTGACTCCCAGACCAGACATGGCTTTGGGGCTACCATTAAAACATTTCCCTTACTTTTAAGCTTTGCACAGAGTGATAAATGTATATATGCCATGTTTTGCTTTGAAATCAATGGGAAGAGCAATTCGCACCTATGCTTCACTCAGTAACTGCTACACACACATGCCCTCCCTGTATACATTTTTAGAGCACTCCTATCATTTCAAAAGAAAGAATAATAACTGAGGCACAGGACTTTTGGCCGCAGTCGTTTCAGGGGTAATAATAGTGTGAATACATTTGACAACCAAGCAGCAAGCATTGTACTCAATTGTATTAGAGCCAGAAGAATTAAATGTGGCAGGCCTCAACCTGAAGAAATTAGCCCACTAAGCAGCAAAAATAGAAGCAACATATTTAGAAGTCATGTTAGGCCTCAAACAGAAGAAATTAGCCAACTAAGTAGCAAAATCATAAGCAACATATTTAGAGGCCATGTTAGGCCTCAACCCAAAGAAATTAGCCAACAATGTGGCAGTATTTGAAGAAACATATTTAGAAGCCATGTTAGGCCTCAACCACCAGAAGAAATTAGCCAACTAAGCGGCAAAATCATAAGCAACATATTTAGAAGCCATGTTAGGCCTCAACCCGAAGAAATTAGCCAACAATGTGGCAGTATTCGAAGAAACATTTTTAAAAGCCACGTTAGGCCTCAAACAGAAGAAATTAGCCAACTAAGCGGCAAAATCACAAGCAACATATTTAGAGGCCATACTAGGCCTCAACCCGAAGAAATTAGCCCACTAAGCAGCAAAAGTAGAAGCAACATATTTAGAAGCCATGTTAGGCCTCAAACAGAAGAAATTAGCCAACTAAGCGGCAAAATCATAAGCAACATATTTAGAGGCCATGTTAGGCCTCAACCCAAAGAAATTAGCCAACAATTTGGCAGTATTCAAAGAAACATATTTAGAAGCCATGTTAGGCCTCAAGCACCAGAAGAAATTAGCCAACTAAGCGGCAAAAATAGAAGCAACATATTTAGAGGGCATATTAGGCCTCAACTACTAAAAAAATTTGCCGACAATGCAGCAGTAGTGTCAGCAACAGCAGTAGGAGCCTTGATAGGCCCCCACCAGACTTTTGCCAAATAATGAGGCATTAGTAGCAACAGCAGCGGCAGTCATGTTGTAATCAACTCTATATTAGAGCCAGAAGAACTAAATGAGGCAGGCCTCAAACAGAAGACTTTTGCCAAATAATGAGGCATTAGTAGCAACAGCAGCGGCAGCAACAGTCATGTTGTAACTTATAATCAACTCTATATTAGAGCCAGAAGAATTAAATGAGGCAGGCCTCAAACAGAAGACTTTTGCCAAATAATGAGGCATTAGTAGCAACAGCAGCGGCAGCAACAGTCATGTTGTAACTTTTAATCAACTCTATATTAGAGCCAGACATATTAAATGAGGCAGGCCTCAAACAGAAGACGTTTGCCAAATAATGAGGCATTAGTAGCAACAGCAGCGGCAGCAACAGTCATGTTGTTACTTTTAATCAACTCTATATTAGAGCCAGAAGAATTAAATGAGGCAGGCCTCAAACAGAAGACTTTTGCCAAATAATGAGGCATTAGTAGCAACAGCAGCGGCAGCAACAGTCATGTTGTAACTTTTAATCAACTCTATATTAGAGCCAGAAGAATTAAATGAGGCAGGTCTCAAACAGAATACTTTTGCCAAATAATGAGGCATTAGTAGCAACAGCAGCAACAGTCATGTTGTAACTTTTAATCAACTCTATATTAGAGCCAGAAGAATTAAATGAGGCAGGTCTCAAACAGAAGACTTTTGCCAAATAATGAGGCATTAGTAGCAACAGCAGCGGCAGTCATGTTGTAATCAACTCTATATTAGAGCCAGAAGAATTAAATGAGGCAGGCCTCAAACAGAAGACTTTTGCCAAATAATGAGGCATTAGTAGCAACAGCAGCGGCAGTAACAGTCATGTTGTAACATAATCAACTCTATATTAGAGCCAGAAGAATTAAATGAGGCAGGCCTCAAACAGAAGACTTTTGCCAAATAATGAGGCATTAGTAGCAACAGCAGCGGCAGCAACAGTCATGTTGTAACTTTTAATCAACTCTATATTAGAGCCAGAAGAATTAAATGAAGCAGGCATCAAACAGAAGACTTTTGCCAAATAATGAGGCATTAGTAGCAACAGCAGCGGCAGCAACAGTCATGTTGTAACTTTTAATCAACTCTATATTAGAGCCAGAAGAATTAAATGAGGCAGGCCTCAAACAAAACCGGGCGTCGCCACTATAAATAGCCCCGCCCTTGCTTACAGTTGTAGGAGTGCAGTTAGAAAATGGCATGACCCTTGCATCACCTACCTTACCCTCCTGTTGTCTACAATGAAACACTCGACACCGAATTTTGGAATAATACTGGCCACAGCTTTATTGATTACAATTAATTCCATAACCATGTTCATATGTAAGCATGACCATGTAACATTTAATAATGTTACATAACTCCTTTAACAACTTCCTATGATAGTGAAATAATAGAGCCCCCTAGTCAGCCTGCCCTTCAGCACACTGGCCCTTGACGTCCTCTAGCCGCAACCCATTGGCTCAGAGAAAAAAGCAGCCGCCCATTAACTCTTTGACTTCAAATGCTCTTGATCGCTAACTCCCCCAAAATCCCCAATTCGTCTCCTGTAATAGGTTGCCACCACTCCACCAGCTCTGGCCACCCACCTTTAGGGGTTAAACCATTATCCAAACCTCTGACTCCTGGTAGCACCCGCTCTCACCCCTCCTGGCAGACTGACAAGGGGCCCCGCCACCACATGCAGTGTTGTATGCCTTCAATGCTGCATGCCCCTCCACACCCTCCATGCAAATCCCAGAGAATCGCGCAGGTTAAAATTAAATAGATCCATGCCCAGCTCATTCAAGTGAACTCCATCTGCACTACAAAATTCACTGGGGTCGTCGAATTCCCTGTGCCTAATCGCTACTCCTCCCTGTCCCTGGACAAACTTAGAGACAGCCTTGTTTATTTTTATTCGCGCATTATCAACCGTCCCATGTGACCGTGCCCCCCGCCACTTTTTTCTCGGCAATATCTCTGACCATAACAAACAAACCCCCGGGAATATTGTCCACAGCCTGACAAAATCCCTCTTAATATTCTTTGTGAGCTGTTTCATGGGACATCTTGCCAAGTCGTTGCCCCCAGCATGCACTAATATTATGTTAGGCGGCCCTACCCGTTTTGCTTCCTGTATTATCATCGGGACTACCTCCTCCCAGCAAAGTCCCCCAACCACCTCACCGTTGCCTGCTCCTCCAGGAAGCCTAATTGTTGCCCATTGGGTCGCACCTTTGACCGCTCCTGTGCTCGCGAAATGAATGAATGTCCTACCATCCAAATTATACAGCGAACGTTACCTGAAAACAAAGGAAACATTAATGACTTAGCCCCCCCTTTTTCTCTATTAATTCATCTAAACTTCGATTCTCCCAGGCCTAACGTATGACTTAAACCTGTTCGATTCCCAGCTCCCTATTTTACGTATCATCTCCTCTCCTAGCCCCCATCGGGCCGCCTCTGTTGCTGCTCCAATTCTAAATGAATGGCTCCCATGATCTTTTACCGCCAAGCCCAAGACTGTCATAGCCTTCTTAAACACCGCTACAAATTGAAAACGAGATAAACACGATCCGTCATTGTGTATCAAAAATGACCCCCTTTTTTGTGGTCTCACTGCTATATATTCCCTGTAACACTGTATCGGGCAGGTATTGCAACCCTGCGCTTCGAACAGCTGCACCTTCAATCCAATCCCTCCTGACTTGTCTGTTTTTGAATCCCGAACTAGAATTGTTAACCCATGTAGGTGTGTCCACACGTCCTCCAATCTCACCCCTCCGTCTGCTGCTGCATTTGAACTAACCAGCTCCCCTATTCTGAACGCCCCAAAGAATGCCCACGAAAAAGCCACCCGAAACAAAACCGACTCGAAGGAAGACCTGACCACTTGCGGCAAAACCCCCAACAATCCCTCTAAAATATGGAGAGTTATAGGGCGTCTCTGGTCCACTGTGCCTTTTCACCTTTTGTAACCCTTTATGGCTTGGCGCACTATGAACTCTTTAGTGACGTCCCTCCACCCCATTAACTTAAACAAAAATGCTAGTGCTGCCATTTTTTTGTCAATTCCCACCCCCGATGTCCTTGCCTCAAAGGCATTAGCTAATACCCAAACCAGCCGTCCAATTCTATTAGAATCGTCCCCCGCTATCCCAAATTCTACATCCAGACTGAACCATTCCTCCCAATATTTTTTATATCTTGCCCATGTAGACGGGACCACTGACCCATTCCACCCAGTCCAGCATACCTCTTACACGAGTTTCCAGACCAGATCCAGGCAAAGTGTCCCTTGGATGTCCGCTCCTGGCACCAGCTTGCGAAACTTGTCAAATTGTTTAACTCCATTACCGTTGACATATTCTCAGAATGAAAAATCACTGAATTATTGGCCAATTGATGACCCCACACCTCCACTGCCACTACTATTGGAAACAACTCTAGCAGCATTAAATTTGCCGTCAAACCTGCCAATGCTCAGCTCTCAGGCCAAGGTGCTGCGCACCAATCCCCCTTGAAATAGGCCCCAAAGCCCAGTGATCCAGACGCGTCTGTAAACAACTCCAGCTCCGTGTTAGATTCAGGTTCTGATAACCAATAAGCCCTCCCGTTTTAGTCTTGTAAGAACGTTTGCCAAACCCCCAAATCTGCTTTATGCTCTTTATTGAGCCGAATAAAATGATGGGGCTGCTGAACCCCCGCTGTCGCCATAGACAGCCCCCTTGAGAACACCCTGCCCATGGGAATGATTCTGCAGGTAAAACTTAACTTTCCCAACAAGGACTGCAATTGCCTAAGTGTCACCTTTTTTGCCGCTCTTGCATAGTTACATAGTTAGTTACATAGTTAAATTGGGTTGAAAAAAGACAAAGTCCATCAAGTTCAACCCCTCCAAATGAAAACCCATCATCCATACACACACCCCTCCCTACTTTTAATTAAAATTCTTTATACCCATACCTATACTAACTATAGAGTTTAGTATCACAATAGCCTTGGATATTATGTCTGTCCAAAAAATCATCCAAGCCATTCTTAAAGGCATTAACTGAATCAGCCATCACAACATCACCCGGCAGTGCATTCCACAACCTCACTGTCCTGACTGTGAAGAACCCTCTACGTTGCTTCAAATGAAAGTTCTTTTCTTCTAGTCTAAAGGGGTGGCCTCTGGTACGGTGATCCACTTTATGGGTAAAAAGGTCCCCTGCCATTTGTCTATAATGTCCTCTAATGTACTTGTAAAGTGTAATCATGTCCCCTCGCAAGCGCCTTTTTTCCAGAGAAAACAACCCCAACCTTGACATTCTACCCTCATAATTTAAGTCTTCCGTCCCTCTAACCAATTTAGTTGCACGTCTCTGCACTCTCTCCAGCTCATTTATATCCCTCTTAAGGACTGGAGTCCAAAACTGAACTGCATACTCCAGATGAGGCCTCACCAAGGACCTATAAAGAGGCATAATTATGTTTTCATCCCTTGAGTTAATGCCCTTTTTTATGCAAGACAGAACTTTATTTGCTTTAGTAGCCACAGAATGACACTGCCCAGAATTAGACAACGTGTTATCTACAAAGACCCCTAGATCCTTTTCATTTAAGGAAACTCCCAACACACTGCCATTTAGTGTATAACTTGCATTTATATTATATTTGCCAAAGTGCATAACCTTGCATTTATCAACGTTGAACCTCATTTTCCAGTTTGCTGCCCAGTTTTCCAGTTTAGACAGATCACTTTGCAAAGTGGCAGCATCCTGCATATCTCACTTCCTCCTCTAATAGCCGTATCTTATCCTGTGGAATCCTACACTCTTGCTGTATGGTGTCTATCTCTATTCCCAAAAATTTTAGACACGTAGTTGGGCCTTCAGTCTTGTCCTTTGCTAGCGGCACCCCAAATTCGGTTGTAACCTCGCACAAAGTCTGCAACAATACTCCGCAAAGAGTAGAATTGCTTTGGCCCACGCAAAAGAAATCATCCAGGTAATGTATGATTCCATTCACTCCCGCACCACCCATTCCAGAAAAGTACTGAAGGCCTCAAAATAAGAGCATGATATGGAACAACCCATTGGTAAGCTCCTATCCACGTAATATCCCCCACCAAAGAAACATCCCAATAAGTGAAGTGACTCCTGATGCACCGGTAGAAGTCTAAAGGCAGACTCCACATCAGCCTTTGCCATCAAGGCCCCTCTTCCCGCTTCCCGAACCAATCGTACTGCCTTATCAAATGATGTGTAACATACCCTGACCAGTTCCCTATCAATCTCGTCATTCACAGAATCCCCTTTGGGGTGGGATAAGTGGTGGATCAACCTGAACTTTCCCGGCTCTTTTTTAGGCACCAGTCCCAGTGGAGAAACTCTCAAACCTGGTAGGGGTGGCTCCGAAAATGGGCCTGCCATCCTACCCAACCCCACTTCCTTGTGTAATTTCTCTTTAACCAATTTCGGGTCAGCAACCGCTGACCGCAAGTTCCTATGCAAAACCCCCTTTGTCTTCTCTTCCCTCCCTGGGATCAGAAAACCGAATTGAAATCCTTCCCTCAACAATTGAGCCTTATCCTTCTTGGGATATCTATTTAGCCACGGGACCATCGCTTCGAGAATCACTGGCGTCACCCTCTTTTCCAAAACCTTCCCTTGTTCTAGGTGCAGCCCCTTTTGGTTTTTTGAAACACCTACTTCCTGGGTGGTTCCCGGCGCACCAAGAACATTCATGCCGAAATCGACATGATGAACCCCACTTACACTGGCTGTCATTAAATAGCCAGCACACTCCTTTTTTGTGTCCACCGGCTGAACCCACACTGTGTCCGCCGGCACCTCCCTAAAAGGGCTGGTTTGTGGTAATGCTAGACCCCCCCATACCCCTGATAGCCCTTAGTATTTATCAGCCACATCCAAAGCCCAATATCCCTGTGGTCCCAATTCAGATCTGTCCGAACGGCCATACGCTAACGAAATTGCTCGTCGTAACGCAGCCATGCCAGTCCCCCATAAACCCTATGTGCCTCCCATATTCCGTCCAAATAACAGAATAAAGCTGAACATAGCTCTGAATGTTTTTCCCCCACCACACTCGCCAGTATGGAAAAAGCCTGTAACCAATTTCCAAAAGTTCTGGGAATCAAGCGAAACCTGCGCCTCTCCTCATCCTCCTCCTTTCTATGCTCCTTCCCTTTTTCGTATCTATCTATCCCAAAACGCTCCAGCGGCAGCAATGTAAATACGTCTACATACTCCCGCTTCCATATCTTCTCCCTTACCTCAGGTTTCAAATGAGCTCCTAAGGGACCTTTGAAACAAAAATAGGTGTTGCTCTTTGCTGAATCCGACCATGGCAGTTTTTTGTCTTTCGTATTATCCCCACTATTGGTTTCCCCTTGTGTTCCCAAAACGGAACCCGCCGTTGAACCCCCGTTCTGCACCCCTGAGGCATTAACTGCCACTTTATTCGCAGCCGCCGGTGCCCCAGCTGTAGAAGCTTCCCCCACCACCCCCGGTGTATTAACCTCTGTCCTACATGAAAACTGACCCCCTTTCCCGCCTGGGAACTGCCTGTGCTGCTTTGGGTTCCCCTTCAGGTATGAGCCTTCGCAGCCACTCACCGCCCCTCTTCTGTGCCTCAGCCCTCAGTTGCCTCAACTGCTCCCTCCGCTGTCTTCTTAAAATGGCTGAACTCTCTTCAGTCTCCTCCGAAATGGAGTTACTTAGCTCCGCCCACCCAGAGCCACCACCAATTAGATAGCTGTTACCCAGCTGCGACCAACCCTTCCTTTCCGGTTGCGCAGCGTCATGGCCGCCCCTCCTCCAAGCCTGCTGCTGCTCTCCAGGGCTCACAGGACCTGGCATGATGAGCGAGGAACAGGTGCGGTACTTCGTCAGGTACCTGCACCGGGAGGGATAGGACAATATCCCTCCTGGTGTGAGAGGTATCCAGGCACTCCGCCGCAGCATTATGGAGAGGCTGAGGCGCAGGCAGCGGAGGGAGTTCCCCGTGCGCTTAAGTCTGCGGGAGATCCAGAGGATTTAGAGTGATTTAAAAAAGCGCCACAGCGCATTTGTTTTAGAGCTGCGCGTGGAGGTTGAAGGTAAAGTTATTTAAAAAGAAAACATCTTATATTGATTTGTTATTTTACAGCAAAAATGTATTTAAGTGAATACTGTAATTAGGATTGGAACAGTTTGACATTAGCCGCAAAATTGTAAGAAAAATATTTAGAAGAAATGTTAGGCCTCAACCAGAAGAAATTAGTCAACAATGTGGCAGTATTCGAAGAAACATTTTTTAGAAGCCATGTTAGGCCTCAACCAGAAGAAATTAGCCAACTAAGCGGCAAAATTATAAGCAACATATTTAGAAGCCATGTTAGGCCTCAACCAGAAGAAATTAGCCAACAATGTGGCAGTATTCGAAGAAACATTTTTAGAAGCCATGTTAGGCCTCAAGCACCAGAAGAAATTAGATAACTAAGCGGCAAAATTATAAGCAACATATTTAGAAGCCATTTTAGGCCTCAACCAGAAGAAATTAGCCAACAATGTGGCAATATTCGAAAAAACATATTTAGAGGCCATGTTAGGCCTCAACTACTAAAAAAAATTGTCGACAATGCAGCAGTAGTATCTACGATAGCAGTAGGAGCTTTGATAGGCCCCCACCATAAAAAAAATTGCCGACAATGCAGCACAGCAGCAGTACTACTAGGGCTAGTAGCAGGCTGCAGCAGCAGCAGCAAGGGCAGCAGGTGCAGACAGATGGGGAATGGGCAATACTACTGAGGAGGAGAGTATGGGCAGCAATGGAGAGAGGAGGCTGAATCTGTGGAGGAGGAGGAGAGGAGGCTAGTCTCTGCTGTCTGCAATGGGCACTTGGATATCCCCGCTTATCCATGCCTCATTCATTTTAATGAACGTCAGCTTATCCACGCTGCCAGTGGATAGCCGTGTCCGCTTCTCAGTGACCTCCCCACCTGCGGCACTAAAGACACGCTCTGACAGGACACTGGCAGGGGGCAAGCCAGCACCTCCAGAGCGTACTGTGCCAGTTCTGGCCAATGGTCGAGCCTCGAGACCCAATAATGCATGGGGTCATCGTCAGGGTGAATGGCATCCTGCACGCTGACTGACCCCATGTAGTCAGCCACCATATGCTCCACCCGCTGCTGGTGGTGGCTTTGGGTGCTGACTGGGCCTGCTGCTGGCCGTTGAGGCTCGAAAAAGCTCTTCCACACACCCATGAGATCTCCGCCCTTGCTGCTGCTGCTGCTAGGCCCCCGTCTCTGCTGGGTGTGTGGAGAAGTGGAGGCCTGAGAAGTGTCAGACTGGGGGAAGGCCTCCACTAATTTTGAGCACAGAGCCTTCCTCAATTGACCCATCCTCCTCTCTCTCTGGCTGGGTACAAGGAACTCCCCCACCCTTCCCTTGTACCGTGGGTCAAGCAAAGTAGCCACCCAATAATCCTTCCGGTCTTTGATAGAACAGACCCGTGGATTGCTTCGGAGGCAAGTCTGCATATCGGCAGCCATGTAAAAGAGGTGCCCCCGACCAACCTCTTCTTGACTGCCCTCCAGATGCAGCAGGTCATCTGGCTCGACCTGCCCCTGCTCTGTACCCTCCCAGCCACGGACAATAGCTGGGGTGGTTGGGTGGCATGTGCCCTGCTCCCCATGCTGCGCAGGCACCCAGTCCTCCTCTCCCTCATCCTCCTCATCGGGCATCATTTCCTCCTCAACCCCCTACGGGGCCTACTCTCCTCCTCCTCCTCCTCCTCAGGCACATCACCCTCCTCTAGCAGCCCATCCAATGTGCGCTTGAGGAGGAACACCAGGGGTATCACATCACTAAGACACGCATTGTCTGTGCTAACAAAGCGTGCTCCTGCTCAAATGGGGCAAGTACTTGGCAGAGCTGCCTCATTTGCTGCCACTGCTCTGCACTAAAATACCCCAAATCTGCCCCCTGAGTACCCCTGGCACTGTGCTCCAGCAGGTAATTGCTGACCGCCCAGCGCTGCTCTACGAGGTCACAGATGAGCCGGTGGGGTGGCAGACTATGCTGCCGCTGCATCCATGCTAAAGACGCGCTGGCGGTGGGGGACCTGCAAAAATGGGCACATACCCTACGTACCTTCTCCAGCATGTCACCCAACCCTTGGTAGCTCTTGAGGAAGCGCTGCACCACAAGGTTGAGGACATGTGCAAAGCAAGGCACGTGGGTCAGGTGCCCTAGGTGGATGGCGGTAACAATGTTACCTGCTTGGAGCTGGCGGGGAGTGAACCACCGCTGCACCTAACTGGCCAGTTAGGGGCAGTGCAAGCCATCAGCTGTCGGAAGGGGGCTGCTTTGACTAGCTGATAGGGCAGCAGCTGCATTGCCAGAAGTTTTGCCAGGCAGCCATTAAGCCTCTGCACTTGGGGGTGGCTGGGGGGAGAGAGGCGTCTTGCGGGTGAGGAACTGGGGGAGGGAAACCTGGCGGGACAGGGGCCGCATTGAGGAGGAGGAGAATGCAGAAGAGGCTGAGCTACACAGTGGCTGCCTCCGACTGTGAGCCCCAGAATCCTCTTCCCTTGCTACAGGGTCTGGGGAGCTAGCACCTCTTCCCTGAGGAATGGGAGGAGGTAGACAGGAAGCACCGCTGCCCCCCGGTGCCCTGCCACTTTGGTACTGCTCCCACGTTATCCTGTGATGACGTTTCATATGGGAACTTAAAGCTGATGTTCCCATATGTGACCCTGCCTGCCCCCTTCGAACCTTCTACCGGCAGAGCTGGCACACTGCTACTGCCTGGTCCTCTGCCTGGCATGTGAAAAAAGCCCACACTGCTGAAATGCGGGCCACTGCCATGCCTGCTGTGGAGGGTTGGGGATGGTCCCCACCCGTACGCCCATAGGCTTTGGACCGAGGTGCAGTGCTGCCCTGTTGCCTGCCCCCCCTAGCAGTGGTTGGTGGAGCCGGCTCTTCATCCTCATCAACAACAAACAGTCCCCCCCTCTGAATGTAGGATTCATTTGCTTCATTTAGGAAGTCTGGCACTTAATTAATTAATCATTGCTGTATCATAAATCAGAAAATTGTTTCTACAATCCTAATGTCTCAATTGTACCCAAACATTTAGTTTGTAAACGAATTTGTAGGGCCCTCTAATCCTATTGTACTCTGTAACCCTTGTTTGTTACTCTGTAACCATTTATTCCCTGTTTGTTATAACTAAGGTAAAGCAATGCGTATCTTGTCGGAGCTATATAAATAAATGATGATGATGCGTTTTGCAAGTGTTTCAAATGTAGTTGCTATAGTATATATGGTATAGCAACCTAAGTATAGTTTTGAAAGTGTTTCAAATATATTTGCTATAGTATAAATGGCATTGCAACCTAAGTATAGTTTTGGAAGTATTTAAAATGTAGTTGCTATAGTATATGTGGCATAGCAAGTTCCAGAATAAATATTAACTACCTTAGCTTTCACTATATGCTTACATGTAAATAATGTGATTGCCACCCCTGAATGCATGTAATTGCTCTTTATATAGTCACCACCTGAATGCCGTTATATGATTACAGCATGTAGTGGGTCATATAGTAACCACCTGAATGCTGTTATCAAAGTACTCATTTTCCCTTCACTATACAAATGGCTCAGTATAGTCACAAATGTTGGGATGTTTAAAAAAAAAAAACAAAAAAAAAACAGCATTTATGCTTCTCCTAAAATCTAACTGTTACATGTGTAAATTTAACCACAAACTAAAGATGTTTTTCCAGACAACTGGAAAAAAAATTGCAGAACATAAAAAGTATATGAGAGGAACTGGAGGAGGACCACCTACTGAACTGGACTTGAGGGATTATGAAGAGGAAATTTCCAAAATGCTTGGTCCAGACACCATAAGTGGCATGGAAGGGAATTTTGACACCGATGCAACAGGTAAAAGCAATATATGCTAATTGTATGGATCTTACCTCTTTTATGTCTCCTTTAGAGAAATGTGCCACTTCAACCAAAACACACAACAACTGAGTCACTTATTAATTTCTAATTGTTTTTACAAGCGTTTGGATAAAATGTTGAACTACGACTTTAGCTATTTTAAAAGATGTTTCTTAAAATGCCATACTAATGTAATTGTCGCTATTTTGTTTGCTTTACCCTGCTCCTAATGTGTGCTTACATGCTCATGGCTATTGTTTGTACACTTATGACCAGGTAACACACAGGACTCTGAGAACCAGCTGCAGAGTAAAGAAATACATGTGGAGGAGGAAGAATGGCAGCAAACACTACCAAGTAAGTAGCCAAAAAATGTTTGTTTATTCAGCATAAATTAAATGGCGATGGTACAAAAGGGACACTTGTAAGCTTTAATGGAGACTTTTCCTCAATTTCTCCAAAAAAAATAAATAAGCAAAGCATAATTAATCTGGAGAAAGACAAAGCTGTGTATGTTGCATGCCAGATATAAGCCTTTTTAGCTTTTTGTAGTGCTAAACATTTTATTTATTTTCAGTTATAGAGGATGATGATGATGTCACATTGAGTCTGGAACCCATTCCAACAGAAGTTGCTGAGCCATAGGAAACCCAAGAAAAAAGAAAATGAATATCATACTTACTGGAATTTTCTTTTCCTGGCCATCCTCCCTGTCAACATGAAAATTCACTAATCTCCTGCTACTCCCAACCTGGACAGAAGATTAAGAAGGTTAATTTTAAGAACCCATAAAGCCCACCCCCTCCTTGCTCACATCAGTCTGTTTACAAAGCCACCATAGGGAGGGCATGTTGACAGGGAGGATGGCCAGGAAAAGACAATTCCAGTAAGTATGATATTAATTTCCTTTTTCCTGGCCATCCCCCGTCAACATGAAAATTCACTAATGAGTCATACCCAAGCAATTAAACCGCAAGGGAGGGAAACTAATTAAACTTGGGCCTGGCCCAACAGGCTAAAAAATAAGAGAACTAACTGTCCAAACAGGACCTGAAATGAAGACAAGTTGCCCTTTTCTCCTTCCTGCTGGCATAACAAACAGTATTCTAGACATTCTGAAGTCTTCTCTTCTTCTGAATAAATCTCAAAACATTGTAAGACTATATCTATATTTGAATCCTCGTCCCGAGAGGATGCTGGAGGCTCCAAGGACAGCAATACAATTGGTTAATTAACGTGGAACTTATTAACAACTTAAGGCAGGATACTGATTATTCTGAGAAATACTGTCTCATGGAACATCCTGTAAGGAGCATCTATCGAAGGGCCTGGCCCTCGAAGGACTGATGTCAAAAAGTTTGAATTCACAGCTAACTAGGAGTAAGCAACCATAAAGAACTTGATCTAAATGCTCAGTCGTGCAGTAGAGAGGGATCTCAGATCAAGAGGAAGACCCAAATTTGGACAAATAGACCAGTTCGTCGGTGGACGAATTTGGGTTTTGATTGGAAAAATGTATCTACTAATGGATCTTTCGGCCACCTCTTCTCCAAATCGTCAACAATGCACAGACTTGGGTCTGAGACTCAGACCCTTTTGTAACCCTGTGTTAAGAAACTTCAGGATATCCACCGCAGTTGGTGTTATGGATTAAGATGCATCTCAACAGCCCAGTAAGAGAATATCTGCCATTCTTTATAATATTTACAATTTGTATTGCATTTCCTGGCATTGATAATGGTTTGAAGTTATCAGAACATTCATACTCTCTTAGGATCCTCCTTTTAACCTCCACACCATCAGTTAGTGATTGGGTTTGGATGCTTCCAACTGCTCTGGAGAAGGAGACCTCTGGTTTATGGAAGTAGTAACAAACACAATTGACAGTCTTCTCAGGAGTAGAAACCAAGGTCTTCTGGGCCAAGTGGAAGAATGGTCATCATGTCCATCCTTGACAATAAGATCCTTTGCAGGACTCTCAATATTATCTGTACTGGAGGAAAGATGTAAGCAAACAGACCCTCCCAACTCTGGGAGAAGGCATCCACTTCCACAGTCCCACACAAGGGACTCTGAAGAGGAAGATCTGAAGCTTGGAGTTCAGATCTATCGTCATCATATTCAGCTCCAGACAGTCCCAATTGATGCTGGCTGAGATAATCTGCCTCAAGATATTGCGCTCCTGGAATGTACAGAGCAGTTAAATCTTGAAGGTGGATCTAAACCCATTCCATGATTGGGACAGTCTCTTTGAGCAAGAACTTGCTCCTTATTCCCCTTGATTTCTTAAATAAGCTGCAGCCACTGCATTGTCTGATCTTCATTGCAGACCCTAGGAGAACCACACTGAGCTCCAGGATATTGGTCAATATCTCTGAAAAGGTCTTCTACCTGCCCCTGAGGCATTTGTGAACACCTCTATCCAAGCTGGTTTCCTGAGGGGAAACTTCTTGCAGGGATTGCTGGGTATTTTTCACCAGGCTAGATGTCTCTTGCACTCTGTGTTGATCTGAATTGCCAGTTTCAAGCTATAGGATCCTACTAAAACCACAGACCGCTGTCAGGCGCTGACCAAGAATATCAGGATTCCAGCACAATTAACATCAAGATTCGGCTTTATTCGCACATAACGCGTTTCATGCCCCATAGCTGGGCACTTCATCAGAGTGATTGTGTGCACTTGTGTGAAGGATTAAATAGCCACGTGTGTGCATATATTTAAAGTAAATATAAAGTGATACCTCAGTGTAATTTAAAATTCATGTAATAAAGATAATATTTGTCATGTGCAAAATATTTTTTATATATGTATTTAAATGTATGCATAATTATGCCATATATTCATATGAAGTAAACATGTGTAAATATATTAAATAAATAAATAGAATGCATACTATTTGTCAATATGTGTGAGTGTGATTTCAAAAAATTTCTTTAAAACATGAGTAGAGTATCACTATATTTGTTAAAAAAACCAAGTCCACAAGTCACATTTTTAAGAGGTATAAAAAAAAGAAGAAAAAAAAAAAAGAAAAAATTTAAATACACATATAAATTTTTTTTTGCACATGACAAATATTATCTTTATTACATGAATTTTAAATTACACTGAATTATCACTTTGCCTTTATATTATTTTAAATATACGCACACACGTGGCTATTTAACCCTTCACACAAGTGCACACAATTAGTGATGGGCGAATTTATTCGCCAGGCGCGAATTCGCGCGATTCGCCGTCGGCGAATAAATTCGCGAAACGGTCACGAAAATTCGCGGAAAAAATTCAAAAACAGGCGCCGGCGTCGAAAAATCGCCGTTTCGCTAATTTTTCGCCGTTTCGCGAATTTCGCGAATTTTTCGGCGAAGCGAAACTGCACAAATTCGCCCATCACTACACACAATCACTCTGATGAAGTGCCCAGCTATGGGGCATGAAACGCGTTAGAATTGTACATCCTCCGCTGTTATCCTTTTTATGTGCGAATAAAGCTGAATCTTGATGTTAATTGTGCCGGAATCCTGATATTCTTGGTCAGCACCTGACAGCGGTCTGTGGTTTTGGTTTGGATGTAATAGCCGGTGAGGAGTGACCGGCATATCACGAGAGCTGCGATCAAGCAGGAAGGCACTTTGAGTCCGGGTGAGCTCTGCCATTGACGCTCCGTGAGTAAAGCTTTGATAGGATCCTACTGCCTGAGAAAATAACTGAATAGACCTCATCCTCCATTTGGTCCATTTCACCAAGTTTATAGTTGTAATCAGAAGGCCCAGAATGATCACGAATGACTTCGCAAATGTGAATGACCTCTCCCAAAATTGTGTTACCTGAAGGACAGGTGTCAATTTGAGCTCCAAGGTATGCCATTTTCTGGCATGGTATCATCTAACTTTTGGCTACACTTATGATCCAGCCAAACTTCTCTAAAACCTCCTTTTTATCAGATGGATGGTGATGTGGCTGGATCACTCACCCCTAAAGTAAATCATCCAGGTATTGGTAGATCTCTATGTTCTCCTGCCCTTTAGCTTGGCTATTATCACAACAAGAACTTAGGTAAAAGTTCTGGGAGAAGTAGCAAGGTCAATGTGAAGACAGCAAAATTGGTAATGTTGGTCTTAGAGACAAAATTGTAGAAATCTGTGATGTTCTAAAGCAATGGCCACATGCAAATAAACATCTTTAATCTAAAGAGGCTAGCCAATCTCTTGGACAAACTACAAACTTTATAGTAGCAAGGGTCTCAGTTAAAGTTTGGCTCTTTGGGAATCTGTTATTCCTAAAGGTCTAATATGGGACTTAAGTCTCCAGTAGCAAATAGCAGAGACTAGAAAACTCTTACTTCTTCCTGAGACGGAACCACTGAAATTGCTCTCTTAAGAACAGTCCTGGAAACACTGGCAAGCAATGTCCTCTTCCCTACATCTTGAGGAATTGCAAGCTTTTGAGGAAGGTTTGGGAGATCTTGGAACTCCAACTCTGGACCTGAAAGAACCTTGTCCTGATTGCCAAGATGAAAATCTAAATTATTCTCTGGATTGGAAATATTTGGAGTCCTGCCTTCTTCTGGAGAATACCTACAAACATTCCTGGAATTGCCATGGAACTGCCTTGCTTGGGAAAGAAAAGTACTCTTCCCCCTGAAGACTTGGAGACCATGTCATCTAAGGCTTTCCCAAATAATCCTTTCCCTTCAAAAGGCATCTTGCAAAGAAATTCCTAGAGCCAGTATCTGCAAACCATTTTTTAACCCAAAGGGCTCTGTGCTGCAACTTCAATGACAAAGAGCAAGCTGACAGCTGGACAAGATCTAGAGAGGCTTATTCTGAAGTCATCCAGACCTTTTAAGTTTTATTAAATATTTCTTTTTCTATTTATTTATTTATTTTTTCTGGGAACTTTATCCTCAACGTCATCTTTCAGATTCTTTGCCCACATAGGGCCTTTGTAACTGCCACAGAGCTATAGTAGGCTATAGGCCATCCAAAAGACATACAACATTTTTTTAATTCCTGATATGTTTCAGTGCTGAAATGTCATCTATTGGCAAAGCCGCCTTCGTAGCTAATCTAGCCATTGGAGTATCAGATCCACTTGTCTCACATGAAAAAAGGATACAGCTCTTACACTTATCTATCAAACAGAACTCTTTAACAGATTTTAAATTACTCTGCCTGAATAAAATCTGGCACTTAAGTATTCATCATAGGATCACAGCCGGTATTCAAACTCAAAGCTCCACAGCCATAAACCAGGTGCTGTGCCACAAGGTCTGAGCCCTTGGAAAAAGAAGAGAAGTGGTTAGTTGGTTAAACTCCTCCAGGTAGAGGGTACATTTAATGGTCTTAATAAGGGGATTAAAAGCTTTTGGTCAAATAGCGAGATCTCCCTCTTAGCCCCCCTTCTTAAGCTGTATAAAAGGTGCATCTTTGATTTTTCTACAAGGCAAATGAGTACAGCTGTAGGCTTTCTTTAATAGCTGATCATGTTACTGAGCTTAGCTGCTGGCCCTTATTAAAGGAAATTTCCTAGATAGAGAAAACCTTGATAGACAGAGAGAGATCTTAAGCAGAAGCACTGGCTCTTTAAGAGTTTGGGATACTGCTCTCTTAATTAAAGACTCCTGATCTGTCAAGGAGGTGGAAGGAATGGCTGCATAATGTGAAACAATTCACCTTCTTAGAAAGATATTCAATGAAAATGTATTACAAATCCTATGCCCTTCATTGTTTGAACGAATGAATTGTTAAATGCTTCTGAATCTCACTTACCCACTTTTACTGGGCTCTTCAGAAGGAGCAGAGGCACTTAAAACAGTAAGAGAATGCATAATAAGCATAACACTCTGGAAGTTCTTATTTTTTCGAAGTGCAAAGCATGGTACTCACCGGCAGCTTTTGGAGCGGCTCTTTTAGATGCAGCCAGATCCTTATAGTGCACATGTAGGCAGCAGCAGCTAGGAAATACCCCGGCCGCACAGGGTCCCCTTTCTGACAATGCAGTTATCAAAACGGAACAGGGGCTATGGGTGGAGAAAGAACCTCCAGAAACAAAACTGAACCCGGTAATCTACAACTTGGCAAATAAGTGAGTACTTTCTTGTCCTGTAAAATAAAGAAAAGAGAGTTAGTTTAAACTGTTAACCCTCTCACACTATGCCCAGGCTGGGACAGAAGAAAAGACTGATGTGAGCCAGGAGGGGGTGGGCTTTATACATAGTAAGTAAGGTTTTAAAAATATACACATGTCCATCAAGTTCAACCTATTTTTTATATTTTTATTAACTACCTATCTGCCAGTTGATCCAGAGGAAGGCAAAAAAACCCATCTGAAGCCTCTCCAATTTGCCTTAGAGGGGGAAAAATTCCTTCCTGACTCCAAAATGGCAATCGGACTAGTCCTTGGATAAACTTGGATTATGAGCTATTTCCCATAACCCTGTATTCCCTGACTTGCTAAAAAGCTATCCAACCCCTTCTTAAAGCTATCTAATGTATCAGCCTGTACAACTGATTCAGGGAGAGAATTCCACATCTTCACAGCTCTCACTGTAAAAAAACCCTTCTGAATATTTAGGCGGAACCTCTTTTCTTCTAATCGGAATGGGTGACCTCGTGTCAGCTGGAAAGACCTACTGGTAAATAACGCATTAGAGAGATTATTATGTGATCCCCATATATATTTATACAGTCATCATATCACCCCTTAAGCGCCTCTTCTCCAGTGTGAACATCCCCAATTTGGCCAGTCTTTCCTCATAGCTAAGATTTTCAATACCATTTACCAGCTTAGTTGCCCATCTCTGTACCCTCTCTAATACAATAATGTCCTGTTTGAGTGATGGAGACCCAAACTGTACTGCATATTCTAGATGGGGCCTTACAAGTGCTCTATACAGTGGAAGAATGACCCCCTCCTCCTTTGACTCTATGCCCCTTTTAATACAGCTCAAGACCTTATTTGCCCTTGATGCTGCCGACTGGCATTGCTTGCTACAGCCAAGTTTATCATCTACAAGGACTCCAAGGTCCATTTCCATAATGGATTTGCCTAGTGCAGTCCCATTAAGGGTATACGTGGCTTGGATATTTTTACATCCCAGGTGCATGACTTTACATTTATCAACATTGAATCTCATTTGTCACTTAGCTGCCCAGATTGCCAGTTTGTCAAGATCATGTTGCAAGGATGCCACATCCTGGATGGAATTAATTGGGCTGGATACATTACTTACAACACCCTCCCCTAAGTCATTAATGAACAAGTTAAATAAAAGTGGACCCAATACTGAGCCCTGGACGACCCCACTAAGAACCTTACTCCAAGTAGAGAATGTCCCATTAACAACTACCCTCTGTACCCGATCCTGTAGCCAGTTTCCTATCCACGTGCAAACGACTTCATTAAGCCCAACAGACCTCAGTTTAGAAAGCAGTCGTCTGTGGGGCACAGTATCAAACACTTTGGCAAAATCCAAATAGATCACATCTACTGCCCCCCCACTGTCCAGAATCTTACTTACCACATCATAAAATGCAATCAAATTCGTCTGACATGACCTATCCTTCATAAAGCCATGCTGATTGTTGCTCATAATGCCATTGATTAGGACAAAATTTTGAATGTGATCCCTTAACAAGCCTTCAAATAATTTGCCCACCACAGATGTCAAGCTTACTGGCCTATAATTGCCAGGCTGTGATCGTAATCCCTTTTTAAATATTGGAATAACATCAGCTTTTCTCCAATCCATAGGCACTATACCAGATGACAGTGAATCTGAGAAAATCAGAAATAAGGGCTGGTCTAAAACTGAACTAAGCTCTCTTAGAACCCGGGGGTGTATGCCATCAGGCCCTGGAGCCTTGTTTACATTAATTTGTATTAAAGCTTTTTGAATCATATCCTGAGTCAGCCACTGACTAGATTAAGCTGAGCCATTAGTGCAGTTATAAAGTGAGCCTGTGAACCCAGACTCCTCTATTGTATACACTGAAGAAACCAACTGATTTAACACATTTGCCTTTTCTGTATCTGTTACAACCATACTGGTACCATTATTTAATGGAGCAACACTCTAAAACCTGCATCTTTTTACTATTAATATATTTAAAAAACTTTTTAGGGTTAGTTTTCACCTCCACCACAATTAACTCTTCATTTCTTTTCTTAGCCTTCCGGATTGCTGATTTACAACATTTATTACAGTGTTTATATTCATTAAATGCAGCTACTGTCCCTACAGATTTGTAGTTTTTAAATGCCTTTCTCTTCTTTCCCATTAACTTCTTTACTTCTGTATTAAGCCACACATGATGATTCTTAGAGCTTCTACATTTAGTCCTTAAGGGAATAAATTGAGAACAGAAATGATTTAATATCATTTTAACCCTTTGCCTGCCAAGCACGTACGCTGTACGTTCTGGCAGGCAAGGGCTTTAACTGCCAAGCACGTACATTGTACGTTCTTGCAGTTTAACATGCTGTACTCTGCATCAGCGGCTTTAGCCGCCTCTGCAGAGACTTAGCAGTGCTGACAGCCCCCTGGGCAACAAGGCTGGGGGGCTGTCATGTCGGTCCTGCAACAGGATTGTTGCAGGATCGACCTAAAATCGCAGAAAGAAGCAACTTACCAGCTCCTCCGTCTTCCCTCTGCTCTCTGCTGCTCTGGCGACGCCCACGCACTTCCTGACTGCAGTGACTCAGCACACACGCTGTTGAAAGAAGATAGACTCTCTCCCTGCTCCAGCAATGGTAAGTGGACTTTATTTGCTAAATTACACACTACACAAACACTACATACACACTACACTACATTGTATAGATCTGTACACAGTTACACAATCATTTTAGTAAAGATTTTTTTTTTTTTAATTTTTTTTGGAAAGTTATGTACACTTATTTGCACTTATTTGCACTTATTTCACACTTATATACACACTGTCACACCACTTTTAGAAGTGTATACACATGTATACACAAAAAACTCACAAAGAGGGATTTATTTTTTTTTACTTTTTCATTTTACTAATTTGTGTTTTTTTACCCCTAAAAACCATTTGTTTTGGCAGCATGACTATTGGGTAATCGATTTTGGCCACTAATTATGCTGTTGGATCAGTAATTTTGTTATTTCATTGATTTATACAATTTTTGTGGTTTTATTGCAATTTTATCCCTGCATTATTTTTCCTTGTGTATCTTTAGTATAGTTTTGCTGTTTGGTGCTTTGGTATAGAAAGATAGATTTTACTTTGTTTGATCCGTCAGAATATGTACTTTCCAAAAATGTATGCTGTTCTGGGGGCTTTTTACAGTTTGGGGGTCTTACAACACATAACGCAAAGTTGGGGTACTGTTTTCAGCAGCTTAGTTGGCTAGTGTGAAAATTCATATGCATGTTTTTCATTTGGGGTCCGTACACATCACATACTTTGGTAAATCTATGCATATTGGGCATCAAGCTATTCATCAGACCTCTGACGTCCATATTTAGGGTGATTTTCTTTGTACGTAAAACATTGTGTGCGAAAAATGCGGCAAACTGCAGCATTTTTAGGCAATTTTCAGAAATGTTGTAAAAACCTCGAAGTTTAGAAAAGCTTTGCAGTTTGGTAGTTTAGTGTAGAAAGACGTCTTTATCTTTGTTGGATTCGTCAGAATGTGTTCTTTCCAAAACCCATATGGTTTTGGGGGGTCTTTGCTGTAAGGAGGGTCTTGAGGCACATAATATGAAGTCAATGGTCTATGTTCACAGAAGGCGAATCGGCAGCGGAGAAAACTCATATGCACTATTTTTATTTGGGGTCTGCACATGCCAGCTGCCTTGGTGTATATATGCATATTGGACATCAAACTGTTCAGTAGTCCCTTGACATCAATATTTATGTTATTTTACAATTGTATGCAAGAAATTGGGTGAGATAAATGCGGCCAATTGCAATATTTTTAGGCGATTTTCAAAAATGTAAAAACCGTTGCTTTTATCGCCAAATTTAGGAAAGCCTTGCGACTTGGTACTTTGGAGTACAAGGACATGTATACCCAATTTGGGTTTGTGGGAATGTGTACTTTCCAAAAATATATCGTTTTCTGGGGTGAACTTACTTTATTCTACATTTGCCCCCCTCAAAACAATATAAATGTGTTGATTTTGCGGTATCTGAAATGACAGACCATATGGGGGTCTTCTTTTGGGGCCGCTATATGCCACATGCTTAGGTACACCTATACATATTGGGCATCAAACTGTTCAGAGGACCCTATGCTTTCATATTTGGGGTGATTTCTCTTGATACCTAAAAGTATGTGGGTAATACGATGCTGCAGGCTAGAAATTTTGAGGTGATTTTTGGAAACGTCGCCAAAATCACCAAATTTAGGAATGGTTTGCGGCTTGGTACTTTGGAGTACAAAGACATGCATACCCAATTTAGATTCGAGGGAATGTGTACTTTCCGAAAATATATGGTTTTCTGGGGTAAACTTACCCTTTTCTACTTTTGCCCCCCCAAACAATGTAAATGTCTTGATTTTGCAGTATCTGAAATGGCAGACCATATGGGGGTCTTCTTTTGGGGCCCCTATATGCCACGTGCTTGGGTACACCTATACATATTGGGCATGAAACTGTTCAGAGGACCCTAAGCTTTCATATTTGGGGTGATTTCTCGATACCTAAAAGTATGTGAGTAATACGATGCTGCAGGGTAGAAATTTTGAGGTGATTTTTGGAAATGTCACCAAAATCACCACATTTAGGAATGATTTGCAGCTTAGTACTTTGGAGTACAAAGACATGCATACCCAATTTAGATTCGTGGGAATGTGTACTTTCCGAAAATATATGGTTTTCTGGGGTGCATTTACCCTTTTCTACTTTTACCCCCCCCAAAACGATGTAAATGTCTTGATTTTGCAGTATCTGAAATGACAGACCATATAGGGGTCTTCCTTTTGGGGCCCCTATATGCCATGTGCGTGGGTACACCTATACATATTGGGCATCAAACTGTTCAGAGGACCCTAAGCTTTCATATTTGGGGTGATTTCTCTTGATACCTAAAAGTATGTGAGTAATACGATGCTGCAGGTTAGAAATTTTGAGGTGATTTTTGGAAATGTCACCGAAATCACCACATTTAGGAATGATTTGCAGCTTGGTACTTTGGAGTACAAAGACATGCATACCCAATTTATATTCGTGGGAATGTGTACTTTCCGAAAATATATGGTTTTCTGGGGTGCATTTACCCTTTTCTACTTTTGCCCCCCCCAAAACGATGTAAATGTCTTGATTTTGCAGTATCTGAAATGACAGACCATATGGGGGTCTTCCTTTTGGGGCCCCTATATGCCACGTGCGTGGGTACACCTATACATTTTTGGCATCAAACTGTTCAGAGGACCCTAGGCTTTCATATTTGGGGTGATTTCTCTTGATACCTAAAAGTATGTGGGCAATACGATGCTGCAGGGTAGATATTTTGAGGTGGTTTTTGGAAATGTTGCCAAAATCACCAAATTTAGGAATGGTTTGCGGCTTGGTACTTTGGAGTACAAAGACATGCATACCCAATTTAGATTCGTGGGAATGTGTACTTTCCGAAAATATATGGTTTTCTGGGGTGAACTTACCCGTTTCTACTTTTGCCCCCCCCCAAAACGATGTAAATGTCTTGATTTTGCAGTATCTGAAATGACAGACCATATGGGGGGTCTTCCTTTTGGGGCCCCTATATGCCACGTGCGTGGGTACACCTATACATATTGGGCATCAAACTGTTCAGAGGACCCTAGGCTTTCATATTTGGGGCGATTTATCTTGATACCTAAAAGTATGTGGGTAATACGATGCTGCAGGGTAGAAATTTTGAGGTGATTTTTGGAAATGTCGCCAAAATCACCAAATTTAGGAATGGTTTGCGGCTTGGTACTTTGGAGTACAAAGACATGCATACCCAATTTAGATTTGTGGGAATGTGTACTTTCCGAAAATATATGGTTTTCTGGGGTGAACTTACCCTTTTCTACTTTTGCCCCCCCCAAAACGATGTAAATGTCTTGATTTTGCAGTATCTGAAATGACAGACCATATGGGGTCTTCCTTTTGGGGCCCCTATATGCCACGTGCATGGGTACACCTATACATATTGGGCATCAAACTGTTCAGAGGACCTTAGGCTTTCATATTTGGGGTGATTTCTCTTGATACCTAAAAGTATGTGGGCAATACGATGCTGCAGGGTAGATATTTTGAGGTGGTTTTTGGAAATGTCGCCAAAATCACCAAATTTAGGAATGGTTTGCGGCTTGGTACTTTGGAGTACAAAGACATGCATACCCAATTTAGATTCGTGGGAATGTGTACTTTCCGAAAATATATGGTTTTCTGGGTGCATTTACCCTTTTCTACTTTTGCCCCCCCCAAAACGATGTAAATGTCTTGATTTTGCAGTATCTGAAATGACAGACCATATAGGGGTCTTCCTTTTGGGGCCCCTATATGCCATGTGCGTGGGTACACCTATACATATTGGGCATCAAACTGTTCAGAGGACCCTAAGCTTTCATATTTGGGGTGATTTCTCTTGATACCTAAAAGTATGTGAGTAATACGATGCTGCAGGGTAGAAATTTTGAGGTGATTTTTGGAAATGTCACCGAAATCACCACATTTAGGAATGATTTGCAGCTTGGTACTTTGGAGTACAAAGACATGCATACCCAATTTAGATTCGTGGGAATGTGTACTTTCCAAAAATATATGGTTTTCTGGGGTGAACTTACCCTTTTCTACTTTTGCCCCCCCCCAAAACGATGTAAATGTCTTGATTTTGCAGTATCTGAAATGACAGACCATATGGGGGTCTTCCTTTTGGGGCCCCTATATGCCACGTGCGTGGGTACACCTATACATTTTTGGCATCAAACTGTTCAGAGGACCCTAGGCTTTCATATTTGGGGTGATTTCTCTTGATACCTAAAAGTATGTGGGTAATACGATGCTGCAGGGTAGAAATTTTGAGGTGATTTTTGGAAATGTCGCCAAAATCACCAAATTTAGGAATGGTTTGCGGCTTGGTACTTTGGAGTACAAAGACATGCATACCCAATTTAGATTTGTGGGAATGTGTACTTTCCGAAAATATATGGTTTTCTGGGGTGAACTTACCCTTTTCTACTTTTGCCCCCCCCAAAACGATGTAAATGTCTTGATTTTGCAGTATCTGAAATGACAGACCATATGGGGTCTTCCTTTTGGGGCCCCTATATGCCACGTGCATGGGTACACCTATACATATTGGGCATCAAACTGTTCAGAGGACCTTAGGCTTTCATATTTGGGGTGATTTCTCTTGATACCTAAAAGTATGTGGGTAATACGATGCTGCAGGGTAGAAATTTTGAGGTGATTTTTGGAAATGTCACCAAAATCACCATATTTAGGAATGATTTGCAGCTTGGTACTTTGTAGTACAAAGACATGCATACCCAATTTAGATTCGTGGGAATGTGTACTTTCCGAAAATATATGGTTTTCTGGGGTGAACTTACTTTTTTCTACTTTTACCCCCCGCAAAACGATGCAAATGTGTTGATTTTGCAGTATCTGGAATTACAGAACTGATAGCTCAAATGAGGTGTCTACATTTTAGGGCCCCTATATGCCACATGTTTGGGTACACCTATATATATTGGGCATCAAATTGTTCAGCGGACCCCAGGCTTTCATATTTGGGGTGTTTTACATTGATACCTAATGATTTGTGGGAGATATGATTCTGTAGATTGGAAGCTTTGAGGTAATTTTTTAAAAAATTCACCAATTTCTATAAAACATTATAACTTTAGGAAACAATTGCAACTTGGTAGTTTGGAGTACAATGATATATTTACCCATTTTTGATTCACCAGAATCTGTTCTTTCTAATAATGGGTAGTTTTCTAGGGTAAACCTACTGTTAGTGGAATGTTTGGCCTTGAAATCAGAAGTATGCCGTTTGGGGAGCGGTGCTTTGGAAATTTGGTTGTGTACTGCTTGTAGATTTTGATCTATACAAGTGAGAAATCTCCATAAAACGATATATATTTGGTATTGCCGCGTTCAGGAGACATAGACCTTTCCAAATAGGCTGTGTTCTCGTACATAAAGTAAATGATGTTTCTGATATATGTGATTGTTCTTTGTGAAACATGATTTTTTTCATTTCATTGGACACTTAGAAGCCAATATTTTTTTACAGAAGTAGAATTACACCAAAATTCCTGCATATTTTGAAAGTTCAGGTTGTCCTGAAAAAAACAATATATTGTTTTGCTGGGTAAACTAAAAGACCGCCCCAGGAAAGGCCCTTAAAGTGAAAGAGTGCAAAATATCTAAAAACTGCTTGGCAGTAGATGTTTGCATCTAGGACAAAACGGCTGGCAGGGAAAGGGTTAAAGGACAACCATTTCTGTTCTGTGTTTTTAGCTGAAAACCTAATGCCCCAATCAATGCTCTGTAGGGCAGCCCTCAAGGCACTAAAATTAGCTTTTCCAAAATTCATGGTTTTTGTTGCCCCAATATATTTTTGTTTTTTGCACCAGACATTAAAAGATATAACATTATGGTCACTATTACCCAGGGGTTCAATGACTTGCACATTTGCTATAAGTTCTGCGTCATTTGAGATCACTAAATCAAGAATAGCATTTTTTCTGGTAGGCTCCTCAACAACCTGTGCTAAAAAATTGTCGTGCAATAAGTTTATAAACTTGTTCCCATTAACTGATCTAGCAGTACTGTTGCTCCAGTCAATATATGGGTAATTAAAATCCCCCATTATCATTACTTTACCTAAACTAGCAGCCTTTTATATTTGCATTAGGAGCTTAGTCTCTTCCTCCTCACTTACATTAGGGGGTCTATAGCATACTCCTACAATTAATTTGCTGGATTCTTTAGAATTGGTGAAGAACTCCACCCATACGACTTCTGTCCCCTCATTATCTAAAATAACCTCCTCCTTTATATGAGCTTTTAAATCCTGCCTAACATACAGACATACCCCTCCTCCTTTTCTATTGCCTCTGTCCCTCCGAAACAAAGTATAGCCACTGATATTTACTGCCAAGTCATGCGACTCATTCAGCCATGTTTCTGCCACACCAATCACATCATATTTTCCTTCCAACACCAGCAGCTCCAGCTCTCTCATTTTACCAGTCAGATTTCTTGCATTTGTAAACATACATTTAATACTGGTACCATATTGAACATATGACATGTGGTCCTCCCTATCCTTAACAGTTCCCCCAGCCAAATCTCCTCCTCCATTTTCCCTTTCTTTGCCCACTATCTCATCTAACCTGTCTTCCACTGAATCATTTACTGAACCCTCCCCCCCACCTAGTTTAAAATCTCCTCCAACCCTCTAGCCATCTTCTCTCCCAAAACAGCTGCCCCATCATCATTGAGGTGCAGCCCATCCCTAGCAAAGAGCCTGTAGCCGACTGAGAAATCAGCCTAGTTCTCCAAAAACCCAAAACCTTCCTCCCTACACCAATCTTTCAGCCACGCATTAATCAATTTATGGGTTCTTAAAATTAACTGTCTTCTGTCCAGGCTGGGAGTAGCAGGAGATTAATGCATTTTCATGTTGACGGGGGATGGCCAGAAAATTCATCTTCATGAACAGCAGGATGAAACAATCCACTATGAGCCCAATCCATTTGAACAATCAGTTCAACAGATGACTTCAACTCTGTCATTGAGTACTGTAATAAACAAAAAAAGCAATATACAAATGAAACAAGCATTAATTCTAATACATCAGGACTTCATGTCACTAAATCAGCATTTGCAGCAGACAGCAGATATGTCATTAAGTTTGAAAAGGCAACACATTGATCTGACCCTACATCAAAATCATCTTTTAACCCTTTCCAGTCAGCCATCATAGTGACTGGAACTAGTGCAGCTGCCTGAGCTATTGCTAGGGAAGTAATTCCAGCCCTGTAGTGAGTTGCCAGTGTGCACATCAGATCTGGACTGTGGATTTCCCATCAGCCTCCATGACAAGTGCAATGGATCTCCTCAGGAATTCAGGAAGCATTTCCCTATATCCATTCCAAGCATTCCAAGCTCAGTGTGGATTAAAGCTGCCAGACTGCTCCCCTGCATCTGCTCTGCCTCACAGGATCTATTTCTTCTTTCACTATCACTGGGAGTTGGTGAGACCTTCACTTTACACACCCCCGGGTGCATCAATCTAGTGTTGCAACAAATAACTCTGATCTTACTACTTTGGTATATCCCCTCAGACCCCTAGTGTGCACACTCACCATTCTTAAAGTGACAGTGGACATATTCATACAAAGGGTGATACTTATTATATTGTCTAAAATTCATTGTATTATTGTCATTTCACTGTTCTTGTTGCATTTGCATATATTGCATTTCTAATATTACATATTACTGCATATCTGCCGTTTTTCCGCCATTGCTCCACAGCAGCTTGTTTATATGAACTATAGTAGTGTTTCTGAAGCAAACAGATCAGTTTTACCAGTGCAGGGCAACAGTACATGATATTTTCATTACTTTAAAACACTTAAATTTTTGGTGTTACTGTTCCTTTAACTAACTCCCTGTGCTCTGACTATGGGATTCCCTATTTGGGTAAATGTTCTATAGGTGAAATCCCCAGGAAAACTGCTGGTGGGCCTAGGTGTCAGTGGGCCCTCCTGCTTTTTAAACATTTGGCCTATTTCATGGTCATTCCCTATTTCTATGAGAATAAAGAGGCTAGATAGATGGAATAATAGGTTATAGTATGTAAAGAAAATAGAATAGGAGAATAGAGGTTGAGTGAGGAGAGTAGGAAAATAATACTTAGAGTGGGCCCCTGGTCTAAGGGTTTTTGGTGGGCCCTTGCTGTCCCAACACTGCTTCTTCTCTTCTTCCTGGTTAACCTAAGCCTCACTTTCCTTTTGACTCCAAACTTCTTTCAGAGAGGTCACAAGCAAATCCTTCTTGCTGATTGGTCAGGCTGTGGCTCACTACAGTGCAAGCAGCAGCCATGTTTTTGGTGGTTCCAGATTTAAAGTCACAGGGTTATGCATTTTGGGGAAAGGTCAAATAACACTTCCCTACACAATGCCAGTAATTTGGTTGCTAGGGCCCAAATTACCCTAGCAACCACACATGGATTTGAATGAGAATATGCAATATTAATAGGGGAGGCTCAGAACAGAAAGAGTCATAAAAAGTAGCAATAACAATAAATTTGTCACATTACAAAGCATTTGTTTTTACACAGGGTCACTGGCCACCTTTTGAAAGCTAGAAATACTCAGGAGAAGAAGGGAAATTAATAAACTATAAAAAAAAATAATAAATGAATACCAATTGAAAAGTTCCTTAGAATTGCCCATTCTATAACATACTACAAAAATCCTTTGACTTAGGGAAGACAAGGGCTTGTGCAGCAGGAGCCAGCAGTGGGTCAGCAACACCCCCAAACTGCTCCTCAAGAGGGAGAGCTGCTGGAGGGAGAGCAAGAACAGCAACTGGAGGGAGAGGAGCAGCTGGAGCGAGAGCCACAGCTGGAGGAGAGCTGGAAGTAGCAGAAGGTACATCTCTAACCACATAGAAACGTCTGTGACTATGCCACTACCTATATTGTGATGAGAAATGGCCTAGTTTGGCAGTTCATTGAAGTTTTGTTGGCCAAAAAGTAGGACATGTGATGCACTAGTATGTGTGTATATTTTTAAAGATTGAGTTATTTTCTTTGTCTAATTTTTAATAGGTTTAATTGAGGTTTTAACATAACAAGGAGGGTTAAAACAATGTAGGAAAGGTGGTGTACATTAGCTTTTCAAAACTTTGCAGACAGTCAGTGATTAGTATAGCATATGCGGAATTGGTCAGGGGCCTAGGGTCGCACCATTTTTACAGTGTACGAGTATCAACAGAACATACTGGGTGGTGTTTTACTTTTTCCTAATTATTTTCATCTATTGTGTGGATGTCTAGCCAGGGGACCATATATTCTCAAATTTCGATGGGCATCCCTGGCCCTCATAGGTAATTGTGGCATGTGAGCCTTGACATCGGGGACAGTCCGCTGCAGGTCAGCCTCCCATCTTTAGGAGTTTCACTGGCGTAACATAAATCTTATGGAGGAATTTGAATTGAATCATTTTGTCCCTAATGGATATTATGTCACTGTATAGAGTGCTGGTGACTTCCTTCCAATGCTCATCGTTAAGGGTTGGGAGTGCATGTAGCCATTTATTTTTTGCTCTTGTATAGGGTGGAGGGGCTAAGCCAGTGAGGGCTCAGTAGAGGCGGGATGTTAGCTTTTTGGTTTGGGGGTCCTGGAGGATGAGCTCCACTAGCAGGGTGTTGTATTCCATATTGAGAGTGTGGAATTGGGCCTTGAAGGCATGACGTAACTGTAGGTACCTGAAGAATTCTACAGGATGGGCTCCGACCTTGGTACGCAACTGCATGCAGATGGGAAAGGTGTTGTCCACCAAGAGGTCCCCCAGTGGCCAGTAGTGAAAGTCTTGAAGCCCTGTGAGATGCTGCAGATGGGAGTTTTTCCAGAGTGGTAAGAATGGAGAGAGGACTGGAGAGGTATGACCAGAGATTTTGCAAGCAGTTACCCATGCTTTGTATGGGGTTGTGATTGTTGCTGGGCAGGAGATATAATCTGCTAGTTTCCTATATGGCAGGTTTTTGAGAGCTTCTCAGGATTCCAAAGAGTTTGGCCTGTGTCTGTTTCATCTACATGAAACCAGCTGTGGATATAAGGAATTTGGCTGGCCAGGAAGTAGTAGAAGTATAAATTCAGAAGGGCAAAGCCGTCCTCTGTTATGGGGGCTGTAAGCAGGGTCCACGAAAGGTGTGGTGCTTATTTGCCCATAGGAAGGAAATAAGGATAGAGTTAATCCTTCGGAACACTGTTCTCGGGATCCAAAATGGGAAGTTGTGAAGCTTGTACAAGAATTTTGACATGTATATCATTTTGAACAGGTTCACCATCCCCCAAAGCATGAGTGGTAGATTGGACCGAAATTGGACTATTGGCTCGAAAAATGGGCTCAATGTTATCTTCGCTGTAGCTAGTTAGTCTAGCTGAGAGTAGGATTCAGAGGTATTTAACTTTGGTGACCCATTTAAGCCCTTGTGTACTTGCTGGCTGATTAGGGGCAGGGTCTAATGGTAGTATTACTGACTTATCCTTATTGATAAGAAGTCCGGAGTAGGTCCCAAAGTGCTGAAGTGTTTCTAGGGCCACTGGCTGTGAGTCCTGGTGGTCTGACAGAAATAGGAGGACAAAGGGGCAGAGCCCCGAAACTTTGCACCACCGCAGTAAAAACTTTTGCAAGGGCTCGCCCTGCAGATACAAGTCTCGTGTGCCGGTGTGTTCTTTTGTTCTAGAAATAGGAGGAGGTCATCAGCATAAAGTGCGAGCTTGTCCTCTAGAGCACCATATCTAAAGCCCTGTATGGTGCGGGTCGTCTGAGTATGGCCAGTGGTTTGATGGCAATGGCGAAAAGAAGCTGTGACAGGGGGCAGTCTTGCCTGGTTCCTCGCGACAATGGGAAGGAGGGCGAAAGTGACCCATTGATTTTAATCTGAGCTGTAGGTTTTTGATATAGTAGCTGGATCCAGCTGATAAATTGGGGGGCAAAGCCAAAGCGTTGGGAGTGTTTCCCACAAGAATGGCCACCTCTTGCCTAATGGTGTCTTTAGAAGAGATCATGCTAAATAAAGAGAAAAGCAGGTATAGTCTGTCTCCCCCCAAAGGTAACACTTTATTTTTTTCACTTAGGATAGGACTGACGCATGGACACTGCCTTGACAGGGCGCGTCAGCTTATGTATGCTTTGTAGAAACTTTGTATCTAAAAGTGTCTTTTTTTACGAAAATTACAGTTCAGTTGTGCAAGAATAATTCGATTCAACGTAAAAAACGTTTCAATATTTGACCATTAGATAATTGAAGTACTGTCTTTAAAAAAACTTTGACTTCAATAATTCGCCAAATTAAACCTGCCAAAGTGCTATGTTAGCCTATGGGGACCTTCTAATGCATTTTTCTACGTTTTTTGTAGTCGAAGTAAAATTGTTCGATCAATCGCTGAAATCATTATAATTGTTTGATTAGAACAATTTAATCGTTCGATCGAATGCTTTTACTTTGACTGCAAAATGGTCAAATTCTGTAAAAAAAAACGTTGCCTTCGATATTCGAAGTCGAAGTCTAGCCATTCTATGGTCGAATTTTGAAGTATATTTCATTTCGAAATTCAAACTTTGATAAATCTGCCTCTTGAAGTGCGGGTCTATGTTAAAGGAAAACTATACCCCCAAAATGAATACTTAAGCAACAAATAGTTTATATCAAATTGAATGACATACTAAAGAATCTTACCAAACTGGTGACATGGAAATTTCTTATATTTCGCCATATGGCCGCCACCGATGCGGGAAAAGCGTCTTTACGACCGACCTTTGCACAGTCGCCCGATCTTTCCGATTCCCATCCGATTTGTGTTCATCAGGCATGACTGCAGCATGTAGGGTGTGGCGCCGGTTGGGATTGAGGAATACGGACCACTGAACAAAGGTGTACTTTTACAAGATCACTGTGTCTGTGTATATTACCGGGGGAAGTGCCTTTTGTCCTGGTGTCTTTTGTTTGCCTAGGGCAGTCTACCTTTCCCCCCCCTCTTCTATGGACATGTGTCTGTGCTGGTTCCACCAATTGATTCATAGCATAACATGCTCATTGATTGGATATATTGTAAGACCACCTTTTGTCTTGGTGTATAATAAACCACTGACCATTGTAGAAGGAGGCAGAATACTGGACCCCAGCTAAGAACGACTGCTGTGACGTTATTTCCGGGGGATTGCGCAACATCACCACACAATACATCAAGGTTTTCAGATCGATTGTCCATTAAGGCAAAAGATCATTTAATTAGGCTACAACACTGGAATATATATTTACATAAATATTGCCCTTTTACATCTCTTGCCTTGAACCACTATTTCATGACTCTATCTGTGCTGCCTCAGAGATCACCTGACCAGAAATACTACAATTCTAACTGTAACGGGAAGAAGTGTTGAAGCAAAAGGCAGAACTCTGTCTGTTAATTGGCTCATGTGACCTTACATGTGGTTTGTATGTGTGCACAGTGAATCTTACGATCTCAGGGGGCAGCCCTTATTTTTTAAAATGGCAATTTTCTATTTATGATTACCCAATGGCACATACTACTAAAAAAGTATATTATTATGATAATGGTTCATTTACATGAAGCAGGGTTTTACATATGAGCTGTTTTACTCAGTATCTTTTAATAGAGACCTACATTGTTTGGGGGGTATAGTTTTCCTTTAAGAGTTTGAGATATATATATATATATATATATATATATATATATATATATATATATATATATATATATATATATATATATATATATAGTCAAATACAAGAGTCCTCTGCACTCAACCCATGGCCAGATATGGGATGACTTTGACGTAGTTGGCCAGCTTAAATATATTGCAATATATGGACAAACAATCCCTGTTTTGTTTAAAGGGTAAGGCATTTTTCAGTAGCAGTATGCACAAAATGTCTCTGTCTTAAATATATTGATAATGGGTTGAGTGCAGAGGACTCTTGTATTTGACTATATGTATTTTGTGGTCACACCCTCATTGCACCCCCGCCTAATGATTTTAAAAAATAGTGGTGAGCACAACTTTCCCTTGTTTGTTATAGTTATACAGGAGCAGTGACCAGCTCCATGTTGTAGCTCCCACCCTTCCCAGCTATAGTCAGGTGATCCCACTGGTGTCTAATAAAAGGGCAGCCAAGTATGGGGGTTTACTTTGAAAGCAGCAAGTAAGTTGCAGGTAAAACCTAGTCCCTTTGTAAAATGTACAATGAAGCAATAGAATTCTTAATGAATCAGATAAAATTGAGCATAGGACTGGCCAGATATGGGATGACTTTGACGTAGTTGGCCAGCTTAAATATATTGCAATATATGGACAAACAATCCCTGTTTTGTTTAAAGGGTAAGGCATTTTTCAGTAGCAGTATGCACAAAATGTCTCTGTCTTAAATATATTGATAATGGGTTGAGTGCAGAGGACTCTTGTATTTGACTATATGTATTTTGTGGTCACACCCTCATTGCACCCCCGCCTAATAATTTTAAAAAATAGTGGTGAGCACAACTTTCCCTTGTTTGTTATATATATATATATATATATATATATAGTCTTGAGAAAGGCACAGAACGGGACCAAAACTTTGACAATAAATTTTATTTTCTAAACTGCATTATGAAATGCTGGAGTGCGTCAATCTTGGGGAACTACTTTCTATAATATATTATTTTACTCACAAATATATATATGTATATTGGGGGAGTGAGGGTATGAAATAGACATATAGAAAATTGGAGTATGGTATGTGCTACTTGTTTCCAGACCTTTGGTATAGTGAGTTTTTAAAAACAAACACAAACAAGAGATGTTAGAAAAAAAAAATATTAAAATAAAAAACAAATTCAACTTTGGCGCAATAATTTTAATGGCACACTGCATGATATTGAGTTGGTGCTCTATTCGTTTCAGCATTACCAACATGCCAGCACTTGTTGTTTTCTTCCTCTTTTTTGACAAGTAAAACGTACTCTTTCTAAAGCAAACATATAACTTTTACCAATAGAGGGCAATAGAACTTGATATTTTAATTACTTTAAAAGCTTTTTTTTGTTGCATTACCGTTCCTTCATTATTCCTGGAGGAAATCCATGCAAGTGATGGAGAATGTACACACTTGTTGAAGATAATGTCTAATAGTGGCAGTGCTGGAATCAAACCATGCTGCCCTACCCTGTGTACTGCTTAGCAATGGCAGTATGTTAATTCTTTCATTTATTCACCCATTCCCATCACAGAGCAGAGAACAAAGAGCGAGGTCAGGGGACAGGCCAGGTCAAAAACAAGTCAAGGTCATAAACCAGGGTCATACACAGATCAGAAGCACAGTACCAAATCAGAATCCGAAGAATAGTCAAACGCAGGCAGGGATCAGTTCAAGCAGCAGATTGGCAAGGTCAATGTCAGGCAGTAATCAATTAACAGGATCAGACATTATAACGCACCCAGGAACTATGGAATGTAGACCTATACTGGGCAATGAGTTACAGCAGAGTAAGGGGTTTAAAGCTAGTCAAATGGCTTACTCAATTCACCTGTGGCTAGATTGGCAACAGGTGAAACAAGCCATGCTTACTAGCAATTACCAAGCATAGCCATAGCAGCAAACCAGGGCCTTAGCCGTTTGCTTGCATAGAGCAGTGGTAATGCAGACAGCACAGGAACACCAGGTCCCTAATTCAACTCCAGGCAGGTTATCATAGTAATGTGCAAGCCAGGTACATGAAGATGCCCCTTTGGCCTATACTGAGCATAAAACCCAGTAGAATCCCGAGGAAAAAATGATGGGCAACCCCAAAATCTCATATAATGCTTTTAGCATCCTCTTTATGCATGAGCCATACTTAATGGCAAAAGACATAAAGATGAGACAAATAAAAGCTACAAGGATTTCAAAATGCTGAGAGTTAGCATCTGTCGCAGAACTATTCAGTATTTCCACCAATGGTATATTAAAATGAAAAGTGTCTGCAGGTGAGATAATGATCTAATAAACAGGACATTTTCTCACTACAGAAATATTCTTACAGTTGGCACTTTTCCCAGAGAAGCGGCAAATTAATTTGAGGTTATGGTATTAGACTACACCTGCATGCATGCCAATTAGAAATGAAATGGATAAATGTAAACCAGCTGCCTGAAAAGGATATAGCAGTTATAGGTGGTAAGCCAGGCAACATTATCATGTGCCGGTTATTGTTATGATTAATGAAATCATTGGAAAATCAAACTGTTTACACTGATAAATTAAAACTTGATACAAATAATTAAAGGTTACACAAATCAGGGACACAAATGTATTAAGTTCAAACCTCCCTACATCAACTACCTGATCCAGAAAAACTCTGAAACTATAGAGTTTTTCAGTCTTCCTGAATACCAAAACAAATATGAACCCTAATTTGCATATTCAAGCTAACTTGAATTACATACAAAAGTACATTATGGGGCTTATTTATCCTGCTGTGTAAAAAGTTGACAGAAACATTACCAGTAATGTTGCCCAGAGCATAAGCAATAGGCCCCTAATGTAAACATTACATTTTTGAGTGAAGACAATTCTGAACAGTCCAGGCAAATTCATGCAAGGCAAGGAAAATGGCGAGAACCAGGGACTGACCCTAGGTGCTCAAGTTGAAAAGAAGAAAAGAGAAAGCTCTTATATAGTAAGTAGTCAGCTGTGACTGGCTGCTGCTAAATATCCAATAAAGGTGCTGAGATTTGTTATACAAAACAAGGAAGGCAGAAAGTACATTTACAAGTACATTTACAAGACCATAACATCTGTATTTGTAGACCAAAGCTAGGGAAAGTTAGCCAAATCAAAGAGGACTCCATTGATCTGCACTGAAAAGTGTAGCTTTTGTGCATGCATTTGCAGTGGAGTGGAGGTCTGCCCAAAAATGCCTGCTTTTGCGTTTTTGGCCCGACATCCACTCTGCTGCACGTGTACACAGTCAGTCACAGCTGACTGTTTACAATATGTATGTATGTATGTATGTATGTATGTATGCATGTACTTTGGTTTTCTCATACGCTAGGTGGCCACCTAGTGGATGAGAATGGGCCAGATTGAGAACTGTTCTCCTATATGGCTGCGGGACCACTAGCTGTTCCACAATCTCTCCTCGAACCTTATCCACATGGTAAAGCAAGTCATTTTGTACAGCAAGGTGGGGAAATACACAATCTACCCCAGGATTTTCGGGGTTCCCATTTTTAACCTTGACATTTTCCCAAGCTTTAGTGAGTGTCGGGTCCCTTAGTTGGACAGTTCCGAAGTTATCCCGGGAGACCTCTAGCTCAGGCATGCTAGGTTCCTCAATGGTCTCCGCAGTTACCTCAGATTCACCAGCTAATACAGCTAAGGGAAACAACTCACTATCTTCCAACCCATCCTCGGTACCACTTACAATAACACCTGACATGGGTAATTCTGTTTTCTCTCCCCCAGACACTCTATTGTCCTTAACAGTTTCTATAGAAGTATCCAGTTCAATAGGGTGGGGTCTCACCTCACCATGCTCAAAACTTTTCTCAGTATCTGGAGCTTGCTCCTGGCACAGTTCACGAAATAAGGGAAAGTCTCTGCCCAAAATTACACTGTGCAAGAGTATGGGAGACACTGCCACTTCATGGCACACAGTCCCTGCGGGGGTCACAAAAGTCACTAAGGCTGTGGGGTATTTCTTACAGTCCCCATGTACACACACCACTCCTACTTGACGCTGCATTAAAGGACAGTCCTTCAGGAGCTGTGTGTTTACCAGTGTGACTAAGCTACCTGTGTCTAATAGTGCATTCACAGTGCGCTTACCAACCTGGACGACACAAGTTGGTACATCAGGATCCGCAACGAGACCTGGTCGAGCGAACAGAGACAACTTCCCCTCCGTTCCACACCCCATGGGTTCTGGATCAGCTGGGCAGTTGGCGGCAATATGTCCCCACTCTCTGCACCTCCAGCACTGGGGAGCTCCTCGGGTCTGGCGGGGGCTGTCTCCACGGGGTCTTCCTCTTGTCGAGTCTAGACCTGGATTACTGGGGTCCTCTGGGCTGAGCTTTTCCACTGTAGCCGACTTCTTGGATCGGTCCACTGCAGGAGTCCTCTTCGAGGTGGGCACCGCCTGCGTAGTGAAGTCCTCAGCGGCAAGGTATCGCTCCATCAGTTCCAACAACTGGTCTGCTGTATTTGGGTCGGCTTGGCTTACCGACCGGCGTAATTCAGGTGGAAGCGCTCTCTGGTATCGGTCCATTGTGACCCTTTCCACAATCTGAGGCGCGGAAAGCAAGTCCGCCTGCAGCCAGTGTTTCACAAGGTTAATGAGATCATACATCTGGGAGCGGGGTGATCCCTTAACCTTAAATTCCCAACTGTGGACCCGCTGTGCCCTCACAGAGGTGGTTACTCCCAGTCTCCGCAGGATTTCAGACTTCAGCTTGTCATAGTCCCTTGCATCCTCGGAGGACAGGTCATAAAAAGCTTTCTGGGAATCCCCCACTAGTAGTGGTGCAACGATCATTGCCCATTGCTCCCTCGACCAGGCTTGCTGCTCCGCCGTCCTCCGAAAGGTACAGAGGAAGGCCTCCACATCATCCTGCCCAGTCATTCTCCGCAGGAGGTGGCTACCTGGGATGGAGCGTGGCACTCTGGGGAGTAGGGCAGCATCCCCAGAGACCCTGACTGTCAGTTGTTTTACCACCTCAATTTGAAGCTGCCGATCTTTCTCTGCAGCCTGCGCCAGTGCTGTGATCTATGCCTGCAACCGATGATTTGCCTCCTGCTGGGTGGTGTTAGACTGCTGCTGTAGCAACTGGCTCTCCTGGTGGGCCTCCTGTAAAGTTGCAGTGCACTGCAGCAAAGCCTTAAGGACATCCTCCATTTCACAACTTTTAAGTGCACTGTCTCTTTAAATCCCACTTATAAGCTATACAGTCTGCACAATACCCACAGGAGACTTACTGTGGTTAGGCAACTTCCGTGTGTGGCAATCGCTGCCCGCATCCGAAACACCAATTGTGGGGGTTCACTCGCTTGTAGGCTGCAAAAGAAGCAACTTCACACACCAGGATCGGTTTAAGGGCTTCCTGCCCGCGTTTATTTTCCAGCGGCTGCAGAAATTTCCCCTCGCAGGGGGAAGGTAACCGAAACACAGCAGTTCAACAGAAAAAAATCCAACCTTCTGGTTAACAAAATAAATGCTTTGCTTTCTCTCCTGAAGCTGAGCAATACCAGCAGTTTGTCTCACACACATTCAGCCCTGCTGCTCAGCATCAGGTGTACTAAATAGGCCTAGGGCCTCTTGAACCTCTTGCGGGTTCCCAGTAAGACCAGTCCCAGATCATCAATTACAAAAACCTTGCAGAGAGACATAGGGGCAAATTCACTAAGATGCGAAGTTGCGCCAGGCGCAACTTCGCCACACTTCGGCAGGCGTATTTTCGCCAGCGCTCCGCAAATTCACTAAAATCCGAAGTTGCGCACAGGGGTAGCGTAAGTTTTCGAAGTTGCGCTAGTGTTAATTCGCCAAGCGAAGCAAAGTTTCGCTAGCGATGGTTCATTTGCATACGGCGCCAAATTCAAATTTTAATTGAGGAATACGTATCACCACTTCAAATGCCTAGAAAACCTTCAAAACATCAAATAAAAATTTTATTTTGCCCTACACATGTGCCCACTGTCTAGGTAAGTTGCCATGAGTCAGGAAATGTAGGGGGGAAGGAGGGGAGCCCCAAAAAATATTTTCGATCTTTTTCAGCCTATCACCCATCATGTAGAAAAAACGCCAGCGTTTTTTGGGACTTTTGACTTTTTTTTGAAACAATCCCTATTTACTCTATTGTGCTTCGCCAGGTCTGAGGTGGCGAAGGGAGTCTAGCGTAAAAGGTAGCGTTCAGTACATTGCGCAAGTTAGTGAATTTGCGTAGTTACGTCGCTAGCAAAAATTCGCCTGGCGTAAGGGTGCGAAGTAACACTAGCAAACTATGCCAGCGTTCGTTAGTGAATTTGCGCAGTAACGAAAAATGCCAAACGCTAGCGTTCTGCGCTTCGGCGCTTAGTGAATTTGCGCCATAATGTTTCTCTGCTAAGAGCACTACTGGTCTTAACTCAGTAACAATATCTGAGAATCCGTGGCCCTATGGGGTGCCGTTTGTCCCATGTACATTATGTTGACAAAAAGTACATTTTGTAAGCAAAACTAATCTGTTAATAGGATTTTCTGCATCATTTGGACAGAATTAATGAGAACATGGATTTTGTGCCACAAAATATATGTAGTCTTGCTTAAATATGTATTGTGGAACAAAACTGATAATAGTTAGCAAAAATAAATTGTGTACATATAATATATCTATTGTATTTTGACAAAAGTGCAAATTACTTTTTTGTAGCACAAACATGTTTTGCTCAACCTCCAACACATTTTGCTCAACTTTTGTTGTTTTACAAAAGAACATACAGCTTTTAGTTTCACCAAATACATTATGTACAACCATCTTTACTTAAAAGATATGTATGTTTTCACATTATCTCTTTTGTTTGACAAAATGGATAAACATCAGTGTCTGTTCTTCAGATATCTACAGTATATCATCTAATTAATTTTGTTAACTAATATTCTGATACAAACTATGTAGTAAGATTACTTTATCAGTTTTGTGCTATCATATTTATTTTGTCAATGTAGCATTATTTTTTATCATTTTGTAAGAATTTTGAAAACCAATTAAAATTTACTAACAATGAACAAATCACGGCTCGTGTTATTAGTTTCCCCCCGCCCCCTATTGTCTCCTGTTACCAATCCACTGCATGATTTTATTTTCCAATCAAAAGCTTTCTTCTAAATGTAATATAATCTACACATCAATAGCCACCTCTTTTAGATCAGCTAGTGCTGCTTTCTCAAGAGCTCCAGCATACTTCCACATCAGTGTTCAAATATGGCATCTTCTGAGGTGAGAGCACATGATCAGGTTTTTGTTTTAATGTTATTGTACATGATTACTGATTTCTAGCTGATAAATGTAAGCAAGCGGGTGTGAGGATTTTATAGCATGCCCTATACATTTGAATAAAGCACTCATTAGACTCTTTGGTACTGTAGTGCAAATGTGCCCAAGAATTATTCTTTTCACAGGTATTACTTGGTTTAAAGGAGAACTGCCATGAACTATAAACCATACCATTTTTCTCACAGATATATAACATTAATTACTACAATAAAATGTGTGTTATAAACACTTTCTTCTCACTCATTTCTAACAGCTCTCCAGATCAAGCATTTTCAGAATCTGAAAGTAGTAGTACAGGTATAGGATCCCTTATCCGGAAACCCGATATCCGGAAAGCTCCGAATTACGGAATGTCTCCCATAGACTCAATTTTATCCAAATAATCCAAATTTTTAAAAATGATTTCCTTTTTCTCTGTAATAATAAAACAGTAGCTTGTCCTTGATCCCAACTAAGATAATTAATCCGTATTTTAAGCAAATCCAGCCTATTGGGTTTATTTAATGTTTAAATGAATTTCTAGTAGACTTAAGGCATGAAGACCCAAATTACAGAAAGATCCGTTATCCGTAATACTCCAGGTCCCGAGCATTCTGGATAACAGGTCCCATACCTGTATCTATTCAGTTCAGCAATATTTACTTAGGCCCGCCCATGTTTCCTGAGTCATATTTCTCCTCCCTCATCCTCTAGTAACATCATATCTGTGCGCAACACCTCTTTGTTTGCATAATTGAAGAACTGAATTTGTGCCTCTGGTTTGGTTAACAGAAAATAACTTTTCAAACTGATTGTAGAGGATCATTTTCAGTAGTACTGCTCCTTGTCTTTCTCAGGCATGTATTGTTCAAACCTATAATCTCCCACAGTATTGTAAAAACCTGTACTGTTCACCTCAGACCCAAACTCTAATTGACTGCATTGTTCTCCTGATCAAATCTCACACAAACTGCTGGAGTATGAATATATTATGTACACAACATACTATATTCCCTGTGTGTTTGCTATACTCTGCCTGTCCTACACTGCCTGTATGCCGTACTTCATGCTGTATGGCTGAGATTCTAAATATGTTTATTACACAACATTATTTCACATTGGCACAGCTCCTCTCTGACATCCATTAAAAGAAGCATCCCTGCCCTGCTTTATGACTGAGATTATAGCTATGTTTATAGAATTCTTTCACACTGGCATATTTCCTCTCTGATCCCCATTATAAGCAACTTTTGAGGGGGGAGAGTTAAACATATTAATGGAACAAATGTCACATTAAGGTAAGGTGACCAGATTTTTGGAAAGAAATCCGGGGACAGGGGAGAATGTTACCGCTAAATTTTTAGACCACGCCCACTTTGTAAAAAACACCCCCACTAACCACTCCCCATTTTATAAATACACCCTCGGTGAATATATAAATGAACATGGCATGTACAATACCCCAGAATTCATAGTAGGGTGGCATAAAGGTAATTCCATGTACAATACCCCCAGAATTCATAGTAGGATGGCATAGAGGCAATTCCATGTACAATACCCCAGAATTCATAGTAGGATGGCATAGAGGCAATTCCATGTACAATACCCCCAGAATTCATAGTAGGATGGCATAGAGGCAATTACATGTACAATACCCCCAGAATTCATAGTAGGATGGCAAAGAGGCAATTCCATGTACAATATACCCCCAGAATTCACAGTAGGCTGGCATAGTGATAAATTCAATGTACAATACCCCCAGAATTCATAGTAGGATGGCATAGAGGCAATTCCATGTACAATACCCCCAGAATTCACAGTAGGCTGGCATAGAGGCAATTCCATGTACAATACCCCCAGAATTCATAGTAGGATGGCATAGAGGCAATTCCATGTACAATACCCCCAGAATTCACAGTAGGCTGGCATAGAGGCAATTCCATGTACAATACCCCCAGAATTCACAGTAGGCTGGCATAGAGGCAATTCCATGTACAATACCCCCAGAATTCACAGTAGGCTGGCATAGAGGCAATTCCATGTACAATACCCCCAGAATTCACAGTAGGCTGGCATAGAGGCAATTCCATGTACAATACCCCCAGAATTCACAGTAGGCTGGCATAGAGGCAATTCCATGTACAATACCCCCAGAATTCATACTAGACTGGCATAAAGGTAATTCCAGGTACAAAACCCCCAGAATTACAGGTAAGGGAAGGGTTAATGGTGGCACAATGGGAGAAACTAGGTGAAGCAGCTAAAACTTCGCAAGAGCATTGATGAGAGAATAGTGGGGAGGGAGTGAAACTGAGTGAGACAGACAGAGAAAAAAAACAGAAAATTATCAGCATTCTCAGCCTGCCACTGATCGTCTGGGAGGAGGGGGGAGAGGGGCAATCAGGAGCATACATACTGGATACTGGAACATAATCCTGCAAAGTCCACCAGACTGAGGTGCATAGGCGCTCCTTTCCTCTTCACAGTCTCCTCGTGGCTGTGCTGGTGATGTCATCAGCCTGCTGCCTGCTGCCTGCTTGCTCTCTCCTGCTCCCCCTGCCTGCGTAAATATGCAATGCGGGCCGGATCGGCTGCTTCACGGGGATTTTTTTAAGATAGTGCTGCAGACAGGGACGCTTCACGGGGCAATTTCAAACGGGGACCGAGGTCCTGAAACGGGGCCTGTCCCCGTGAAACGGGGACGAATGGTAAGCTTACATTAAGGGGCATATTTATCAAGAGTTGAATTTTGAATTGAAAAAGCTTTGAATTCAAAAAGATCAGCCGAAATTAAGCTAAAGGGTTTTTTTCGGTCAAATCGTCCGTTTTCTTTTGAATAGGTCTGTATTCTGCCAATTTTCAATCGTTCTAAACGAAGAAATATTGCATTCGATCAAATCCGATTCAAAGTTTTTCCCAAAGTCCACCAATTGATTCCAAGTAGGTTCTAGGAGGCCCCTCATAGGCTAAAACAGCAATTTGGCAGGTTTTGGACGATGAATGGTCAAAGTCGAATTTTTAAAGAGACAGTACATGATAAATTTCGATATTCAAATCTTTTAATTTTTTTCAAATTGAATTTCGACTCTTCCCTAGTCGAAGTACACAAAAAATAGCTTGAAATGCCAATGTTTTTTCCTTTGAAAATTCGCCTTAACCTTTGATAAATCTGCCCCTATTGAAACTACAATCCCCATAATTCCTTGCAAATGGCAGGCTTCTGATAAAGGTATAAAAATAGCATAACTCACATGGAGTCATTTGTGTTTCTAGGTGCACAAGCGTAAGAGCACCAAATCATGCAAGAGCTCACATAAGAAACATATTTGCGCTGGGGAAAGCTACACTCTGCTTCTTGTGCTGCATTAAAAATCCGGTGTGGGGAACAGAGTGCAACATCAGCAGGCACAAGCAAGCCCTATTTTTATCTGTTTATTACCACAAAGGTGCATATGATAGCCCCTGCTCTCAAGGGCCCCTGCCAGCCCAGACCCCCTCCCTGATCAGCCTAAACTAACTAAAAGAAAAATAAGTGTAGCACGCTGTGGAGGATTTTGCACATGCGGTAGGATTCCTTGCGTGCATGGGGCCCCCACGGTTTGGAACCTGGAGGGCCCAAAATGCACCAGTCTGACCCTGAGCACAAACCATTTCCTTCACCCTTCCTAAATTGGAGTAGTAGTTGTAACACTGGCAAGTTTTATTTAAGTAACAGTTGTAAGGTCATGGCAGCCCCCACCTGTCATTGAGTTATAATTTCTGCTTACCACCCAGAGTTTTAGTTCAGACATAAAACATCCAGGGAGAGTATGATTATAATCTCTTTGCTGCACAGATATACAAACTGCAGCTTTTAGTCATCTGACTCCAGTTTTCTTGAACTATAGCATCCACTAGCATGAACATTGGAGCATGCAAATGACAGCTAAAGTCCTGTAGTTGTAATCAAGTAGCTCTCCCTAGTAACCAAGCAGTAAAATGAGAGACTGGGATTTGAGTAGAAGTAAAAAAAAAAAGTAAAAGTAATAGAAAGTAAAAATAATAAAATTAGAGCTTCATAGAGCAATAGTAATTTGGTGACTCCATTTAAAAGCTTAAAAGAGGCAGAAATGGAAGGCAAGTAATTAAAAATCTATAAAAAATACAAATGAAGACCAACTAAAAACCTGCTAATAATACCCATTCTGTCTTTCATTCTCTCCTATCCACTATTTACAAAGGCACATTCTTAACTTGATTCTACTCTTACTAAAGCCTATATTAACTTTTAGTATGATGTAAACATTGGTATTCAAAAACATTTTTTAGTTGGTCTTCATTTTTATTGTTTTCAGTTATTTAGCTTTCTGTTTTAGTAGCTCTCCAATGTGGTATTTCAGTGGCTAATTGGTTTCTATGTTATTACTTACCCTAGCAACCACATAGTGGTTTAAATAAATAAATGCATGGAATTTGAAAATATGAGAGCCTTAATCGGAAGCTAAGCAATAGCAAATAACAATAGCAATAAAATTGTAGCCTCTCAGATAAATATTTTTTGGTTTTCAGGGTCACTGACCCCAATTGGAAATATAAAAAGAGACAGAAAAGGAATGCAAATAATTCCAACTCTATAAAAAATAATGAAGACCAATTGCAAATGTGCTAGTGATAGGATATTCTAAAAAATACTAAAACTTATAGGAAAACTAGACCTATATAAAAACTCCTATGTAAAACACTGATTAATTTAAATATATAATTTTCCTAAAAAATTACTTTTCTAGTAGTATGTGCCAATGGGTAATCCTAAGTAGAAAATTTACATTATGTGAATGACATTTGTAAATAGTGTTGGACAAATCTGACGTGTTTTACCAAAAATTTGCGAAAACACATTGACAAAAGTCAATGGATGTTTTTCTTGCAATATTTTTCAAAATGTGCAACTTTTTTCAACTATACATTAGAGTCTGTAGGCATTTCTTTGCTTTGAAAATATTTTACTCATCCCTAGTTGTAAATCCTGTTGTAGCATTTACACTAATTATTTTTACACAGACGTTTGCATATAGCTTTTAAGACAATGTATTGACAATTTATGAGTGAAACACTTCATCTATAACTATTTTTTCCTTATTTTTAGGGAGTTCTAGTTAATAATATAAAGAGATTGTTTGAGTTAAGGCTGACCATATCTGAAATTGCAAGACGATTGGATATCAGTCGAAATATGGTCTATAGACTGATGGATGCAAATGGGATTTCATGGCAGAAATTCACCAGCATTAATGATGCTACATTGAAAGAGGAGATAAAAGATATTAAAAAGTGTCACATGCATGCAGGTGAAGTTTTCATAAATGGTCACTTAAGAGCACGTGGAATATATGTTCAGAGACATCGCCTGAGAACAATACTTCATGAAGTTGATCCTGAAGGGATTGCAGTGAGAAAAAGACCAACCATCTCAAGGAGAGTGTATTATTCACCCTGCCCGAATTATGTCTGGCACTTAGATGGATTGCATAAACTGATCAGGTGGAAGCTTGTGATCCATGGAGCGATAGATGGGTTTAGTAGGCTTATTTTATTTCTTGCTTGTTCCACCAATAACAAATCAGATACAGTTTATTCTTTGTTTCAAAACTCAGTACATGTGCATGGATGGCCCATACATGTTAGAACAGATCTTGGTGGTGAAAATCAGAAAGTGTGGCAAGTTATGACAGATCATCATAGAACAGCAGCATCTGTAATAAGAGGAAGCTCCGTCCACAATGAAAGGATTGAGCGCTTGTGGAGAGACATAAACAGATTAATTAGTTCCACGTTCAGATCAGTTTTTTACAACTTAGAAAATATCTGCTTGCTTGATCCACTGAATGATACGGATTTATTCTGCTTGCATTGGGTTTTTAAAAAGTTTATCAATAATATGTTGTCTGACCACATAAAAGCCCATAACAATCATAGCCTTTCAACAGAGTCAAACTATACTCCATTACAGCTGCATGAACTAAACAATCATCTAACAGACCTGCACTTACACAACCCTTCAGAGGAAGAAAACAGTATAGAAGAAGTACACCTGACCCAGGTTGAAGTACCAGATGTCAGAATTAATGCACCCCCTGAACTTTTAGAGATGTTGACTGCTGAAATACCACAGGATTTGGTAAACCTCAACAACTGTGAACAACTTTATGAAAAAGCTGTGAATATTGTGGGGCAATTTATTGCTGAAAAGCAAATGAACTGAACAGACCTCACAGGCTTGATGTTTTGAATAATTAATTTTCTGCCATGGGCAGTTGCCCATGCAAACCTGCAGGACTATGTCATATAGCAATTACATATTTTCTTGAATTGTTGTCTTGCATGTAATAGTTCACCTTCAAAGTATATGAAGTATTCATGAAATACTGATTTTATCTGAATTTACTATTTTCTAAACAAATACATAACTTTTTTTGAAAAATAATACATTTCTGCATGCAATAGCTAAGCACACAGGAGCTCATTTATCAACACTGGGCAAATCTGCCCATGGGCAGTAACCCATAGTAACAAATCAGTGTCTGGCTTTATTCAGGCAGCTGCAGGTAGGACAATGAATGCAACAATTGGTTGCCATGGGTAACCATGGGTGCATGGGCAATTGTGTCCAGTGTTGATAAATGAGCCCCTGTCTCAAAGAGCATGTAAAGCACATTTCATGCGGAGCATCAACATGTTAGGTACATCTAAGTGAAATAGTTTGTTTGTGTTTATCCTTGGGTTAGTGTTTATGTTAGGAGAAACCAACACCTGCCAAGGAAAAGCACTGCCCCAGCATCTTATATATATTTCTGCAGGCAGCCCTAAATCAGCTTTTTGTTTGTGCAGTAGAATAAACCAAGTGAATTGTACTTTACATGTTCTTTAAATAACCTGATAGCTTTTAAGTTAAAAATGTCTTCTAAAGTTATTGATTCACTTCTCTAATATAGATATTATTGGAATGTCTGTGAATTCTTTTGGGGTTAGTGCAAGGCAAAACTAAATAAATAAATATTAATAGAGTCAGGCCTGCTTTAAGTTAGCAGTGGGCCAGAGGCAGAGATCACATGGTATGCCCCCCTAGATTGAAAAAAACATTAATGGGGTACAGAGCATTAAGTATAGCCCTGCACAACCAGTTTCCCATAAATCACTATGTAAAGAAGAATGTTGGGGGATAAACCTAAAATATCGTGCAGAGATTTCAGCACAGAACATTACCCCTAAGTCCCTTATGGGTACAGCATATTTATGGGTTTATGTATTAAAAGTTGCAGTCATTTTTTTTAAATTAATCTTTAAACATGCCCCTTGGTAATCATTTCTATATAAAGTCAATATCTGGCTGTACAGATTTTTGTACTTTGAGATCCCCAAAGTACAGTTGTCTTTAAAGGAAGGGTCCTTAACAACATGGGGTCCTTAACAGCACCCCCCCATCATTGCCACTCCCAAATCACTGGGGGGTTGCCAAAATATTAAGGACCCCCAGGGATTGTAATAATTTACCTGAAACCCTGGCTTAGTGCTCTTGTTAACAGAAAACTGGGTACCTGTGTGACTTGCTTCTGTGTTTGTGCCACTTGCATGGCTTTTTTACTCTACTAAGCATGTATTGGCTGTGGGATTGTGAAGAAAGAAGGAGGGAGAGAGGAAGAGGATTGCTGCTCACTGTTGCCCCAGGCCAGTGCAGGTTTTGCTATCAGGAGCACAGTGTTGTCCAACTTCTGTGGTACAGAGGGCTTGAATTGTTCTGGCCTTTTGGCCTACACTCCCTCTTTTTAAACCATACCCATGAAACTACAAGAACTTTAAAGACCATGTCCACATTAATGGTAACATACCAAAAACATAATACTTGGTGCTAACTGCAGGAATATCACTCATCACTCATATGGGAAACAAGTTTTCTAAGTCATATTAAGAACTGCGTATCTTGTCTGAGATGCATTGGGAGAGTTATTGGGCTGATGGTTCACCAATCTGCTCCAAATCTTGCAGCTCTATAAGAAGGTACTGACATAGTGTAAATATTTTATTAGCCAATAAGTTAAAATTACACTCACAACGATCTTAGTAAAAAGTGCGCATATAACAATTACCTATGTTCATTACTTCGCTTAAACACTAAAAGGTGTGTTAACATTTTTACAAAATACTACACTATATTGGTATTATTTTTTGTCTTTTTTATGTAAACTTCGTGCTAGTGAGTGCTGGTTTTCTCTACATTACTGGTTGAGCTTTACTACAAGTCTGAGGGGGAACATTATTTAAACCGGCAGAAGAAGCACACTACCGGAACCTTGACATATCCTTTTGTGACATCAATACATCGAACATAGGGCAGGCAGAGTATGGCACACACAGGGAGTATAGGGCAGGCAGAGTATGACACACACAGGGAGTATAGGGCAGGCAGAGTATGACACACACAGGGAGCATAGGGCAGGCAAAGTATGGCACAAGCATGGAGTATAGGGAAGGCAGGAGACAGCAGGATATAGGGAAACCTATCAGGACCAACCTAAGATAAACAGTTCATACTGTGCTACATACAGGGACACAATATGGGTGCCCCTCCAGCAGTTTGTATGAGTGTAAACCATGGGATTATAATGAAGGCTTGGGGAGGCTTAGCCTTCCCAAACCAGCAGGATAGGGTTTCCAAATAGGGTATGTGCCTTAAATAAAATCCTAACAAGAACCATAAGCCTGCATCCAAAACGGCTGTACCTTCTCTAAGCAAGAGTTAAAGGAGAAGGAAACCCTGTAGGAAAAAATCCCATAACCCCACCCCACGTAGACCCCCCTCCCTCCTCCAGGCTAACTTCCCCCGGGGAAATGCCCCATGCCTTATACTTACCCCTTGTCACAGATTCTGGCAGCAGACTTCACGGCATCCATCTTAAGGCTCCTCCGTAAACTGACTGGGAGTTCGGTATGTCAGCGCATGCGCAATTGGAGCAATTTGCTGGTTTGCCAGGCCCGGATTTGTGGAAAGGCCACCTAGGCCCGGGCCTAGGGTGGCAGGATTTTATGGGGGTGGCATGCTGACCAAACAAACCCACATCGGTTCAAAAACACTGGGGATGCGCTGGAGATACAATCATTTTTTAAATTCCCCATGCGCCAATCCCATTGCTCCAGTCCAGATGATGAAAATTTGCATGAATAAAGGGGAGGGGACAGGAGCCATGAATGCCAGTGGGTCTAGGGGTGACCACTATGTAAATCCGGCCTTGCGGATTGCGACAACTGTGCATGTGCCAAAATTGACAGAGATTGCTGATCTCCCAATCATCTTACCGAGGACCCGGAAGATGGATGCCGTGAAGACTGCTGCTCCTTTAAGGAAGCATGTATATTCTGGCAGGATGAAGCTGATTGGAGAGTGCCACTGTCAATCTCAAATAGTGGAGGGAGCAAGAGCAGAGAGAGAAAGGAGGAGGCGGGAACTCCAGTGAGATTCAGATAATTGTGCCAGCTCAGACGTTATGAGAAGTGAGTGTCAGTGCTGCTGCAGCCCATGTGTCTGTATGTATATTACATATTTATGATAATTAATGTGAGCTGTTTGCTATGAAATCATCAGGTTGAGATGATATTCATAAGTCATTGGCCAAATTATTTAGCTTGGTCCATTTGATTTCTGGCTGTCTTTAACAACTTCAGCTTCTTAGGAAGGAACAGAGAAGCTGCACCTGGGGAAACTTGGGGCATCAGGTGTGGATATTTGAGAGATCCTGGTTTATTTACTGGATGTGTAACTACAAATCTCTTCAGTGTTGGCCTGTCTAAGATTCTGATTGTCTGCATCTGTGTGTATGCCAGTGTCTGTGGGCTGCCTAAGAATGTGTATATGTTGTGTATCTATGTGCCTGCCAAATATGTGTGTTCATTTTCACTGCCTGTCCCAGTATTACTGCATCTCTATGTGTGCTCCTATCTAAATAGGCCTGGTTATACTGTGTCTTAATCTGTGTGTGCGTATGTTAATATCTTTATGAGTCCCTGATTAAATGTAGTTAAAATCTGGGTTATTTTAGAACCTCTAAACTTGGCTAAAGCACTAGTCTACAGGAAGCAAGATTTTATTACACTACATTTCCAGGATTTCATTCATTACTGTTCAGTTGCAAGATGAAACAGCACCACTCCTTTTTATTTTACAAAGCAGTGGTGCTGTTTCAACCAAAAGTTATACCTGTGGAAAAGTGGCCACTGGGGAAACCTGCACCACAAATCAAGAAAAAGACAGGAAGCTGTGCTGACTACTCTGTACGATTCATTACTGTTCAACCTAAAGTAATATGTTCAGTTGAAATTATTCCCAAAGGTATGGGATCCGTTATCCAGAAACCCGTTATCCATAAAGCCCTGAAATATGGAAAAGCAATCTCCCATAGAGATTGCATCTCCCATTATAAACAAATAATCCAAATTTTTAAAAATGATTTTCCTTTATCTGTGTAATAATAAAACAGTAGCTTGTACTTGATCCCAAATAAGATATAATTAATCCTTATTGGAAGCAAAACCAACCTATTGGCTTTATTTAATGTTTACATGATTTTCGAAGATCCAAATTATGGAAATTTCCATTATCTAGAATACCTCAGGTCCCGAGGATTATGGATATTAGGTACCATACCTGTATTTGGTAATACATATTTTTTTTTACATATTTACATATAATTAATAATGCATTTCATTTGCACTGCATTTATTCTGGGGTGCATAATGACGCATAAAGGTGACACTTGCTTATTTATAAACAGTGGGCACATGTGCACCTGGGCAGTAACCCATAGCAATGAAGTTTTGCTTTCAGTGTTGAACCTGAAGATAGATAAAATTGCTAATCACAGATTGGTTGCTATGGATTGCAGCCCAGGTGCAAACTTGCCCACTGTCCATGAATGACTCTTGTATGTACTTTTTTGTGTGTTTTGAGTATGAAACAAGCAGTGGACGGTATAGCCTTCCCAAACAAAAATATCACCCTCTGCCTATGGCAGGGATCCCCAACCCTTTGAACCAGTGAGCAACATTCAGAAGAAAAAGGAGTTGGGGAGCAACACAAGCAAGAAAAATGTTTTTGGAGTGCCAAATAAGTGCTGTGATTGGCCATTAATAGCCCCTATGTGGATTGTCAACCTACATTGAGACTCTGTTTGGCAGTACATCTGGTTTTATACAACCAAAACTTGCTTCCAAGTTTATAGATTTGTTGATTATCCTAAAGCATTTTCTGTGTATTCTAACAGACACAAATTTCCCTATAGCAGTCTGTCTATATTTCCTTTTGTGTGCTTTTCATGTTAGGGTGGAATCACAGTACTCTGGTAACATACCCCTTTGGCATAACCCACAGCTCACTCATTATGCTCTATACCTGACCACAAAATACAAGCTCAGTGCAATATAAAACACCTGGAGCATGTCATAGTCCAAGGAAATGAGTTCACCTTTGAGAATCTGAAAGACACATTTAACTTACCCAATACTATGTTCTTCAGGCTCTTTCAGTTTTGGCCACACTCACATTGATACCTCACCATGGTGAATAGAGGAGCTAGCCTTCAACCCCCAACCTATCCAAACCAGTATCCTCATTTCAACCCTGAACAGGCCAAGGGATCCAGTTAAAAATGTCACAGGACATCCCCATCTTACCTAAGAACTGTGGAATTACATCCTAGAAACACATAATGATATGTTAAAGGAGTTGCTCAACTTTAAATTGACTTTTATTATGATGTAGAGCGGGATATTCTGAAATGATTTGCAATTGGTTTTATTATTATTTGTGGTTTTTGAGTTATTTAGGGGCTGATTCACTAAGGGTCAAATATCGAGGGTTAATTAACCCTCGATATTCGACTAGGAATTGAAATCCTTCGACTTCGAATATCGAAGTCAAAGGATTTAGCGCAGATAGTTCGATCGAAGGATAATTCCTTTGATCGAAAGATTAAAACCTTCGAATCGAACGATTCAAAGGATTCAAATCCAACGATCGAAGGAATATCCTTCGAACAAAAAAAGTTAGCCAAGCCTATGGGGACCTTCCCCATAGGCTAACATTGACTTCGGTAGCTTTTAGATGCCGAACTAGGGGGTCGAAGTTTTTTTTAAAGAGACAGTACTTCGACTATCGAATGGTCGAATAGTCAAAGATTTTTACTCCGAATACTTTGATTCGTAGTCGAAGGTCGAAGTAGCCCAAAAAAACCTTCAAAATTCGAAGTTTTTTTACTTCGAATCCTTCACTCGAAGTTAGTGAATCAGCCCCTAATCTTTTTATTCAGCAACTATCCGGTTTTCTATTTCAGCACTGGTTGCTAGGGTCTCAGTTACTCTAGCAACCATACATTGATTTGAATGAGAGCCTGGAATATGAATAGGAAAGGACCAGAATAGAAAGATGAGTCATTTAAAGTAGCTTATTTGTAGCCTCATACAACATTTGTTGTCAGAAGAAGGCAAATAACTCAAAAACTTTAAAAAATAATCCAGTTGAAAAGTTGCTTAGAATTAGCCATTCTATAATATACTAAAAGTTAATCTAATGAAGAACCACTCCCTTAATTAGCTTTAGGGACAAAATTATACAAATGTGCTACCTACATAGAACTTAAACCCATACAGATTTAATACGATAAAGTCTAATAGTCCTGATTTCTGTTCCAAATGTTCTCATTCTCCAGTAGATTTCATGCTCCAGTCTGCCCTACCATCAAGAGGTTCTGAACAAAAGTGACAGGAGAAATTGGGCTTAATTAGCACTTATTTTTCTGGTTACTCCCAAAATGTTGTCACTGAATCAAGTAACATAAGCCACCCTCCTCAACCCTCTCTTTATACCAGGGGTGTCCAAACTTTTGGCTCGCCGGGCCACATTGGAAAAAGAAAAATTGTCTGGGGCCGCAAATGAAATACACAAACACGTTTGATTTGTAAAAGTAATGGAAATACACAGAAAAGAACTACAATGCCAGTTGGATAACCAGATGGAGCTATACACTGGAATATGGGACACCTGGATATTAAAAAGACTTAGTATTATTACTAACTGGCCAATGGGCAGAGTCCCTCCTCCTCCTATATCCTTTGCAACATGACGTTTCCTCCGGAACCAAGCTGGGCCGCATTCATATGCATCCTGGGCCGCATGTGGCCCTCGGGCCGCAGTTTGGACACCCCTGCTTTATACAGTCAAAGCTCATCGCCATGAAGTGGAAGTCAAACCATCCTGTCCAAAAGAAGGGAATCAGTTCATACCAATTAATCAGTTCATACAATACCTACAGAGAGGTTGCCCCAAAAAATTGATTAGGTGTGGTCTTCCTGGATATCAAAACACCTGCCCATACCAGCATCTCAAACTTTGAAATCCCCCCAACCCTTAGTCCACTGCCCCCCAGGTAGCAAAAAAAAAAAAACAAGACACAAAATATATTAGTAATATGTTCATTAATTGTTTTTTTCTTAGCTTCTTAGTTTTCTTACAACTCTGAAAATGTGTAATGGTTGGAAGCCTTTAATCATGAATAAGATATTCTATAGTAAATGCCTTGATTTGACATATTGACCTATGTAACACTGAAATGTATAACTGACTAAGATGCTGTCATATCTGTTTTGGGGTAAGAAACTATAAAAACACAAGTATTTTTTGCAGTTCAAGCAAATATGAAAAAACAAGTATATTTCTTGCAGTGCAAGCAATATAAAAACACAAAAGTTTATTTCTTGCAGTGCACGTAAATATGAAAAAACAAGTTTAAGCAAATGTGAAACAACAAGTGTATTTCTTGCAGTGCAAGTAAATATGAACACACACAAGTTTATTTCTTGCAGTGCACGCAAATATGAAAAACAAGTGTACAGTATTTCTTGAAGTGCAAGCAAATATAAAAAAAAACAACCATTTTCTTGCAGTGTAGAGACAATGAAAACTGCCTGTGACACACACTAAACATTAAAGGGGAACTATTATGAATTTTTAGTGCCAAGTATAACCAAATGGCCCACAAGGAGTTTAATCACTAGTAATGAATCTCTGCAGGCAACTAATCTCCTACAAATGCTAACCAACAGCCTGGTGAATCGATGACTGAAGCATGTGTTCCTTTAGTCTTCCAAAGTCACAAGACCAAAGTGACTCTTGGTTTGACCACCAGCGATTTACTTTATTACAAGTGGGAAAGCATTTGGAGGAAATTAGTCACCTGCAGAAGCAGAGATTTATGGCTGGTGATTAAACTCCCCCATGGACCATTTACCTTAATAGTTTCTGTAAAAAGAAATCATTCCTTAAACATGTTTTTTAATTTTGTATTGTTGTGAAGCTCACTGAATTCATAGCTTTCTGCATTGTTCCTTCCTCACTTCTGGCAGGCTGTCAAAATCATTGTTGCACACTCTATTACTCTTCTAATAATTTGAGTGCTTGTACTAACAAACCCTGTCTCTTTTTTCAGCCATGCTTTGCAGAGAATCCATGTAAAGTCAATAGTAAAGGCTGTATATCTTATTAATATTGTGTAGGGCACAGTGAAAAGAAGACCCCACTGTACTGTAAACAATATTCCTGTGTTTACATTCTCATGCACACTCCCTTGAATGCACGGCAGCACTGTGCCTTGCACAATGATTATAACACATACAGCACTTACTGATGACTTCACGAGGAATGGATGAAAAAAAGAGACAGTATTTGTTAGCATAAGCACTCCTACTACTGGTTGAATAACTTGGAGAAACAATGATTTTGGCAGTTTGCCAGAAGTGAGGAAGGAATGCTGCTCTTGATGCAGTGATCTTCATCTGTTATCTTCACAATGGTAGAAAATTAAGTCCTTTTTACATAAACTATTTTTTATCTATTCAGAATTCATGATAGTTCCTCCTTAAATGAACAGAAAATATACAACAAAAGATAATCATTTTTCATATTTCTTTTTAACAGTTCTGAATGGGATACAATTGCTTGATAGGCTACAGATCAATGACTGTGCTTTAAAATTTTAATTAGACAGTGCTAAATACTGCCCCATTCATAAGAGCAGTCAATAAGAAATATAAAAAATTATTATCCTTGGTTGTTTTGGCATTGACAAATAACTGAAGCTCATTGTTGCATGTGTGTGCAATTGGATAAACACGATCCTCATCATGAATGAACGATATTCGTGGCCTTGGAGAAAATCCTAGAGCGGGTATATTTCCACTTCCCGTGGCAAATGCGAGGATGTGGCTGGGTTTCAGTTTTTTTATAAATGCAACCTCTTCGTCTGCAAGTTGTTTACAATCTAGGATTTCAAAATAGGTTCCATCTAAAAAAAAAAAAATCAGATATTCACAAACCCGTTATCCAACAGAGAAAGAGAGAGCAAGGATATGTAACTTTTGTTTTTTTTATAAACAAATGTTTTTATTTATTTTCACAAAGTAAGCAAACACAAATAAAATAAAATAGTAATCGAAAGTAATAGAAATTTGGAGGAGCAAAGGGAGAGAAAGTAGAGAAAAGAGTTGCCATAAACCGTATAGGTTAACATTATTAGGTATCGCACAAAGGAAATCACTTCACCAGTTTCATTTAACAATAGTTTTAAGGTCCGGAAAAACCATAGCCAAACTGCAAGCCATATTGCTTAAAGGGATGCTGTCATGGGAAAAACAATTTTTTTCCAAAATGAATCATTTAATAGTGCTGCTCCAGCAGAATTCTGCACTGAAAACCGTTTCTCAAAAGAGCAAACAGATTTTTTTATATTCATTTTGAAATCTGACATGGGGCTAGACACATTGTCAATTTCCCAGCTGCCCCCAGTCATGTGACTTGTGCCTGCACTTTAGGAGAGAAATGCTTTCTGGCAGGCTGCTGTTTTTCCTTCTCAATGTAACTGAATTTGTCTCAGTGAGACATGGGTTTTTACTATTCAGTGTTGTTCTTAGATCTACCAGGTGGCTGTTATCTTGTGTTAGGGAGCTGCTATCTGGTTACCTTCCCATTGTTCTGTTGTTTGGCTGCTGTCGGAGAAAAGGGAGGCGGGTGATATCACTCCAACTTGCAGTACAGCAGTAAAGAGTGATTGAAGTTTATCAGAGCACATGAGTCACATGACTTGGGGCATCTGGGAAATTGACAATATGTCTAGCCCCATGTCAGATTTCAACATTGAATATAAAAAAATCTGTTTGCTCTTTTGAGAAACGGATTTCAGTGCAGAATTCTGCTGGAGCAGCACTATTAACTGATTCATTTTGAATAAAAATGTTTTTCACTTTTTTTCAAGACCTGACTGGTGCAGTCTTTTCATTGTGGTATATATACACATATAGATATATATATATATATTTCTCTAGTCGGCCCTCCTGTCAGTGCAGACGTATGGGTTATGTCCAGGTTCATCTCTGGAGGCAGGACAGAAGAATTGGTTTCTTGGCCCCTCCCTCAGGATATATAGGCTGGCTCCACCTCTGTTCCCAGTTCTTTGTCCTGTCTTGGAGGTGAAGGACAGAAATTCTTCTTCTAGTTTTATTTATTTATAATTTTTTACAACATTTAATATGGAGGCATGCAGTTCTGTCTCCCACCGATTCAAGCTGATCCCTCCTGGCTGGCATTTTGCAGTTAGTGGACAGCCTTATACACACATTATGGAGGCATGCAGAGCTGTCTCCCATTGTGTCAGGATTCTTCCTCCTTACTGGCAATTAACAGTAGGTGGAGTAGATCAGACTAATTATTACTCCCCAGGGCTAGGTATGCAGTGCTACCACAGAGCCCAGTGAGAATTGTCTCAGGTACACATGGGGTTAATCCCCATGGGCAGCATGGAGAGCTACTTTGAGTCTGTTCACAGTATCCAGAGCCTTTATTACTAAAGTGCTGTGTCCCTAGGTAAGCAGAATCGCTCATTCAGTGTGGCGAACTTTCCAATACAGCGCAAGGCACTATGTCTGGTAAGCGCGCTCTGTGCAACCAGAATCCACCATCTTCCTTTTAGGTGACCGCTTCTGTTTTGGCGTGAAAGACGGAACGCGACGTTACGCAAAGTCATTACGTCATAGCGCAGCGCCATTTCTAGTTGCGCATCACAACAGGAGCAGTCAGCACACTGAGCTCTCATGGCCAGCGTGCAAGGCGTTTACACAGCCTTTATTACACCAAAACTGTGCAACTATACAATTGCTACCTCTACTATGGAAAGAGCAGACTCGCTTAGGGACTTAAGAGTCGACATGCAGGCTGCAAACTCTGTAAAGAAATCAACTAAGAAGCCAGCAAAAGTGGTTAAATGCAGAAAATGTAGGCATACTCTGAGAAAGTCAGAATCTTTATACTGCACTGACTGTAAGCCTCTTGAGCCACCAACCCTATTTCCACAGGATATTAATCTTGACACTAACTCAGCCATACTGGAGCTACAGGGGAATGAGGAGTCCATTTCTAATGATCCAATAACTATGCAACCAGTTTCTCATGTAACACCACAACTCCCTCCTCGGGTAGGAGACTTCTTAGAGTAGATAAAGACAGCGTTCCAACCTCCTACCATACCACAAAGAGCCACCAAACGTAAGGCTCAATACCTTCCACCTGACATGTCTGATAGTGAGGAAGGCCCCCATCTAATGTTGATGCCATTTCCTTTCATGATTCAATGTTACCAGAATCAGAGGAGGTGACTTCTGACTCAATCAGTGATTCAGAATCAGAGCAACCTACATTTGCCAAACCAGATATTTCCAGGAAGCTCCTTAGAGAGATGATGGAGACATTAGAGATAAAAGATGAAGCCACGGCTATCTCAAAAGTCGATAGGGTCCTAGGTGTACACCAAAATAAATCCCGGTCATTCACCATATTCAAGTCAATCACCCAAACTATTGACACTGAATGGTCACAACCAGACCAGCGATTTACCTTGAATAAAAGATTTTATGATACTTATCCAGTTCCAGAGGAACAGCGCAAAGTTTAGGATAAACCACCAAAGATTGATTAGCTATTTATAGTGTTTCTAAACAAACTAACTTGCCAACCGAAGAAGCGGCCTTTAGAGATCCTATGGACAGGAAATCAGAGTCTTCCCTAAAAAGAGCTTACACTCAAATGGCAGCTATTCTCAGACCAGCAGCAGCAGGCCTGGCCCGCACAGCTAAACAATGGGCAAATCCACCGGCTTCAGCTCAGGATTTAGACAGGCACATCAGTAGACTAGATACTACCCTGTCCTTCGTAGCAGATTCAGCCCTTGAAATCGTCCGCCTGGCGGCAAAGTCTTCAGCCAATTCGGTGATGGCTCGAAGGACCCTATGGCTTCGCCAGTGGTCAGGGGACACAGCTTCTAAAAACAAGCTGCTTTGTTTGGACCAGATCTCAAACAAATTATCACTGAAGTTACGGGTGGAAAGAGCACCTTCCTTCCAATAGGAAAAAAAGGGTGTCAAGACCAATTAAGCCCTAATGCCAACAGATCTACTGGTAGACACACATGGTCTACTCCCAACCGCAATTTTTGTTCCTTTTGTTCCCCTTACTTTCGTACCAGTAACACAAGACGGGGCGAGACCCAATAAACAACAGTGGCAGCAACAGGGTAGACACAGAAAGCCTACCACCCCTAAAGCCACTTCAGCCTGACTGCCTCCAACAATTACCCATAGTAGGAGGGCGCCTGTCCACCTTCCTATCCTGCTGGGAAACACATGTTCTGGACAGTTGGGTACTCCTGATTATCAAAGAGGGCTACAGAATACACTTCACAAAATTACCACCAAGATGGTTCGTTCTGTCAGTAGATCCCCCGCACAGACTACTTGCCTTAAATCAAGCAATCGAATCTCTACAACAGTCAGGGGTTATTATACTAGTAGCAAACAACCAAAGACTCAAAGGGTTCTATTCCAACCTCTTTCTAGTCACAAAAAAAGAAGGATCATTCAGACCATTGTTGAACCTCAAATTTTTGAACCAGTTCATTCACAGCCAAAAGTTCAAGATAGAGTAGATTTCACCCAACACCTTTATTAAGTTTTACCAGTTACATGTTTTTCCTTCTACAACGGCCGTGTTTGGCTGTAAAGTTTTACAAGCTGCAGTAGTGGAGAGGCATGTTTAATTCAATTGTGGGGTAAAATCAGGACTTGTAGTACCAACCCAAATTATTAGGGGACAGCTTTGGAACATCCCATACGTCTGCACTGACAAGAGGGCCGACTAGAGAAAAAGGGATTTATACTCCTAATAAATTCTTTTCTAGTAGGCCCACCCAGCCTGATTTTAGTATGGGTGTCAGGACTCTCTACTCTGTCTCTCTATCTCTATAATTCCTACTTGTGTCTCTTGACCTTCCTTCATATCTTGCTGTCTCTTCATCACTTCACCGAGTTTTACAACAGAACTGGGGAAAAGAGGTGGAGCCAGCCTATATATCCTGAGGGAGGGGCCAAGAGACGAATTCTTCTGTTCTGCCTCCAAGGTGAACCTGGACATAACCCATACGTCTGCACTGACAGGAGGGCCTACTTTTATTTTTTCTATGGGAAATACAAATAAATGTTTTGTGTCCACATATTGTAACATAAACATACCTGTTCAGTAGCAGAATTGCTGTGTCCTTGTTTTGTTAAATGATGTGACCCTAGAGGCTAAAAAAAATGTTAAATATATATAGCAAAAGGACCCACAGTTCATGTACAAGGCGTCCTAATGTGGACCCAAATATTAATCAATTAAAAGTTTGATTCACTGTACATAGGGATATATATATATATATTTACATACAGAGCTGGCAATGGGGGGAAAGTTGTCCTGGGCCTTCTCGGTTTCTGGGTTTAAAGGGGTTGTTCAACTTTGAGATAACTTTTAGAATGATGTGGAGAGTAATATTCTGAGTCATTTGCAATTGGTTTTCTTTTTTTTTATTATTTGTGGTTTTTGAGTTATTTAGCTTTTTATTTAGCAGCTCTTCAGTTTGCAATTGAAGCAGTCTGGTAACTACGGTCCAAATTACCCTAGCAACCATGCAATGATTTGAACAAGAGACTGGAATATAAATAGGAGAGACCTGAGTAGAAAGATGAGTAATAAAAAGTAGCTATAACAATACATGTAGCTATAACAATACATGTAGCCTTACAGAGCATTTGTTTTTTAGTAGGAGTCATCAACGCTAGGGATGGGTAAATTTTTTTCGCCTCGTTTCTCTGAAAAAATGACGCCCATAGACTTGTATGGAGTTGTGCGTCAAAAAAAAAAAAGACGTGCGACAAAATAATTTCGCCGCACGACAAATTTTTTTTGACGCCCATAGACTTTAATGGGCATCTGCAAAAATTTCGCCGGCGGCGGATTTTTGGCGAAACGAAACGGGTCAAATTCGCTCATCCCTGATCAACGCCCATTTGAAAGCTGGAAAGAGTCAGAAAACTATAAAAAATAAATGAAGACCAATTGAAAAGTTGCTTAGAGTTGGCGACTCTATAACATACTAAACGTTACCTTAAAGGTGAACCACTCCTTTAGGTAAAAATTAGGCAAGATATGGATTTAAAGGAGAATTCAACCTGTGGGGGAAAAAAACTTTTTTTCCCACAGGTTGAATTCTCCTTTAATGTTCCTGCCTCCCTCTCCCACTGCATGTTGGGCAATGTAATTTTTGTTTAACAATTTGCCTGCTACCAAGGTTAATGTAAAACTATAATACCCAATATTTTGCTTAAATTGCAAACCAAAGCGTTGTTGAATAAAAAGCTAAATAACTAAAAAATAAATAATAAACAATTAAATCCAATTGCAAATTGTCTCAGAATATCACGCTGAACAACCCATTTAAGACTTAAAAACCCATCACAGCAAGAGAAAAACAAAGCAAGCATAATAATATAAATGCAGTGCTATTATCTCTATAGACCTCTGTATAGCCCTTTGCACCCTTGAACCACTTCATCAGCTAACTGGATGTATGTGCATTGAATTTCAGCACCAAAATGCAAGAGTTTGTATTTTGACACCTTAAAAAAATAAATAAATAAATGCCCTACTCCCTAACCCTGACTTTATAGTGCGAAACCTGCAAGGGGTGGTGTATGTCCTCTCACCTCTGCGTTTAGCTATATTTTTTGACTAATAAAAGCTTAGATGCTTCATGTTTTGCCATGAGAGTCCTGGTATCACTGGAATTGGATTGGCTAGAGGTTAATGTTTGACCCATTCTGCAGCCAATGAAATGCCTGCATGGCAGTACCAGGGCTTGAACCAGCTGCATCAAGGGAGATCGATATTAGGGAGCGGGAAGTGCAGGAATTCCTGTCTCTGAAGTTTTTCTGCAGCTGACACTGGAGGTAATTAGCATCACCTTCCACCCAAACTTTAAATTCTATAAGAACTGCAGTAAAGAATTGTCTTAATCAAACAAATACTTTAGACAGTCCCTCAGTGCTGAAAACTTTGCAGCATCTCTCACCTTAACAGCATTAACCCTTTGCCTTGCTGTAACCAGAAATGTTTTAAGTAGATGTACACTCTGTGGATTAAACTTTGGTTCTTAAGTATTACAGGCGATAAAAAACAAGCATTTATTCTGTTATTTGTGTTCTGGGTATTGTACATTAAATTTGTAATGATTTTATTCTCTTATTTAGTGTGTTACTTATTATAGATAAGCATAGAATTAGCATTGAATTTATCCTACATTTTCTGGGGAGTCGGGGAATAATACATGAAACTGGCATGGAATTGATGTTACCCAATGTTCAGGGGGGCATTGTAAATGAAAGTGACTGGTATCAGTACCCACTGTGCTGGGGTATCATTACTCTATCACTGTATTTAATAAGTGTCCACTGCCTTTCACTATATGCTTTGGATGAATTAGCAGGTTGGTTTCAAAGGTTGAACTTGATGGGTAAATGTATTTATTCAACCTAAATTACTGTGTTACTATGTCAGTGAGCAATAAAGCACCTAAACATATTTTCTGTCAAGGATACAGTGATTTCAGTGTTGGAATATTGAAAGGTATTCCTGAAAAAAAATACAGTTCCGACTGAACTTTGTACTGAAGTTGGTGGGAATTGTAGAGATAGTTACAGGTTATCATACTGGTGCAAATCTTACGTTTAATATATTGCCTTGTATACAGTCAACTTTAGCCTCTCCAAACAAAAAAATCAAATTCCATCTATGCATTTCGGCACCAAAATCTCCCATCTGTGCCTGCACCCACATTAACCCAGTGGTTCAGGCTGTGGGCAAGGAAGGAATGTGGCACTATTTTAGGTCTGATTCTTGTTCAGCAGGTTTTCTGCAGGCTGAGAATCAGCTCCCTGTGGCATCTGTCTAACTTTGGTCTCGCATAGGTACCTAACCTGCTAATCTGCTGTCAGAGTCTTGACACATGACTAAAGAATATGGTATATTCAAGGTGCTTCATATCAGTGAGATACTGCTGGCACAGCAATCTAGTACAACAAGGACCAAATGAACAGAGTTAGTTCTAGGAGCATGCACATTGATGCTACTCTCCCTACTGAATGTAACAATTTCATTTTACCTTTCAATGCTAAGGGTCAGAAAGGGGACAACAATTATTCTACGTGTCACTTTATTAACCATTACACAGAATGCTGTGTAAAATAACTTTCAAGGTTAACTGTAGGTTAAACCAAAAATGCATTTGCCTCTTTCATCTGCACAGTGTGCCTGAATAGAGCATGATCATTTATTGAAGGATAAATGCTGTGAGTGATCTAAGATACTAAACTAAACTTCTAATCTGCTATGAGTGAGGACACATGGCTGCGAAATAAGATATAGACAAGGTATATATACAGATATTGCTGGCACAGTGATCAGGTTCTAGGCACATGCACATTACTACCACTCCCCCACTTGAAAATGTTTCTATTTCACATTCACTCCATTTCTCAGGGTCAGAAAGGGGACAGCAGCCTTTCAGTAGAATTAGTACTAAGTATTAAAGGGGTTTTTCACCATTGATATAACTTTTAGTATGATGTAGAGAGTGATATTCTGAGACAATTTGCAATTGGTTTTCATTTTTTATTATTTGTGGTTTTTAACTTATTTAGTTTTTATTCAGCAGATCTCCAGTTTGCAGTTTCAGCAAACTGGTTGCTAGGGTCCAAATTACCCTAGCAACCATGTACTGATTTGAATAAGAGACTGGAATATGAATAGGAGAGGACCTGAATAGAAATATGAGTAATAAAATGTAGCAATAACAATTAATGTGTAGCCTTACAGAGTATTTGCTTTTAAAAGGGGTCAGCGACGCCCATTTAAAAGCTGCAAAGAGTCAGAATAAAAAGGCAAATAACTATAAAACTATAAAAAATATATAATCAAAACCAAATTAAAAGTTGCTTAGAATTGGCCATTTTATGACATACTAAAAGTTAACTTAAAGGTGAACCACCCCTTTAACATGTACGCTAACGGTTCACAATACCTATTGGTTAAATCTAACATGCATCTGCTATAATTACGCCTTAAATAACTGTAGTTGTATTTAGAGTGTAATACATTATGATTAAAGGTTGCTTTGGAATCAGCACACAAGAGAAAGAAACTTGAAATTGTACTGCAAAATGTGTGAATGCTCATTTGTGTGTGTGTGTGTATATATATAAATATATATATATATATATATATATATATATATATAACATTTGTGGAAAATGCTGTTGGACTCTATTATTAGAATCAACATTTTTACACCCCATTGAGGGTCAAAACGTTGATTCTAATAAAGTTTTTTTTACTGCAAAAGTCCCTAGAGTGCAACAGCATTTTTCACAAATTCTATACAATACTACTGTTAGCACCAGGGCACTATCTCTATTAAAGTGTGTGCAGCAGCCTTACAGACTTTAATCAGGTCAGGTTGTGGGTCTCATATACAGCAAGTTTTACTCCTTTAAAACCTTTTTTCCTCTTTTGACTGATCAGGCATTGGGTATAAAGAAGTAAAATTTAGCTGATGAATATTTAGTAGATGAAAATTAACTAAACATTTCAATAGACCACCACTTGATAAATATTGTAATGATTGTTTGATAAATATGACTTTAAATTCCTCAAAAATATGTATACTTATAAATGTCTGTGTTAAAAAGGAACTTTTGTGCAAATAAACTTTTTTATAAGCTTCATATCATGGAAGTAAAAAAAATCAAAAATTATGTACTGTTTCTGAAATATTAAAGTAACTTTTCAGTATCCCCCATTTAGCAAATACATCTTTTAATTGTTTTATTTTGCCTAGAAACTGAATTATAGTTAAATAACATAACCAACACCAGTACAAACAAAAACTAGCACAATACCACACTCCAGTATAAATCCTATAGAGAGATATAGTTATTTTGAAAGGGTGAGATCCAATTCATCTTCTAGGCAAACGGCATAAAACCAAGCAACACACACACACACACACGGACATAATTTTAATTGATTATATGTATGGTTTCTAATTTCGAGAAGATAAAGCACATATACAGTTTTAATTTTTGCAATAGTTTTCCATTAAGCTAAATGCTGAGACAAGAAACAAGGTCAATTAAAACTTGGTAGCTAGTTAAAAAGATAAAAAAGAAAAAACAAGGACTGACAAAGAAACAGAGACAGAAAATAGATGGGCAAAGTGATAGGCAAAAGCTAGCAGTGACTTTCAATCAAGTTCTCTATTGTACGTATATGCCAATGCAAAAATCACAGACTGGAGTTCTAACGATAATTAAATAAAACTGAAACTGCAATGTTTGATAAGCTCAATTAAAATAGCTTGAAAATAAATTCTCCACTGGATAGATATATAGATGATAGATAGACAGATAGATGCAGAAAACGAATAAAAAAATCACACAGACTTAAGCATTAAAGGTGTGCTTCTTCAACTTTGAGATAACTTTTAGTATGAGGTAGAGTGTTATTCTGAGACAATTTGTAATTTGTTTTTATTTTTTATTATTTGTGGTTTTTGAGTTATTTAACTTTTTATTCAGCAGCTCTGCAATTTGCATTTTAAGCAATTCAGTTGCTAGGGTGCAAATTTCCCTAGCAACCATGCACTAGTTTGAATAATAGACTGGAATATGAAAAGGAACGAAGCTGAATTGAAAGATCAGGAATAGAAAGTAATATATTTGTAGAATGAATAGAAAGTAATATATATATATATATATATATATATATATATATATATATATATATATATATATAAAGATTTATAAATATATATATATATATATACTCCCTGTGAGTGCCTGCTTTATGGTCTACATATTCTACATATTCTTTATCATGGCACCCGGGCAAAAACCTAAACGGTGTGCACCTTGGATTTGGGAATATATATATATATATATATAGAGAGAGAGAGAGAGATGCAGAGAATAATCACATAAACTTAAGCTCAAGCATTAACAACCCCCTATAAAAGAATCTGCAGTGCTTTTAGAGCTAATATAAATTAAGAATTGGAATTGTACTGTTTGAGTTAAGATAAAATGCAGTTTAAATGGGGAGACAAGAATCAAAAAACAAATTTAAATTCTGCAACTGCTATTGAACAATAATTCAAATAAAAGCTGGAATATGCAAATGTAATGATGACAGTAAAATTTCCCAATTATAAAAAACAAGCTAAACAAGTCTGAAAAAAAGCAAGTTGTGCAAATTTTAAGATGTACACCTTACAGCAAGATACCCATATGTTGGTATACACCACTAGAGAGATGAATAAAATCACTATCAGACTTACCCCAGTGTTGGAGCTTGTAGAGGACCAATTCTCAACTATTTTTGAAAGGTTCAAAATGCTGTCAGCTAATAGCTTCACATTAATACCCCTAGGATCCATTCTGGAGAGCATGTGCTAGAAAATGGCAACCTCAGGGGAGTGGAAATATGGCAAGAAGTTGCAGGATCCGGAAAAAAAAATGAAACCTAATATTATTGGCCAAATAACTGTTGCTATTTGAAAGGTGAATGAATAGATAAATGGACTTCAGTTAAAGAGTGCTTGTTATTGGTTAAGAAGTATGCTTGCATCTCATTGGTTCACTAATTTGACTGACAGAAATTCACAAAATAGTTATCTGAATCTAAAAAATATCTGTTTTGTCTAACTTAACTATTTTGTAATGTTAAACTGGTAAATCAGAGACATTATTTTTAACATCATTCATTCTGTAAAGTGCCTTTACACTTCACTGGTTCTGTTTTATGGATTTTATAACTTTCAAAGACACAGACACATGGATTTGACTTTTTAGAACTAATTCTCTATTTCTCCTGCATGGCAAAGCAAAAATCACATAGATTTCTATTCTCTGATAAAAATTAACTTCTATGACTGGAACTGCATTGTTTTCTTAGAGTTAGGATGCAGCTTAAAGGAGAAGGAAAGCTCCAAGACAGTCTATTGCCAATAGAATAGCCACAATAGTGCAAGCTAGAACGCTATATTTATTCTGCAGAATGCTTTACCATACCTGAGTAAACAGCTCTAGACACTGTCTCTGTTTGTTTAGGGTAGAAGCTGCCATATAAGCTTGGTGTGACATCACTTCCTGCCTGAGTCTCTCCCTGCTTACTAACAGCTCTGAGCTCAGATTACAGTAGGGATGGGAGGAGGGAGGGGGAGAGGAGCAAACTGAGCATGCTCAAGGCCGTGCCCTGGAGGTTTATGCTGAAAACAGGAAGTCTGATACAGAAGCCCATGTATACACAATAAAAGCAAAGAAATGTGGTGTTTCTTTTGACAGAGGACTCAGAGCAGCATTACTTTGAGGGTTTACTGGTGTATTTATATAGACCTTTCTGATAAAGCTTACTTCATTTTAGCCTTTCCTTCTCCTTTAATGCAGCTAGAAACTAGCTCAATTAAAAGATTTCAAAAAGATTTCAAAAAGATTTCAAAAATAAACTCTCCAGATGAAATACATATATAGAGAGAGAGAGCAAGTGAGAGAGAGAGATTATAAATGATTGATAGCTGATGATCTTGGGAAAAAAAAACTGCACCATTTGATAGAGAGAAAATATAGTTAATACATAGAGAAATAGAGAGAAAATAGAGATACATAGACAGAGATAAACATATAGACAAGATATAGACAAGGAAAAAACAAAACAAAAAAACACAGACATAGATGTTCTACGGGTTAAAGTAGACAAGTAGAAAGTAAAAATCACAAATACTGAAGCTGTGACAAACATCAACAGAATAAGGAGCTCTAAACAAGCTTTCACAGTGATGGCATAAAAGGCTACCTCAGTAAAAAACATTCTGCTGTTTTTCTACAGGCCATTGCTCCTGAAGAAACTGCACCAGACAAAGAAATATACAGATATATAATGAAGTAGGGGGGAATAGATAGATAATAAATAGATAGATGATGGCAAAGCAAAAACACTAAAGATGTGACAAACATTAACAGCTTAAAAAAACTAAACAAACTTTCACAACCTCGATGACTGCAAGTGCATTGTTTGAGCTAAAGGGGAAGTTCACCTTTAATTGAAATTTTAATATGTTTTAGAATGGCTTATTCTAAGGCAACAGTTGCTCTCCGTTGCTTTTTTTTATGGTTTTTAAATTATTTGCCTTCTGCTGACTCTTTACAGCTTCAAACAGGGGTCACCCCACCCTAAAACACAAATGTCCTGTAAGGCTACAAACTTGTCATTGCTACTTTTTATTACTCATCTATTTTGGCCCTCACTTATTCATATTCCTGTCTCTAATTCAAATTAATGCATGGTTGCTAGGGTAATTTGGACCCTAGCAACCATATTGCTGAAATTGCAAACTGGAGAGTTGTTGAATAAAGCAAAAAAACTACAAATAATAAAAAATGAAAACCAATTGCAAATTGTCTCAGAATATGACTCTCTACTTAATGTAAAACTTGATTTATAGGTGAACAACCCCTTTAAAGGACAAGTAAAGCATGTTTCACTATGAGGTTGCTATATTAGATGATAAATGTTATAGATAATAGATGAGAGTGAGAGAGGATTGCTATATTAGATGATAGATAGATAGATAGATAGATAGATAGATAGATAGATAGATAGATAGATACATGAGAGAAAGAGAGAGAATTGCTATATTAAATGATAGATAGATAGATAGATAGAAGAGAGTGAAAGTGAAAGAGGGAGAGGATAGATATATTAGATGCTAGATATATAGTATTGGTATATACAGGTATGGGACGTGTTATCCAGAATGCTCGGGACCTGGGGTTTTCCGGATAACGGATCTTTCCGTAATTTGGGTCTTCATGCCTTAAGTCTACTAGAAATTAATTTAAACATTAAATAAACCCAATAGGTTGGTTTTGCTTCCAATAAGGATTAATTATATCTTAGTTGGGATCAAGTACATGCTACTGTTTTATTATTACACAGAAAAAAGGAAATCATTTTTGAAAATTTGGATTATTTGTATAAAATGGAGTCTATGGGAGACAGCCATTCCATAATTCGGAGCTTTCTGGATATCGGGTTTCCGGATAAGGGATCCTATACCTGTACTATACTATAGGGACCCCTGAATTAAGAGATAAATAAATAGCATGTTTTTATCCTTTTTAAGTTAGCTGGCCAGTCAATTATGGATTGTATGCTTATTATTAATTGAAGTGGTTTTTAAATTATTTGCCTTCTGCTGACTCTTTACAGCTTCAAACAGGGGTCACCGACCCCACCTAAAACACAAGTGTCCTGTAAGGCTACAAACTTGTCATTGCTACTTTTTATTACTCATCTATTTTGGCCCTCACTTATTCATATTCCTGTCTCTAATTCAAATTAATGCATGGTTGCTAGGGTAATTTGAACCCTAGCAACCATATTGCTGAAATTGCAAACTGGAGAGTTGTTGAATAAAGCAAAAAAACTACAAATAATAAAAAATGAAAACCAATTGCAAATTTTCTCAGAATATGACTCTCTACTTAAAACTTGATTTATAGGTGAACAACCCCTTTAAAGGACAAGTAAAGCATGTTTCACTATGAGGTTGCTATATTAGATGATAAATATGATAGATAATAGATGAGAGTGAGAGAGGATTGCTATATTAGATGATAGATAGATAGAAGAGAGTGAGAGACAGAAAGAGGGAGAGGATAGATATATTAGATGCTAGATATATAGTATTGGTATATACAGGTATGGGACCTGTTATCCAGAATGCTCGGGACCTGGGGTTTTCCGGATAACGGATCTTTCCGTAATTTGGGTCTTCATGCCTTAAGTCTACTAGAAATTAATTTAAACATTAAATAAACCCAATAGGTTGGTTTTGCTTCCAATAAGGATTAATTATATCTTAGTTGGGATCAAGTACATGCTACTGTTTTATTATTACACAGAAAAAAGGAAATCATTTTTGAAAATTTGGATTATTTGTATAAAATGGAGTCTATGGGAGACAGCCATTCCATAATTCGGAGCTTTCTGGATATCGGGTTTCCGGATAAGGGATCCTATACCTGTACTATACTATAGGGATAGGGACCCCTGAATTAAGAGATAAATAAATAGCATGTTTTTATCCTTTTTAAGTTAGCTGGCCAGTCAATTATGGATTGTATGCTTATTATTAATTGAAGTGGTTTTTAAATTATTTGCCTTCTGCTGACTCTTTACAGCTTCAAACAGGGGTCACCGACCCCACCTAAAACACAAGTGTCCTGTAAGCCTACAAACTTGTCATTGCTACTTTTTATTACTCATCTATTTTGGCCCTCACTTATTCATATTCCTGTCTCTAATTCAAATTAATGCATGGTTGCTAGGGTAATTTGGACCCTAGCAACCATATTGCTGAAATTGCAAACTGGAGAGTTGTTGAATAAAGCAAAAAAACTACAAATAATAAAAAATGAAAACCAATTGCAAATTGTCTCAGAATATGACCCTCTACTTAATGTAAAACTTGATTTATAGGTGAACAACCCCTTTAAAGGACAAGTAAAGCATTTTTCACTATGAGGTTGCTATATTAGATGATAAATATTATAGATAATAGATGAGAGTGAGAGAGGATTGCTATATTAGATGATAGATAGATAGATAGATGAGAGAAAGAGAGAGAATTGCTATATTAAATGATAGATAGAAGAGAGTGAGAGACAGAAAGAGGGAGAGGATAGATATATTAGATGCTAGATATATAGTATTGGTATATACAGGTATGGGACCTGTTATCCAGAATGCTCGGGACCTGGGGTTTTCCGGATAACGGATCTTTCCGTAATTTGGGTCTTCATGCCTTAAGTCTACTAGAAATTAATTTAAACATTAAATAAACCCAATAGGTTGGTTTTGCTTCCAATAAGGATTAATTATATCTTAGTTGGGATCAAGTACATGCTACTGTTTTATTATTACAGAGAAAAAGGAAATCATTTTTAAAAATTTGGATTATTTGTATAAAATGGAGTCTATGGGAGACAGCCATTCCATAATCCGGAGCTTTCTGGATATTGGGTTTCCGGATAAGGGATCCAATACCTGTACTATACTATAGGGATAGGGACCCCTGAATTAAGAGATAAATAAATAGCATGTTTTTATCCTTTTTAAGTTAGCTGGCCAGTCAATTATGGATTGTATGCTTATTATTAATTGAAGTAGTAAAAAATAGAAGCTAAATAAGTCTGAAAAGCAAGTTGTGCAAATTTTAAGATGTACACCTTACAGCAAGATACCCATATGTTGGTATACACCACTAGAGAGATGAATAAAATCACTGTCAGACTTACCCCAGTGTTTGAGCTTGTAGCGGACCAATTCTCAACTATTTTTGAAAGGTTCAAAATGCTGTCAGCTAATAGCTTCACATTAATACCCCTAGGATCCATTCTAGAGAGCATGTGCTAGAAAATGGCAACCTCAGGGGAGTGGAAACATGGCAAGAAGCTGCAGGATCAGAAAAAAAAGTGAAACCTAATATTATTGGCCAAATAACTGTTGCTATTTGAAAGGTGAATTAATAGATAAATGGACTTCAGTTAAAGAGTGCTTGTTATTGGTTAAGAAGTATGCTTGCATCTCATTGGTTCACTAATTTGACTGACCGAAATGTTTCACAGAATAGATAATCTGAAAATATCTGTTTTGTCTGTTTTATCTGTTTTGTCTAACTTAACTATTGTGTTGATATTGGTTTTGTTGAACTTGTGTTAATTTGTTGATATTATGTATTCTGTGATAGGTTATATTCCTTTCTGTAATAAGCATCTATTTTGTCACTTCAAACTGGTAAATTATAGTGAGATATCAATTGTGTGGATTCACATATGATAGCCGCTTACAACATTATATATTTTGTTCTAGTTTTTTTTACATAATTCATCTTGTAGGTACCTTTACACATCACTAGTTTTGTTACATGGATTTTATACATTTGAGAAACAAAATACAGTGTGAAAGACAAAATGCTTGTTTACAATACTTTGATATCCTATTTGTACAGAAATCAGATTTTGTTCTCATTTTTGACTAAACATACTGCTTTTGTACATTTTCTACCAATATATCTGACCACAGTTATATATGTATCCTGGTAAAATGTATTTTGTGCCTCAACTATATTGAAGTTATTTTTGCAGACAGAATGTACTTTTTGTCTACAAAATATACACTGGGCAAACGGCACCCCATATGGCCCAACATACATTCCATCAATCACTTTTCCCCAGGAAACTGGGGACCTTTTTGTCACCATACCACAGTATGTTACAGTTCCACAGGCAGCATGCAAAAAAGTTATATCAAAAGATATATGTCCCAAGGCTTTTCATTAGTAAAAACAAAATATTTATTTATATTTGCATTAAGAAATTTGATACATACTGACCCCACATGGCCCACCTTCCGCGTTTCGTACCCTCTGGCACTTAAGTGACTTTGTTAAACATCTTTGCAATACCAAGACCATGCACATCTTCAGTGTAGTCTGGGCTTCATTTGGGTGGTTAAGCTAAGGGATCATCATAAATTATCAAAACGGCATGAGTCAGATAATATCTGCCATAGAACCTGATACAGCAAGACTGATTAATAATCAGTATATGCAAACTGCACTGGGTTTGTTGATACAAATCTCTATACAGTTGCCGGCTGCTTTATAGGGAAACAAACAAAGCTGCTCAAGTTGGGGGGCTCCCCCTGCCATTTGAAAATATGTTTTTTTCCCTGCAGAGCAGTTAGGGACCGTCTGAAGTTTCCTATCTGCAGCTGTAAAAATAAATAAAGGGGGAAGTAAAATAAATGGCGAATTTCACTGCATGTAGTTGTTTTTTATAAAAACGGTACACATTTTTTGATTAAAGTATATTGGAGATAGATTTCTAAAGAAAGTAAAAATGGTATTTAAGTTTTTTGCCTTTACATTCCCTTTAAGGTGTAAGTATGCTTTCTCTGTTGATGTAGCCTGGTATTAAAACCCTGGAGCTCCAGGGTTCCTCGCTGTCAACAGGGGCACTTCACAATTCACAAAAGCAGGCAGGACGGACACATTGGAGCCAAGTGTGGAAGTGCAAGCACACCTCCCAAATGTCCCATTTTCTGTGGGACAATCCCAATTTTGACAGCTCAGCCTGCAATCCTGGGTTTTTTACTGAAATGCCCCAACTTTCTGTTTGATCTCCTCTTCTGATGCCAGAAAAAGATACAAAGTTTCTAAAACTTAATTAAAATAAGAGGCTTTTTGGCAGAGAGCCCAGAACAGTCAGCAGCTGCACTTAAATACTTTTGTAACAATTTAAGATAAGCAAAGAAACAATTGTAACTATTTAAGATAGGCAGATCTCTTGGGAGAACTGAGACTAGCAGCTTAAAGGGCAATTCGCTTTCATTAGCAAAACTGTTATAACACATAAAACATTGCACTAAAACTCCCAGAAATATGTTCAAACTCTCATAACTTGCCATAATTTATAGAATGGACATGGTAATTAGGGGGTGTGGCCATAAAATGGGCATTGCTAAAAATGTTGCAGCGCTGTGCATAACACAGTTTTTTGTCCCTCTTTTTGTGTTTCAAATATTGAGTGGTTTGGTGCAAGGAGTGTGTTTTGATGCAAATACTAGTAAATTTGTGTAACAACTGAGGTTTATTTCTAATTCATTTGGAACTTCTACAGAAGCAAGAGTGCAGTGCAAAAAGGTAGGCGTGCATACAGTAAAGGGAGGCTGAGCTCTCCTACCTGAGGTTGCAGACTGGCCCAGATTTACCTTCCTATGATTGTCATGGGCGTAACTTAGAGAGGAGTTATACTGCAGTTATAGTACAGAGTAGTATCCTCCTTCCTCCTGTCTCTTAAAGGAACAGTTCAGTGTGAAAATAAAAACTGTGTAAATAGATAGGCTGTGCAAAATAAAAAATGTTTCTAATGTAGTTAGTTAGCCAAAAATGTAATGTATAAAGGCTGAAGTGAACAGATGTCTAATAAAACAGCCAGAATCCAACTTCCTGCTTTTCAGCTCTATAACTCTGAGTTAGTCAGCATTCAGCTCAGATTCAATAGCAACAGATATGACCCATGTGGCCCCCCCTCAAGTCTCTGATTGGTCACTGCCTGGTAACCAGGGTAACCAGTCAGTGTAAACCAAGAGAGCTGAAAAGGAGGAAGTAGTGTTCAGACTGACATGTTATACGTCAAATCACTCCAGCCTTTATACATTACATTTTTGGCTAACTAACTATATTAGAAACATTGTTTATTTTGCACAGCCTGTCTATTTACCCAGTTTTTATTTTTACACTGAACAATTCCTTTAAATGTGGCACTTAACTTTGTAACATATTTGCACAGTCTGTTCCCCCTTTCTGTACTATTGATGTATTTTAAAATGTTGTGTATTCAAGTATTACAATTTAAATACGTACATATAACCAAATAAATAGTATATTTTTGTTTTTGGACATAATTTTAAATAGATAACTACTATATAACTTACCTGTGAATGTTGGACAAAATCTGTACTCTCAAACGAAAGGACGATGTGGCTAATGGCGGAGCTCTCCCGTGGTACGCCGGCTCCTGCTAAGACGCAGCTCTCGCGATAAATCGGCTCCTTCTAGCCGGCTTCACATATACTTAACTGGTATCGCTGCGGAGCGCCGTTCAAAGCAGTAACGGAGTCTGGCGTATTGATATCAAATTATTGGCTTTATTAAGCGCATTAAAATTGTAAGAGGAGGGGGATTACATCTAACGCGTTTCGTGTCAGAAGTGTCAGGTCTGACACGAAACGCGTTAGATGTAATCCCCCTCCTCTTACAATTTTAATGCGCTTAATAAAGCCAATAATTTGATATCAATACGCCAGACTCCGTTACTGCTTTGAACGGCGCTCCGCAGCGATACCAGTTAAAAATCTGTACTCTCTCTGGAAAATAGAGACAGCAAACAGCTATCATACTGTATACAATTACCTGCTTAGATGATTTAAGAGGAACACCTATTTGTTGTCATTGATACCTCTGGAAAGATTAGGATATCCTAGATTGCCTTGGGACTATGGCTGACTCTGCAATGCTTCCATACATACATTTTAGACCTTGTTATTATCCATACCAAATGTTGGACATCAAATGGGGGCTTGAACCAAAGGGTACAAGAAATACCTCTTCAGACTATAAGGTTTTGCTTTCACTCTCAGTATGTCTCTGCTTTTATACTTATATGTCTGGTAGAAGTTGGAACATATTTAAACACACAGTAGTGATGGTGTGGTTATTTGTTTATGTAGAGATACATAGTAATAAAAATTGCAGGGTGGTACAGAAAAATTCAGAAAAACAAATTGATTATCTCAGCCAAAATTCAAATCATAGAAAACAATCTAACCAATTACATTTTTTATGGTGTTGCCACTACAAATGTGCCCATAAATAAAAGCCAAATGTGTACTGTAAAATCATCAGATTTTTTATATCCTACTCCATCCTACATAATCCCCTACTAACTTCCCTCATGCTAATTTCTAAGTAAACTTTCTACCATTAACCCCTTTAATGCCAAAAGTGATCACGTCATAAGGAAAAACAACTCAATAAATGCTTGCACGATTTTCCATAACCTCTGACCTCTCTCAGGAGACACTGCCTCATTTCTCTATGTATCCTTCTCTCTGATTTTATTTACCTCATAGCTTGACCCCTCGTATGCTCTCCAGATGCTTTGCACATCTTGAAATAGTTAAAGTTCCATAATTTCTATTCTATTTTTTTTCAATAGAGGAATCCTGGACAGTTTCCAAGATTCTCACGCAGATAACATATTAAAACTGCAGGGGACAGAACAGTGATTTTCTTATTAACCCCTTTAGTATAGATAGCAAAAATTGCTTATTTGTCATGGTTACATTTAGACATGTAAATTCCCCTGATTGGGGACCCTTGTCTTCTTGCATTGCCAGGGCCCTTGTTCTCTTACATCAGTCCTGGCTAATGTTATAGTTATGTTTTAAAAAATCAATATAAGAAAGGCGTTACAGACATTTTTCAGTTGCACTGTAGATTACTATTAAACATGATTCACATTTTCTGGAGATATTAGCCATTAATAACTGGATTTGTTGCAGTTCTAATTAATTGAAATAATCAAGGATTAATTGCAGGAGGATACAATTCATTTTTAATACTTTTCTATGATTTAAAGGGAATCAAACCTTCATTAGCAAAGCAGCATGCTACATAACTTTCTGTCAATGAAAGGGTTATTGCCAAAGGAAAATAGTCTGTGTATAGCTAATTTCCATCTGGAGGTATATGCAGAGTGAGTATCTTGTTTCCACAAGAACAGTCTTTCGGACGAATTTCCACAAGGACCATGTTGAGAAATCCCCTATCTCGGTCAGACAGGCCCTGCTTTTAGCAGATGTGTAAACAGGGCCTCTTTCACACTGTGCTCAATTTCTAATTCCTATTATTTTGGCCCTTTTGAGTCCTTAAGTCTGTGCCAGGCCCAAGTAATCCTGTCTGAAGCATATACTGAGAATTTGGCATGTATTAATGGGTGTGACATAATTATGGGTCAGTCCTTGAATCAGATTTAAAGTTTGCTAATGGCATGACACAACGAAAAAACTGTAGCAACAACACATGCCCCCATCCACACACCTACTCCTTTTGATTTAGAATATATTTTGCAGTCCACTGCCATGTAAAGTTCTGAAAGTGTAAAATTGGTTTTAAAGTCACATTTATTAAAGAAAGAGTTTTCTTTTGCTGTAAGCTCTCAGCTCTGATTTATAAGGCAAGCCCTTCAGAATGAGAACATTACATTTTACAAATTTGCCAACTGTAAGGCTCACTGAAAAAAAAAGACCTGCTTTTTTAATGTACTAAATATAATGTAAGTTTTTTTTTAACTTTTTGATGAAATACTTGTGTGCATCCTTTATACTGGTTTATATATATATATATATATATATATATATATATATATATATATGTTAAACACACTAGAAAGATGTTTGCGTCTTCTTTGGGCAGTTGAGAAATACGTGCCTTTTATTATTTTAGAATTTTTATTAACAAGTATTCATGATGAAACCACCCCACCTTCTACAGATCATGTTACTAACCATAACCACAAGGTCTCATTGGGACCATTAACATACTCACGTGCTATGTCTCCTCTAGTGTGGAAATGCTGTTAATTCAGAGCATTCCATTGCAGATTAATGAAGGGAATGGCCTCTGTCTTTAGTGCCCCTGAGGATAAGAATAAACAAAAATGTTGTTGAGTGTGCTTACAGTTTTAACATTTCAATGAAAACCCTTAAAACCCTTTTTCAAATATTGTGTCTATGTATGTATGTGTATGTGTGTGTGTGTATATATATATATATATATATATATATATATATATATATATATATATATATATATATATATATATAGATAGTTAAATAGGTGCACTCCACATACAGAGTCTATGACATGGGTGCCAAGTGAACCATGTAAAGCAAAAGGTAAAGACTGGCACACTCAGTGTTTGTATATTATGCAAAAAAAAGGAGAGTTTATTCAACATTTTGGTCCTAAACTAGGACCTTCGTCAGGAACAGCAAACAATAGTGTGTGTAACACACACACACACACTCAGTTGAAGGTAAAGAGGAAAAGAAGAGACAGAGGGAGAAAAAGATTGCAATGCCACAGAAGTTAGCATCAAAATCAGTAGAGAATACAAGGCATACTAGTTCATAGAGTACTAGACACAGCAAATAAGCACTTTGTCAGCTGTAGCTTTGCATAATTAAAAACTCTATCGTCCATTGAGAGAATGACTTGTTCCACTGAATCCACAAGTCTTTGTCTGTATATAGTTTCAATGACTTAGGGCCTTGTGAAGAAGTAATATTAAATGAAACAACTGAGGGGTAGGGTCTCATTAAGGCCTTTAGTAGATACAGTGTCCAGGTAGTAGCTCAATCGGGATTCCCGCTGTAGCACTGTAATGTCCCTATTATCTCCCCTGTGTAGGGGAGGTTGAAAGTCAATTGCCATGCATTTAAAGGTTGGCAAAATATGTTTCTTTTATAAAAAAAAAGTCTTGGCACAGGTTATTCGGCTTCACTTTCCTTAAGGGCCTTGCTTATAGAGGACCGGTGGTTCCCTATACGCTCCTTAAGCATAGTGGTTGTTTTCACAACATAGTATAATCCACATGGACAGATTATTATGTATACAACATAAGTGGAGGTGCATGTAAGACGATGTGTGATTTTATATCTTTTCCCATTGTGTGGATGAGGAAAATTCAATCCCAGCAATGAACATCTGCATGTGATGCAATTGGGCATCTGTAACATCCTGGTATACATTGTTATCTTTTTTGGTTCTACCATAAAAGTCTGGTATTACCAGTATATCCCTCAAACTTCTGTTCCGCCTATAGCCAAACATTGAATTAGGAGTTTGGTACAATGTCAATGTCTCATCCATGTTTATTATATATATATATATATATATATATATATATATATATATATATATATATATATATATATATATATATATATATATATATATATATATATATATATATATTTATTTTTTTTGTGTTTACAAGTAATATACTGTATATGTGTTGCTCCCTAAACTCAGACAACTGAACTGTGCTGTGAATAAACAGAAAAGAAGATGGTGATCTACTGGGAACATCTTCTAAAACACAGATATGTATTATTCATGGACTGTGGTTGCCTTTGGCTAGTGATGGAACCCAGACATAATAGGCCCCAATCATGAAGTGAAGTTTAGAAGCAAATGAAAAAAAAACATAATTTTTTTTGCACTTTGCACCCTGGCCTGCATGTAGTGCCACAGGTCTTTGAGAATGGAGACCAAAGACCTGAGACTTCCTCAGTTCAGCAGACCTTGGGCATTTGGGCATTCCCATAATTCAGATTTGCAACCTAGGGAGCACCAATGGGCAAACGATGCAGTAGAGCCCTGTTAAATACCCAGCTTCCCCCCTCTCCAGTGTGTCTTTCACTCTACAATATACAATTTCATTCCTGAACCAATAAGTGTATTTTTTTAGTTGTAATATTGGTGTGTAGGCAGCCATCTCAGGTAATTTTGCCTGGTATTGTGCTTTAAGAGAGAGCCAGTGCTGCACTATGGAACTGCTTTCTGACAGGCTATTGTTTCTCTTATTCAATGTAACTGAAGCTGTCACAGAAAGACCTGGATTTTTACTATCAAATGCTGTTCTACCATGGAGCTGTTATATGGATACTATCTCATTATTCTGTTGTTAGGTTGCTGGGGGAAAAGGGAGGGGATGTTATCACTCAAATTTGCAGTACAGCAGTAAAGAGTGACTGGAATTTATCAGAACACAAGGGCTCCTGTGAAACTGACAATATGTCTGGCCCTATGTCAGGTTTCAAAATTAAATATAAAAAAATCAGTTTGTTCTTTTCAAAAATGGATTTCAGTGCAGATGTCTGCTGGAGCAACACTATTAGCTGATGCTTATTGAAAAGCACATGTTTGTTGCATTACAGTATCCCTTTAACGGGTGCAGGTGTGGCCCCTGGATGCCTATATGGTAAAAATTATTTGCTGGCGAAAAAAACTACTTCCCCTGCTGCCGGATGCTTCCCTACTAAATCCAGCAGCAGAGGTTCGGGGGGGGGGGGATCCTTGGCAGAAGTGACATAACACCCTCTGACATTGTGAGAATACTCTTCTGTCCACCACATGTCTAACCCTAGCACCTGGCAGTTTAAGTATGTAGTATGTATCCTAGCATATGTGTCTGAACTTTAAAGTATGATTGTGGTGTTTTGAAAATGATTTTTAATGCTGTGGAATTTTGATATGTACATGTAAGGAATATCCTTATGCCAAAGGCATATTGGGTTTTACATATCAGTTGTATTATGTTGCATATAAAAAAAATAGAAATGTATACATTACATTCCTCTATATTATGAAAAATAGGTTACAAAAAGTTACAAAAGTGGAAGAACAAATAAGGTGATGATAGATAGATGATAGAGGATAGGAAGATAGATAATATATAGATAGCTAGCATTAACAATATCTACTGATTCGCCTTAAGGAACTAGGTTAGCTAAGATACAGGATGGCATAAAAGTTGCATACCGGTATTATAGTTTAGATACAATGTATATAAGTGACAGGAGCTAACTAGCTACTTGGGTTGGTTTTGGAAGTCACATGTTGTTTGCTTGATGATGGTCCATATTAATCTGATAAAAAGCTACATTAACCATTATAAGGGTGTTTGTGGACTTTATTAATGGAGCCATCTATAGGTATTCAGCTGACTACTGTCTCCCCGAACAACTTAGTTAGCATGATGCCGACTAAGATGAACTGGTGTTGTCATTTCTGCTTCATCTTTGTATATTTTTATATTGTATGTACTGTACTGGCAGTTATATTAGATTCAAGAAAGATATTGGATACCATTTTAGCAAGTGATTTAGCTACCAGAAATAATGCTCTTTTTACAAAGCTGATCGGGAACAGGACTTCTGATTTATTATTTTTTCACTTTCATCTAGATTAAAGAGTTTAGTGTGTCTTTTAGTTTTCCAACCCTGTATAGCTGATATGTTTATGAGGATAACATTGATGGTAAAGGTACTTTTGTATAAAAAAAAACTAATGTTAAAGCATATTCTATTGTCTCATAATTAATGTATACTGATACACTTATTCATTCACATGTGTGAATGTAGTGATCGGCAAATAAATTTGTGTATTTGCCGTGAAAATTCACTGGTGAAAATTACCGGCGACAATAGACAGACACACATTGACTTTAATGGGCGACGGTGTCAACTTTGGTGCCAGCGCCCACTTTGATGCCGGGGAATAGTCGTCAGCGCCAAAATTGCCGTTTCACAAATTTTTAACCAATTTTGTGAATTTCACAGGGAATTTGTGAAATTTGTGGTGAATCAATACGGGACAAATCTGTCCATCACTAGTGTGAAGTATTGCCATAGCATAAGTACTGTTCAGAATATGGTTTAAAATTTCAGCTTCAAATTAAGGTATGGGATCTGGTATGTGGAAACCCATTATCCAGAAAGCTCCAAATTATGAAAAGGCCGTCCACATTTTTAAAAATGATTTTCTTTTTTCTTTCACACTCCATATTTAAGTGCACTTTATTTAAGTGACAGTTGTATTTTAGTCAGTTAATTATCTCCTTTGAGATGTGATTAACTTTGGTGAGCAATCACTCACCTACAATTTGAATAATATATCAGCTAATGTGGATTATGCACCATAAGACCCCCTAACAGTATGGAGACCCTAGAAAACCATATATTTTCCAAAAGTATACATTCAGATGAATCTAAAGTAGGTAATTACATCTTTCTACTGCAATCTACCAAACCGCAAAGCTATGCTAAACATTACGCTTTTTTTTTTACATTTCTGAAAATAGTCACAAAGCTTGCATTTTACCCCATTATATACCCCACATTTTATAACGTACCAGCAAAAGTCATCCTAAATATGAATGCCAGGGGTGTACTAAACAGTTTGATGCCTGATATGAAAAGATTTACCAAACTAGGTGACGTAAAGAGACCCCAAAATGAAAATAGTACATATGAATTTTCACGTATGACACTCTGGCGCAAATTCACTAAGCGCCGAACGCTAGCGTTAATTCGCTAGCGTTTGGCATTTTTCGCTACTGCGCAAATTCACTAACGAACGCTGGTGTAATTTCGCTAGTGTTACTTCACACCCTTACGCCAGGCGAATTTTCGCTAGCGATGTAACTACGCAAATTCACTAACTTGCGTAGTGTACTGAACGCTACCTTTTACGCTAGACTTCCTTCGCCACCTCAGACCTGGCGAAGCGCAATAGAGTAGATAGGGATTGTTTAAAAAAAAAAGTCAAAATTTTTTCTAAGTCCCAAAAAACGCTGGCGTGTTTTCTACATGATGGGTGATAGGCTGAAAAAGATGGAAAAAATTTTGGGGCTCCCCTCCTTCCCCCCTACATTTCCTGACTCATGGCAACTTACCTAGACAGTGGGCACATGTGTAGGGCAAAATAAAAATTTTCTTTGTTGATTTGAAGGTTTTCTAGGCATTTGTAGTGCTGATACGTGTTCCTCCATTGAAATTTGAATTTGGCGCCGTATGCAAATGAACCATCGCTAGCAAAACTTTGCTTCGCTAGGCGAATTAACGCTAGCGAAACCTCGAAAACTTACGCTACCCCTGTGCGCAACTTCGGATTTTAGTGAATTTGCGGAGCGCTGGCGAAAATAAGCCTGGCGAAGTTTGGCGAAGTGCGGCGAAGTTGTGCCTGGCGCAACTTCGCATCTTAGTGAATTTGCCCCTCTGAGTGCTACCCCCTATCAGTATGGAGACCCTAGAAAACCATATATTTTCCAAAAGTACACATTCTGACAAATATGCATAGATTTACCAAACTATTTTGCACACAGAGACCCCCAAATGGATATATAGCAGACAAAATTTCCACTAGCAAAATGAAGTAACAAAGAACAGAGTGAAATAATATAAAATCATTAAAATCCAACAAAACCACAAAAATCAATGATAATAAAAACACAACATAGTGTAAGTGTGTATGTGTGTGTACAATTGGCAGATTGCGTGTTGTATGCGTGTGCAAGCATGTGTGAGTGCTGTGAATGTGTGTGACCCCCTCATCCCACAAAATTGTATGTGTGAGTGTAAGTGTGAATGTAAGTGTGTATTGCTAAAATAAGTGTGTGTTTGTGTGTGGATGGGCACTAACCTGGGTGTAGCAGGGTCCAGATTTTCCTGGAGAGCTGCAGTCATCATGGCACCGTCTTCTTCTTCTGAGCTGGTAAGAGTGGGTGGAGCTAAGGACCAGGAATTGCGGGCAGCAGCAGAGCATGCCCATTGCACGTGCCTGCTGCTGCCTTTGGGGCCCCTGAGCATTTGCTGAAACCATCTCCCTTGGGATGCCATGTCTGGCATGTCTGGATTTCAGTTTTGCAATGATGAAGTGTGAAGTTCTATCTGGAAGTTTTAGGATTTCTGGATATTTGGAAAAATAGTCCACAATCAACAAAAATGCATGACCTCTAAAGTCAAAAATGTCAGCTGCAAGTTTTAGCCATGGAAGTTCTGGTATATAATATGATAATAGAGTCTCTTCGTGGTTGGATGGTCTATTTTCTTGACAGACTGCACAGTTTTCCACCTGTTCAATGTCTTTGGACATTATGGGCCAATACATGATCATTCTAGCTCTTGCGTTGGAGCTTTGTATGCCTTGGTGTGCACAGCATTTCTGCTTGAGAGCCTTTTTGTATCACAACTCTGCCACCAGACATAAGAAGATCATCAGCTATTGAAAATGTATAACGAATTGGCCAATATTGATGTAAGGTAGATGGCATTTGTTTCTTTCGCTGTGGCCAACCTTGCATATGCATGTCTTTAACTTGTTTCAGGATATCATCCTTTTGTGTTTCCACTTTTAGCATTTGTAGCAGCTCGGCAATTAATGCTTCTGTGGACTGCATTGAGTAAACAACTTTGTCATAAAAAAGTTCCTCTCCATTTTCTGCACTATTGGTATCAACTGCTCTGGATAGTGTGTCAGCAATAGCCATCAGTTTTCCTGGGGTGTACGATACAGATATGTCATATTTTTGCAACTGCAGTAACATCCTCTGTAGTTGCGCAGGAGCTTGTCCTATAGGCCTTGAGAGAATCTGATCTCACTGTACTTTCACATTGGCCCTATAGACGTACTGATGCAATTTCTTTGTTGCAAACACAATTGCTAGTTCTATTTCAATTTGTGTATAATTTTGTTCTGCACGTGATAGTGCTCTGGATGTATAAATGATTTGTTTTCGTTCTTGCATAAGGAATGCTCCGAGTCCATTTTTTGATGCATCAGCTTGTATTTCCAGTTGTTTGGTTGGATCAAAGTAAGTGAGAACTGGAGCTTGTGTCAGGCTGCTCATTAGAGAATTTAGAGTTTTATCCTGCTCTGGTCCCCATTGCCACACAATGCATTTTTTGAGGAGCATGCTCAAAGGTGCAGTTAAGGATGCTTCTTGAGGAATGTACTAAATACTAAATACTACTGAATGTGCTAAATACCTGGTCATGCCAAGAAATCACATGCAGTGGAGGCATATTTAGTATCGCTGAGATTTTGCTATCATCAGGTTTGACACCATCTGAAGTTATGATGTGGCTGAAAAAGTGGAAGTGATCTTGTTGGAGTAAGCAATGGCTTCTAAAGCGAGAAACTTTGTCTCATATGACACTTCTACAGGAGTTACAAGCTCATAACCCTGAAGATTTCAAAAATTATTTAAGAATGTCAGATTCATGCTTTAGATCCCTACTCCAAATGGCTGGTCCACGTATCCAAAAAAACGATACAGTCATGAGAAAATCTATATCCGCCGAACAAAGGTTAATTGCAACGTTGAGGTTTCTGGCAACTGAAAGGTGATTTGAAGATCTGAAATTCTCTACAGTTATTTCAGCTCAAGCATTAGGAATCATTATTCCAGAAAACTTGCAATGCCATTGTTGAAGCTCTGAAGGGAGAGTATTTAAAGGTATTGTTAAGATTTTAATTAACCAATTACTAATAATTGCAATAACCATTAGGCTATACATATATTTGTCACTGAACATACTTTAACAAACTGAGCCATTATTGAAACACTAAAACATTAAAATGATTTGTAATACAAATATACTGTTATACATGGCACATATATATTATATATTTAATATATATTATTGTGCTATATATATATATATATATATATATATATATATATATATATATATATATATATATATATATATATATATATATATATATATATATATATATATATACATTGTAATGTACAGTATGTGGTCACATTATTATACAATGAACTGCCTTGGTGCTGGTTAATGGTATTATGTAAGACAAAATGCTGGAAAAAAGGCACTTATAGGACTTATAAGGTGCAAAAATAGAAAAGTTTATTATACAACGTTTCGGCTCTAATACTAGAGCCTTCCTCAGGTGGTGTGCACAGTGGAAATAACAATCAATTTAAACATAAAAAGTGCGCCAAGTACTATCTGTGACACCATCAGGACTCGAGTGCGTCACTGTTGGAAAGTGTATAAATGCATACTACTTAATCGCCGCTTTTCTTACAGGGAAGGTGCCCCCAGTGTATGTGCGCGATCAATGCAGTGGTGGGATATTGTATTTTATTCCTCTAGGTGCATGCCGTGTATCCCAACAAAGGTGCTATAAACATAGCCCCTGCGTGCTAGTGCTGTTAAAAACAATTTTTTCCAGGCCTGAGGCCTGTGAACAACAGAAAGAGGGAATGCTCACCTTGTCGCCTCTGTCGACAGGAGGCGTGATCCACTTGCGATGCCAAACACCCCTTCTCGCTCCTTCAGACACGCACCTTACCTGTGCCGGCCGCCAGCTTACTGTCGGTAAATACCGACCTCCACGTACGGTCCTCTTATCTGGCTCCGCCCTCCAGATCATACACCCCAGGCGAAATAAGATGGTTCGATTGATATAAAGGCGTCAGCTCCCCCCCTGGTCCCTCCACATCGCAATATGCGGTTCAAACAACATATACACCTGTAACTGCCTTTACTGTGAGCTAGTACACACAGTGACCGGATGTTATGTAATAAATACAGTCAAGCGCAAATAGGTGCGAGTGGGGTGGGCGATTTGCCACACTCCATCTCTAGCACCTGGGCGCTAACAACTGTTCATTAGAATGACGAACAGTTCGCACTGGGCTTACAGGCGCACAGACGCTACAGGTCTCACGGCTGCCGTGGTGGATTCCTATGCCGTATGATCTGGAGGGCGGAGCCAGATAAGAGGACCGTACGCGGAGGTCGGTATTTACCGACAGTGAGCTGGTTTATTATATGTTTGCACCTTATAAGTCCTAGTGCGGTTTTTCCAGCATTTTGTCTTATATATTGGAAGCTTCCTGTATGAAAGGGAAAGTTAACATAAAATAAACATGTTATTATTATTAAATTTTTTTTGCTTGAACTCCTGTCAATGTACACATATATTTACTTTGTTTTGTGGTCTGCCACCCTGGTCTATGATCACCTTATGGGTGTGCATTCCTACATGTGGTGTTCATATTTATATTGAGATATTTACCCATATGTTTTATTATTTTTCAGTTTCCTGAGACATCCGAAGAGTGTCAAACAGTAGCTCAACAGTTCACTGATTATTGGAATTTCCCAAACTGTTGTGGTGCAATTGATGGGAAACATGTTCGTATAAACCCACCACCAAATTCTGGTTCATACTTTTTCAATTATAAAGGTTATTTTAGTATTGTATTGCCTGCAATTGTGAATGCCAACTATGAATTTATTATGGTTGATATTGGAAATAACGGAAGAGTATCTGATGGTGGAGTTATTGAACAAACAGAATATAATAGAGAATTAAAGAACAAACAATTGCATTTGCCAACAAATGAGCAGTCCAAGGAGGGGTTAAATTTTGTTTTTGTTGCTGATGAGGCCTTTGGCCTTCATGAAAATTTTTGAAACCCTTTCCACAGAAAGTATTAAAACCTGAAAGAAAGATTTTCAATTATAGACGAGCTAGGCAAGTGGTGGAAAACACTTTTGGAATACTGGCAAATGGTTTTGCATTTTTCACACCTCTATCAATTTATGTCCTGAAAAAATAGATATTATTGTTCTTTCCTGTCGTGTTTTGCATAATTTCCTGCGCAGAAATAATCATGGTTCTTATGCCCCCATGACCATGCTGGACTATGAGGATATTCATACAGGGAGCATTGTACCAGCTGAATGGCGTAAAGAAAGCAACATGCTTGTACAGCTACAAGGTTCACAAGCAAGAAACACATAAACTGATGCAAAAAGGAACAGAGAAAATTATGATGAGTACTTCAATGGTGTTGACAAAGTAGAGTGGCAATATTGTATGATTTAAAATTTTTATACTTGCAAATAGTGTATTGTGAATAATGCAGTGATTCTGTAACAACAGACAAATAAAGAATTAATTTGTATAAATAAGATTACTTTATTGACGTGCATTGTGTGGAAATCAAATTTTTTGTGCAACAAAAGTACAATCACAACTTCTAACCAAACTTTCAAAACAAATAGAACCGTTTTTGGTTAACACATAAATAACAAACTCATAAATACGCAGTGTAATATAACAGTAGTGGACACATATGTCATCCACCAAGAAGAACTTTATAAATTGGTGTACCTGACAGTATCTAAATGTGAATCCACATACTGCATGCTGTGGTCATAGTTTATTGGAGGATAGCTATTAGAATAGGGTACATTTGTGGTTGTTGGTGAGTGGGTAGAAGAATATTGTTGAGCAAATGAATGATTTGCGTGAGGGTGGCATGGGTTTTTTGGTTCCAATATGGATGTGATGTTATTGGAGTAGAATGAGTTGTTATGTTTGTACTGTTACAAAGTTCATTTTGTAGATTTCTCTGCAGTAAGTCAGTTATTATCAGCTCACATCACAGTCGATGTGGTTCACTCATTCTGCGTAATTTGGAGGCCACAGAAAATCCAAATGCATCCAGTTCATCATCAGCCTTTGATAGGATAGCTGCTGCTTCAGTTAAAAGCTTATTTTTAACATCCTCCTCGTTATTTATTTTTCTTTTATATTTTTGTCCTGGCCTCTGAGTTGGTTCTGAGGGTTGAAGTAGTTCCTCTTGTGTTTGTCCAATGATGGTGTCAGAGTGTAAAGTCTGTAAACAAATATAGTAATATGGTTATAAAAATCAATATAGAAACAGAAATTATAAATTTAACTTGAACAGTGTCTCTACATATTTACCTGTGACACTTGTTCCTGTGCTACAGGAATGTCCTGAGAATTCACATTGTCTTGTGTTGTGGCATCTAAAGAATCAATGCTAGTTTGCAGCTGATCCCCAAAATTTGAAATGGAATCTCGTGGGACCTCCTGGTCGACTGTAAATAAAAGGAGCTCATAGTACCAGAGTCTGGGGATGTATATTTCATCTGTAGAGGCCCTAGATTTGCGTGAAGACTGCACTTTCTTGAACTCCTTTTTAAATACAGTCCTGATGTTGGATACTTTGTTTTTCACATAATCGCCATTTGATAAAGGATTTATCCTCTTACATAGGTCAACCAAAATTTGATAAGCATCCCTTCTTTTTTGTCTGTTGGAATAATCTGGTGCCTTTACTTGCCACAAACAAGGCAAACTATGATATGCATAATGAATTCTCGTAAGAAATCTGGAAGCATTTGAAAATGTTTTGTATAGAGGGAATTTATAGAATGACACAGACATTTGTAAGTGAAAGCAAGGCCTACTGCAGCTTTCACATAGCACAACTAAATAGACAAGCGAACATTCGTCCGAATAATCTTGTTTAATGAAAAAACTGTGCAGTACTAATCTAAACAAACAATAAAAGCAGACTCACCTGCATACAAATGCGTATATTTGAATTGTAAAATGCTATTTACACGAACGAACGGATACACGAAGCAATCTGTAATCGCCAAAATCACAACACATTGGATACTACGTCACTTCCATCTGACGTCACTTCTACTCGACGACTCTCTGTTTCAGCCTGCAGTTTCCACAGGAACTTCCATCATATGAAAACCATGAGCCGGGCTACAATAATAAGTCATGCTGCGTATGGTCCAGCTATTGGAGAAGAATGATTATGATGGCAGAAAACAAGTGTACCAGCATGCCAATCAACGTTAAGATTGGATCCTAACCAAGGTTGTTGAAGGGCTTCAGCAAAAATTTGGGATGCAGCGATCCAAAGACCAACTCTGAGGAAGCGCTGGTCAGACCTGAAACGGAGAGAGGAAGAACAATTACAAAGTATTCACCGGACTTTAAAGGAAAGTAAGTATACAGATAATACGTCATAACGAACGAATGTTCGCAACTTCAATATCGTTATTTTAATGATTTCATTCTTCCAATACCTTTTTCTTCCATTCACTCATTTATTTGTGCCCTAATACAGCTTCCCCATACCCACTGTCAATATGTTAGCTGTGTGTGTACCTCTCACTGTCTCACTGCCTTTGTCTTCCTTGCACTGCTGTATATGAGAACTGTAACATCATGTTTATAATATTGTCATTCTAACTAAATTTTGTATATTTGTTACCAATTGTGTTCATTTAGAACAAATAAAAAAAGCACGACATGTTGCTATGAAAAATAAAAGAAGACAACCAACCAATGTTATCAAAAACAAACAGGATACACCTATTGACCTTACAGAAGCCACTGCAGAAGTCATGGATGCCTCCACCAGAAATGCAACTTTGCATGTGCATCTGGAAGGTCAGGAAAGTTGCAATACTGAAGAGCCCCACAGCTTCTCTCAATACATGTTCATCATATCAGGTTTGTGCATAATTATGCCTAGAATTGCCTTTTGGATTTCATTTTCCCACATATATTAATTTTACAATATTACTTTGACGCTGCCGTTTGTGAAAGTAACAAACAAAGCGTTGGGGGGGAAAATACCACAGTAAACTAAAGACCTTGATCTTTTACAAAGTGCAAAGAAAGTCTGCAGAGGAAACTATCATATTGCTGGAACAAGAAAAAGACATGATGCAAGAAGTTGATTTGTAATCCGAATAATGTTTGCATAGCTAAATCCAAACCAAAAGTTTTACTATTTCCAAATTGCTGTTTTTAAAAATTAGTACACCTCACTTCAAGTTATTTTCATCAAAATAATGTGCATTAAAAATCTTTGTGTTGGTTGCTTTCTTAAAAAACCAAAACTAAATTTGAAACTATTCTAATGATCAATAAAATAAACATTTTTAAATGTTTTTCAGTGAAAAAATGTGTTGGCTTTTTTTTATTATTATTATGCACAATATTGTAGAATACACGTATAGCACCTGTGATCCAGAATATTTGGGACATGGGGTTTTCTGGATAGTCATCTTTCCATTATTTTTGTACTCATACCTTAATCAAACACATAATTAGTAACCCATAGCCAGCTTTATCTTTCTATATATCTTCTTTTAGATTAGTAAAAAATCCTGTTTTATTATTACAGAACAAACAAAATTTATATTTATAAATATAAATTTATATTTATTCCTAATAACGGACTATATGGGACAAGGGCTTGCCAAATGGATGAGGTTAGTGGATAATAGGTCTCCAGATAACGGATTACATACCTATACTAACATAATACCACTTTATCAAATCACGTATTGCTGATTTCTTTTCAATAATTGAAAATTAAGCATGTGATATGAAAGATGTAGAATTTAGAAATGTTTTTAGAGAAGGGCTGAGAACAAACAAACCATATTTGTCCAGCTTGTGATTGTAGCCTTTGATCCGACTGAATTTTTAAACCTGGCCTATTGACATCTGGCCAATTTTCAGCCAGATATCGATCGGGGAAGCCGGTTGGAGGGTCCCATACACTGCCCAATAAGCTGCCAACGCTTATATCGGCCTGTGTATGGCCAGTGTCAAACAATAACAACAAGGTCAGGCATTCAGGAATAGACAAGATTACAGTAAGGATCTAAATGATTTTGGCCACATCAAGTGCTACCATTACTCTAGTGCCCACCTCCCTGTGGGTGGCAAATATATTGGCGTCCAATCTTTTTATTTTTCCATCAGTAGATCTATCTAGTATAAAGCTGGACTGATCAGTGTTTACTATCTCAGTAATTAATTGCTTGAGCCTATTGGCTCAATGTTTTTGGCGATATTGATATGCATGAGCCCAGTGATAAAGGGTCTTTATAGTCTCTATAGTAGTTGTTGTCAAACCCTAAATGAAAGTGTGACTGAACTTGATTAATGGACATTACCTGACCCTATGTTTTAAATGTAATTCATCCTGTGTAAGTGCATGCAATTACCAATATAGGTTTTTTTTTTTCATTACAAATTTAGATAATAATCTCACAAAGCCTCCTGTGACTGGAATGGAAGTATACTGCTTTCACATTGCAAGGTCCTAAGTTCTAACTCTCAAGAAAAATTGTTTTAGGATTTTTTTCATCTATGTTGAACATGTCCAGAAACAGAATAACGTTTCTTGGTCAGTACAGTTAGAATCACATCATTAGACAAAGATATTGCAAGGTGAAAAAAACGTCCAGTAAAAAACAACCCAATCTAATGACTGATGTGAAGATATCAAGCATTGGAGTCAGACCAATGTAGGCCACATCCCAGAGCAGGAAAGCTGTAGAACCAGATGCTAAATGCCTTCTAATCAGTGGCTTAGAACTGGATTAATTCATAGAAGCAAAATGGAAAGCAGTCCCAAAGCATGCAGTGTTTGCTGTAGTTACTTTTTTTAAACACTGCTTGTTTTGAGCAAAGCTGCTGTGAGCAGCTGGTGTCTATTATACCATTGCCATACGTAGGTCTAGTTTACTAGTTCCTGAGTGTGATTCTTGTTGTTTAAAACTGTGTTTGACCTTGCCTGTCCCTGTTCCTGTACTGTCTGCTGCCTGTCCTGACCCTTGCCTGTCAGGCTTACCGGTGTGATCCAGGCGGAGAAGGAGCTGGAGCTGAAGATTTCGAATTCACAAGCGCCTCACACAACCACTACCCACCTGGGATGGAACAGGGAGCAGGGTTGTGGAGAGTAGCCAATGAGACTATCAAACGCGGTACAGAGGATGAGGCAAGGTCGTAGTCAGGAAGTCCGAGGTCAAGGCAGGCAGCGAGGTCCGTAACGATAAGACAAGCAGAAGAGTCGAGGCAGGCAGCAGAAATCGTAGTCCAGGTTCAGGCAGGGTCACAACAGGAAATTCAAGTAGTAAGAGATGCTAGGGTTTCAGTAATTAACCTAATAACCAGGCAATGCATGTTAGTCTGGATCTGGTTTAAATACATATCTTTTGGCGCCAAACTAGCGTCCTCACGCTGACGTCGCGGAACTGACGCCAGCACGTCCGTCACAGGCGTTTCCGCCTACGTCCCTACGCCCGCGACCGTTGCCTTCGCCACCGCGTCCGTCGCCGGCATGCATTACCGCGCCCGCGCCTGCGCCGAACAGGACGCATGCGTACGTTCTTACACTTGCCTGTATGTTGACTATTCTTACAGATCCTGCTTTGTACTATGAAACTGTTGTGTTTGACTCAGCTTATGACCTCGACTATTATTTCATCTCCTGAATCTGTACCGCCTCTCCTGATTGGTATTGACCTGGCCTGTTTCCCGATTATGTTTCTTGCTTTCCTTACAGTATTACTTATGGTTCCCTTGCCTGCCCAGAGCACTCTCCCTGGTTCTCTCACACTAAGACCTGGCAGAATACGAGTAGTGGAGGCGGTTTTTATAGGGGAAAGCTGCTCTGGGTTTGGGACTCCAATCATAACATTATGTTGGGTCTGAAATGGGCACTGTAGGAGCAGCCACTTCCGCTTCCCCTGCCATCACGGAAACACTCCTGTCAAGCTTTCTGCAGCATCTCGAAGAACAAGAATCTCAGCAGGATCCAATGTCTCCAGCGATTGTCTGAAAAAATGGACACTATCCAGCTGCAACCTGTGGCTCCTTTGACTGCGTCAGGTTAGTCAAGCAGGCTTGCATCTGCATCAATGGTTAAGGTGGAGCCCAAGCTTCCATTCCCTGAAAAGTTTAGCGAGACCTAAGACGATTTTCTGCTTCTTGGGAAGCTTGCAAGCTCCTTTTTGTCCTACTCCTTTCCTATTGAGGAGTCAAGGGTAAATTTTGTTTTCATTTATTTTTGGGATTTGGGTGTTCAGTTGATTTCCAAGTGATCCAGCCCATTTATATTTGGAAGCCTTCTTCAATGCATTTGCTAGTTTCTACGATGATCCTGACCACGCCGCCTCTGCCGATGCCGCCAGACGTAACCTCAGGTAAGGTAAGTGGTGGATCAAGGATTACTGTACGGAATTCCGCCGCTGGGCGGTAGAGACATGCTGGAATGATACTGCACTAAGAGGTCAGTTCAAGGTAGGTTTGGCGGCAGCTATCAAGGATAGTCTTGTCAACTTCCCTCCTCCGTCCCTTATGCATTTAGCTATTCATTTATTTTCTGCCCCTAGTCCCTCTGAGGAGCCCATGCAGTTGGGTTCTACCCGTTTCTCTTCAAAAGGAAAGGGGTCGTAGATGGGCTAATGGGTTATGCCTATATTGTGGGAAATGGGGGCTTTTATGCGACAACTGTCCCAGGAGGCCGGGAAAATGGCAGAATCAAAGCAGGTCTGGGGAGTCCTGTGTCCTGAGTCCTTGGGGCTATTGATGGCAGTCCCTTTTGGAATGGGCTGGTGTCGTACCAGTATGAAGGGTTTGATATGTTTGTGGGGAATCATTCAGAAAGGATTATCTTCTATATTATCCATTGCCCTCACACCCCTGTGATTCTTGGCCTTCCTTGGCTAAGGGGACACAACCCTCAAATTGGGTCATGGGCAAGCTACTATATTCGGGTTCTGCCTGTAAGCTTTCGCGTTTTAAATCTTCCCATGTAGTAGCTGCAACTTCTCTTGTAGGGTTGCCTTCTGTTTGTTCCTCATATTCTGATGTCTTCTCTTAAAAAGATGCTGAAACCCTACCACCGCACAGATGGCATGAGTGTGCTATTGATTTAATTCTGGGTGGCACTACTCCTTAGGGTAGAACATACCCTCTCGCTCTTCCAGAGTCCCAGGTCATGGAAGAGTATATTAAGGAGAACTTGGAGAAAGGGTTCATAAGGCCCTCCTAGTCTCCTGCTGGTGCCAGCTTCTTTTTCATAAAGAAGAAAGATGGGGGTTTGAGGTCATTTATAGACTATAGGGGTATAAACGAGATCACGGTCAAGAATCGGTATCTCCTTCACGTTATCTCAGAACTCTTCGGTAGAGTTAAAGGCGCTGCTATTTTTTCCAAGCTTGATCTTAGGGGCGCCTATAATTTAATTCGAATTAGGGAAGGGCTTGAGTGGAAGACAGCTTTTAATACACGTGATGGGCATTATGAATATTCAGTAATGCCTTTTGGCTTATGTAATGCCCTCGCCGTCTTCCAGGAACTTCTAAACGATATATTCAATGATCTGTTGGGTCAGTATGTTGTAGTGTATCTTGATAACATCCTGATATTTTCCCCATGTCTTTCTGATCATCCTGCCAATGTCCAAGAGGTGATACATAGGCTAAGGCAGAGTCAGCTTTATGCTAAACTTGAAAAGTGTGTATTCGAGGTTCCCTCTGTAAACTTTTTGGGGTATATTTTGTCTAAAGAGGGGTTAGAGATGGAGCCAGCCAAAGTCCAGGCCATCTTGGATTGGATGCAACCCATGTCCTTACGAGCCATTCAAAGGTTTTTAGGGTTCGCCAACTATTCTAGACAATTCATTAAAGATTTCTCTATATTACTCTACGTTTCTCCCATCACTGCCCTCACTAAAAAGAGGACTGACCCCAATATGTGGCCTGAAAAGGCAGTCCAGTGTTGTTTATGACTCACGACTCTATGGTGGCTGGACATCCAGGTCAAAGTAAGACCTACAGTATTCCTTTCTCTCTAGTGTGTTGTGGTGGCCACTGGTGAATCTTCATTTTTTACTGTTTTTAGCCATAATCCTAAAGCTTTTCATTTTCTGATCAGTCTTCTGATGTGCCTGTAATTAATTCCTGGGTGGGTCACCTTTCTGAGATTTGGCAAAAGATTCAAGATTCTTTATCTTCTGCAGTGGCTGCTCAAAAAAGAGCTTCTGATAGACACTGTAAGACGGCGCCTGAGTACCATTTTGGGGATAAAGTTTAGTTATCTTCCAGAAATATTCCACTGAAGGTCCCTTCTGCCAAATTAGGTCCTAAATTTATTCCTTTTACTGTGTCAGAAATCATCAATCCTGGTACTGTCAGATTGAGTTTGCCTCCTGAACTTAAAATTTCTAATTCTTTTCATGTGTTCATCCATAGATTTTACAGGCAGCCATTCAGGCACAGTATAGGCCAGCTGCTGCCATATATACCTCCCAACATTTCAGAAATAAAAAGAGGGAAAAATTTTTTTTGTTGCGCGAAGCGTGGTGAGTTTTTTTTTTACCACGCTCTTTTTTTGGTCACACCCCCTAATTACCATGTTCATTTTACAAAAATTGGCAGGTTATGAAAGTTTGAACATATTTCTGTGGTTTCTTTTTCAGTTAATACAGTTTTGCTAATGAAGGTTAAGCTGTGAGTCTAACTTCTCCCAAGGGACCTGTTATCTTATATTGTTATAATTACTTATTTGCTTATCTCAAAATTGTATCTTATTTAAACCTCGTGGCTGTTCTGGGCTCTCTGTCAAAAGCCAATTAAGTTAGAAACATTGTATCTTTTTTTTTGCTGTGCAGTGCAGAGAAAATCGGGACTTTCCAGTAAAAAACCCATGACTATGAGTTGAGCTGTCAAAGGAGGGACTGTTCCTCTGAAAATGGGACACTTGGGAGGTATGGCCATCATTACAGGGTCCTCAGCTGACTGGATTACATCACTCATGATGTCATGTGAAGGCATAACTCAGAACACGGCTACCTGCTTAGAAGAATTGTAAGTTAGACAGACAGGTGCCAGGCAGCGATGGGCCCCCTCCCTGGTCCAGTGCTCTTGCTCTCCTAACTTTATTGGTGCCCATGGAGTGGCTGGCACAACATTTTTAACATTTATTATTATAAGGATTGTGGATGGTTGCAAATCAATAAGAACAAGATCCTAGGGGCCCACCATGGCTGGGGCCCACCGGGTTATTTCCCAGGCATGGCAGGCCAGTCCGACCCTGTATTGGTTCTATCGCCAAAGCTTACAGGAGCAGTGACAGTGCATATTTCTGTCTAGTTGGAATTGATGGGAAAGTCATTGAGGCAGATTTACTAAAGGGCAAAGTGGCAGCCGGTAGTGACAATTCATCAGAAATCTTATCCACAGGGACATCACCAATTTACTAACAAGCATAGACGACAATTCGCAAACGACAGTCGCTAGCACATTTTTGAATCACCACCTTAGACCAGGTGAACTGATAAAATGAAGCTACATTCTCCTCAATCTTATGTAAGTGACATCATATCCTGGCGTCTTTTCATTATTTAAAGCGGGATTGCCTTCAAAAGTCCTAACTATTAAAGATTTTTTTAACCAATTTGAGGGGCATGCTGGATTTGTTTTATGATGGGTTCATGTCTAGGGCATTAGATGATCTCTTTAATCTTTATTTTGCTTCCTTGGACATGTGTAATAATAAGTAGCCACTTCAAGCATTTTAACCTCTCTATTAAAGCCGTCTATACAACCTATATGTACCTGCCCTTTTCAAGTTGACCTTAGTGTAAGAGTACTAACAAAGTTTCGATAGGCAGACTTGAACTTGATTGCTAAGAAATGCTCACCCTGGCGAATTTATTCCAGCTAAACTTCACCAGCGTTCGGCTGCCCAGACACAACTAAGTATTTTAGTAAATTAGCGAAGGGGTAAGAATTTACGCCTGGCAAAGTGGTGCAAAATGTGTTGTGGAAAATTTGCCCTTTAGTGTATTTGCCCCATTGACTCTTATATGCGCCTTAGGAGATTGGTCCAATCAATTTAATAAAGATTTGACCCAACACAAATCTCTGAATGATCTCCCAGAGGTATGGCTATTCAACAATGTTGAGGATTTTGGCCACATCAAGTGCTACCATTACTCTAGTGCCCACCGTGGGTAGCAAATATATTGGTGTCCAATCTTTTTATTTTTCCATCAGTAGATCTATCTGGTATAAAACTGGACTGATCAGTGTGTATAATCTCAGTAATTACTTGCTTGAGCCTGTTGGCTCAATGTTTGTGGTGATATTGACATGTATGAGCCCAGTGATAAACGGTAATTTCCAGCCTTCAATATAACTACAGTGGCCTAAATAAAGGAAAAGAATGCCAGTTTACCTTGCTCAGTTGAGTCATTTAGGGTCTGATGTGGGCATGGTGCTAATTAATTTACATATTTTTCTACCGGTCTGTGGGGAACCAGTCAGAGCCTGAAACTTTATGGGCATTGAGTTGGTAGCAAATGATATTTCTTCCACTGTTATTGTAGTGTTCAATTTTTAGGTCTGCAGGTAGGCGTGGAATTGGAATGTTGTCCAGGTATACCTTTAGCTGTACATCGTTGTAGTTAGCGTGTGTGCAGTGTAGTTGTTGATAGTATTTTGAAAACGTATTGGCAATGTCATTTGGTCCAGAAACAATGTTAAGTGTGCTCGTTTAGAGTCTAGGGACTGCAGTAGAGGTAGGGGTTTGATCTGTGACCTGGGGGTAAATTTACTAAAGGACGAAGTGACTAATGCTGTCGAAAATTCGTCAGCGTGGTGTCATTTTGGAACTTTGCCGATGTTCCAAAATTCTTTTCTAAAAGTCACAAACAATGCTGGCATCTTTTCCTTTTTTCAGGGTGATAGACTGCAAAAGAGTGGAAATTTTTTTGGGGTAGCCCGCTTCCCTCCCTACATTTCCTAACATATGGCACATGAACTATAACACTGGGCTCATGTGTAGGGCATTATAACAAGCTTCCCTGGGCTTGTGTAATATAATGTATTTGCTGCAACATATATGTCCATTCAACTTGGTACACATAGGTACCAATGACAAAGTTAGAGGAGGTGGTGAAATCCTCAAGAACGATTTTAAAAAACTAGGTGTAAAGTTGATGGTGAGGACTTCCAATGTAATTTTGTAATGTATGGCTGAGAGATTGGTGTAGGGAGGAGGGTTTTGGGTTTTTGGATAACTGGGCTGATTTCTCAGTCGGCTACAGGCTCTTTGCTAGGGATGGGCTGCACCTCAATGATGATGGTGCAGCTGTTTTGGGAGAGAAGATGGCTAGAGGGTTGGAGAAGATTTTAAACTAGGTGTGGGGGGAAGGTTCAGTAAAAGATTCAGTGGAAAACAGGTTAGATGAGATAGTGGGCAAAGAAATAGGAAAATGGGGGCGGAGATTTGGCTGGGGGTACTGATAAGGATAGGGAGGACCAAATGTCATATGTTCAATATGGTACCAGTATTAAATGTATGTTTGCAAATGCAAGAAGTCTGACTGGTAAAATGGGAGAGCTGGAGGTGCTGGTGCTGAAAGAAAATATAATGTGATGTTGTGGCTGAAACATGGCTGACTGAGTCACATGACTGGGAAGTTAATATCAGTGGCTATACTTTGTTTTCGGAGGGACAGAGGCAATAGAAAAGGAGGAGGGGTATGTCTGTTTATTAGGCAGGATTTAAAAGCTTATATAAAGGAGGAGGTTATGTTAGAAAATGTGGGGGCAGAAGTCTTATGGGTTGAGTTCTTTACCAATTGTAAAGAGTCCAGCAAATTAATTGTAGGCGTATGCTATAGACCCCCTAATGTAAGTGATGAGGAGGAGGCTAAGCTCCTGATGCAAATAGAAAAGGCTGCTAGTTTGGGTAAAGTAATAATAATGGGGGATTTAAATTCCCCAGATATTGACTGGAGCAACAGTACTGCCAGATCAGTTAATGGGAACAAGTTTATGAACTTATTGCATGACAATTTTATGGCACAGGTTGTTGAGGAGCCTACCAGAAAAAAATGCTATTCTGGATCTAGTGATCTCAAATGACCCAGAACATATAGCAAATGTGCAAGTCATTGAATCCCTGGGTATAGTGACCATAATGTTATATAATTTAATGTGTGGTGCAAAAAACAAATATATACTAGGGAAACAAAAACCATGAATTTTGGAAAAGCTAATTTTAGTGCCTTGAGGGCTGCCCTACAGAGTATTGATTGGGGCATTAAGTTTTCAGCCAAAAACACAGACAGAAATGGTTGTCATTTAAAATGATATTAAATCATTACTGTTCTCCCCTTAAGGAGTAAATGTAGAAGCTCTAAGAATCATCCTATGATGATATAATAGGAAAGAATAGAAATGCATTTAAAAACTACAAATCTGTTGGGATAGAAGCTGCATTTAATGAATATAAACACTTTAATAAATGTTGTAAATCAGCAATCCGGAAGGCAAAGAAAGGAAATGAAGAGTTAATTGCGTTGGAGGTGAAAACTAACCCTAAAAAGTTTTTTAAATATATTAATAGTAAAAAGATGCAGGTTGAGAGTGTTACTCCATTAAATAATGGTACCAGTATGGTTGTAACAGATACAGAAAATGCAAATGTGCTAAATCAGTTATTTTCTTCAGTGTATACAATAGAGGAGTCTAAGTTTCTCAGGCTCACTTTATAGCTGCACTAATGGCTCAGCTCAATCTAGTCTGGCTGACTCAGGATATGATTCATAAAGCTTTAATAAAAATTAATGTAAACAAGGCTCCAGGGCCTGATGGCATACACCCCGAGTTCTAAGAGAGCTTAGTTCAGTTTTAGACCAGCCCCTATTTCTGGTTTTCTCAAATTCATTTTCATCTGGTATGTGCCTATGGATTGGAGAAAAGCTGATGTTATTCCAATATTTAAAAAATGATTACGATCTCAGCCTGGCAATTATAGGCTAGTAAGTTTGACATCTGTGGTGGGCAAATTATTTGAAGGCTTGTTAAGGAATCACATTAAAAATGTTGTCCTAGTCAATGGCATTATGAGCAACAATCAGCATGGCTTTAGGATAGGTCATGTCAGACAAATTTGATTGCTTTTTATGATGAGGTAAGTAAGCTGCTGGACAGTGGGGGGGCAGTAGATGTGATCTATTTAGATTTTGCCAAAGCGTTTGATACTGTGCCCCACAAATGACTGATTACTAAAGTAAGGTCTGTTGGGCTTAATGAAGTCATTTGCACATAGATAAGAAACTGGCTAAATGATCGGGTACAGAGGGTGGTTTTTAGTGGTACATTCTCTACTTGGAGTAAGGTTCTTAGTGGGGTCCCTCAGGGCTCGGTATTGGGTCCACTTTCATTTAACTTGTTCATTGATGACTTAGGGGAGGGTATTGTAAGTAATGTATCAGTGTTTGCAGATGCCACAAAACTATCCAGTCCAATTAATTCCATCCAGGATGTGACATCCTTGCAACACTATCTTGACAAACTGGCAATCTGGACAGCTAAGTGGCAAATGAGATTCAATGTTGATAAATGTAAAGTCATGCACCTGGGATGTAAGAATATCCAAGCCACTTATACCCTTAATGGGACTGCACTAGGCAAATCCATTCTGGAAATGGACCTTGGAGTCCTTGTAGATGATAAACTTGACTGTAGCAAGCAATGTCAGTCAGCAGCATCAAGGGAAAATAAGGTCTTGATCTGTAGTAAAAGGAACATAGAGTCACGGGAGGAGGGGGTAATTCTTCCACTGTATAGAGCACTGGTAAGGCCCCATCTAGAATATGCCGTACAGTTTTGGTCTCCATCACTCAAACAGGACATTATTGTATTAGAGAGGGTACAGAGAAGGGCAAGTAAGCTGGTAAAAGGTATGGAAAATCTTAGCTATGAGGAAAGACTGGCAAAATTGGGTATGTTCACACTGGAGAAGAGGCGCTTAAGAGGTGATATGATAACTATGTATAAATATATAAGGAGATTGTATAATAATCTCTCTAATGCTATATTTACCAGTAGGTCTTTCCAGCTGACACAAGGTCACCCATTCCGATTAGAAGAAAAGTGGTTCCGCCTAAATATTTGGAAGGGGTTTGAAGGGGCTATGAAGATGTGGAATTCTCTCCATGAATCAGTTGTACAGGCCGATACATTAGATAGCTTTAAGAAGGGGTTGGATTGCTTTTTAGCAAGTGAGGGAATACAGGGTTATGGGAGATAGCTCATAGTACAAGTTGATCCAGGGACTAGTCCAATTGCCATTTTGGAGTCAGGAAGGAATTTTTCCCCCCGCCTTCCTCTGGATCAACTAGCAGTTAGGCAGATTAAAAAAATAACTAAAAGGTTGAACTTGATGGACGTGTGTCTTTTTTCAACCTTACTTACTATGTTACTATTACTATGTTACTATGTAACTGTAACTTCCCGCCGTATGCAAATTAACCAACGCTAGTGCAAAGTTGCTCTGCTTGCTGAATTAACACTAGTGCAACTTCGCCAGCGTTCAGCACCCTGGACACAACTTCGCATGTTAGTGAATTACCGTTGTCTCAGCGAATTTTCACCTGCCTAAGTGTTGCAGTGCCTTCGAAGCCGTCGCTGGTGAATTTTTATGGCTTAGTAAATTTGCCCCCTGTTGTTGATTTCAACAGTTGGTCTGCAATGATGCAGGAGATAATAAGAAATCTGCCATATTGATCCGAGGACAGGGTTATTAGTTCATACGGGAGGTGTTTAAACTGAAAAAGTGTTTGTTAAGAATTTCACTTGGGAGACTGTAATTATCCAGTGTACATGTGAGTGGAAGTGGGTTTGCTGTTATTACTCAGTCTGTCTTATTACATGTAAGTGGTGTTGGAGCAGCAGTGTTTACATGTGAGAGATATCGTGGCTTTTCATCTTCTCTTTAGTGATGGTTCTCTTAGATCTGGGCCAGGACCTTTACAGGACACAACTCACTGTTATTAGCAGATTTCCACAGACAGTTGAACTCAACCGGACTGACAAAAGCATGCAGATTTCACTGAAGTTTATTCCAAAATGGCTAAACTCTCCCATACATTAATCGGACCAGTAGGTCATAGAATATTTTTATCACCAAGCTTGGTTAGGCAATAAGAGATACCTAAGATGGCTGCTAACTGAACACAGGAAAAACTGTTAAAGAGGGGAGGGGTTTAAGGGTCTCAGCAGCTTCCTGGACTACAGGGAGAAGTGAAGGACAAATATAGGAAGATGCAGAACACAACAAAAACAATAATATAGAAGTTGTGTGTAATGCAACACCCCCCCATCTGAAAACTTTAGATTTTACAATAAACTAAACATATAATATAACTAATAAGTCCATAAATATAGTAATTCCTGTATTCTGGGGACCTGTAACAAGAAAGGGAGAGAAACAACAACAAAAAAGCATGCATAGCAATACAGGATTTTTGCAGGCATCTTCTGCTGAAAATCAATCCTCAGGGTAATGAGGTGACATGAGGTGGAGTCTTCTTGAGTACCAGTTCATTAAAGAGTCTGAAGAAAACCTGGGTCGTGTCACCTTTATAAAACAGGGGATTGAAAAACTGCTCTCAGTCCAAAGGGGATGTAAAGCTAAAAGCTGAACCGATATTCACAAAGTGGATCCACTTGTCCACGCTTAACAGGAAGTCAGGGGGTTAAAAGGTGCGCTGTGAAGGTATTCCTGGTTGTATAGTACAGATTGGTGTCAGAAGCAGCGGTGTTCTTCACGAAGCCGAAGGTGCGCTGTAGGGAATTCAGCACAGATTGCCGTTCGGAGCAGTGGTGTTTCTCACGAAGCCGGTATCAGAAAGAAGCGGCTCCTTTAATCTAAAAGCCGGTTTCTTACAGACGGATCTCTTCGTTTGTGGATCTGCGTCGATGTTAGCAAGGCTCCTTTTCTCGTTCTGAGGCTGGATGTCCTCGATGATTTAGACGATCGGCGTGTCTTTCCTCGTGGTGGGCAACCGTAGGCCAGCAGTATTCACTATGTCTTAACAAACAGGCTGGGTTACATCTGGGGACACTTTGCAAAGTGTGAATTATTTAAAGGCATAGACTTGCCAGATTTAAAAGTTAATTTATTTTTATAAATAAGTACATTAAATACAGATATCTTAGCCCAATGCGTTTCTTATCATTAGATACTTCCTCAGGGCCCTGAGGAAGTCTTCTTGAGTACCAGTTCATTAAAGAGTCTGAAGAAAACCTGGGTCGTGTCACCTTTATAAAACAGGGGATTGAAAAACTGCGCTCAGTCCAAAGGGGATGTAAAGCTAAAAGCTGCACCGATATTCACGAAGTGGATCCACTTGTCCACGCTTAACAGGAAGTCAGGGGGTTAAAAGGGCCCTGAGGAAGTATCTAATGATACGAAACGCATTGGGCTAAGATATCTGTATTTTATGTACTTATTTATAAAAATAAATGAACTTTTAAATCTGGCAAGTCTATGCCTTTAAATAATTCACACTTTGCGAAGTGTCCCCAGATGTAACCCAGCCTGTTTGTTAAGACATAGTGAATACTGCTGGCCTACGGTCGCCCACCATGAGGAAAGACACGCCGATCATCTAAATCATCGAGGACATCCAGCCTCAGACCGAGAAAAGGAGCCTCGCTAACATCGACGCAGATCCACAAACGAAGAGATCCGTCTGTAAGAAACCGGCTTTTAGATTAAAGGAGCCGCTTCTTTCAGATACCGGCTTCGTGAGAAACACCGCTGCTAAGAACGGCAATCTGTGCTGAATTTCCTACAGCTCACCTTCAGCTTTGTGAAGAACACCGCTGCTTCTGACGCCAATCTGTACTATACAACCAGGAATCCCTTCACAGCGCACCTTTTAACCCCCTGACTTCGTGTCACCTTTGTAACTTTATTTCAACCTTTTTTGTCCCTTAATAGAGAGCTTGTAACAATTCCCATAGTTCATTTTGATAAAGAGCACCTGCTTGTTCGTAAGACCTTGCCTCTTGGCACTGTTCTGTGTCTGAAGAAATATTCCTTTCTCCATTGGTTCCACAACACAAAGATGATGGATGTGTTTCCACTCACTTTTGCAGAGTCTGCTGCAATCAAAGTGTCCTGAAGGAACCAGAACCATAACAGTCTCCTGTATGGGAAGAGAGTTTTGAGTAAGTTTGGTTGGAAAGTCTGAGTCTATCAGTTCAAAGGTATCATCTGGGAAGAAGTCAGATGCTGCCAACCATGTTGCTTTACTGTTATGACTGGTTGCCGATGTTGGCCTGATTGCAAAGTCTGTTGGGATAAGTTCATTGGATATGTGATGTCATGAGAAGGGGGTAGCCTAATCAGCCACTTCAGAAGTCAGCTCTCGAAGCAGTATTTTTCCTTGAGCGGTAACTGTAGCTGAGAAGTTCTTTTCAACAAACTGGCATGCTTTAGTTCCATGTTCACTACTCATGTAGTAGTCTGTCACCTTATCATTAAGGTCATTGTTATGATGCCACAGGAATTGGAGGTAGTTCCTGCTATCCTCATGGACAATGAAATGGTGAAACTTCTGTTGGACGTTTGCCCTTATCAGCATAAGTTTTTTTGCTGAAACTGAGAAGCCCTATGAGGCTGTTCTTCAAGCTGGGCCCAGTGAAAAGAGCATTGTCCAATAAGAGCCCTTCATATTGAGCACTCGAATCAAACACTATCCTAATCTGACTCGGTGTTTGAGGCTGGAAGACACCAAATGATGGGAGATACCAGCTTCCTTCTCCTTTCGTTAATGGTGGTGCATTTTCAGCTTGGTTGTTGCCAAACACCTTTTGCATTAAGCCTATGAAATGTTCTCTCATTTCTGGTTTCCTGTCTGAGTTGCTTTGCAGTGAAACTAATCTAGAGATTGCTTGTTGCCTGTTGTTAGGCAAATGTTGTCTTTGTGCTTAGGAAGGTAGAGGGGCTACCCAGCTGTTGGACTTATCCTGAAGGAATGCTTTGTCCATAGTTTTGAAGAATGCTTTATCCTCAGTTGTGAGCAATATTTTATGGTCATCACTGGTAGATTTGAACACAGTGCTACTGAAAGTGTCTCCCTGAAACTGGTGAGAATTCACACTACTCTGTGTGATGAGCTGAAACACTGAGTTGCTTTCAAGTCTTTCTTTCACTCAGTAATGGTGTGGACATGGTTCAAAATAAGTATTACACCAATTTGGGAGTAAATGGGTTTTGTAAGAAGAAAAATTAGTGGGTTTCTTCTTCCCACCTCTACAGATATTACCTACGATGATCCATCCTAGGTCAAGGCATTGGGCATAAGGAGCATCATGAGGCCCATTGTGATGCTCGCGTAACTTGTGTACTCTCAAGATATCTCTGCCAAGCAAAAGAAGAACATCAGCATTCTTGTCAAAGACTGGTATGCAGTTGGCTATGTTCCTTAAGTGAGGGTGATGAAGAGCAACTTCGGGTGTAGGAATATCTTCTCTGTTGGAAGGTATATTGTTGCATTCAACCTGTGTAGGCAAAGGTAACTCTATCTTGTCATCTAGAGATGCTATCATAAAGCCATACGCTCTTCTTCCAGCCACTTCAGAAATACCTGAACAGGTGCCAAGAGTATACAGTTGAGCTTCTCTATTTATGTTAAATAAATTAAAGAACTCAGTTCGTATCAGTGACCTATTGCTTTGGTCATCAAGAATGGTGTAGAGTTTAAGTGTCTTTTCAGGCTGTCCTTTAGGGTATACCTTAACCAGGCATATCTTGGCATATAACTTATATGTCATATATTCCTTCTCTACTGACTTCATTATATGAAGTGGACACTGAAGTAGAAGCTGAGGTTTGATTTGAGCTCTCCCCACCATGATTTCCTTGGGGAGAAGTGTGGATGAAGGGCCGACAAATGTTTGTCGCTGTTGAACTCACAGCATTTAATAACAGCTGTGCAGTCCTTGGCAAGATGTTCCACAGAGGCACAGCACTTGTAGCAGATGCCAAATTTCGTTAAGAGTTCTTTGCACTCCTGCAGTGGTTTTGCTCTGAAGCCAAGACACTTTTTGAGTGGATGAGGCATATTGTGAACAGGGCATTATAAAATTTGGGTTTTCAATTTTCTCAACCTGGTCAACTTTGATGAAAGGTGTAGTTGCAGGAACAACATCTGTTTTCTTTACAAGGAACCTCTATGATCCCTGTAATCTGTGTGTGTATGTTTTGGTGAAGGAGGGCTAGGAAAACTTGACTCACCAAATATAAAGCTTGGATCATTCTTCATCCTTGCAATCCTTTTGATAAAGTCAACGAGGAATGTGAACGGTGGGAAAGACACTTGGTTTTTCTCTTTATATTTTGAACCTTATGTTACCCACTTTTCTTGAATGCAGTATGGCAACTTTGCTACTTTTGGGTTAATACCATGAGCGGTGTCCAGATAGCTGAGACCTGGCAGGCGAGGATCAGTTTTTGCAAGTTTAAGTTCAAGCAAGAAGTCACTAAGGTCTTGAAACTTCTGATTGTCTTTCCCAGGTATTTTTGGAAAACTTTGGAGTCTTTTAAATAAAGCACTTTCAATGGCTTCTGGACTGCTATAGCTCTATTCCAAGCATTCCCATGCAGCTGCAAAACATGCAGGTACATTGCCAGTGTAAACAGATTTCAGAGTTCTTATACACTCTGAAGACTGTAGGTCAGGACACTGAATAACTAGATCCAATTCTTGTCTGACTGTAATACCAACATCTGCTATGGTGGCCTCAAATGTACTCTTCCAGCCCCTGTAGTTTTCTGGTCGGTCATCAAACTGGTGCTGGTGAATTTGCGGCAAACCATGAACTTGATGATGTCTGATATTTCAGTTCTGTCAGGCTTTGGGCAAGGAGCTGCAATCTGAGGAAAGCCAGCCGTGTCTGGCATATTAATGTTGAATGACTCAGGGAAGTAAGGTGATGCAGAGGCATTCAGCGTAGGAATAGTTTTATAGTCCATTATCATAGCCGGGTTTGTATCTGCAGCAGCGTTGTTTTTAAAAGATAGATGACTGCGAGGGGCACCTCCAGTTTGTTGGAGCACAGGTATTGAAGCAGAAGGAGGAGAAAATTTATTGTGCTGATTAGCTTTGGGGTATCATTGCCATGCCTTGAAGAGACTGCTTTGAGTCTTGTGTGCTGTGATGTATCAGAAGCAGCTGAGTACCTGCTACCTTGGTTCAAGACATAGGAGTAAATTTATCAAAGAGTGAAGTTCCGCCACTAGAGTGAAATTCCGCAGCTCTCAATTCATTTCTATGGGATTTTGAAAGGTGTATTTATCAATGGGTGAAGTGAAAGTTCTTTGATAAATATACCCCATAGTCCTTAGTGTACTTGATGGAGTCCTCCGTATCCATAAGACTGACACTGTCTCTATCAATCTCTTTAGCAGCTTGCTCTAAAACTTTCGGTCTAGCCAATGCTGCTGCCTGGTCACATTCTCTTTGCAAAATCTCCATTTTGGCTTACATTTCTGCCTTTTGAAGAGCAGTTTCTGCCTTTTGACTAGCCATTTCTTCATTTTGACGAACAGTTTCTGCTTCCATTTTTGCTTTAAGGGTACCAAATTCAGCCTCTGTTTCAGCAGTTTCTAAATCAGCACAAGCTTTGAGTAGTTGCTCGCTGAGAGTAGAAGACATAGAATGTGAAGATCTGGAAGACCATTTTGTATGTCTAGAATATGCAGAAACATGAGATGTGGCGTCATCCTGATGTGTGATTTTTGCTTGAGCCTTCACCTTGGTCTCTTGAACTAGGCAAATTCTTTGCTCATTGAGGTAATTGAATCTACTTAGCTCTTCTAGAGAATCCTCTGTGTTGATGCTGTTTAAGAAAGACAAATATTTGATACTCAATCTCTGATAATATTCAAAGGCAGTACTGAGACTTTTGAGAGCACCCTCTAGGTGCAGAACTTCCTGTTCAGGCTCACTAATGACAGACATGCAGTGTACTGTTTTGTTCCATAGCTCAGTGAGATTATCTAAGATTTGCTTTAGTATATTCAAAATTTTCCTTTAGTTTAGGAGTAGGTGACACTTCGCCCTGGTAAGGTGGTGCTGGGTTGTATATCAGTGGGCTGTAGTTCTTGATACACATTTTCTGACGTATCTTTAACAGAAGCCATAGAGAATTACTGAGACATACTTTAGCAATAACTACACTGATTGCAGGATTCTTTTGTGTAAAGTCTGTGTGACACACAGCTAGGAACAGGAGAGAGGCAAGTGCTTGGCAGACAGGCAGATTACAGAAATATCAATGCAGCATATATCACTTGTGACTCTATGCAGAATATGGATAGCAGTATTGTGTAAACAGTGGTATGTAAAGAAGCTCTTCCGACTGAAGCAAATCTGTACATGTAATTATACACACTGGGTGCTGATAAATCCTGATGAGAGGACACTGTAGTGTGCAGATATACAGCTGATTCTATGTTATGCACTGTGGTGCTGCTGATGGCTGGCTGCTTCTTACAAGTACAAAACTAACATAAATTTGATCTTGACTGGCAATAATATTCTCTGACTGTTCTGTTTCAACCCACTGTCCTTAGTGATGGTTCCCTTAGATCTGGGCCAGGACCTTTACAGGACACAACTCACTGTTATTAGAACAGTTTCACAGTTGAACTCAAACAGACTGACACAAGCATGCAGATTTCACTGAAGTTTATTCCAAAATGGCTAAAATCTCCCATACTTTAATCGGACCAGTAGGTCAGAGAATATTTTTATCACCAGGGTTGGTTAGGCAGTAACAGATACCTAAGATGGCTGCTAACTGAACATAGGAAAAAACAGTTAAAGAGGGGGGGGTTAAAGGCCACAGCAGTTTCCTGGACTACAGGGAGAGGTGAAGGACAATTATAGGAAGATGCAGAACACAACAAAAACAATAATATAAAGAGAAGTTGTGTGTAACAGAACTGCAGACTCTAAGGGGGAAACTTGCAGAAATGAGTGCAGCAGCAAATGAGGGGGAGGAAAGGAGGCTCACAGAGCAACCACTGGGAAGGGACAGTATAGTGGGAGGTGGAGAAGGGACAGTGGAGGCTAATGAGGGAGGCAGGTGTGTTACAGTAAAGTGGGGAAGTAGGGGATAGCTGGGTAGTGGGGCTGGTCCGCAGCTTGACCAAAGCAACAGATTCCAAACAAAAATATAGTTCACTTGTATTATCCAGTTTCAGGATGTGTAGAGGTATATAAACCAGAAAAGGGATACTAAAAACAAGAAAAAGCAGTAAACCCCATACTACCTTACTTAAATTAATTGAGATCTAATTATATAAGTGCTTAGTGCTATTATAATCATATGCTTAGTTCTCAATCAATTTAGCACCAACATACAATTAATGGTATTTCAATCGATTGTGTTATATACAAATAATTAAAATTATTAAAGTGCTTAAGTGCTATAAATTAGATGCTGTGACTTTCAATAAAATTTATCTACACACAATTGATGAATAATCTAAAAGTTCATGGTTCTTATATGAATTAAATAAGGTGCTAGTGCTGTAGTTATAATTTTAAAGTGAGTTCATGGTATCAAACAATTAAAAATAAAGCATCAGCAATTCATGAATAAAAGTTAGAAATTAGAAAATAGTATAGAGGTGGAGTTGTCCCGAAGAAACTAGCTGCGATGTTCTAAGCCCTGGGACACCACACGTGGGAGAAAGGCAGAACACTGAGGACTGTGGTCTCGTTACTATGTTTAACTGTCTTGTAAGGAGAGCTAACTTCGCTATAAAACCAGCAAATCCTCAGTGCCTTAGAGATAAAAGAGAATAAAAGGAATGAATGCTGCACTAGTAGCACTACAATTCCATTAAATTTCTCTGGATCCGAGATTCAATTAAAGTTTAAAAAAGGTAAGATTTCAATAATAAGCTTTTTTTAAAAAAAAAAGGTTTGAAGGCTCGCCCGACGCACATTTCACATATGCCTTATCAAGGCATGGCTATATAAAGCTTCAGCGTCTGACATCATAGAGATCACGTTGAGATCTCATGAGGTTCTCACACTGTGGAGCCTCATTGCTGCACAGGGTCAGACTGGGGGCTTGGGGCCCACCGGGGCTACTGGCCCCGGGCCCCCCTCCGACAACCCCCGGCACTCACTCCTAATGGTGTAAGTGAAAATATGCTTTTTCAGGCATTCATCTATGTCAGGGGTGTCCAAACTTTTTGCAACGAGGGCCAGATTTGGTGAGGTGAAAATGTGCGGGGGCCGACCATTCAGTTCGACATTCAGCCTGACACCGATATCCTTTCCGAGGTAGCTAACTAGCGATTTAGGCCTTAAATAAGTAATAAAAAGTAGCAACCCTGTCAAACGAGGGCATGGACAAATAGTATTCAGTACTGTGTACAAATCTTTGTAGCCCCTTACATTTGTCCAACATATTGTGTTGCTTTGTTACAATTGCTTTTTAACCCCATTGGAACAATAGGATGTGTGCCCTGCTTTTTTAATCCCTTCCAGACCCCACTTTGCTCATCATGGAGCCCTATTTCCCTTGACCTCCTGCTCCAATTTCACTTCCCCATCCTAGCAGTTTCTTACTCCCCCCTTCTCTTCATACTGGACCTCTCCCCTTCACCCACCTCCACCATTCTCTCCCCTGTCCCTTTCACTTCTCACTCACACTACCGACCTCCCTCCTGTCCAGGCAGTTCTTGCAAGATGGCTGTTAGGAAGCAACAAAATGTTGATCATATTTAAGTGCTGCCGTCTCAGGGCCATCGCTGCTCCCTGCTGCGCTGTGCTGAACATGCACGTGCATGCAAGCATGAGCGCACTGTTTTCTACAGACGTCGGGTCCTTCTTCTGGCCAGTCGCATCAGGAAGAGGAGTCACGGGGTGCTGCGCAATCAAACCCTGCGTGCAGACACAGCGCACGCTGCAAGTGCCCAGGTAGGCCAGTCCGACCCTGTGTGCGGGCCATATTCTGGTATACATTTGGAATTTGCTGCGGGCCAATTAAAAATGGATCGCGGGCCGCATTTGGCCCGCGGGCCATAGTTTGGACACCCCTGATCTAAGTCTATATACACCCATATTAACGGTTTGATTAAAACCAGTGAACCGAAATGTTACTTCTGGACATTATATTGGTTGCCATGGTAAATCTCATTGGTAACTCCTTTCCCCATAGATCTGTGATAAAAACCCTGACATCCTCCCCTTATGGGAGGTGATTACCTAATCACTGAGCCTGGTTGTATTCCTGAGACAAACTGGAGTGATTGACATGTTAGGAAAGCTGTGAGTATCATGCTGACAGGTGTGCAGCAATGAGGCTCCACAGTATAGCTCGCAAGATCTCAATGAGATCTCTATGATGTCAGACGCTGAAGCTTTAAAAAGCCATGTGACAGATGAAAAGCCCATTTGCCTTGATAAAGCGTATGCAAAACACGCGTCTGTATATGATTTTAATAGCGCTAAGCATCTCAATTAATTTTAGTAAGGTAGTGTGCGGTTTTACTGATTTTTCTTGTTTTTAGTAAAGCAACAGATTCACTATTTTGGTTGAAAATGCTGGGGAGGACAGGTCTGAACTGACATGTATGGAGCAGGCTGACTCTCAGAGCACCCTGGGAGGCAGTGGCTCTAATATGGGTGGTGGGGGGAGTGCAAGGAAGGAAAGGCAGGTTTTAGTTATAGGGGATTCAATTATTAGAAAGGCGGATAGGGTAATCTGAGGTAAGGAACCTTCATGCCAAACAGTCTGCTGCTTGCCTGGTGCTAGGGTTCGGCATGTGGTGGAACTAGTGGACAGATTATTGGGGGTGCTGGGGGAGACCCAGCGGTCTTGGTACACATAGGTACCAATGTGTCACGGTCGGCACCCAACACCAGAACAAATGCCAAGCATCCTGGTCTCAGCTCGTGCTTCACCTGTAGTGTGACCGCCTTTGGCCTTGAGTGCCACCAGGACTTAAACGAGAGGTGCAAGGCTAGAGGTTCTGGATAGGCAGAGGAGCATGACTGTTTAGCGAGAGTCTTTGGGCAGAAGGTCGTAGTACAAGGCGTTAGGCAAATAGAGTAGTCAGATCAGGCTGGGTCGGGCAGGCAGAGAATAAGCGTAGTCAGGCAGGCAAGGGTCAAACTGGGATATCAATCAGAGGGGTTACGCAGAAGAGGTAGTCGGTGTTCAGGTAAGGGTCAGGAATCAGAGGTCAGAATAATCAGAAGCCAGGGAGGGGGTCACAACAGGAATCAATACAGAGTAATCAGAAGCTCAAGCACACAGAAGCACCAGGAACAAGATCCTATAACGGGATCCATGTCTCCTCTATTATCAACATTTTGCTTCTATTAGTTGTTTCATTTATTACAATATGATAGCTATCGATATTAAGCTGAGAGAAGGAACATATCTAGCCCTTCAAAAGTAGCCCGGAGTGCCCAGGGTTGCCATATTTGTAAAAAATTCTCATGGGTCCCTGACAAAAGTGAAGTCAATTTCTCATTTATCATAATCTCTGTTATACGAGCCTTTCATTTTAGGATTGAAATGGGGTCCGCCACGACTTGGCGATCACTTGTTTGGCTGTGAATTTAAATGTAATTAATTTTCTAGAGCTGGCGTTGATATTAGGGATCCATTGAATAAATAAGGCAACCCATGGGTCTTTTCTAATATGGATGTGGGTAATAGAGTCGATTATTCCATGAATTCGTGACCAATATTTTTGCACTATAGGGCATTGCCACCATATATGAGCCATTGTTCCCTCTCCTCCACAATTCTGAAAACAATCTTTAGATTGAGATGGAAACATCATATTTAAACACATAGGGGTGAAACACCAAAGAGTAAGTATTTTGTAGGAAGTTTCTATTTGATGTACTTCAAAAGCTATTTGATGTACTTCAAAAGCAAAATTGACACTATCAGAAGGGACATTACACTTCTCAACCCCCCTAGACTTCCACCACCCTCCCTCCATACACCCCAGTCTCTCTTGTGCTCCTTCACCCCTGTCACTGATGAGGAAGTCTCAAAGCTTTTGGCCTCTTCTCACCTTACCACTGCCCGCTTGATCCAATTCCCTCAAAACTTCTCCGCAATACCAATCCTTGTCTAATCAAAGCCTTAAATCGCATATTTAATCTTTCGCTCTCAACTGGACTGTTTCCTTCTCAACTAAAACATGCTCTTGTCACCCCCATTCTGAAAAAACCCTCTCTTGATCCCTCCAATCTTGACAACCTCAGACCTATGTCTCTGCTACCTTTCATCTCTAAACTACTTGAGCGCCTAGTCTACAACCGACTAACCTCATTCCTCTCTGACAATAACCTGCTGGACCCCCTACAATCTGGTTTTAAGCCACAACACTCCACAGAAATTGCCCTGACTCGACTAACTAATGACCTTTTAACTGCTAAAGCCAACAATCATTTCTCACTACTAATACTGCTTGATCTCTCAGCCGCATTTAACACTGTAGATCACCCTCTCCTCCTCCAGTCCCTCCATTTGCTTGGCCTTCATGACACAGCCCTGTCCTAGTTCTCTTCTTACATCACCAATCGTTCCTTCAGTGTCTCCTACAACGTAGTAGCATCTTCTCCCCTACCTCTTTCTGTTGGGGTTCCTCTAGGCTCTGTCCTGGGACCATTACTATTCTCCCTCTATACTTCCTCCTTCAGCAAATTAATCAACTCGTGTGGTTTCCACTACCACCTCTATGCTGACGATACTCAGATCTATTTCTCATCTCCTGATCTCAACCCAGAACTCCTAACTCACGTCTCCTCCTGCCTGTTCACTATCTCTACCTGGATGTTGCAACCAGTGCCGGGCCAAGTCGGCCAGGTGCCCTAGACAACCCGGCCGATTTCGTTGCCCCCATCAGAAGCAGAAGTGCTCAAGCAGTGAGAGGTTGTGCCAGTGCGCATGCGAGAAAGTGCGAGTGCGCATGCCCTGATGAGCGCGCAATCACATGAACTGCTGCAACCACGTCTGGAAAAAATGGTCCGAGCTAGGGGAAGGCGTCAGAAGAGGTACGTGCCTGGCACCCCTCTGCCTTTGTGCCCTAGGCAGGTGCCTCTTCTGCCTACCCCTAGATCCGGCCCTGGTTGCAACGCTACCTTAAATTAAACCTCTCTAAAACTGAAATTGTTCTCTTTCCTCCAACTAACACCAGTAACATCCCGGAAGTATCCATCATAGCTAGCAATTCCACTATCAGCCCCTCTCCCCAGGCCTTGGGGTTATCCTAGATTCTGCCCTGTCATTCACTCCTCATATCCAGTCACTTATTAAATCATGTCACTTCCACCTAAGGAAAATATCCAAAATACAATCATTTATCACCCATTTATCAGATGCTGCCAAAATTCTTATTCACTTTCTCATCATATCATATCTAGACTACTGTAACTCTCTTTTAATCAGCTTTATTATTTTTCGTATAAAATTTTTGATTAGCCCATCTAATTGTCATATCAGCCTCATGAAGCTGTAACATTTTTAATTCGGTAGATACGTCTTTTAATTGTCGATTTATTTCAGAAGTGGGATTAGTTTTGTGCAACTGCTCGAGGGTGGAATGTTTTTGTGTTAAAGTTTGGAGTTTTAGTGTTTTCTCCTTTTTACGCTGGGAGGCTAATTGAATAAAAACACCTTGCATAACTGCCTTGTGAGCTTCACAAATGGTCACTGAGGATGTGACGGAATTCAGATTCTCCTGAAAATAAGTTTTCAGGGCTTTCTTAGCTTTTTCAAATGTAGAGGGAACATGTAAAAGGGTATCAGATAAACACCATTTAAAGCTATTAGGTTTAACTATCATATTTGTTAGGCTCACCATTATAGGAGAATGGTCAGACAATACTGTAGATAGTATGTCCGCCTCTTGAACATTTGATATCAGCACTGCAGACAAAAAAATAGGATTAATTCTAGTGTAGAGTATGGGTGTGGAAAAAATGTATAATCTCTTGTCATTGGATGACGTTCACGCCAAACATCAGCCACTCGAAGGTCATTTAAACAATTTCTAACATTTTTTGCAGCAGTACTGTCCATAAACATCTGATCATTGATGATGAATGAATTTGTAATCCAATATGAAAAAGGTTGGTCCTACTGGAGAGTAACAGCCGTCATCTTGTAAAATATCGAGTAAGACTTCAGCCCAGATGCCGCAATACAGTTATGGTCATAGCCGCAAAGAGGCCAATAATTATAATCTAGGACTGGGGTTATAATAAGGCAATACTATGCGTCAACGTAGAACCTGAATCAAGTGGGGTTTTGAGGTATTTCTCTGGCCCGGGTGCTTAGTTTAAGTTCTTGCTGTGCTAGTGGGGTTTGAGAAGGTGTAGGTCTGTCTGACCATGATGGGCTAGGAGGATGTGAAGTACGTAAAGTAGGAGTCAGTTTTGATGCTTTAGGAATAATGACCATTCAATGTAAGACAGTCCATTGTTTCATTCGGGATGGAGTGTGAAAATTGTTTGCCATTAAGAGTGAAGATTAGCTTTAAAGCAAAACCCCATCGATAACGAATCTTATGTACTTGCAACATAGCAAGAGCCGGTTTGAAAGCTCTTTGACGGGCTAGCGTTTGGGGAGCTAAATCTGCAAATAGTTGGACATTGTGGTCTTGGAAGATCAAAGTTTGGCTTGCATGATAGCATGTTTGTTTTGGTGGTAATGTAATTTCAAAATGATGTCCCGTGCTTGGTCTGACTTAGGGGGCTTTCCCAGTGATCTATGAATTCGATCACTATGTAAGAATTGAAGTGGTAAGTCAGGAACAAAGGTAGCTAACCATTCTTTTACATCAACTTCCAGATTTTTATACTTTTCTGGAATGCCTCGTATTCGTATATTGTCTGGGCAGGATCTATTTTCAAGATCTTCTAATTTTAATTGGAGGTCAAGTACTTGACTGTGAAGATCTGATAAGTCTGATTCCTGAGCTTCCAGTACAGTTGTCCAATCATCCATCCAAGATTCCAAAGATTCTGTACATTGTGCCAACTACTTAATTTCAGAGGACAACGCAGTGGTAATGCGTGTGGTAGCCATATCCATTTCAGTGTGAAGTACCTATTTTATTCTTCCCAATAAATCTGTGTCTGATTGATCTGCCAGGGAAGGACTTGTTTGTATAAATTGGGAAGTGGAGGCCCCAGGATTTGGGTCCCCCGTGTCAGAATTATTTGCGGAGCGTACTTGACACCTTGTTTGCCATTCTAAAAAAGTGTCAATTTGCTTGGTTGATATGGAAGGGCGGGATTTAGTGTCCTTTTTTAACCGACCCATGATTAAAGGTTTAATGATAGCCCAAAAGAGATATAATTGTCAAGGGACGAGGATTTTCCAGTTTCTGCAATCAGAATTGACTTGTTTTGTTCAATGGCAGTGCACCCAGGTAGCCAGAGTCCTCTAATAATTTGTCTATATCTATTTTCCCCCTTTGTTCATGGCACTTATAGACCAAAATGCCCCTCCATCTGATAATGTTTAGCCTGGACCTTAAAGTTCATAAATTAAAGTCATTTTGTATATAACTATTTGGTATTGTTCAAAGGACGGTCATAGCTTGGTAATCTAAGGGTTAAAGTGAAGAGAGGATATTCTAAAGTAGACAAACTCTCAGGCTATTCAAATCTATATTGCCTGGATGGGAGGTTTAAGAATTAAGGCCGTATTGCAACTTGTTGAGCTGTGCATCCATGAGGAAAGCATAAATCTGTAAGGTTCTCTGAGAAAAGTGTTTAATATAGATACACTTTCAGCCCAACTCAGCCCTAGGTAAAGTCTTCTGGGCCGGCAAAAGGATAGACTGATCTCCAGGCTGCACACCGGGTCGCCTCCTATCCCAAGCCAGTTGCGCTGCTCCCAGTAAATCACAGGCTTCAGGCCGCAATGCCGCTCCTTTTGAGGTCGCGGCTCACCAGGCCCAAAGACAGTCTGGGCTCCCAAGATACCTCCCTCACAGCTGCCTCCCCAGTGGGCAGTCAGCGGAGGAAGACAGTTCAATTAAAGTGAGACTGACCTCTCCTCCGGACCCCCAAGGCACCAAACTGACCGATTTAATGAGGTCCAAACCGGGAGCTCCCAAACTTTCGTCCAACTGAGTTAATATCAGCAGCTATACTTTGTTTTGGAGGGACAGAGAAAAAGGAAAGAATAGAAAGAATAGAATAGGAGGAGGGGTATGTCGGTTTGTTAGGCAGGATTTAAAAACTAATATAAAGGAGGAGGTGAAAATGAGGGGGCTCATTTTGGGGGCTCGACAATTGGTGGAGCTCTTCACCAATTGTAAAGAGTCCAGCAATTTAATTATACGAGTATGCTATAGACCCCCTAATGTAAGTGAGGGGGGGCTAAGCTCTTGATGCAAATAGAAAAGGCTGCTAGTTTGGGGAAAGTAATGATAATGGGGGATTTTAAATATCCAGATATTGACTGGAGCAACAGTATTGCCAGGTCAGTTAATGGGAACACATTTATAAACTTGTTGCATGACAATTTTATGGCACAGGTTGTTGAAGAGCCAACCAGAAAAAATGCTATTCTGTATCTATTGATCTCTAATGACCCAGAACATATAATAATGTGCAAGTAATTGAACCTCTGAGTAATTTTATATCATTTAATGTTTGGTGCAAAAAACAAATATACACTGGGGCAACAAAAACCATGAATTTCTGAAAAGCTAATTTTAGTGCCTTGAGCGCTGCCCTTCAGAGCATAGATTGGGGCATTGCGTTTTTAGCTAACATTACAGAACAGAAATGGTTGTCATTTAAAATTATATTAAATCATTACTGTTCTCAATTTATTCCCTTAAGGACTAAATGTAGAAGCACTAAGAATTACCTTATGTGGCTTAATATAGAAGTAAAAAAGTTAATAGAAAAGAAGAGAAAGAAAATTAAAGGAGAACCAAAACCTAAATAAGAATATGGCCATCAAGGCCATATTTTATATACTGAACTTATTGCACCAGCCTAAAGTTTCAGCTCCTCAATAGCAGCATTGGTCCAGGACTTCAAACTTGTCACAGGGGATCACCATCTTGGAAAGTGTCTGTGGCACTCAGAAGCTAAGCTTAGGGGTTGTCACAAATTTTGCCTTGAAAAAGCAAACGCGAAACACGAGTCAGCACACTTTCGTCTCTAATTGATTTTAAGAATACTTTTTGATAATCCTCAGCATAGCAGCCTCAGTGGATGTCCCATTGTTCTTTTCTTTTAAAAAAATAGCACTTCATTCTTGCATCTCGTTTTCTTCTAAAGTTCTGGGGATTTGCGTTTTTTTAGATAGTCTCTTTCACAGAATAGTATAATATTTGAGACCGCAGTCCTCTGCATCCTGCCTTTCTCCCCGTGTGGTGTCCCAGGGCCTAGCAAACAAATCCTTTTAGAAGTTTTTGGGACAACTCCACCTCTATTCTATTTTCCGTTTCCACTCTGTTTTTCATGAATTGCTGGTGACCTTTTCTACATGTTCTCTATTATTAATTGTGGTTTTAGAATTAATTAACTACTCATTTTTATTTGCACTATAATTAATTATCTTATAAAAAAATGAATTAACTAATGGAATGATTGTATATGCACTAGCACTTTAATTAATTGATTTAACTGCCTAAGTGATATTTTCTAAATGGATTCATGATACATAGTAATTGTTATTTATTCATTTTATAAACAGTCTGGCACTTTACTTTGGAATTAATTTACAACTCAAATCAATTGATTAATTAATTAGTATTAAATACTTATCAGCACACAGCACTTTTCACAGTCTGCACTTGCCTATAGTGGTAGTTTTATGAATTTAGACTGAAACCGATTATTCAGATAGTTTGGGGTTACTATCTTTTTCTTTGTGTAATAAATTGTTATTAGTAATTTACCTCTATTACAATAAACAATTGCGTGGGTTGTCACAAATTATCAGTTTTCTGATGCTAATTGCACTGGTTTCTGTGCTGCCATGTAGTGATTATCTGTATTAATTACTAATCAGTCTTTTACTGTGACATTTACTGTATATTCTATGTGTACTGTATTTTTCGAGTTGGTCCCTAAGCTCAGTAACTGACAGTAGCACAGAGCATGTGCAGAATCAGCAGAAAAGGACATGGGGAGCTACTGAGGCATATTTGGAGGCGCACAACTTCCCTAGTAAATGACTGTGGTTGTCATGGGCTGGTACAGAAGCTCAAAACATAATATACTACATTTCAAGCCTACTCCTTTAATAAGGCTTTAGTTCTTCTTTAAAAATGACAAGTCTGTTGGGACAGAAGCTGCATTTAATGAATATAAACACTATAATAAATGTTCTAAAACCGCAATCGGGAAGGCAAAGAAAGAAAACGAGGTGCGCATTGTGGCTGAGGCTGACTAAAGCAAAACGTTTTTTAAGTACATTAAAAGTAAAAAGATGCAGGTTGAGAGTATTTCTCCTTTAAATAATGGTACCAGTATGGTTATAACAGATACAGAAAAGGCAAATGTGCTAAATCATTTTTTTTTTCAGTGTATACAAGTCAGAGTTCCCAGGTTCACTTCATAGCTGCACTGATGGCACAGCTCAATCTAGTCAGTGGCTGACACAAGATATGATTCATAAAGCTTTATTAAAAATTAATGTAAACACTGCATCAGGGCCAGATGGCATACACTCCCAGGTTCTAAGAGAGCGTAGTTGAGTTTTAGACTGGCCCCTATTTCTGATTTTCTCAGATTCGCTTTCATCTGGTATGGTACCTATGGATGGAGAAAAACTGATGTCATTCCAATATTTAAAAAGGTATTACAATCTCAGCATGGCAATTATAAGCCAGTAAGTTTGATATCTGTGGTGGGCAAATTATTTGAAGACTTAAATGATCACATTCAAAAATGTGTCCTAGTGAATAGCATAATGAGCTTAATGAAGGATAGGTCATATCAGACAAATTTGATTGCTTTATATGATGAGGTAAGTAAGATACTGAACAGTGGAGGAGTAGTAGATATGATCTATTTGGATTTTGCCAAAGCATTTGATACCATGCCCCACAAACGACTGCTTTCTAAACTAAGGTCTGTTGGGCTTAATGAAGTCGTTTGCACATGGATAGGAAACCGGCTATAGGATCGGGTACAGAGGGTGGTTGTTAATGGGACATTACTTGGAGTAAGGTTCTTAGTGGGGTCCCTCAGGGCTCAGTATTTGGTCCACTTTTATTTAACTTGTTCATTAATGACTTAGGGGAGGGTATTGTAAGTAATGTATCAGTGTTTGCAGATGACGTGACACTATCCAGCCCAGTTAATTCCATCCAGGGTGCAGTATCCTTGCAAAAGGATCTTGACAAACTGCAAATCTGGGCAGCTAAGTGGCACATGAGAGTCAATGTTTATAAATGTAAAGTCATGCAGCTGGGATGTAAAAATATCCAAACTACTTATACCCTTAATGGGACTGCACTAGGCAAAACCATAATGGAAAAGAATATAGATAAGATAGATAGAAAATAAACTTGACTGTAGCAAGCAATGACAGTCAGCAGCATCAAGGGCAAATAAGGTTTTGAAGTGTATTAAAAGGGGCATCGATTCCTGACAGGAATTGGTCAATCCCCCCTTATTTTATTTTTTTTTAGTTTAGTTGCCCAATATGACGGGCCGTGGGAGAGGGGTGGTGCTGGTGGGAAGAAGAGTGGGATAGGGAGGGGTGGCCGAGGAAGAGGCCATGGTGCTGGCCGTGGGCATCCAACACCACAACAGCCCAGCCCATGTGCCATGCCTAGTCTGGGCACTATAGCGCAGCACAAGCTGCCATCAAAGCAGCTGCCATAACAGCAGCAGCCGCAACAACAGCAGCAGCAGCAGCAAATGCCACAGCAGCAGGTGGCTTTGGGTCGCAGTGGGGCAACTGGCACACGTAGGACACATGTAGATTTTTTTGCCACTGCTTCGCGACCCATATGCTCGTAGCAGGCAGAGGCGGTGGTAGACTGGCTGACCCAGGCTACCTCATCTGCAGCGGGCACCAGTGAGCGGCAGGAAGTCAGTTTGGGATGACACCCCATCCCCCTTATTTGATCCTGAGGTGGACTTGGGCCCAGACACCCAGGATCTTTTGCTGATCAGGCAGGAATGGGGGGGGGGCATTCATGTCCGATGAAGAGGAGGAGGTCATCTCACAGCCCACATCAGTAGGGGATATTGGGCAGGGTCCCCTTATGGCAGGGCAGCAGGTTGCTGGTGTGGGGTCAGACACCAGCATGCTGGATGTGGGTATCGATGCCATGTATGAGGCAGGGTCTGGTCTGGGGGAGGACGATGATTGGGACAGACCCTGGGAGCCGGCTCCAGAGGATAACAGCAGCAGTTCAGGGGGGAACTGTTTGTTGTTGATGAGGATGAAGAGCTGGCTCCACCGACCACTGCTAGCACCAAAGTGGCAGGGCACCAGGGGGCAGCGGTGCTTCTTGTCCGCCTCCTCCCATTCCTCACGGAAGAGGTGCTAGCTCCCCAGACCCTGCAGCAAGGGAAGAGGATTCTGGGGCTCACAGTCGGAGGCAGCCACTGTGTAGCTCAGCCTCTTCTGCAGCCTCCTCCTCCTCAATGCGGCCCCTGTCCCACCAGGTTTCCCTCCCCCAGTTCCTCACCCGCAAGACGCCTCTCTCCCCAGCCACCCCCAAGTGCAGAGGCTTAATGGCTGCCTGGCAAAACTTCTGGCAGTGCAGCTGCTGCCCTATCAGCTAGTCGAAGCAGCCCCCTTCCGACAGCTGATGGCTTGCGCTGCCCCTAACTGGCGGATCCCCAGCCGCCATTATTTTGCCAGGAAGGCCATCCCTGCCCTCCACCAGCAGGTGGTGGAGAATGTGCCCCTGTCGCTGGATCATGCTGTCGGCGGCAGGGTGCACTGCACCACTGACACGTGGACCAGCAGGCACAGGCAGGGGAGGTACATAACCTACACTGCACACTGGGTCTCCCTGATGAGTGCTGAGGAGTGTGTAAGCAGGGGCACTCCCCTCAGGCTACAGGTGCCTCCCCGTGGGGTACAGGGCAAACCCCACATGCCTACTTCCTCCTCCTCCACTATGGATGAGTCACCCCTGAAGCTTCCCCACAGCTATGCTTCAGTGCAGCACAGGCGATGTCAGGCTGTGCTGCAACTCCTCTCCCTGGGCAAGAGGAGTCATACTGCACCTGAGCTCATGGCTGCCTTCCAGACTCAGGTGCAGCGGTGGTTCACTCCCCGCCAGCTCCAAGCAGGTAACATTGTTTGCGACAACGGTTGCAACCTGCTGGCCACCATACACCTAGGCCACCTGACCCACGTGCCTTGCTTTGCACATGTCCTCAACCTTGTGGTGCAGTGTTTCCTCAAGAGCTACCAAGGGTTGGGTGACATACTGGAGAAGGTACGTAGGGTATGGGCCCATTTTCGCAGGTCCCCCACCGCCAGTGTGTCTTTGGCACGGATGCAGTGGCAGCATAATCTGCCACCCCACTGGCTCATCTGTGAACTGCCGACGTGCTGGAATTCCACCATGCACATGGTGGAGTGCCTCGTAGAGCAGTGCTGGGTGGTCAGCAATTACCTGCTGGAGCACATTGCCAGGGGTACTCAGGGGCAGATTAAGGGTACTTTAGTGCAGAGCAGTGGCAGCAAATGAGGCAGCTCTGCCAAGTACTTGCCCCCTTTGAGCAGGCGACACGCTTTGTTAGCAGGGACAATGCATGTCTTAGTGGTGATACCCCTGGTGTTCCTCCTCAATCGCACATTGGATGGGCTGCTAGAGGAGGGTGACGTGCCTGAGGAGGAGAGTAGGCCCCGTAGGCAGGCAGAGGGGGCTGAGGAGGAAATGGTGCCCGATGAGGAGGATGAGGGAGAGGAGGACTGGGTGCCTGCGCAGCATGGGGAGTAGGGCACATGCCACCCAACCACCCCAGCTATTGTCCGTGGCTGGGAGGGTACAGAGCAGGGGCAGGTCGAGCCAGATGACCTGCTGCATCTGGATAGCAGTCAAGAAGAGGTTGGTCAAGAGCACCTCTTTTACATGGCTGCCCATATGCAGACTTGCCTCCGAAGTGATCCCCGGGTCTGTTCTATCAAAGACTGGGAGGATTACTGGGTGGCTACTTTGCTTGACCCACGGTACAAGGGAAAGGTGGGGGAGTTCCTTGTACCCAGCCAGAGAGAGAGGAGGATGGGTCAATTGAGGAGGGCTCTGTGCTCAAAATTAGTGGAGGCCTTCCCCCAGTCTGACATTTCTCAGGCCTCCACTACTCCACACACCCAGCAGAGACGGGGGCCTAGCAGCAGCAGCATCAAGGGCGGAGATCTCATGGGTGTGTGGAAGAGCTTTTTCGAGCCTCAACGGCCAGCAGCAGGCCCAGTCAGCACCCAAAGCCACCACCAGCAGTGGGTGGAGCATATGGTGGCTGACTACATGGGGTCAGTCAGCGTGCAGGATGCCATTCGCCCTGATGATAACCCCATGCATTATTGGGTATCGAGCTCGACGAGTGGCCAGAACTGGCACAGTACGATCTAGAGGTGCTGGCTTGCCCCCCTGCCAGTGTCCTGTCAGAGCGTGTCTTCAGTGCCGCAGGTGGGGTGGTCACTGAGAAGCGGACACGGCTATCCACTGGCAGCGTGGATAAGCTGACGTTTATTAAAACGAATGAGGCATGAATAAGCGGGGATATCCAAGTGCCCATTGCAGACAGCAGAGACTAGCCTCCTCTCCTCCTCCTCCTCCACAGATTTAGCCTCCTCTCTCCATTGCTGCCCATACTCTCCTCCTCAGTAGTATTGCCCATTCCCCACCTGTCTGCACCTGCTGCCCTTGCTGCTGCTGCAGCCTGCTACTAGCCCTAGTAGTACTGCTGCTGTGCTGCATTGTCAGCAATTTTTTTTTATGGTGGGGGCCTATCAAAGCCCCTACTGCTATCGTAGATACTACTGCTGCATTGTCAGCAAATTTTTTTAGTAGTTGAGGCCTAACATGGCCTCTAAATATGTTGCTTCTATTTTTGCTGCTTAGTTGGCTAATTTCTTCTGGTTGAGGCCTAACATGGCTTCTAAATATGTTTCTTATACTTTTACGGCTAATGTCTTCTGTTTGAGGCCTGCCTCATTAATTCTTCTGGCTCTAATACAGAGTTGATTACAACATGACTGTTGTTGCTGCTGTTGCTACTAATGCCTCATTATTTGGCAAAAGTCTTCTGTTTGAGGCCTGCCTCATTTAATTCTTCTGGCTCTAATACAGAGTTGATTATAAGTTATAACATGACTGTTGCTGCTGCTGCTGTTGCTACTAATGCCTCATTATTTGGCAAAAGTCTTCTGTTTGAGGCCTGCCTCATTTAATTCTTCTGGCTCTAATATAGAGTTGATTAAAAGTTACAACATGACTGTTGCTGCTACTGCTGTTGCTACTAATGCCTCATTATTTGGCAAAGTCTTCTGTTTGAGGCCTGCCTCATTTAATTCTTCTGGCTCTAATACAGAGTTGATTATAACATGACTGTTGCTACTGCTACTGTTGCTACTAATGCCTCATTATTTGGCAAAAGTCTGGTGGGGACCTATCAAGGCTCCTACTGCTGTCGCTGACACTACTGCTGCATTGTCTGCAAATTTTTTATGGTGGGAGCCTATCAAAGCTCCTACTGCTATCGTAGATACTACTGCTGCATTGTCGGCAATTTTTTTTAGTAGTTGAGGCCTAACATGGCCTCTAAATATGTTGCTTCTGTTTTTGCTGTTTAGTGGGCTAATTTCTTCTGGTTGAGGCCTAACATGGCTTCTAAAAATGTTTCTTCGAATACTGCCACATTGTTGGCTAATTTCTTCGGGTTGAGGCCTAACATGGCTTCTAAATATGTTGCTTCTATTTTTTCTGCTTAGTTAGCTAATTTCTTCTGGTTGAGGGCTGAGGCCTAACATGGCTTCTAAAAATGTTTCTTCAAATACTGCCACATTGTTGGCTAATTTCTTCGGGTTGAGGCCTAACATGGCTTCTAAATATGTTGCTTCTATTTTTGCTGCTTAGTGGGCTAATTTCTTCTGGTTGAGGCCTAACATGGCTTCTAAAAATGTTTCTTCGAATACTGCCACATTGTTGGCTAATTTCTTCGGGTTGAGGCCTAACATGGCTTCTAAATATGTTGCTTCTATTTTTGCTGCTTAGTGGGCTAATTTCTTCTGGTTGAGGCCTGCCTTATTTAATTCTTCTGGCTCTAATACAGTTGATTCCAATGCTTGCTGCTTTGTTGGCAAATGTAGTCACACTATTATTACCCCTGAAACGACTGCGGCCAAAAGTCCTGTGCCTCAGTCATTATTCTTTCTTTTGAAATGATAGGAGTGCTCTAAAAATGTATACAGGGAGGGCATGTGTGTGTAGCAGTTACTGAGTGAAACATAGGTGAAAATTGCTCTTCCCATTGACTTCAAAGCAAAACATGGCATATATACATTTATCACTGTGTACAAAGCTTAAAAGTAAGGGAAATGTTTTAATGGTAGCCCCAAAGCCATGTCTGGTCTGGGAGTCAAAATAGGCCCTGGCATTCAAATTACACAGAGGCCCAAACAGGCCCCAACCATCATCCCACTAAATTTGACTGGAAACCAACCAACCTGACAACCCTGGGTGACGCAAACATAGCCATAAACTCTACTTAAATTCATGCTGTAAGCAATAATTCAGATGGAATTTGTCCTCTATGAATACTTTTGTCCTTGAGTTAAATAAACGAGACAACACAGTTTGCTGGATGGAAAGAGGAATTTCATTCCTAGATGATGTCTAGCTTAAATCCCACTTTCAGCTGCATCTGCTATTTTGCAACTTTTAACTTCTCAAGCAGTTTTGTCCCAGTTTGCTGTCCATAACCTTCAAAGAGAACACACGCCATCCTTTGTTTCCAAACACTTTACACAACGTATTCATAGATCCAATGCAAACCCCTTAAAGGGGTGGTTCACCTTTAAGGTAACTTTTAGTATGCAATAGTATGGCAAATTCTAAGCAACTTTTAATTTGGTTTTCATTATTTTTTTTTTAGTTTTTAAATTATTTGTCTTTTTCTTCTAAGTTCTGACTCTTTGCATCTTTTAAATGTGGGTCACTGACCCCAACTAAAAAGCAAATACTATGTCAGGCTACAAATGTATTTTTAGTCATTGCTACTTTTTTCTATTTAGGCCTCTCCTATTCATATTCCAGTCTCTTATTTAAATCAATGCATGATTGCTATGGGAATAATGTTACTTCTAATAGTGCCTAATTAGCAAATATAGTGTGACTTAATATCAAAATTTATTTTAAAAATCAATGTATTTGAGTGTTACAGTAGTCAATTTATCAATTTTGGCGCAGTTGCGTCGAAATTTGGCGCGTGTCATAGCAAACTAGGTTTGCGCATGCACATGTCAAAAACGGGCATCGCCACTATAAATAGCCCCGCCCTTGCTTACAGTTGTAGGAGTGCAGTTAGAAAATGGCAGGACCTGGCATGATGACAAGTCAGCAGCTGTGGTACTTCATCAGGTACCTGTACCAGGAGGGATACGACAATATCCCTCCTGGTGTGAGATGTATCCAGGCACTCCGCAGCAGCATAATGGAGCGGCTGAGGCGCAGGCTGCGCAGGGAGTTTGGCGTGCGCCTAACTTTGAGGGTGCTCCAGAGAATCTGGAGCAATTTGAAAAGGCGCCACAGCGCATTCCTTGAAGAACTGCGCATGGAAGTTGAAGGTAGAGTTATTTAAAAAGAAAACATCTTATAATGATTTGCTATTTTATAGCAAAAATGTATTTAAGTGAATACTGTAATTAGGATTGGAACAGTTGACTTTGACAGTTGCAGACAAGTTAGATAACAAGTAAATGAGCTGTCAAATGGAGATTATTTAAACAGATTATAATAGATTTATTTAAACGGAATACATGGGTTTCCCTTCTAAACTACAATAAAGCCACTTGATTCCTATTTATTTTGGTATTTTGGAGCAAATGTGTATTTGTTTAGGCCTGTGGCAAGGCTAATAAGAATTTTACTTCACATAAAGGTAGATTTATTTAAACGGAATAAATAGGTTTCCCTTCTTAACTACAATAAAGCCACTTGATCAGGCTCGGATCTGTGGAAAGGCCACCAAGGCCCGGGCCCAGGGCTGGAGGATTTTAGGGTGGCGTCATGCTGCCCAACCACACCCATATTGGTTCAGAAACACTGGGGATGCACAGGAGATACAATAGTTTCCCATGCAGCAATCCCCATTGCTCCTGTCCAGATGATAAAAATTTGCCTGAATAAAGGGGAGGGGACAGGGGCGACGAATGGCAGTGGGCCTAGGGGTGTCTACTATGTAAATCTGGCCCTGCACTTGATTCCTATTTATTTTGGTATTTTGGAGCAAATGTGTATTTGTTTAGGCCTGTGGCAAGGCTAATAAGAATTTTACTTCACATAAAGGTAGATTTATTTAAACTGGAATAAATAGGTTTCCCTTCTTAACTACAATAAAGTTAATTTTCCTGTAGTTACAACATGACACCTTATCCTGTATAATTCATACTGGACAAATGCAATTGCTGTGTTACTGAAACTGAAATTCATTCATTGCCAGCTGAGTGGATCCAGGATGATCCTGATGATGCAGCAGCACCATCACCTGACCAGGCAGCACCACCACCTGACCAGGCAGCACCGCCACCAACTGACCAGGCAGCACTGCCACCTGACCAGGCAGCACCGCCAGTTGTGCAGGCACCACCACCTCACCGGGCAGCGCAACTACCCGAACGGGCGGCACCACCACCGGACCGGGCACCACAACCTGACAGGGCAGCACCACCACCGGACCAGGCAGCACCACCACCTAACCAGGGGCTCAGTGTAGGCACTCAGACTGGGAATATGCCTATTATGACCACACTGAGCTCCTGGTCACCCTGGTTCACCAGGTGAATGCCATCAGGCAGGATCTGGCAGAGGTCAGGAACATAGCGGAGTCCCTGCAGAGGGTCATTGCTCCTCCTCCTCCACTGTAATTTTATTACATTCTTCTATTGGCCTAGCACCGTTGTGCTATTTTGTTTATTAAAACAGTTTTTTATATCTCTATATTTTGAGTTAATTTTTCATTTAACTAAACTAATACTCACATGGTACTTGAAATTGTTTGGATTCTAATAACACAACGATGACTATTCTTAATCGGAGTCATTAAAATTACATTACATAGTATTTCAGAATCATTACAATTACATGATGTAAATATAAGGTTCATTCACATATGCATATGGTTTATTCATTTTTATCTGAGATACAAAGCATCCAGATACTATCTGTTCAGATTTATTAGTTGTACTTGTGTTAGTAATCTACTATTAGATATATAAAGTACAGATGGTACTTTTTGGTTAAACAGTGATATAGAGTAGTAGTAGATACCATTACCAGTTGACCAGAGGTAATGTAAAAAAATCCACAAACGTTTAAGAAACTTGCAAAATGGGAGCCATTTTTTTCAAGACAGTCCTCTTACAATGCAGGGCATTTGTGTAGCAGTATACTAAGTGAAACACGCGTGTGTATTGGTCTTCCCATTGAGTCCAATCCAATTCAGCACATTCAGACACAAAGCAAAATATACCATATTCATTTATCATCACAGACTACAAAGCTTGAAACTAAGGGAACATTTTTTATTCGTAGCCACAAAGGTGAAAAAAGGTTATACAAACAAAACACCCATAGAAGATGGGTTTCATCAAATTGCACTGCGCGTCAAAAATAACGTTGCGCGCTAAAACACTTATATGTGCCCGCAACAAAATTATTTTGACACACGACGAAATCAGGCCGCGCGTCTCGTCTCCTTTCGCCACAGATTCCTCCATCACTAGTATAGAGCACTGGTAAGGCCTCATCTAGGATATGCGTACCTTTTGGTATCCAGTGCTCAAACAGGACATTATTGTATAAGAGAGGGTGCAGAGAAGGGCAACTAAGCTAGTAAAAGGGTATGGAAAATCTTAGCTATGAGGAGAGACTGGCCAAGTTGGGGATGTTCCCACTGGAGAAGAGGCACTTAAGGGGTGATATGATATATAAAGGGATCATATAATGATCTCTCTAATGCTTTATTTACCAGTAGGTCTAGCTGACACGAGGTCTACCATTCCGATTAGAAGAAAAGAGTTTCCGCGTAAATATTTAGAAGGGGTTTTTTACAGTGAGAGCTGAATGTGAGTGGTACAGGCTGATACATTGGATAGCTTTAAGAAGGGGTTGGATAGCTTTTTAGCAAGTTGAACTTGATGGACGTGTGTTTTTTCAACTTACTATGTAATATGTATGTAATAACTAATAATACTGATTTTTATCTCCAGTGCTCGTGTGGATGAGCATTATGGGAATGGTGATTGTCACATTTGAGATCACAGTGACTATGACAATTACATTTTACACAGGTAAACCTTTGGAGTATAAGGACATCTCTGCAACACATTAACTGGGAAAACTTGTCACAAGGGTAAATACTAAAAGCAAATGAAATGTGCAAGAAGATGCTTAATAATAGAAAAGGTGTAGTAAAGCAAAACCATTGTGGTTTGAGGTTGGTAAGAAAAACAACATGCATTTAAGTCTTCCAAGGTATCTGGGTCAGCTGCAACTTCGAGCTATAAGGAGGCAGTATTCAAAACAGAAGTCTTGCAAGTTTAAACAGATAACTGTAAAGCAATTGCTTCAAAAAATAAAATAAATCCCAATTATTAAGTATAGAAATATTAAAAAAAAGGGGAGAGGGACCCTTGGTACCTGAGGAAGGTAAACCTTGAGATTGAATATAAATATTTTATATATATATATATATATATATATATATATATATATATATATATATATATATATATATATATATATATATATATATATATATATATATATATATATATATATATATATATATATATAGTTAGGTCCATAAATATTTGGACAGACAACTTTTTTTAAAACATTTTCTGTACATTACCACAATGAATTTTAAATGAAATACTCAGATACAGTTGAACTGCAGACTTTCACCTTTAATTCAGTGGGTTGAACAAAAAGATTACATAAAAATGTGAGGAACTAAAGCCTTTTTTTTTAAAACAATCACTTCATTTCAGGGGCTCAAAAGTAATTGGACCAGGGATTCAAAAGTAATTGGACAATTGACTCAAAGGCTATTTCATGGGCAGGTGTGGGCAATTCCTTTGTTATGTCTAAAAATGAAGCAGATAAAAGCCCTGGAGTTGATTTGAGGGGGGGTGCTTGTTTGTGGAAGATTTTGCTGTGAACAGACAACATGTCAAAGGAGCTCTCCATGCAGGTGAAACAGGCCATCCTTAAGCTGCAAAAACAGAGAAATTGCTACAATATTAGGTGTGGCAAAATCTACAGTTTAGTACATCTGGAGAAAGAAACAAAGCATTGGTGAACTCAGCAAAGCAAAAATACCTGGATGTCCATGGATGGTGGATGATCACAGAATCATTTCCATGGTGAAGAGAAACCCCTTCACAACAGCCAAACAAGTGATCATCACTCTCCAGGAGGTAGGTGTATCGATATTCAAGTCTACCATAAAGAGAAGACTGCATGAAAGTAAATACAGAGGGTGTGCTGCAATGTGCAAGCCACTTATAAGCATCAAGAATAGAAAGGCTTGATTCGACACAGTTCTGGAAAAACATTCTTTGGAAAGATGAAATAAAGATCAACCTCTACCAGAATGATGGCAATAAAAAAGTATGGAGAAGGCGTGGAACAACTCATGATCCAAAGCATACCACATAATCTGTAAAATGGCACTGTGATGGCTTGGGCGTACATGGCTGCCAGTGGCACTGGGACATTAGTGTTTATCCATGATGTGACACAGGACAGAAGCAGACGAATAAATTCTGAGATGTTAAGAGTCAAATTGAGTGGGAGGTATTTAATAATACAGATGGACAATGACCCAAAACATACAGCCAAAGCAACCCAGGAGTTTATTAAAGCAAAGAAGTTGAATATTCTTGAATGGCCAAGTCAGTCACCTGATCTGAACCCAATTGAGCATGCATTTCACTTGTTGAAGACCTAAACTTTGGACAGAAAGGCCCACAAACAAACAGCAACTGAAAGCCGCTGCAGTAAAGGCCTGACAGAGCATTAAAAAGGAGGAAACCCAGAATCTGGTGATGTCCATGAGTTCAAAACTTCAGGCTGTCATCGCCAGCAACGGGTTTTCAACCAAGTATTAGAAATTAACATTTTATTTTCAGTTTTTTAATTTGTCCAAATACTTTTGAGTCCCTGAAATGAAGTGATTGTATTAAAAAAAGGCTTTAGTTCCTCACATTTTTATGCAGTTCCTTTTGTTCAACTCACTGAATTAAAGCTAAAAGTCTGCAGTTCAAAATTTGCCAGATTGTGTGAAGATGATGGGAGTATGAACTCTGGATTGGCAATTCTAGATGGGGCTGATCTCTCTAACAGCCGGGAGACCAGTTTCTCTAGTAGTGGTGGGGAGGAGAGTAGAGTCAGGCCTAAGCAGATTGTGGTTGTAGGGGACTCAATTATTAGGAAAGTGGATAGGGTAATTTGTCGTCCGGATCGCTGCAACTGAACAGTTTGCTGTCTACCTGGTGCCAGGGTTCGGCATGTGGTTGATCGGATATACAAATTATTGGGTGCATATCGGTACTAATGACCAAATAAATGGTAGATGGAAGACCTTAAAGAGTGATTTCAGAGATCTAGGCTCTAAGATCAAGGAAAGGTCTTTACAATGTCATCTTTTCTGAAATTTTGCCAGTGCCACGTGCAAGCTTAGGAAAACAGCGGGAGTTTAGGGAGCTAAATGCGTGGCTCAAGTCTTGGTGTAGGAAGGAAGGGTTTGGGTTCCTAGAGCACTGGGCTGATTTTTCCTTGGGGTACAACCTATACAGTCATGACGGTTTGCTCCTCAATGGAAGGGGGTCCACGGAGCTAGGGGAAAGAATGGCTAAGAGGTTGGAGGGGTGTTTAAACTAGGCAAGGGGGGGGCGTGGCTGGCCAGCAGACCGGATGGCAGCATAGTGTGCAGGCTCCGTGACACACCGCTCGTACCACCTCTTTACACGCAGTGAGACATGGGGAAAACACATAAAACAAGACCGGATCGTGAACGGCATCTCATGGAGAAGGCGATGGCTGCGGATAAAGGTTTGGCACCGATCTTTAAACCGCAGAAGCCTGAACGCGGTCATTCCAAGATGGTGCCTGCTGCACGAGACGCGCCAGAGCTCAGTGATCAGCAGACGCATGATTCCTCGGATGCCGAGAGTGAGGGAGACGCCGATCTCCAGTCTTACTTGAGAGCTCTACCGACCAAGGAGGATATTAAAAATCTTCTCAGAGAATCGGTGGATAATTTACGGTCGGAGCTACAGGAAATAAAAACGGACATTTCCAACATGGCGGAGAGAACATTCGCAGTAGAAAAGAAACAAGGTAAAGTGATACAAAACCAGAAAAAACTTGTGCACGTTATAGCCAAACAAAAAGAGGAGATAGAGGAGGCTAAGAGACACATTGATGACTTAGAAAATAGAAGTCGCAGAAACAATATTTGGGTCAGAGGGATACCAGAAACGGTCTCTAGGGAAAGCATCCATGCAGCCCTGCTTAAGGTCTTTAATAATGTTCTCGGAAGGGAAGAGCATACTGAGATCAAAATAGACAGGGAACACAGAGTGTTTAAGCCAAGGAATGCGCCTGCTGAGGCCCCTAGAGACATATTATGTTGCATAAATGACTTTCAAGTGAAGGAAGAGATCCTTAACAAAGCCAGATCTGCTGGGAAAATAATGTTTGAGGATATGAAAATCTCCCTTTTTCAAGACCTCTCTCGGTATACCCTACTTAAGAGGAAACAACTAAAACCTCTGATCGACATGCTCAGATCCCACAATATACAATACAGGTGGGGTTTTCCCTTCAGCCTCATAGCAACCAAAGATGGGCAACAAGCACTATTAAAAAGCCCAAAAGAGACAAAAGAGTTTCTCCTGAAACTACAGTTAGAAGAAGTTCAACTCCCGGGATGGTTTGAAGTAGAGGACGACATCGGTCATACGGATTTGGACTCGGATTATGATTGGAAGGACACTCCTGCTCCCAAGAGAACACAGAGAACTCCTCGGCATAGAGCGTTTAAAGATCACAAATTGACCCCCAAGAGGATCAGAGAGTGACTTTCGGCAGTTCGTATCCAGAACTTTTCCTGCAGGGATGTTCTTCTCCACAGACTTCCTCGTTTTGGCTGGATATTTTGGAAAATCCGATCCCCATGTCAATTTTTTCTTTTGGCTGATTTCAGAGGTGGGACAGCAGGTGGTAAGGACAAATAACGGAGTCTATTAACATCTAATCACTTGCTGTACTGTTTGATCTGTGACCCACCATAGTTCACCCACAGTTAAGTCACCTACCACTTTCTTCTTCCTGATGGGCAAACATATACCCCATCGGGATGCGTGGTTTATTTGTTTGGTAAACTTACTAACGGTTTCCAATCTTGTTCAGTTGCCACTGAGGTCTCGTTTAAATGACCGTCAGTTGTATTGTTTTGGATTTATACGTTTACAGTCGCACCTACTAGTCATACCAAGTATATACCGAGTTAAAGATATGTCACATGAGAGAGTTAGGATAGACATCGGAGAAAGGGATTGCACTTTCCTGTCTTATTGGTTTCGGTCCTTACGTAATTGGTTACACATATTAGACTACCCACCCATTAGTGTTTTACGTGCTATAGGAAACACAAGATCACTCCAGGTTCCCCCTGTGAACATTGTACTGATAATTTTAATTGTTTTTGTTCTGCGGGGTACGGTAATATTGCTTCTAAAGAAATTAGACATAAGAATCTTGATGAAGATGTTAGTTTAACAATTGTTTCTTACCAATGGATAATCTGAAATGTACATTACTGTCTTTTAATGTAAATGGTTTGAACAAACCCAAAAAAAGAGCGCAAGTCCTCCAAGAATGCATCAGACTACGGGCGAAAATAATATTTATTCAAGAAACCCATTTTAAAGTGGGTAACCAGCCCATTCTTAACAAAAAATTTTTCACTCAGATCTTCACCAATAACAATCCAGAAAAAAAAACATTGGGGGTTATGATTATGATCCATAAAGATGTGCCATTTATATGTACAGGGGTTTTGAAAGACAAAGCCGGCAGATACATTATGGTTAAAGGAAAATTGGCTAATACTATGGTTACCCTCACAAACATTTATCTACCCAATCAGGGACAACTAAAAGTACTTACTGATATAGCCACAGACTTGGAGGCATTCTCGGAGGGCTTGCTGCTCTTGAGCGGTGATATGAATATGACGATGAATCCAATCCTTGATTCTTCTACCGGAAAATCCCAGCTTTCTTATAAAATTTTGAAAAAGGCTAAAATGATAATGCAAAATCTTCAGGTAGTGGATACATGGAGGAGTGCCCACCCCACAAAGAAAGACTACTCCCATTTCGCCAAGGCTTACTCTAGTTACTCTAGGATAGACTACATATACATGTCCCAAAATTGGCTGCATCTAATGAAAACAGCTGATATCGGCCACATAGCGATCTCAGACCATGCACCCACAGTCCTGGAGTTTGAAATCCCGAATACTCTCAAACCAGAATATATATGGAGATTGAATGAACATATACTCCTTTCAAAGGAAAATAGAGAATTAATTCGAAGTCACATCCTACAGACCTTTTCTGAGAATGACTCGCCGCAGATTAGTCCAGGAGTCCTTTGGGAAACGCATAAATGTGTTCTCCGAGGCCATCTTATTGCGTTATGTTCTAAAATTAAAAAAGAAAGGAATAGAGAGATTGATTTGTTGATTCAGGATATTAATAAACTAGAAGCGACACATAAACAAACGCTAGCGAAACAAGTACAAACCCAGTTGGAGAGTAAAAGAATAGCACTTAAATCTCTATTGGATATTAAAACTTATAAGTCGTACTTAGGTACTAAACAACGTTTCTATGAATATAACAGTAAATGCAACCGCTTCTTTATGAACCAGTTGAAACAACAACAAAGTAGAACGTATATAGCGGGTATTAGAGATAAAAACCAAAAACTACAACAGGGCACAAGGCAGATTGCTCAGTGCTTTCATGACTATTATCACACTTTGTATAACATCCAGAGTGCGCCACTTATGGCTACAGACATAGACAAAATAAAACAATTTATACAGACAGCCAATCTACCTCGTCTAAGCGGAAATCAAGCCCATCAATTAGACAAACCCTTTACGGAACTAGAACTCCAACAAACAATAGAGGAGCTTCCCACTAACAAAAGCCCTGGCCCAGATGGTTTTAGTGCTTCCTACTATAAAGTTTTCAAAGAGGACATATGTAAATACCTACTTAACTACTGTAACCATTCTAATGAAGATAACCCTTTCCCCCAACAAGCGAAAGAAGCTCATATCACAGTAATTCCCAAACCCAAGAAGGACCATCATCTATGTGGGAACTATAGACCGATCTCACTTATCAACATAGATTTGAAAATATATGCTAAGATGATAGCAAACAGAATTAAAAATATCATCCAATCCCTAATACACCGGGATCAGGCAGGGTTTGTTCCAGCTAGAGAGGGTAAGGATAACACCACTAGATTAATCTCCCTTATATATTCAGGCAAAAAAAGGAAAATACCTAGCATGCTTTTAACTACAGACGCGGAAAAGGCATTTGATCGGGTTTCATGGGATTTCTTAAGACACACCCTAATTGGCTTTGGTATAGGAGATCATACTATTAAAAAGATATTGGCACTTTACCAAGGCCCGACTGCTAGGATTAGAATTAACGGCACCCTCTCTGACCCAGTTTCCATTCGAAACGGTACCAGACAGGGTTGTCCGCTGTCGCCTCTTCTCTTTCTTCTGGTCATGGAAGTGCTGCTCTCACATATCAGGGCGAATAAAGACATCTCAGGGCTGAAGCTTGGAAAGACGGAACATAAGTCCATTGCATTTGCTGATGACCTGCTATTAGTGATTACCAGACCCCATATTTCCCTACCTAATGTGGTTCTCCTTCTAAAAAAGTTTGGAGAGGCATCCAATTTTAAGATTAATGCTAACAAGTCGGAAGCACTGAACATCAATCTACCAGAATGGGAGGTGAACAAAATAAAACAGAATTTCCCCTTTCAATGGGCGGAGAAAACAGTTAAATATTTAGGGACAAACATACCGAGTGAGTTACATAATATATATAAGTATAATTTTGTCCCTTTATTACTGGAATTAGATGAGTCGCTCAAGAGATGGGATAAAATTCACACAACATGGTTTGGTAGAATCCAAATTATCAAATCTGTGGTATTCCCTAAAATTTTATATATGCTCCAAATGTTACCTGTGAAAATTCCAAATGTTTTTTTCAGGAAGATTGAAAGGGCATTCTCCAGATTCATATGGCATAATAAAAGGCCGAGACAAAAATTTGTAAGCCTAACCGGAAATAAACAGCAGGGTGGGCTGGGAGTTCCTGATATGTACCTATATTATGTAGCGGTGCATCTGGCACGCATACATCAGTGGCACTTAGGAACAGAAAAGGGTAAATATTGGTGCATAACAGAATATGACTGCTCTAGAGTACCTTTGGCTAGTACTATCTGGGCTTCACCCCAGAACATCCCTAAGGAGTGCCTACACCATCCTTTAATTGGGGCTACGCTGCAGGTATGGAGAAATAATATGTTAAAATACCGGTTATCCTCACGGCCTTCCCCACTACTCCCACTGATCGGGAATCTTGACTTTGTCCCTAGTTTAGACCCCAGAGCGTTTTCCCATTGGGCTACTACAAAGAACAGATTCTCACTAATTGCTGATTTTATGCAGAACGGAGATATTTTGTCTCTAGGACAAATCCGGGAAAGATATGGATCAAGACCTAGGGACACATGGTGCTATTCCCAATTGTTCCACTACATCCATTCCTTAAAGGTACAGACACTGGAAAGGGAGTTGACTTGGTGGGAGTCACTGTTACGTAAGTCTACCCCACTTAAGAAATCGGTTTCTATATTTTACAAGGGTTTGCTAGCTGCCAGGGGGAAAGGCATGATAAAGTCTGAGTCAGAATGGGAAAGGGATTTGCACATCACTCTAGAATCTGAAGTTTGGCATGCTAGCTATAAATCGATGCATAAAAGTTCTGTTTCATCGAGAACACATGAGGCTAACTATAAACTTATAACACACTGGTACTTCACCCCGCAAAGGTTGAGTAAAATGTTTAGTACATCCACAGACTTGTGCTGGAGGTGTTCGACAGGGGTGGGATCTACCATGCATATATGGTTCGAATGCCCTAAAATTCAACACTATTGGGGAGAAATTTTCTCAGCTATTAACTCAATAACCCCGCTGCACCCTCAAGTTAATTTACCGGCTCTGATCGCTATGCATTATGATACGGAAACTAAATGTGTAATAAAAAATCAATTACTATTATTTATGATTCAAGCGGCCAAAGCTCTAATCCCAAGGAAATGGCGCAGCTTCAACGTACCCACTGTTCAGGAATGGGTAGTACTAATGGAAGAGATTAAAAAATTTGAGGAAATCAGGATGATTAAACAAGGCTCCTATGTGAAATACAAAAACATCTGGGACATATGGTCACTGCATAAAAGTACTTTTCTGTCCACAACATGATATTTAATGTCTGACTACTCTTCATATCGTTCTCTTAGGAATATTCTATTCTTTATGGTGTGATTGATCTGTATCTTGTCTGTATAAGCGACAAGTAGTCTATTAAAAAGGTATAAGCGACTTTTTATTTTCTTCGTTCCCCCTCCCTCTTTGGCTTCCCCTATATATGTTCACCAACTCTCCCTCCCCTGATCCTTTTTGAGAGATATGAAACCACATTGATAATGCTTAGGTTTGGTTTGTTGTGCTAATTGATATGTATTTATCGCCTGTATAACATTTCCAAATCCCCCCTCCCCCTTTCTTCTTTCTGTATCCCCCCCCCCTTACCCTCCGTCTTCTCTTTGTTGAAAAAATGGATAAATAAAGAATTTAAAAAAAAAATAAACTAGGCAAGGGGGGTGGGTGAGATAAAGAATTATGGGGAAGCTAGGGTAGACGGGGCAGAAGGGTTAGTAAGGGGTCATGGGGGAGGAGTGAGGGGGCATACAGTTTACCAGCTAAGGAGGTCCCTCTGTTACAAGGAAAACAGAATACTAACTAAATACTAACTTAATTCTCCACTAAGTAATGCAAATTTCAAAAGTAAAAGTAGTAACCTACGCTGTATGCTGGCAAATGCACGGGGTTTGTCAGGTAAAATGGGAGACCTAGAATTAATTGCATGCTCTAAAAATGATGATATAATTGGTATCACTGAGACCTGGTGGGATGAAACATGTGACTGGATTGTGAATTTAAATGGTTACACCCTTTTTAGGAGGGACAGAGGGATTAAAAAGGGTGGAGGAGTGTATTTGTATGTAAAGCCTGAATTAAAGAAATAACAATAGCTGGCACTGGTGAGGGTGTAGAATCACTCTGGGTAGAGATTTTGACTGGGCAAAAGGTAACAAAAAGAATTACATTGGTGTATGCTATAAAGTGTCAAGTATGAAGCCCAGCTGCTCTTGCAGATAGAAGCGGCTTCACAGCTGGGTCAAGTTGTTGCTATGGGTGACTTCAATTATCCAGACATTGACTGGGGTAATGGGGTTGCTAAGACAGAAAAAACTAGTAGGTTTGTAAATATGCTGAATAACAACTTTTTATTCCAGCTCGTTCAAGAACCTACTAGGAATAACTCTCTTTTGGACCTTGTAATAACTAATAATACTAAACTCATTTCTAACATTTGTGTGGGTGAGCATTTAGGGAATAGTAATCATAACCTGGTCTCCTTTGAGATTGCAGAAGCAATTCTATAAGGGAGTAACTAAAACACTAAATTTCAGACGTGCAAACTCTGACAGTATAAGGGCATCTCTGCAACATATTAAGTGGGAAATGCTTTTCAAAGGGTTAAACACAGAACAAAAATGGGAAGTCTTTAAAATGCTGCTTAATAAATATACTTGTCAGTATATTCTACTTGTAAGCAAGGAACGTTGTTGCAAAGCAAAACCTTTTTGGTTCAATAGACGTGTTGGTGTTGAGGTGGGTAAGAAAAGACGTGCTTTTAAGGCTTTCAAATTAGCTGGGACAGCCGAACCATTTATATTGTACAAGGAGGCCACTAAATCATGCAAATAAGCTATAAGGCAATTGCTATAGAAAAGGATATTGCAGCAAGCAGTAAAAAAAATCCAAAATTATTTTTTAATTATGTTAATAATAAAAAAATGAAGCAGGAAGGGGTGGGACCTTTACCATCAGAGGGGGTCAGCTGGTTGATGAAAACAAAATAAAAGCGCAGATTCTGAACTCATATTTTTCATCTGTCTACACAAATGAGGTGAAGGTTTCCTTCTTAATAGTCCCAATTCTAGAAATACAACTAATGATGCATGGTTCACACATGAAGAAATTCATGTAGAAGAGACTAGAACATGTTAAGATTAACAAAGGTCCGGGGCCAGATGGTATTCATCCCAGGGTAATTAGTGAACTTAGCTCTGTGATTGCCAAACCTCTTTACTTAATTTTTCAGGATTCATTGAGTGCCGAGAGACTGGTGAATTGCTAATGTGGTGCCTCTATTCAAAAAAGGATCCTGTTCTCAACCTCAAAACTATAGGCCAGTTAGTCTGGCGTCAGTGTAGGAAAGCTTTTCGAAGGGTTAATAAAGGATAAGATATTGGACTTCATAGCAAATCAAAATACTATGAGTTTGGGCCAGCATGGTTTTATGCATAATAGATCTTGCCAGACTAACTTAATTTCTTTTTATGAGAAGGTAAGTAGAGACCTTGATTCTGGGATGGCAGTGGATGTGATTTACTTAGACTTTGCTAAAGCATTTGATAGTGCCACACAAAAGGTTACTGGTTAAATTAAGGAATGTTGGCCTGGAACATAGTATTTGTACCTGGATAGAGAACTGGCTAAAAGATAGACTACAAAGAGTGGTGGTAAATAGAACATTTTCTAATTGGAACAGTGTTTTTAGTGGAGTACCGCAGGACTCTGTACTAGGTCCCTTGCTTTTCAACTTGTTTATTAATGACCTGGAGGTGGGCATTGAAAGTACTGTTTCTATTTTTGCAGATGATACTAAATTATGCAGAACTATAGGTTCCATGCAGGATGCTGCCACTTTGCAGAGTGATTTGTCTAAATTGGAAAACTGGGCAGCAAACTGGAAAATGAGGTTCAATGTTGATAAATGCAAGGTTATACACTTTGGCAAAATTAATATAAATGCAAGTTATATACTAAATGGCAGTGTGTTGGGAATTTCCTTAAATGAGAATGATCTAGGGGTCTTTGTAGATAACAAGTTGTCTAATTCTGGGCAGTGTCATTCTGTGGCTACTAAAGCAAATAAAGTTCTATCTTGCATAAAAAAGGGCATTAACTCATGGGATGAAATAATTATGCCTCTTTATAGGTCCCTGGTAAGGCCTCATCTGGAGTATGCAGTGCAGGTTTGGTCTCTAGTCCTTAAGAGGGATATACATGAGCTGGAGAGAGTGCAGAGACATGCAACTAAATTGGTTAAAGGGATGGAAGACTTAAATTATGAGGGTAGACTGTCAAGGTTGGGGTTGTTTTCTTTGGAAAAAAGGTGCTTGCGAGGGGACACGATTACACTTTACAAGTACATTAGAGGACATTATAGACAAATAGCAGGGGACCTTTTTACCCATAAAGCGGATCACCTACCAGAGGCCACCCCTTTAGACTAGAAGAAAAAATGGATGCTGGGTTTTCATTTGGAGGGAGTTGAACTTGATGGACTTTTTCAACCCAATTTAACTATGTAACTATGTAACTGCATTTGAGTTGTTTCATTTAAAATTCATTGTGGTAATGTACAGAACCAAAATTAGAAAAAAAAGTTTCTTTAATATATATATATATATACTGTATATATATATATATATATATATATATATATGTATATATATATATATATGTATATATATATATATATATATATATATATATATATATGTATATATATATATATATATGTATATATATATATATATATATATATATATATATATATATATATATGTGTATATATATATATATATATATATATATATATATATATATATATATATATATATATATATATATATATATATATATATATATATATATATATATATATATATATATATATATATATATATATATATTCTTTGTGGGGAATAAGAATGAAACAAATAAACATTGAGGAAAAACTATAAAAGTCTTTTTTTGCCAAAGTCTTGGAAAAGGCAACATGATTACTTTTTAAAGAGTACTTTAGGTAACATTATAGACTGATAGCAGAGGAATCATTATTATGTAGTAAAGGACAAGGTCATATCTTTTAACTTGAGGCAATGCAAATTGGTTTATTACAATGATGGCTGTTTGAGACATTCCCTCTCAGGTGATGTTGTGATGACATTTGATTAATTCCTTTAAGAAGATCTGATGACTACAATAATCTCAAAATCTGCAGTTAGTTGTGCACATTATATATATGTGTGTGTATAGGTACAAACTTTCACTTCAGTGTGAGGGATCTCCGATTGGCTCCAGACGTCACGTGTCTTAGAATCTGGGTTCCTGGGTTAGGAACTACAGTCTACATCATACATGTGGATATATTCAACATGATTTCAAATTTATAAAATATGTTACTTTATTGGTTCCATTAAAATTTGTTTACTTCGGTACAGTGTATGATAATCACCACTGATGCGTTTCATGCCCTATGGCACTTCCTCAGAGTGTAACAGATTTCTTACAAGGCATAACTTTATAGCAAATCTGGATGGCAAACAATTCAAACAGTGTGTTTCTGAAAGGTGTATTACACATATATAAACCAAATTTCTCTTCACATTTCTCTTCACATTTATATTCCCTACAAATATCTATTACGATTTTTAAGACCATCACACATTATTAAAAGAAAAAGAACTCTTTTTGATTCCATGTATGTTTTTTCTCTCTTTTGGGGATAGTTTGATTGTACTTTGTGGAGATTTACTTAAAGACGACATTATTTTTCTTATTGTCAACTTAATAAATTGATCTATTCAATATAGTATTTAATCTCCCAATCTTTATTTAAACCTACTGGTTTTTCTGTTTCTAAAGTAAACATCCACCATGTTTCTCTTTTATTGATTAATTTCTCCAAATCCCCCTTTCTCCTATCTAATCTGACATGTTCTATGCCTTGGAAGGATATACATCTATCATTACCATTATGTTTAATTAAAATATGTTCCTCTATAGCAGATGAGACGTCTTTTCTCCCTACATATGCTATATATTCCAAAATCCTATCCTTCATTCTCCGCATGGTTCTACCTACATATTGGCTTCCACATCTACATGTTGCCAAATAGATCACATTATCAGTTTTACAATTTATATAGGATTTACATTCATAGTCTTTGCCTGTAACTGAACTCCTTAAAGGAGAAGGAAAAGCCAAAAAACAAAACTACCTTCACTTTGTTCTCCTTCGGGCCCCCTCCTGAAACGCTGCAGTAAAAACGCTTACATTCGTGCTCAATCTGTGCACAAGTGCTTGGAAGTTTCGCCCGTTATATAAGTTTAGTACCGCCATTTTCAAATTTGAGCTTCTCTTCCGCCCTGCGCTCCGTCGTCAATGCGCATGCGCTGCCTTCGTGACCCCACTGACATCCTTGGCTGTCTAAATCTATATTTTACTTTATGCCTTAGTACAGACCTCAGTCAGACAGACCCGATCCTTGGCTGACTTTTTTTTATCGCTCCCCTCCTCAGCTGCTGCGCTGGCTCACTGACAGATTGTAAATTAATATCAGAGCGAGCGCAGGAGCTTCAAAGCTTCCCCTGGTTTCCAGGCAACGGGGAAGCTGCCTCAGCTATTGGAGCTTAGATTTATGAGGCGGGGCAGAGAGGTCACATGACCACATCGTTATCGCAGCAAGAGGAAGAAAAAATAGTCTTGTGCGCATGCGCAGGGCACGGATTAAAGCTATTGCGCATGCGTGTGCCCTACTTGAACTGATTTGTTACAGAAAGAAAAGTAATCTTTTTCATACTTGTCTTTACTTTTTTAAAAATTGATTGGAGCAAAAATATTAGTGGAAAAAATAATAGGGGAATGCTTACTGGAAACTATATGTACCATATATTGGCAATGCTTACAGCTAAAGTTTTTTTTTGCCTTTCCTTCTCCTTTAAGCCCTTTGATACATTTACACAATTACAAGCCTTACAAACCCTTGCTCCACATTTGTAGGTACCTACATTTGTTAACCAATTAGGTCTTCTATGTTCTCGTTTTTTTCCGGTAGCATGCTAGGGGATATATGGCTAGCAATTGATTTACTTTTCCTATACGTAAACCATGGCTTATCAATGTTTAATAACGGATCCGCACTGATCACATGCCAGTGTTTCATTATTATCCTTTTTATATCAGTTGCCTCATTGCAGTAATCTGTCACAAAATAAACTTTTTCTCTATCAGTTGTTTTTGTTAATGATTTATTAGTTCTATCACATTTATTTCTACCACTCTCCCTTAACATATGGTTAAGATCACTAAGAACAGCTCGATCATATGCCTTTTTTAATGTTTTAGTGCTATATCCTCTCTTTGCTAATCTATCCCACAAGTCCATTGCCGCTCTCTGGAAATCATCCCAAGTGGAACAAATCCTTCTTAATCTAAGGAATTGTCCAATCGGGATGCCCTCTGGAAGCGTTTCCGGGTGATTACTTGTCCTTAACAAAAGGGAATTTCTGCTGATAGATTTCCTAAACACATCTGTCTTAATCTTGCCTTCTTCTTGTGTAAACTGTATATCCAGAAATGCTACACTTTTTTTACTAGTCTTATAAGTGAATTCAATACCACATTCATTATTATTACAAAATGACACAAATTCCTGTACCTGTTCAGTATTTCCCTTCCAGATCTCAATCAGATCGTCGATAAACCTAAAGTACTTAAATACATGTTTACTCCATTTTGACTTATCTCCAAAGATATGGCACTCTTCAATCCATCCCATGAATAAATTTGCATACGAAGGAGCAAAACGTGCTCCCATTTCAGTGCCACATCTCTGGAGATAATACCGCCCATCATACATAAAGTAATTATGGTTCAAGAGATACTGAACAGATTCCAAAATGAATTCATTTTGTTCTCTAGAATAGGATTTCAATTTACAAAGCCAAAAATGTAAGGCCTGTAGGCCAAGATGGCGTTCTATTGAAGAGTACAAAGCTGTAACATCTAAAGTTATCCAAATCATATCATCTTCCCATATGACATCTTGTAACTTGGTTATAACATCTCCACTATCCTTTATATAGGAATTTAAATTGATAACTATAGGTTGTAGTAATTTATCCACATACTCTCCAAGTTTCTCATTTAGGGACCCCATACCTGCTATTATTGGTCTACCTTTGGGGTTTTCCAATCCCTTGTGAACTTTGGGGAGTGTGTGGCATATGGGAATTTTAGGATGTTCACACCAAATATAATCAAATTCCTTAGTTGTAAATATTCCCATAGATTTGCCAAATTCTAGAATCTTTCTAAATTTCAACTGAAAAGTCTGTTGGATCGCTTTCCAAACATTGATATTGCTTGGCATCCATTAGTTGATTCATTATATCAGTTTCATAATACACTCTATCTAGGATAACTATAGATCCCCCTTTATCAGATTTCCATATAACTATACTATCATTATCTTTTAGTGACCTTAATGCTTCATATTCTTTTTTAGTTAGATTATTATGTTTTTGTCTATGTAAGGGTTACAGCGTGGAACCGCTGTGATAGTGGATAGCCATTCCATTGGGAGAGGATATGGCGGAAGCCCAGGGGTGTACCCATAAATGATAGGGGAGGCAGACATGGTGAAAATAAAGCAGGTTTACTTGGAGCTTGTAAATAACACAGGAACAGTTCAAAATAAGGTAATTACCAGGAAGGTGAGGATAAGGAAACAATGCTGGAACAAGGTAACACAGGAGCTTGGAATCCAGGAGCTTGGGATACAGGTAAGGAATCACAGGAACAAGATACAGCGACCAGATACAGGATACGATTACAATTAATGACTCAGCCCTGAGCAAAGCTCAGGGCGGGGTTAATAAAGGGACGGTAATTGGGAATGGGAAACACATGAGGGTAAACGAGGTGGGTGGAGAATGGGGAGGAACACACTAGAAACTGACAGGTACATGAAACACAAGGCTAAGGATCAGCCTCAAAGAGCCCCCAGTGGCTCAAAAGAACACACAATGTCCAGAATCTGGGAAATAAAGGTTCGAGTCCCGGGCTGATCCTTACAGTACCCCCTCCTTAAGGGTCAACCTCCGGGCGACCCAAACGAAAGACCCCCATCCCTTTTTAGTCCAATGACTGGAGATGGGGACAAAAGTTTTGCCAGGGTCAAAGGCTGGAGAGCCGCCAGGATCGGAAGCCAAAACGGAGAAGTCACCAGGTTCAGGTACCGGAGAGCCGCCAGGGTCAGAAGCCAGATCAGAGGAGTCGCCAGGGTCAGGAGTCAGATTAGAGGAGTCGCCAGGGTATGGAGTCGCCAGGGTCAGGAGTCAGATCAATGGAGTCGCCAGGGTCAGGAGCCAGATCAATGGAGTCGCCAGGGTCAGGAGCCAGATCAATGCAGTCGCCAGGGTCAGGAGCCAGATCAGAGGAGTCGCCAGGGTCAGGAGCCAGATCAGAGGAGTCGCCAGGGTCAGGAGCCAGATCAGAGGAGTCAGCCAAGTCACCCATTACAGGTGGCGGACCAGCAGAGGCACCCATTACAGGTGGCGGACCAGCAGAGGCACCCATTACAGGTGGTGGACCAGCAGAGGCACCCATTACAGGTGGCGGACCAGCAGAGGCACCCATTACAGGTGGCGGACCAGCAGAGGCACCCATTACAGGTGGCAGACCAGCAAAGGCACCCATTACAGGTGGCAGACCAGCAGAGGCACCCATTACAGGTGGCGGACCAGCAGAGGCACCCATTACAGGTGGCGGATTGCCCAGGACAACAGGAAGACCACCACGAATAGCAACAAGACTGGTAGACTCTGGAGCACCAGAACTATCAGATCCTGCAGCAGGAATGGCAGGTCTAGAAGTAGATTTGTCTGTGGGCCCAGAGGCCATGGTACACAGGTCCTCACAGGCTGAACCCAGCAAGGCTGTTGGCACAGAGGCTGGAAGTGGCAAGGCTGCTGGCACAGGAGCTGCAGGCGGGACCGCTGGCACAGGAGCTGCAGGCGGGACCGCTGGCACAGGAGCTGCAGGCGGGACCGCTGGCACAGGAGCTGCAGGCGGGACCGCTGGCACAGGAGCTGCAGGCGGGACCGCTGGCACAGGAGCTGCAGGCGGGACCGCTGGCACAGGAGCTAGAGACTGCTTTCGGGGAGCCGGCACTGGAGCAGGAGGCTGCTTTTGGGGAGCCGGCACTGGAGCAGGAGGCAGCTGCTGGAGGACCAACACTGGAACAGGAGGCAGCTGCTGGAGGACTGGCACTGGAACAAGAGGCAGCTTTCGGGGAGCCGGCACAGCAGACAGGACAGGCTGGGAAGCCGGCACAGCAGACAGGACAGGCTGGGAAGCCGGCACAGCAGACAGGACAGGCTGGGAAGCCGGCACAGCAGACAGGACAGGCTGGGAAGCCGGCACAGCAGACAGGACAGGCTGGGAAGCCGGCACAGCAGACAGGACAGGCTGGGAAGCCGGCACAGCAGACAGGACAGGCTGGGAAGCCGGCACAGCAGACAGGACAGGCTGGGAAGCCGGCACAGCAGACAGGACAGGCTGGGAAGCCGGCACAGCAGACAGGACAGGCTGGGAAGCCGGCACAGCAGACAGGACAGGCTGGGAAGCCGGCACAGCAGACAGGACAGGCTGGGAAGCCGGCACAGCAGACAGCCAGTTAGGAGCCAGTCGTCGGGAAGGTCCAGCTGGACACTTGGGTAGCCGATGCTGCTGCGAAGCCTCCTCACTTGGGGGTACTAGGCACGGCAGAAGCCCCATTTTAGGAGGCACAGAACATGACAGAAGCCCCTCTTCTGGGGGCACAGGACAAGGCAGAAGCCCCTCTTCTGGGGGCACAGGACAAGGCAGAAGCCCCTCTTCTGGGGGCACAGGACAAGGCAGAAGCCCCTCTTCTGGGGGCACAGGACAAGGCAGAAGCCCCTCTTCTGGGGGCACAGGACAAGGCAGAAGCTGGACCAGCACTGGAGGTAGCTGTTGCAGAGGGGTAGCAGGACCGGGAACTGAAGCAGACCGCTGTGGGGTAGTGGGCCCAGGAATAGACTGCGAAAATACAAAAAAGAACAGATTCGATTGAATGAGGAGATAGAATAAATGAAAACTCAACTAATAAGCTATCATCGTCTGCCTGATTATAACGAGAAAGAAAATAATCTAAATGAAAGCTTGGAGTGTATGTGGAAGAAAATTATGGTAAGCAAACAACAAAAATTCCTGAGAGATAAAGGAGATTATGAAAATGAAAGAGTTTACTAAATTTATTAAATTGACAATAAGAAAAATAATGTCGTCTTTAAGTAAATCTCCACAATGTGCAATCAAACTATCCCCAAAAGAGAGAAAAAACATACATGGAATCAAAAAGAGTTCTTTTTCTTTTAATAAGTTGTGATGGTCTTAAAAATCGTAATAGATATATGTAGGGAATATAAATGTGAAGATAAATGTGAAGAGAAATTTGGTTTATATATGTGTTATACACCTTTAAGAAACACACTGTGTGAATTGTTTGCCATCCAGATTTGCTATAAAGTTATGCCTTGTAAGAAATCTGTAACACTCTGAGGAAGTGCCATAGGGCATGAAACGCGTCAGTGGTGATTATCATACACTGTACCGAAGCTAACAAATTTTAATAGAACCAATAAAGTAACATATTTTATAAATTTGAAATTGTGTTGAATATATCCGCATGTATGCTGTAGTGTGTGTATAGGTGCCTAAAGTTATATAATAATTGGGAGGGGGATTACTTGGATAGGATGAACTGTCGACTATTTTTCAGCCAAAATTAACATTGGAAATTAATTTTCCTTATTGCATTAAATGTGGCGTATAGTATAGAACATCACATTTCCTGTTATAACTAGAGAAATCTAGCTAAATAAATTAGCAGTAACTCAAAAGATGTATCATAGGTATACCTCATCCTTCACACATCTACAAAGGGTTTCCTGACACCCTTTCTATCAGTGTATGGTGTAGTGGCATTCAGAAGCTCTAATGTGGAAATAGTAATGAGCAACATTTTTTGCCAAGCATGGATTTTGCCAAAATTGTGGTAAAACACCAATTGAACCCACTGTATTTTGCATGAAAAAAAGTTGCCATAAAAAAGACCATTGATTATAATGTATTTTGCGAGGAAAAAATTGAAGGCCTCTTGTACAGTATACATTCATTTAGCCCACTGGCTGAGGGGTTGTAATTTTAGGACATTATTGTTTATAAAATGTAACATTTGCATTGTCAGTAGCCTTGATATGCAACATTTCATATATATCTCACAATTATTTAACATGACATGATATATTTGGCCTCACAAATGCTCTTTCTAAATTTAAATATAGACACTTATCCCTATTAGGGGTAATTGTACTTGGAATAATAAGTACATGACCAGGATGCAAAAGATGGCATGATCTCAAAAGAATAACTGAAACAGTAAAGCAGTTGAGCTTACTAAAAACATTGTAAAAGATATTGGCAACTTTTGATATTGCTTTTGTCTATTTTTGTCTTGTGTAGAGTGAGATAAGCCTTGGCAGCTGCTGGCTGAGTAATAAAGCCAAAAGTCTAATTGTTATACTCGGAGTTGTATAAGTGAAGGTAATTTAGGGTTAGGGAGCTTGTACCTTGCCAAATGGTGGTGAGGTACAGATGAAGCCACTTGGATTTGTGAGTTAAATGCGTCATGACTCGTGGTTAATTGAAGGAACTGTGTTATCTAAAGTTATCTTAACTCATTTAATGCATTTAACCTTTTCATTAGCATACCAAAGCACCATTGTTCACAATGGTGAATGCTTTAATTAGATGGGATGTTGTGACACAGTTTTCTGTGTTAAATGAGATAAATGCGATATCTGTGTTTAGTTATTCTGTGTCAAACAGACAAACCAAAGTGGCTGCATCTGTAGTTTGGGAGCTTGAATAACTGTTCTGTTCACACAGAAACATCAATTCCAGACAACATAAATTCCAGACAACATAAGACGGATTAATTGAATACTGAAGAAGTTGAAGTGATAGGAGAGTGTAGTCGAATATTACTGGAGAGATGAAAAGTCCTTTAGTGTTAAAACATTTTAACTGCAAAGAACAAATCATGTCTTTTTACTATAACTGCTATATTTCTTTGGTTCTTTGGTACAAATATGGGTTCTGTTATCCAGAATGCCCAGGTCCTAGGGTTTTTCTGCATAATTCCATAATTTGGATCACCATACCTTAAGTCTACTAAGTTATAAATAAACCCAATGGGATTGTTTTGGCTCCTGCTAGGATTCATTATATCTTAGTTTTGATCAAGTACTAGGTATTAACTTATTATAAAAGAGAAAAGGAAATCATTTTAAAAAATGTAAATTATTTACTTAAAATTGAGTCTATGACTTTTCCTGGAACTATCCAGATAACAGGCTTCCAGATAATGTCGAGAAAAGGAAGAGGAAAAGTTAACCCTTGAAGTTGCACCACCCCATCCAGGAGCCCAGACACCCACAGAACAAAATTAAAACTTAACTTTTACTGCTAAATGATTAAAAAAGATTGGTCCAGAAGAGCATTTAAAATCAAGTTAGACACAGGGAGGCAATGAACCCTGATCAGGTAAAGCGAGATTCACCACCCCTGGGTCAAATGCAACGCTAATGTATAGAGTCTGTAGTGAGCCACTCCAGTTTACACTGAGTAGCTACAATGGCGTGGTGTGGTACACAATTACGGTACTTGCATAAAGCAGAACCAAAACAAAAACAAGGGTCTCACAACCTGTGAGCAATATGAGTGACCTCTCAATTGTCCCCTAGTTACATCCACCACCCAATAATTAATGGTCTTGAACAGGTCCGTCACCTATTCACCAACAAACGCACCCCCCCGTTGCTAGCGAGGAATTGCTATGTCTAGGTGGCATCAAAAGTTGACCCACTAATTAAAAATACAGAGTCTATGGCTTAGTTTTGTCGGCGTCAGATTAAGCTACCCAGGCAGCGGTTCTGTACATCGCCCACCCCTTCACCCACGGGGATTCCATCCCATTCGTGGAGCCAAGCGGTGACCCGAGAAAATATTGGTGATTCAGTCTCCCTGCCTAACCAAAACTAAAATGCGCCTCTAACTTTTCCTCTTCCTTTTCTCAATATTTATCTCCTTAACCCTGCACACCATCCGCTGGATTTCTCAATTGATGGGTGGTGCTCCCTTATCTTGTCTGTAATTCCAGATAATGTCTCCTATATCTGTACAAAGACAAACTACAAAAACTATACAGAGGTATCCTTTTTTGGTGGCATTAACAGTCCAAAACATGATCATCTAGCAACAGAATTGATCTCCCAATCGTTTCATATATAAAACATGTATTTAAATAAATGAGAACAGTAATAAATAAATATATTTGCTTTGATCCTTGGATCAAATTGTACTATGAGCTATCTTATATATGAATTATATTGGTTTCCAATGTGCATCATTCCATCATACATACAGGATTACAGGATAATATAATTTCTATCCAATTGAGAGTAGAGGCACATATGTTGACCTATTTCAGAAGCTTGTGACTACAGATCTAGGCAGATTGAATAATAATGGCTTGATCCATAAAAATTAGAGGAATTTTAATGATCAAGAATTGAAGGGCTTAACAGATCTAATGTCTAACACATCTATAGTCATAAAAAATGCTGACAACGGGGGATCCGTAGTACTGCTTGATGTGGAGTATTACAAATCTGAAGCTTTGCGACAGCTACATGATAGTGCCACTTACCATGTTTTAGATAGTGATCCGACCACAGCTTTCCATACCAGGCTATTGAGATTATTGGATTGGGCTAAGCTCCCTGGTCACGGCTCTCACTTCTGCATATAACCGCTGCCTTTCACCTCAGGAGGAGCCCCCCGGCTAATCGGATGCTGCCAGAACGTAGAATAGTCAGTGGACAGGCAAAGGATCAGGATTGGAGAGGTCAAAGAAGTAATCAGGCAAGGGTCAATATACAGAAGATCAAAAGGATTCCCTTTGAAATGAAACTAGGAACAACCAAATTGAACCTAACAACGGGCAACTTGCTAAACACTGAATTCCCCTTTTATAGTTTTGAATCTCGCACCAATGCGCGATTACATCATCATGCTGGCGCATAAACTATAGGGGAACCGGACACAGAAGAGCAAAGACTTGTGCGGCAGGCGTCCCCGCCAGAGGCATGCCGGGTGTGGTAGGACACGTTGCCATGCCTGTGGCATAATGAAGCCTTCTAAGGAATTTGTAGCTAGGAACAATTCTCGAAGATACAAGATTCGATTTTATGCCAATTGTGGCACAAAACATGTCATTTATCTGATCACTTGTGTTTGTGGCATACAATATATTGACAAAACCAACAGACCAGTCAGAAAATGGATATCTTAACATATGAATGGTGTTTCTAGCGGGGACAAAAGTTCTGTTGTTGCCAAAGATCTAATTGAACAACATGAAGGTAAAAGTTGTATTTCTTTTCAAGTCATAGACAGGGTGGTTCCAGGAATTAGGAAGGGTGATCTAGAAAAAGATTTAAAAAGTCCCTTTTGAGAAAAGAAGCTTTTTGGATTTTCATATTAGACACGGTTACACCAAGGGGCCTTAATAGAGAGTGGGAACATAATTGTTTCATTGATTAAGTGGTTAATATATATATATATATATAAAATACAAAATACAAATAAATTATCATTTAATAGGGTTATATACTTTTTGATGAATTATATTGGTTTTCAATAACTCAGCAATCTTCTTATGAATTATATATATATATTTCATTATTTTTTTTATTCTGAATTATGATTGTTCCCTAGAATATTGGCTCCTTTATCTACTTAGATGTATTTTCATTTTCTATCCATATTTATAATTAATTTATCATACATATTACATCATATATATCAGTTTGCTATTATGCCTTATTTTGTTATGTTCCACCTAGTAATTGTATTTATATTAAATTACATTTTGATATCATATAAGTATACTATAAACTATTTAATCCTTGTATGCTACTTATATTTTTATTCATTTATTCACACACAATGCTTTTTTTATTTGATTAACTAATTCATGCTTGCTTGATTGTGATTCTTTTAATTAATATCAGTTGCTGCTTTTAAACGTGTGTTTATATAGGTATGCTGTCAGCAGGGGGCACGCAGGCTTCTGATGAAGTGACTAACACAGTCACGAAATGAGTCGAAATCAGTCACAAAAAAAATCTTCATTTTTGTATGCCATGCTTAAAAGACTTAATAAATTTGTATTTTAACCAAGAGTTCAGTTATGAGAGTCATACCCTGTGACCGATCCGGTGATCTTTAAGTGTGCTTTTGATTGCATTTCTTTAACTGCTAGTTGATCCAGAGGAAAAAAACCCCATCTGAAGCTTTTCCAATTTGCCTCAAAGGGGGAAAAAATTCCTTCCTGACTCCAAAATGGCTAGTCAGACTAGTCCCTGGATCAGCTTGTACTATGAGCTATCTTCCATAACCCTATATTCTCTCACTTACTAAAAAGCCATGCAATCCCTTTTTAAAGCTATCTAATGTATCAGCGTAGTTGCCCTTCTCTTGACCCTCTCTAATTCAATAACATTTCTGTTTGAACACTGGAGACCAAAACTCTATGGTATATTCTAGATGGGGCTTTACCAGTGTTCTGCTCAGTGGAATAATAAACTCCTCCTCCTACAAATCTATGCCCCTTTTAATACAGCTCAAGACCTTATTTGCCCTTGATGCTACTGACTGGCCTTGCTTGCTACAGCCAACATCTGTTTTCCTTCCTAAAGGGGTATATATACATAAGGCTCACCTTGAGCATGTAGAAAAACGCCCCCTAGGCATCCGCGCCATCCTCCTTCCTGGTGCGCGAACCCAGAAGTGACGTCATAGCTCGTCACAACCCGGAAGCAAAGCCACTCTGCTCCGCTCTGGTCTGTTTGCCTTCCAACACGCTCTGACACAATGTGCCACCGTGTCCTGCCTGCAATACATGCTGCACGTTTGTCCAAGGATAAATATCCCCCTCCGCTCACCTTCAGGTAGCTTTGGTATGGCCTGCAAGTCCCTCAGGACCCGTTTCTTCATCCTCTTCCTTACCCCAGGTAGGACAGGAAAAAACATGAGTGGGAAGGGCTCTGTGGAGGTTTTTAAGACTGTATTAATTGTTTTACTACCTGTCCTGCCAGGAGACATGGGAGATTAACCCTCTATGTGCTACCTGTATAACGTAATGGAATGACCCCTCCTCATGACCCAAGGTACAATTCCATAATGGATTTGCCTAGTGCAGTCCCATACAAGGGTATACGTGGCTTGGATATTTTAACATCCCAGGTGCATGATTTTACATTTATCAACATTGAATCTCATTTGCCATTTAGCTGCCCAGATTGCCAGTTCAAGATCCTGTTGCAAGGATGCCACATTAATATAAAATATGCTGCCATGAGGCGAATTGAGAAGATTGCCTGATGCTGCAGAAGCCCTTGAGTTACCAGGGGTAACTCTGAAGTACGGTTATTAAACTGGACAGATAGTAGAACTGTGCTCTCTGCACTAGCAATGCAGCCCCCTGCCTTCAATGCAGGAGAGGAAAGCAATTAGGAATGAGGGGGGCAGCATCATAGGAGCCGCTTCAAGTGGCACAGGAGGCAGAATCACCCCTGAATTAGGTGTATTCCCAACCCATCTCATACTTACTAAAAATCTTAGATTCTGTTTGAATTTCCCATGTTCTTTTCAAAACACATCATTTAATAGTGCTGTTCCAGCAGAATTCTGCACAGGCATTTTCAAAAGAGCAAACTGATTTTTTTATATTTCATTTGAAATCTGACAAAGGGCTAGACATATTGCCAGTTTCCCAGGTGCCCCCAGCCATGTGACTTGTGCTCTGATAAACTTCAGTCACTCTTTACAGCTGCACTGCAAGTTGGAGTGATATGGCCCCCCATTCCTCCCAGCAGTTGATCAGCAGAACAATGGGAAAGGTAACCAGATAACAGCTTCCTGACACAAGATAACACCTCCCTGGTAAATATAAGAACACTCAATTTTAAAAATCCAAGTCCCACTGCAACTCATTCAGTTACATTATGCTGGAGAAAGAAAAGCCTGTCTGCTGGCTCTTTCTAAAACCACATGACCAGGCAAAATGATCTGAGATGGCTGCCTACACACCAATATTACAACTAAAAAATACTTGGTTCAGGAAAAGCATTTTATATGGTAGAGTTAACTATTTGCAATTTATAAATAATAACTACACCATAAAAATCATGACAGTATCCCTTTAAATACGCTTTTGTGAGAAAAATTTTCGCCTGGCTTAAATTCTTTGTGAATATCCATCACTCTGCCACTGCCATATAATTGTAGTAGGGAAATTTCTCTAAAGACTTTTCACCTTAAAGGAAAACTATACCCCCCAAACAATGTAGGTCTCTATTAAAAGATACTGAGTAAAACAGCTCATGTGTAAAACCCTGCTTCATGTAAATGAACCATTATCATAATAATATACTTTTTTCGTAGTATGTGCCATTGGGTAATCATAAATAGAAAATTGCCATTATAAAAAATAAGGGCCGCCCCCTGAGATCGTAAGATTCACTGTGAACATATACAAACCACATGTAAGGTCACATGAGCCAATTAACAGACAGAGTTCTGCCTTTTGCTTCCTCACTTCTTCCTGTTACAGTTAGTGTTGTAGTATTTCTGGTCAGGTGATCTCTGAGGCAGCACAGATAGAGTCACGAAATGGTGGTTCAAGGCAAGAGATGTAAAAGGTCAATATTTATGTAAATATATATTCCAGTTTGGTAAGATTCTTTAATATGTCATTCAATTTGATATAAACTATCTGTTGCTTAAGTATTCATTTTGGGGGTATAGTTTTCCTTTAAAGAATTTATGTATGTGGGAAATTATCATGGAGGAGGTGATGTAGATAATGAGATGAAAAAGTTGCTCTATTTTTATAATGACAGTTTGTCAGCCTGAACCTGGAGAAATTTCTCTTGGTAAAAATTAATTTCTCCTCACATTGAATCTCGCCCATTAGTTTTAATGTGATAAACCATAACATAATGTTTTCCTACTGATTTGAATCTGGGTCAGAGTACCTTAAAACATTCTGCCTTGTAAAAGCAAGTGTTTAGATTCTTAATTCCTTTGAAAATGCATGCAATTGTGACTTCTGAAATCATTTGTTTTTCTGTGCTTTCATTTTAATTACAGGACAGAGAAGGAGAAATTTACCTTGGGACAGATGGACAAAGGAAGTCTGATTACTCTTATCAATGCATGATATGCAGTGTATAAAGTTTTACCTGAAATTTTTTCTAGCTGCAGTCAAACTGATTGTCAATTAATATTCATTAAGGGGTGAAGTGATATTCTGTTTCACTGAATGAACAATTGATATCACTACTAAACTTGACCACAAAATTTGATATATAACCTAAGGATATTTTATGAACTATGAAAAACAAGTATTCTAAATATTAATATTCCAACAATTGAAGAACTGGTAGTAAATGAATGTAATAGGAATAGTTAAAAACACTTGCATGTTAACTGCTATGACATACTAGTAGAATTTAGGCAATACCTTACCCAAATAGACCAAAATAATTCTTAGTTTAATGATGAATGTGCTCATCAGATTATTTTACAGGTATGGGATCTCTTATCCAGAACCAAGTATCCAGAAAGCTCAGAATTACAAGAAGACCAGAGATTCCATTTTAAGCATTTAAAAAAAAACAATTAAAAAAAACATTTCCTTTTTATCTGTAATAATAAAACAGTACCTTGTACTCGATCCTAACAATTCTGCATAAAAGCTCTTATCCCAAAAAACCCCATTCCCCAAATATTCCAGATAATAGATTCCATACCTGTACATTCTTTACAGAATTTATACTATCATGTAGACTAATTAAACTCAGATTGGACTTACCATGGTACATCTAAATCCTGACTCAGCCATATACTTAACATCTTTTGAATCATATACCATGGCTCCCAACACATAACATATCTATAAATAAGATCACCCCTTACATCATACACATTTCAAACATGGGTTAAAGGTTATTACAAGTAAAAGTATATATTAAATTTGTCACTTCCATCATTATAAGCTGGCCACTAGGAAAGGAATGTGCTTAATTTACCATGGATGAGAGAACATGCGCTGGAGCAATGAGAAAATGAGCCCTTTTGCTTTGCACCACTGTGCAATTTGTTGCTGCCCCCTGGCAGTGTGGTTTAGTAGCAATTACATTTAATCCTATTGTTTCAGACAAAGGATTAAATAGGTTTTGTCCCCAAGATGACCTTAAATTCTTTGTTTGCCATTATAAAACATGTACGCATCAATGAAGAGCTTACTTCAAACACCTGGGACTCCTTAGGAGGCATCAAACTGATCAGTCATACCAGTTTATTTCCCTTTTTCTCTGAACTGAACTTTCTGAACTGAATTTTATCTCATTTTCTCTCTGTTTTGTATAATAACTCTAACCTATTTTTAAGTGACCTTTGGGTCACAAACTACAGTACACTGCTACTCAACAGATTGGTAACACTGAAACATTATTAATTTGAACTAGTATTTACTGAACTGAGTGTGCTGTCAGTTATCTGGGCGCAAAATGTAAAATCACTTCAGACTCTTCTATGCATGTAACAACAGTTGGATGCATAATTAAAACAACACAATGCCCACAAAAAAATCTTCGGAGGGACCCAGTGAGCATAACTGCCTACCCACCGCCCCTCCCTCCCGCCTACTTATACGCTATGGGGTGCCGGTTGTCCCAAATACATTCTGTATACAAAACTATCCCTAATACACAGAATGAATGTCTCTCGTGGTATATAAGTATTTGTGACCATACACAGATAAAAAAATATACAAAAGACGTATTTCTATTAAAGAATGAAAACAAAATCTGGTTAGGGCACAAAGGATGTCATTATATCACAAACTCCATTCTGTATAGTTTAACAAGCAATCTGTCTCACAAATGTATAACCTCCATGTAACGGACACAGTTATGTGCAAAGTTACTTACAGAATGAATTATGTAAAAACAAAGTTGGACATAATATATAATAGTGTAACTAACTAGTGCTTGTCAAGCTAGATTTGAATGACAAAATAGATATCTGCGACAGAAAGCAAGATTTTATAGCACAGGATTCATTCTTTCCACAAAATGACAGTTTTGTTTCACAAAACAGATAAAATAACCATTCTGTGAAGCAACACTGTCAGTCACATTCCTGAACCAATAAGAACAAAGCTTATTGCCATATACAAACAAGATGAGAAGTGGCCAGCTCTGCTCCACATGGCTAAGGCAAAGTATCTGACCTGCTATAGAGGGTGCCCTCTAATGTCCCCTGTGCTGCATAGTAATAAACATGAACAAACCTTTCCTAAAAGAGCTGCTGTTAAACACTACACGTTCATAAATGGAAGTTTTTACAAATGGCTGAGAAATATAATGCTGCACTTATGATGATTGTAGAGAAAGAAAAGTATGCAAAACATAAATATGATCATTTTAAGTGATATGGCTATTCTTATTGTAGTAACCTGTTTGTGTGGCCATTTTGGTTAAGGGCATTCCTGCTGTTTTGCCATTATTTTATGACTCACTCCTGTTCCTCTTCCTGTCTAAGCTGAGAGCAATAATGGGACAGGCCACACCCACCTGCCATCTTCTATTAAATGTACCAGAAGTTACTGTGCTTGTCCATACCTCCCAACTGTCCCTTTTTTGGAGGGACAGTCCCTCTTTTGACAGCTCAACCCGCAGTCCCTCATTTGTACTGGAAAGTCCCTCTTTTCTCTGCACTGAACAGTCAGAAAAAGAAACAAAGTTTCTCACTTAATTGGCTTTAAGCAGAGAGCCCAGAACAGCTAACAGGTGCAAATAAGATACTTTGTAACAATTTTGAGACACAAAAACACAGTTTAGATAAGGAGAAATATTTTCAAACTTTCATAACCTGCCAAATTTTGTAAAACAAACATGGTAATTAGGGGGTGTGGCCACAGAAAGGGGTGTGGTCAAAAAATTGCTGCGCTACGTGCGGGAAAAATTTTTTTGTCCCTCTTTTTACTTCCAAAATGTTGGGAGGTATGCTTGTCTGGCTGCTTTGCCTGACTCTCAGAGTCAGTTATAAGTTTTGTATATGATAGTTAGACTCCAATGTCTCCGCCTAGCTGTAATCTTGCACCAATTAGCTTGTAGTAGTAGTCTCTTAATAATGTGCTTAGCTATAGTTCAACTACTACATAATAGATTTAGCCAGAGACTTGGGACTGATCATGTGCATCGCACATTGTGTATAGTGTGATGTGTAGGTTATATTAGCAGCCACTCCTGAGTATTGTGTATAAACAAAAGGCTTCAGGACTTCAACTTCACCTCCTTTCGTGAATTCGGGTCTTTTCACCGCTTCGGGACTTCAGCTTCGTCTTTTCGGCACTTCCGCATTCGGTAATATGTGCAATGGCCGCACGGCTTGGGCGCTCTTAAAGGGGACCCGGCTCTTTGAAAAATGCAGCACTTCTGGGACCCCCTTCAGGCCTGGAACACTTGTCCCCCCCCCCTGCTGGCGGCCCTGGACATGCATGTGACATGGGCACAGTTGTGCTCTCTGCTCTAGTGTTGTGCCCCCCTTGACCCACTCTGATGTGAAAGGGTTAAGCACTGGGCAGGTAAGGGGACCACATCATTAGAGTCTTTTGTTATAAATAAATATAAAGCATTGTATAGCTTCTTGCTTCTATAGAAATAGATTATGATCCCCTAAAATTGCCCCTGCCTAAATGACCCCCTTTTGTTTACACACAGTACTCAGGAGTGGCTGCTCATATAACCTACACATCATACTATACAGAATGCGTAGTCATACCTCCCAACATTTTGGTAATAAGTAAAAAGAGGGACAAAAAATTTTTTGTCATGTAGAGCGGCAATTTTTTTGACCACACCCATTTTTGTGGCCACACCCCATAATTACCATGTTCATTTTACAAAGTTTGGCAGGTTATAAAAGTTTGAAAATATTTCTCCTTATCTAAACTGTTAAAATTACTTATTTTCTTATCTCAAAATTGTTACAAAGTATCTTAGCTGCACCTGTTAGCTGTACTGGCCTCTCTGCCAAAAGTCAATTAAGTTAGAAATTTTGGACACAATAAAGATCTTTACAATTTGAATTGGTGCCTGCTGGAAGTCTGCATACATTGAGTGCCTGCTCCTTTTTACATTTCGGTTTGTCCGCCCCCTATGCTGAGGGCTCAGGGCAGTGCACCTGGGCCACTTCCCTAACGTGGTGAGTAATTTGTTTACCACATTGAAATACCCATACTACAGATGACTTCTTATAAGTTAGAAATTTTGTTTCTTTTTCTGGCTGTTCAGTGCAGAGAAAAGAGGGACTTTCCAGTACAAATGAGGGACCTCAGGTTGAGCTGTCAAAAGAGGGACTGTCCCTCTGAAAAAGGGACAGTTGGGAGGTATGTGTGCACATGATCAGTCCCAAGTCTCTGGCTAAATCTATTATGTAGTAGTTGAACTATAGCTAAGCACATTATTAAGAGACTACTACAAGCTAATTGGTGCAAGATTACAGCTAGGAGGAGACATTGGAGTCTAACTATCACATACAAAACTTATAACTGACTCTGAGAGTCAGGCAAAGCAGCCAGACAAGCACAGTAACTTCTGGTACATTTAATAGAAGTTGGCAGGTGGGTCTGGCCTGTCCCATTATTGCTCTCAGCTTAGACAGGAAGAGGAACAGGAGTGAGTCATAAGATAATGTCAAAACAGCAGGAATGCCCTTAACCAAAATGGCCACACAAGCAGGTTACTACAATAAAAGAATAAAATAAAAGAATAGCCATATCACCTAAAATGATCATATTTATGTTTTGCATACTTTTCTTTTTCTACAATCATAAGTACAGCATTATATTTCTCAGCCGTTTGTAAAAACTTCCATTTATGAACCTGTAGTGTTTAACAGCAGCTCTTTTAGGAAATGTTTGTTCATGTTTATTACTATGCAGCAGAGGGTACATTAGAGGGCACCCTCTATAGCAGGTCAGATAATTTGCCTTAGCCATGTGGAGCAGAGCTGGCCACTTCTCATCTTGTTTGTATATGGCAATAAGCTTTGTTCTTATTGGTTCAGGAATGTGACTGACAGTGTTGCTTCACAGAATGGTTATTTTATCTGTTTTGTGAAACAAAACTGTCATTTTGTGGAAAGAATGAATCCTGTGCTATAAAATCTTGCTTTCTGTCGCAGATATCTATTTTGTCATTCAAATCTAGCTTGACAAGCACTAGTTAGTTACACTATTATACATTATGTCCAACTTTGTTTTTACATAATTCATTCTGTAAGTAACTTTGCACATAAGTGTGTCCGTTACATGGAGGTTATACATTTGTGAGACAGATTGCTTGTTAAACTGTACAGAATGGCGTTTGTGATATAATGACATCCTTTTGTGCACTAACCAGATTTTGTTTTCATTCTTTAATAGAAATAAGTCTTTTGTATATTTTTTTTCTCTGTGTATGGTCACAAATTCTTATATAACTTGAGAGACATTCATTGTGTGTATTAGGGATAGTTTTGTATACAGAATGTATTTGGGACAAAAGGCACCCCATAATACGCGCCCCTTTTGTAACATAGTTAAATTGGGTTGAAAAAAGAAAAAGTCCATCAAGTTCAACCCCTCCAAATGAAAACCCAGCATCCATACACACACCCCTCCCTACTTTTAATTAAATTCTATATACCCATACCATTAACTGAATCAGCCATCACAACATCACCCGGCAGTGCAATCCACAACCTCACTGTCCTGACTGTGAAGAACCCCCTACGTTGTTTCAAATGAAAGTTATTTTCTTCTAGTCAAAAGGGGTGGTCTCTGGTACGGTGATCCATCCCTGCTATTTGTCTATAATGTCCTCTAATGTCCCCTCGCAAGTGCCTTTTTTTCCAGAGAAAACAACCCCAACCTTGACAGTCTACCCTCATAATTAAAGTCTTCCATCCCTTTAAGCAATTTAGTTGCACGTCTCTGCACTCTCTCCAGCTCATTTATATCCCTCTTAAGGACTGGAGTCCAAAACTGCACTGCATACTCCAGATGAGGCCTTACCAAGGACCTATAAAGTGGCATAATTATGTTTTCATCCCTTGAGTTAATGCCCTTTTTTATGCAAGACAGAACTTTATTTGCTTTAGTAGCCACAGAATGACACTGCCCAGAATTAGATAACGTGTTATCTACAAAGACCCCTAGATCCTTCTCATTTAAGGAAACTCCCAACACACTGCCATTTAGTGTATAACTTGCATTTATATTATTTTTGCCAAAGTGCATAACCTTACATTTATCAACATTGAACCTCATTTTCCAGTTTGCTGCCCAGTTTTCCAGTTTAGACAAATCACTCTGCAAAGTGGCAGCATCCTGCATGGAACCTATAGTTCTGCTCAATTTAGTATCATCTGCAAAAATAGAAACAGTACTTTCAATGCCCACCTCCAGGTCATTAATAAACAAGTTGAAAAGCAAGGGACCTAGTACAGAGCCCTGCGGTACTCCACTAACAACACTGGTCCAATTAGAAAATGTTCCATTTACCACCACTCTTTGTAGTCTATCTTTTAGCCAGTTCTCTATCCAGGTACAAATGATAGTTCTGCAGCATGCACACACATTTTCCAGGACTAGAGTGGCTATAGCAGCCCCCCCTCGCAACTGCATGTCTGCTCCCTCTATAGTTATGCCACTGGTTCCATGTTGCTGCTCAAAGCAATAAAGTATATTCATAAAAAATGCAAACTTATTTCAGGCCAGCAAGGGTAATCTGTACTGATTGATCCATTTGTATGTGATCATTCTTGGCTTTTTGCCATATCAATGCATAACTGGGTTACATAAGCACATAGTAATGCTGGGATTACTGGAGCCAAGTGAATGTACAGTGGGGAACACAGGAGATATTGCAGATTTGTTAGTCTCATTGAGTTACTTTATTAGATGGAAAACTTATATCCACTGACACCATTTTGGTTAACATCCATATAGTAAACAACACCTGAATGCCCTATTGTGATTATTATTATTATTATCATCATCATGTGGGCATGAGCTAAATAAAGTAAAAGTGTCCATTATAACAACTTAATTGCTTTATTTTACTGATTCTTTCATTTTTTGCTATGCTTATGAATTTAGGACTGTTCTGAAATCTCTGCAGTCCCACATTTGGAGAAATTAATAACAGAAAAAAATATTAATATTGACAGGGCAGATATTTTAACAGAAGCTAGCATCATAGTATGCCTTTTGTTTATAGGTATATTGATTGAAATCAAATATTGGTGGGTAAAAAACAAAAGTCTATGTAATTTGTCTGTGTCCCTATCAGGCTCCAATAGAGTATAACCACAAAATTACTAGTAGAGATGAAATCCAAAGTTCATAACTACCAACTCTCCCACTTTTTGTGGGCGAGTCCTGATTTTTGGTGCCCAGCTCATGGTCCAAGATATCCCATTTAATGTCCTGTTTTATAGCTTGCCCTTCAAATCCTGATCCATATCATATAAAGCATGGCCATTTGGAGAGGATATGAATCCTTGGGAGGACACCACAGATTTCTGTTCTGAAAAGCTAAAGCTTAGGGGGCCAACACTTTGTTGCCTTCCATAAGATACTTGGGGGCTACCACTCTGTCTGCCATAAAATGTTTGAGGGCTAGAGTGTCAAGAAATGCTTGGGGACTAGGACATTGCTATCTTTACTATAATTCAAAAAGTCTATGGCTGTCCATGCCAATTGTGTGAGGAGTTGTTATCAATACAGAACATCTTATAGAGATGTATCACAAAATATAAGCAAAAAGAATGTTGTTTGCATAGTGGAAAAGATGCTCACAATCCACAATTTTAGGACTGACTGAAAATTGAAAACATCTAAAAAAAAAAATTCAGTGACCTGAACCAAAAACCCTTATTTTTTTAGCAAAAAAATCCTGGGATTCAGTGCATTCCTGTCTAATAATATTCATTTCATTCCCCCATTAGACTCCCATTAGAGCCATTGAGAAAATATTTTATAAATTTGGAATTAAACCTTTAAGAAATAAACTGTAATTTCTTGATTAAAGGAGAAGCAAAGGTAGATGCACCATTTTGATAGGCACCCCCAGAGGTTTTAGTTACATACATACTATTGTAGGCTTCTTCAAAAAACTGCACTAGCCAGCATAGCCGGGCCTACCGGGCGCCCTAGGCAACCTGGCGGGCACGGCGCTGGCTCAGTGTGCGCGAAACTGCACATGCGCGAAACTACGCTCCAGCACGCATGTGCAAAGCTTCGCTACAGCGCGCATGCGCGAAATGGTGTTTGCGCATGCGCAGAGGCGCATTTTCGTGAAAGACAGTCTTAGAGAGACGGGACCAGACACGGGGTAGGGGACAGAGCAGGTACGTGCCTGGCGCCCCCCCAGCTTTGCGCCCTAGGCACGTGCCTACTCTGCCTACCCCTAGTTCCGGCCCTGCTAGCCAGTGGTACTGAGCACTACAACTCCATTCATTTCCAAATAGAAGTTTTGCAAGCACATGCACAGAACAAAACTTTTTCTGAGACTTCTATGTGCATGCTCCCTGCTAGAATTGTCAAAGGGGAGACCTGGATGAAAGAACATTTTGGCCCTGTACTCAACCTTCCTTGTTGTGGGCACAATGGGGGGTGCAAGCAATGGCATCTGCAGTTCCCAGTGGAAAGAGAAGTCCTGGGTTGGTGAGGCTGTGGCCTTCCGAGTTTTTTTCCATTGTCCTGCCAGCCCAGTCCAGACCTTAAGGGGAGCACCAGTCCAGGGTAGCAGATAAGCAATTAGAGGGGTTTCCTAAGAAATTGGCACCCCCCATGTATTTACCTTTCTTTTGCCTTTAAGTACTAGCAGAGTTATCTCCATAACTAAATTCCATGACTTTTGGAAAATTGGTAATTGAGAAAATGTGTTGGATAAGTGCCTTTACATTTCCCTACCTTGTACTTCTTTTTACTACTGTTCTTTATAGAGTAAAAAGACTTCCATTTTGCCAATTTCTTACAAACACAGCACCCAGAAAGCTCCTTTGATAGACAGGTGTGGGATATGATCCCTTTAGTTGATGTGGAAGCGAAGGGACACATAATAATTATGTCCAGGGCCGGAACTAGGGGTAGGCAGAAGAGGCAGCTGCCTAGGGGGCAATCATTGGGGGGCACTGGGCAGCTACCTCTTCTGCCTACCTAGACCGAACCCACCTGGAAATCTGTTTGCAGTAAGTGCCACAAGCTGAAGTGAATGCCTTTACTGCGCATGTGCGCCGGGACAGCCTTTACTGCGTGCCGGGACCGCCTTTACTGCGCATGCGCGCCAGGACTGCCTTTAATGCGCATGCGCACCAGGAACGTGCTTACTGCGCATGCGCGAGTAACGGGAGAAAGGAAGGGGCGAGCAGGCTGGCTGGGCTGCCTAGGGCGCCCGGCCTGTTTGGTCCGCCTCTGATTATGTCTGTATTTACTTTCTAGGGAAAACAGACCACATGGTAAAATTCAGCAGGTGAAGTTCAGTACAACAGACTGCACTGTCCAGGACCTGTGTCCCCTGCAGCAGCTGGTCTGCTGTTTGGTAGTTACCAAAACAGTACATATTGTTCTAGGAATGTGCTTCGCCAACAAAAAATTCTGATTGGCACCCTCTGGCTTATTATCCTGTCTCTACAGTTGTGAATTTTACAGATATCACTGAGTTTGGATTTATTTCAATGACTTAGAGGTATAGGAATCAAACATGTGAAAAACGCTTTTAAATGTACTTCAGAAAACAGAGATTGGGGAAAAACAAACTTTGTATATCTGGAATACAGTCATTTGTCTCAAATTATATATGGCTTTAAAAGAATGTAGGCTAGTGGCCAATAAATGCTAATGTTTAATGATAAGTATGAAGTAACTATTGGCAGTAGTGCTTAAAGTAAAAAAGGAAATGTGTACAGATAGTTTTGTCCATCTGTCTGCTGTGCTCCTGAGTAAAAATATGTTTTATTTTTAAAGCAGCTGTTTAATGTATTTAAACTAGTACACTTAAGATGTGGACATCAATTGGTTTCATTTTGTGGCTAGTTAAACAGTGGTTTAATACTTTTGTGAAGGGGTCTGTTTTGCGTGCTTGAGCATTAATTATGCAAGTGATTTTTGGCAATATAGTGGTTGCCCATTAGCAATCAGAAAATTAGCTTTCCTACTTAAGGTCACTATACCTTATGTCTACTAAAAACATTGAAGCATTAAATAAACACAATAAACAGGATGGTTTTGACACAATTATTGATTTATAATTTAGGATCAAGAACAAGGTACTGTTTTATTACAAGGAAAAGGAAATACTATAACTAGAAAAACAGAACTATTAGCATGAAATTACCTTTCCCGTGATTCCCAAGTTTCTATAGCGATTTCCAGTGTTGGCCCCCCCCCAGTGAATTTGTGTTTCCTTGTCCTTTATTTTTTTTTTAAAATAGAGACTACTGAATATGATAACCAGGGAAACAAATTAAATTTTGCCATAGTTGGGTTCCTTGATGGTCCATAGCAGGGCCCCCAGAAGGCATTGGTAAAGTCCAGCCTTCTGGTCACTAAAGCGTTTGATCTCCCAAGCAGTCCCAGGTACTTGTAAAAAATAGTAATTATTGAGTCAGATTTTTCTGTGTACAAAATTTGGAAACTTGCATTCAGAAGCTTTGTTTTTCATAGACATCCTTCTTGTTTCTCCTAAAAAATCTAGGAGGCCTTTGAAACTAAAGGGCTCAAATTACACAAATCTAAAAAAGTCTAAAAACCACAAAAAACTCTATTTTTTTTTACTATATATGTGAGTTTACAATTTTTAGGTCTCAAACCAGCCCATCATGATAAATTGTGTCCAAAATAAATTTCTACATGACTACATTTAGGAAATCTACCACAAGGGCCCTTCATGCCGAACATGATGCTGCTTGCCTGGTGCTAGGGTTCAGCATGTTTGGGAACGAGTGGACAGATTACTGGGAGGGGCTTGGGAAGACCCAGCGGTCTTGGTAAATACAGTTTAAAAAAATATAAAGTTGAGGACGAGGACTTCCAAGGTAATTTTCTCAGAAATACAGTATTATCTTTGCCACGTGCAACATTAAGAAGACAGTGGGAGCTTAGGGAGATTAATGTGTGGCTGAGAGATTGGTGTAGGGAGAAGGGTTTTGGGTTTTTGGAGAAGTGGGCTGATTTCTCAATTGCCTAAAGACTCTTTGCTAGGGATGAGCTGCACCTCAATGACGATGGCGCAGCTGTTTTGGGGGAGAAGATAGCTAGAGGGTTGGAAGAGATTTTAAACTAGGCGTGGGGAGGGAGGGTTCAGTAAAGAATTCCGCAGAAGAGAGGTTAGATGAGGTAATGGGCAAAGGGAGAGGAGATTTGGTTGGGGGTACTGTTAAGGACAGGGAGGACAACATGTCATATGTTCATTATGGTAACAGTATTACATGAATGTTTGCAAATGCAAGGAGTCTGACTGGTAAAATGCAAGACCTGGAGGTGCTGGTGCTAGGGGGAAAATATGATGTGATTTGTGAGGCCGAAACATGGCTGAATGAGTTGCATGACTGGGCAGTTAATATCAATGACTATACTTTGTTTTGGAGGGACAGGGGCAACAGAAAAGGAGGAGGGATATGTCTGTTTGTTAGGCGGGATTTAAAAGCTAATATAAAGGAGGAGGTGATATTGGAAAATGAGGAGGCAGAAGTCTTATGGGTGGAGCTCTTCACTGATTGAGTCTAGCCAATTAATTGTAGGAGTATGCTATAGAACCAGTAAAGTGAGGAGGAGGAGGCTAAGCTCCTGATGCAAATAGAAAAGGCTGCTAGTTTGGGGAAAGTAATGATAATGGGGGATTTTAATTACCCAGATACTGACTGGAGCAACAGTACTGCCAGGTCAGTTAATGGGAACGAGTTTATAAACTTGTTGCATGACAATTTTATGGCACAAGGCACAAGAGCCAACCAGAAAAAATGCTCTACTGGATCTAGTGATCTCTAATGACCCAAAACGTATAGCAAATGTGCAAGTAATTGAACCCCTGGGTAATAGTGGCCATAATGTGATATCATTTACTGTCTGGTGCAAAAACAATTAAACATTGGGACAACAAAAACCATGAATTTCAGAAAAGCTAATTTTAGTGCCTTGGGGGCTGCCATTGAGAGCATAGATTTGGGGCATGTTTTCAGCTAAAAACACAGAACAGAAATGGTTGTCATTTAAAGGGGACCCGTCACCCAAAAAAACCCATTCCAAATCCTATTTTATCACATTAGTCAAGCAAAATGAACTTTAATTACACTATAAAAATTATTTGAATCTTGTTTCCTTCAGTCTGTGAATTCATAATTATAGCAAGCAGGAAGCAGCCATTTTGTGGACAGTTTTATTAAGGCAAGTCTTGCATCATCTCAGAATCTTGTTTATGCACCAGAATGGGGGACCCGATGACCATTTCCTTGCCCTGGTTACACAATTAAATGGTAAAGAGAACGGGGGAATGCAGGGAGAGCAGTGACATCTAGGAAGTGCTGAATGGAAAGTCAAAGTAATTGTCTGCCCCGCCTCTATGCCAGTGGCATAGAGGAGGGGCAGACAATATTTGATTGACTGCTGAGAATTTTAAATGAGCTTACAACAGCTTTGAATGCTTTAATAAAAAATAGAAATTGGATTTCATGTTTATTTTGAAAAGGACTTTTATTATACAGATTTTTGTGTCTGGATGACAGGTCCACTTTAAAATGATATTAAATCGTTACTGTTCTAACATTTTTCCCCTTAAGGAGTAAATTTAGAAGCACAAATAATCACCCTATGTGGCTTAATAGAGAAATAAAGAAGTTAAGGAAAAAAGAGAAAGACATTTAAAAACTACAAGTCTGTTGGGACAGAAGCTGAATTTAATGAATAAAAACACCATAATAAATGTTATAAAACAGCAATCCGGGAGGCAAAGATATGAAATGAAGAGCATATTGTGGCTTGTGGCTAAGGTTAAGTCTAACCCCAAAAAGTTTTTCAAGTATATTAATAGTAAACATATGCTGGTTGAGAGTGTTGCTCCTTTAAATAATGGTACCAGTATGGTTGTAACAGATACAGAAAAGGCAAATGTACTGTCAGTTTTTTTCTTCAGTGTATACATTAGAGGAGTCTTAGTTCCCAGGCTCACGTCATAGCTGCACTGTTGGCTCGGCTAAAAAAAAATCATGTAAACAGAGCGCCATGGCATACACCTCCTGGTTCTGTTTTTCTCAGATTCACTTTCATTTGGTATAGTACCTATGGATTGGTGAAAAGCTGATGTCATTCCAATATCTAAAAAGGGATCTCAGATAGGCCAGTAAGTTTGACATCTGTGGTGGGCAAATTATTTGAAGGCGTGTTAAGGGATCACATTCAAAATGCTGTAAATGGCTTTATGGGCACCCAACAGCATGCCTTTATGCAGGAAAGCTCATGGTAGAACAATTTGATTGCTTTTTATAATGAGGTAAGTAAAATGCTGGACAATGGGGGAGCAGTAGATCTATTTGGATTTTGTCAAACGTGCAGCATGTATTGCAGGCAGGACATGGTGGCACATTGTGTCAGAGTGTGTTAGAAGGCAAACAGACCAGTGTGGAGCAGCGTGGCTTTGCTTCCGGGCTGTGACACGCTATGACATCACTTCCGGGTTAGCGCACCAGGAAGGAGGATGGCGCGGATGCCTAGGGGGGTGTTTTTCTACATGCTCAAGGTGAGCCTTATGTATATATACCCCTTTAGGAAGGAAAACAGATGTTTGTGTTCTTTGTTAAGGAGCATTAGTACTGTATGCTACCAGGCTGGATGAGTTCTGGTCAAAGGGAAAAGGTATGCATATGGCTACATTATGTAGTTGGTTTTTCCTTGCAATTTTCATAAAGATACAATTACTGATGATACATACATTTATTTTAGATGTCTAAATCACCATCCAAGAGAGCAAAAGATGAAACACAGACTATGTACTGCATGTAAACAGCCGCTGCTGGATGAACATATGCAAAGGCTTTTTTATGGCCTGTATGAAAAATACTATGGAAGAGGATCAAGTTAAACAGTCAGAACACTTTATTGACTGGATTAAAGGGATGATTTCACAGATATTTGAAGAAATGAAACAATCTGTGGGACCATCTACATCAGATAATAATGATCTTATAGTATTGGATCACGTGTCTGGAGACTCTGAGTCTGGCAAATTATAATCTTCTTCTTCCACTTCATCTGTTTTGGCAAAAAAGGAGGCAAAAGAAGGCATATTTCTCTTTCCAGCAGCATCAACTCGTATGGTTTCCACTACTATGCTGATGATACTCAGATCTATCTCTCATCTCCTGATCTCAACCCAGAACTCCTAACTCGCGTCTCCTCCTGCCTGTCTGCTATCTCTACCTGGATGTCTCAATGTTACCTTAAATGAAACCTCTCTAAAACTGAAATGGTTCTCTTTCTTCCACCTAACACCAGTAACATCCCAGAAGTATCCATCATAGCTAACAATTCCACTATCACCCCCTCTCCCCAGCCCCGGTGCCTTGGGGTTATCCTAGATTCTGCCCTGTCATTCACTCCTCATATCCAGTCACTTATTAAATTATGTCACTTCCACCCAAGGAACATATCCAAAATACGATCATTTATCACCCAAGATGCTGCCAAAATTCTTATTCACGCTCTTGTCATATCACGTCTAGACTACTGTAACTCTCTTTTAATTGGCCTTCCCCTCCAGAGACTGTCACCTCTCCAGTCCATAATGCACACGGCAGCGAGGCTCATGAAATGGAAAGATCCTACCAGGAGACTGGAATTGTCTAGAAGGTTTAAACAGATGTTTTTATTACACAAACAAGTTGTATTCCAGTAGAGGACACAGCAGATAGAAGAGTGGATACAGCACTCTAAAATGATGGATCAACAACATATATATTCGTTTCATTAAAATATATTTAGTTGGCTACTGATTTTCTTTGTGATTCTGCAGTAGAAATAGTCAAACTTTCAGCAAGACTTATGGCATTGTCAGCTGTAGGTCACAGGGCTCTGTGGGTGAAAGCCTGGAAAGCAGATATAGCATCAAAGAATAGTTTGGGTTCACTTCCCTTTGACCCCGGAAGGTTATTTGGAACCAAATTGGATTAGTTGTTTGAGAGTCTTCAAAGTGAAAAAGCCCTTACCACAAGACAGACCAAGGGGTTTTAAGATCCCACTTTTTTCGTTGTAGATCCAGAAGTGAAATCAGTATGATCGAAACAATAGAAGAGGATCCAATAAAAAAGGTGGCAAGAACAAGAATTTGGATTCTGACGCCAGGTTTTTTTGTCAGGAAGTCAGAGGCAGACTCTCTTTCTTTTATGATCAATGGGAGAGATCAACAACAGACAAAAGGGTACTGAATTCAATAAAAAGTGGATACCAAATAAAACATTTTCGTCATCCGGTAAGAAGATTCTTACAATCATTTCAAGAAGAAGAAACTTTTCAGAAAGTCGTGGAAGAGTTTATAAGATTGAAGGAATTGGAAGATGTTCCAGTGTGCGAATGGAAACAAGGAATTTATTCAATGAGGTTCCTGGTTCCAAAACAAGGAGGAAAAGTGGACTAGTCATAGACCTCAGATATTTGAACAAATATATTCAAAAAGAAAAATTCAGGATGGAATCAATAAAGTCAGTATACAGTACAAGAGAGAAAGAATCTTCAAATTACAGAGAGATGAAAGCTGTATGGAGAGCTTTGAAAGAATTCTGGAAGGAAATCAGCAACAACAATGTCCTGGTTAAATTGTACAATATTGCTGTAGTCTCTTACATCAATCACCAAGGTGGTATCAGATCGATGAGATTGATCAAACTATGTGTGAAGATGATGCAGTGGGCTCAAATAAATTTTATACACATATCAGCGTTACACATCAGGGGAGTGAACAACAAATGGGCAGACAGACAATTATTCCCGGCGAGTGGTCACTGGATCATGTGACATTCTGTCAAATAGAGAAGAGATGGGGTTATCCTCAGATAGAATTGATGGCAACCAAACAGAATGCCAAATGCAAGAAGTTCTGCTCGATTTACAGACAACACAGACCAACGCATTTGGATGCTTTCTCCATAAATTGGGTTCATTGGTTAGCATACATATTTCCTCCAGTCCCAATGATACAGAGGGTAATAAAGAAAGTGAAGGAGGGTCGAGGGAAGGTAATAGCCATATTACCATACAATACCTCAGATACTTAATTTTTACAAGAATTGTTTGACAAAGGTTTGCAGCCCTGTACATTGAAGGTTCTAATCTCTGCGTTGTCAGTGTATGTAAGTAAAAACTTTCAGCAAATCCTTTGGTAATGTGGTTTTTGAAAGCAGTATCTCGTTTAAGACCTCGGTCAAAATCATATGTACCTCCCTGGGATCTAAATCTTGTACTGAACAAACTGTGTGCAATACCATTTGAACCACTGGACGAAGTCAAGATTAAGATGTTAACCCTTAAGATGGTTTTCTTAACAGAGCCATATATACAGTTCTGTCAAGATAAGGTGTGTTTGAGGACCTTACCGTACTTTGTGCCCAAAGTACCTACTTCTTGGTGTGCAGATGCGAAGATAAATCTTCCTTCATTTTGTGCAAAACCAAGAAACGAGACAGAAGAAAGTTTGCACAAGCTGGACTTGAAAAGGTATCTATTAGTATACTTGGACAAGACAAGACTTTTCAGGGAGTCGGATCACCTGTTTATCCTGTTTACTGGAAAGAACAAGGGAAAGAAAGCTTCAAAGTCAGCGATTGCAAAGTGGACAAGCAAGCAATTCTGTTCTAAGTGCTAGATGAAAAAAGTCCTCTTAAAGGCTCATTCAACAAGAGGAATATATAAATATTCAGAAGCGGTTTTTACAGTGAGAGCTGTGAAGATGTAGAATTCTCTCCCTGAATCAGTCGTACAGGCTGATATATTATATAACTTTAAAAAGGGGTTGGATGGCTTTTTAGCAAGTGAGGGAATACAGGGTTATAGAAAATAGCTCACAGTACAAGTTGATTCCTTCCTGGAGTCAGGAAGGAATTTTTTGCCTCTCTAAAGCAAATTGGAGAGGCTTCAAATGTTTAGCAGTTAGGAAAGTTAAAATAGTTAAAAGGTTGAACTTGATGGACGTGTGTCTTTTTTCAACCTAACTTACTATGTTATGCTACTATGTTATGTTACAATTCTGTAGATACTACTTCAAAAACAAATTCAATGACTAAATACAGCACCTGATGCATATGACACAAACCTCTTGGATTAATTTCAATCCAACAAAATGCCTTTCAAATGTGTAAAATTTTTGGAAGGAAATAGAAAGTTCTTTGAGTTTTATTTGGAATGTCATCACTAAGTTACTGTAATGTTCCCTAAGGCCAAGTGGAAAAGAGCAAATCTGGTCTCAATTTGCCTTTCTACCTATAACCTCTCTTTTGCCCATTAGGCAGAAACTTTGGGTTTAAGGTATTATCTATCCAAGATCTCTAATGATCACTGAAGGCCAGAGGAAACAATCATTGGCGTGACTACAGAGGAAGCAGAGTCTGCAGCTGCGTGGGGGTGGCGATTTTCTGCTTAAATGTAAAAGTTTGCTGAAATCCGCTTAGTGTAGCAAGGAGTGCGTAACAGCAGATCCACTTTTCTCTGCCTGCCTACTAAGTGCAGGCCGAGGAAAGTAGATGATCCACTCAGTGTGCCCTTGCCCTTAGTCAATAAAAAACAAAAAAATAAAAAACACACTTTCTATGTCAAACAGTGACTGTGCAATTACAAAAGAGATTGATAATTGTTTGACTCTAGAATCAGGTAAGTTTATATGTAAGGCTGTGAAAGCATCATCTCCCCCACCTACCATGTACACGGAAGGAGTGACTGGTGCTAATATACACTGTTTAACCTTGGGGACAGCTGATGTTAAACAGCTGTAAGTCATCTGTTTTTTGTGGCAGGTTAACTGTACAACACATTAAACAAGTCCTCTTTACAGCTGTGTCATGTCATCCCTGAAGAGTTCAGCTCACACTACCCACATCTGCAAACACTCCAATTTATTTACACAGCAGCCAAACCTAAGGTGGGACTTTCTTTATTAGCTGATTTCAATGCTGTATATCAGCTGTGAGTGAGCTGAGCTAATGTAATATACTTTATTAGGCTGTCAAACTTACCAGTATAATCCAGTCGTAGAAGGAGCTTGAACCATAGATAGTGAACCCACAAGCGCCTCACACAACCACTACCCACCTGGAGTGGAACAGGGAGTAGGGATGTGGAGAGTAGCCAATGAGACGATAGCGAGGTACAAGAGGATTAAGCAGAGTCGTGGTCAGGAAGTCCGAGGTCAAAGGCAGGCAGCAAGATTCGTAAACGGTGAGACAGGCCGAAGGGTCGAGACAGGCAGCAGAATTCGTAATCCAGGAACAGGCGAAGGTCAACAACAGGAAATCACAACAGAAGAGATGCTAGGGTTTCAGTTAGATAACCTAATAACCAGGCAATGCATCTCTAACAGAACCAGGTTTAAATAATGTCTATTTGGCGCCAACTGGCGTCATTCCGTCGGCGTGCTGACGTCACGTCCGTCTCAGGCGCTCGCGTCCGCGTCTTTGCGTCAGCGACCGTCGCCGGCGCCTCCGCGCCCGCGACCGTCGCCAGCGCCCGGCGTCACGCGCCGACGCGCGCTAACGCGCCCGCGCCGGTAAGAACGCAGACCCGAATCCTTACATTGCCCCCCATCAAGGAGCGGCCTCAGGACGCGACCACCAGAAGGTTTGCCAGGATAGGTTCTATGGAATTTTTCCACTAAATCAGAGGCGTGAATGTTAGACACTGGTTCCCATGAATTCTCTTCCGGACCAAAGCCCTTCCATTTAACTAGGTACTGAAGACGTTTACCTCTCAACCTGGAATCCAGGATCTCTTCAACCTCGAATTCTTCCTGACCATCCACCACGACAGGAGGCGGAGGAGGAGCCGTACGTCCAGGAAATCGAAACGTTGAGGCCGGTTTCAAAAGTGCTGTATGAAATACTGGGTGAATGTGCCATTGATTTGACGAATGATGGGAAAAGGGCCCAAGAACCGTTGACCCAACTTCCTACTGGGACAGGAAAGCTTGAGGTTAACAGTTGACAACCACACCAGGTCACCCACCTTGAATTTGGGATCCCCTCTCCGTCCACGATCAGCATAAACTTTGAAACCTTGTTGGGCTCGCTTCATGTTCTCTTGAAGTTTCTGAAAATTATTAGACAAGAAAGTTAATCGGTCCTTAACTGCAGGAACCAAAATATCAGAAACAATGGCAGCAGGAAAGGTGACTGGATGAAGACCATAGTTTGCGAAAAAAGGGGATTGTTGGATGGAAGAATGATGAGCATTGTTGTAAGCGAACTCCGCAAGAGGAAGCAGATTAACCCAGTCATCTTGGAGGTACGAGGAATAACATCTTATATACTGCTCCAGGGTCTGGTTGGTTCGCTCAGTCTGGCCATTGGATTGGGGATGAAAAGCGGAAGACAGGGACACCGAAATCTTGAGTGCTCCACACAAAGACTTCCAAAACTGCGATGTGAACTGTGGACCTCGATCAGACACCACCTCATCAGGAAGACCATGGAGCCTTACTACTTCCTTAATAAAAGTATCAGCAGTCTCAGAGGCAGAAGGAAGTCTTGGTAAAGCCTTAAAATGAGCCATCTTGGTTAGACGGTCAACAAAAACAGCAATGGTGGAACAATCACATGATAATGGTAACTCCGAAATAAAGTCCAAAGAAACTGACCCCCATGGACGAGAAGGCACTGGTAAAGGTTGAAGAAGGCCAATAGGTCTTGAATGAGAGTCCTTGGATCTGGTGCAAACCTCACATGACGAGACAAACTTGAAACAGTCTTTAGCCATCCCAGGCCACCAAAACAATCTTTTAGCCAGAATGACAGTCTTTTTGATACCTGGGTGACCCGCCAGCTTGGAGTCATGGATGTTTTTAAGGACCTCTAGACGCATCTGTTCAGGAACAAAAATCTTGCCTTGATGAAGAAGAAATCCGTCCTTGGGAACAAGTGACGATTCGGAAATAGTTAAAGATGCATCTTTAATTCCATCTACCAAAGTAGACTGCAACAAGAGGAAATTATCAGGGCTTAAAATCGTCTCGGGAGCCAGAGGAACCTCATCTTCAGGAGAAAACATTCGGGATAAGGCATCTGCCTTAACATTCTTTGACCCAGGTCGATAAGTAAGATGAAAATTAAATCACATGAAGAACAAGGCCCACCTTGCTTGTCTCGGTCTCAACCTTTTAGCAGAGCGTAGATACTCCAGATTTCTATGGTCTGTAAAAATAAGAATTGGATGTTTAGACCCTTCAAGAAGATATCTCCACTCTTCCAGTGCCAGTTTAATAGCAAGTAATTCCCGGTCAGCTACATCATAGTTACACTCGCTTTTGGCCAATTTACGGGAAAAAAAAGCAACAGGATGAAGATCGTCTAACACCCCAGTTCTCTGTGACAGGATAGCACCTACTGCGAGTTCCGAGTTGTCAACTTCCAAGGTGAAAGGAAGAGAAACATCTGGATGGTGAAGAATTGGACCAGAAGTAAAAAGTTTTTTTGGTTCCTCAAAAGCCCCCTGAGCCTGAGATGACCAACGAAACTTTTGATTACTACGTGTCAGCTCAGTGATTGGAAGAATGACTTGAGAAAAGTTCTTAATAAATTTCCTGTAAAAATTTGCAAAACCGATGAAACGTTGGACAGCTTTTTTAGATGATGGAATCGGCCAATCAAGAATTGCAGAAATCTTCCTGGAGTCCATCTGAATCCCTTGAGGAGAAACAAAGAAACCCAAAAAATCTACAGAGGTTTGTTCAAAGACACATTTTTCGATCTTGGCATAAAGCTGATGAGTGCGTAGACGAGTCAGGACCTTCTTCAAATGTACCCTGTGCTCTTCCAAAGAATTAGAAAAAATGAGAATGTCGTCTAGATAAATAATGACGAAAATATCAAGAAAGTCCCTGAAGACATCATTGACGAAGTGCTGAAAAGTTGCAGGGGCGTTACAAAGACCAAAGGGCATGACCAAATATTCAAAGTGTCCGTAACGAGTGCGAAAGGCCGTCTTCCATTCGTCCCCTTCCCTTATTCGGACTAGATTATATGCACCCCGAAGATCCAATTTAGAAAAGATTTTAGCTTCAGCCAGGCGTTGGAAAAGTTCTGGAATGAGAGGAAGTGGGTACCGATTCTTGACCGTAATTTTGTTCAGATCTCGGTAGTCAATACATGGCCTTAAAGAATGATCCTTCTTTTCAACGAAGAAAATTCCAGCTCCTGCTGGAGAAGAAGACTGCCTAATAAATCCTTTAGCCAAATTTTCATCCAGATAAGAACGAAGCTCCGAAAGTTCAGATTCAGATAATGGGTACACTCGTCCGAAAGGAATTTGAGCCCCTGGAAGAAGGTTAATAGGACAATCATAAATACGATGAGGAGGTAACTTGTCTGCCCCTTTTTTATTGAAGACGTCCAAAAATTCCCAATATGCCTGAGGAAGAAGGGTTTGGGTCTCGGATACAGGAGATAACGAGCACACACCATCAGAAGGGAGGAGGCATTGGGAACGACAAAAGTTAGAAAGAAAAGTTACTTCACCGGTAGCCCAGTTGATAGACGGATTGTGTTTCTGCAGCCACGGTAATCCCAGGATGATAGGGAACAAAGGAGAAGAAACCACATCGAAATTCATGAATTCAGCATGCCCTTTATTTAACAAAACAAAAAGTGAGATAGTCTCTTGCACCACAGGGCCAGAAGTAATCAGAGAACCATCTGCCACACGAAGAGCTATGGGGTTCTTCTTAGACTGGAGCAGAATCTGGAATTGTAACGCCACTCTATTGTCCAAGAAACAACCGCTTGCCCCAGAGTCAAGGATTGCTTGGAGATCGACCCTCTTGTCTCCCCACTGTAAGGACAAGGAGATAGTCAGGAGAGGCACAGGAACATGACACCCAGAAAAGTCTTTTTCAAAAATCCTCTTACCCGTTGGACGGGTCGGGCAACCACGGAGCAGATGACCAGCTTGTCCGCAGTAGAGACAGAGGTTAAGTCTGCGACGTCTAATGCGTTCCTCAGGTGTTAATGCAGACCTGATAGCACCAATCTGCATGGGCTCTGCACGGGTTCACCCGTAAGGAAAGAAATGATGACCCCAACCCGGACTTGCTCAGTGGGATACGTGTGGGGTTTTAGAGAAAATAATAACTTACAGTTGCTCCTGAAGTTCCGGAACACCTTCCGATCCCCAGCGAACTTTTCCGGGAAGGCAACTTTAGGTTCGGAGATTTCCGAGGTGATCACTTGAACCTCTGTAGGAGCTGGAGGAGGAGCGGCCGTGGAAGGAAGGACAGCTGGCGGATGAGCTCTGATATGCTCCTGCAACTGTGAATAGCCACTTTGCAACTCCCGGACTGCTTGCGTAAGGGAGGACAGCTGCTGGGTCAAAACGGCAAATGGAGACGCTCCCTCAGCTGGATCCATCTGGCCTGGTTATACTGTCAAACTTACCAGTATAATCCAGTCGTAGAAGGAGCTTGAACCGTAGATAGTGAACCCACAAGCGCCTCACACAACCACTACCCACCTGGAGTGGAACAGGGAGTAGGGATGTGGAGAGTAGCCAATGAGACGATAGCGAGGTACAAGAGGATTAAGCAGAGTCGTGGTCAGGAAGTCTGAGGTCAAAGGCAGGCAGCAAGATTCGTAAACGGTGAGACAGACCGAAGGGTCGAGACAGGCAGCAGAATTCGTAATCCAGGAACAGGCGAAGGTCAACAACAGGAAATCACAACAGAAGAGATGCTAGGGTTTCAGTTAGATAACCTAATAACCAGGCAATGCATCTCTAACAGAACCAGGTTTAAATAATGTCAATTTGGCGCCAACTGGCGTCATTCCGCCGGCGTCGGCGTGCTGACGTCACGTCCGTCTCAGGCGCTCGCGTCCGCGTCTTTGCGTCGGCGACCGTCGCCGGCGCCTCCGCGCCCGCGCCCGTCGCCGGCGCCTCCGCGCCCGCGCCCGTCGCCGGCGCCCGGCGTCACGCGCCGACGCGCAATAACGCGCCCGCGCCTGCGCCGGTAAGAACGCAGACCCGAATCCTTACATAGGCCATATTTACTGAGAAAAACTGGGAAAAGCTTACAGAAGAAAAATATTTTTAGCACTACCAACTTTTCAAATATGGACAATTTTTTAAAACACTAGGATAAAATATTTATGTAAAATCCAGGAAAACATTATGTAAAATCAGGGAAAAGCACCCATTGAAACGCAGTATAAATTGATAGGACCACAAAAAAAACATTTAAAATGCAGTAAAATGTAATAACAGTACAGAGTATGTAAAATTGAGGTTTCATTGTATTCAAAAATATTTTTTTTGGGTGGAGGATCCCTTTGATGTAAATTGAAAAGAAGATAATCTGGATTCAGATCCCTATGCTGCACATACAACACCAGACTCCACTGTGGGTCGAAATTGAAAATTTCTTAACTCATCCATATTCTGCTGAAGCTCTAGTGTCGACCCACAGAATGAGCATTTACCTGTGCAAAGCCCATGCTTGCTCCACACACTTACGCTCTGGCATCAGAATGCCAAATAATTTGCCTCAGTGTCACCACATACTTCAGTAGCACCAATCCCACGTAACCCCCATTTCCCTCCAGGGATACAAGCACATTCCTTTGCCTGGTGGGTATCCAAAAAATTAACCAGAGTAGTTAATCTACTTACAGTTAGAGGACTTTGTAAACTTGCCCACTTAACTGACACTCACAGTCTTCCTGAAATAGAGCTCTTTAGAGCATCCCAACTACTCCATTGGGTTAAGAAGTGCTGGAAACAGAGGAATCCAGACACAGGTACCCAAACTTACTTTGAAAGGTGGTGTACGGACGAAACAATACCCCCTAAAGCCATATTACTCCTTTACTGCAATATTATACAGCCAAAGGTAGCTATAGATCTTATCAATAACAAATCATGGGAGAAAGACATGATCCTAATAGACGCAGGATACACGGTTCTCATGTGCTGGTACTTAACACCTGTAAGACTAGCAAAAATATACATTCCCAATGACTATTGCTTTCGAGGCTGTGCTACCCCTGAAACTATGGGGCATATATGATGGACGTGTTCTAAGGTGATCAGGTTTTGGGCAAGTTTGATCTTTTCAGTCCTGCAACTGAACTTACGGAAAAATCCATATGAAGCCCTTATGGGAGCACCACCTAAGGAAGTCCCCAAGGTAAAATGTAAATTGATAAACCATATATTCCTAGCGGCCAGGCAAACTATAGCAAAATGTTGGAAATCCTCCACTATAAACTACATTATGTTTAAAAACAAAATAGATTGGATTTCTACAAACGAGAAATTAACAGGGATGGCTACTGATAGGCTTCAATCAGTCATATGGCAGCCATGGGTCACATATAGGTTAAATGGCACATTCCCTACATGACTTCTAACATTATAACAGAGATGACTTCATTCTAGACTTAATAATGAGTAATAATGAGGAGATAAAAGATGACCACAAGTCTCCATTAGGTTGGTTTACTCAAATTTAATTTTTATTATTGTTATAATAACTTTAAAGCACAATTCTTTTTCAATTTTTATTGACAACTTTCGTAGTACAATATACAATATACAATTAGATTGCATTACAGTAACTAAATCAAACAAGATAGTAGAATATATTACTAAAGTGAATAGAATCATTTCATATTACAGCGAACTGTTATAATTAGTCTATTGAGGATTAACCCTCACTATGCAATTGAGTCAAAAATATCTATTGTTTGCCAATGTTCACTTGCATCAGATGTGAAAATAATACTGTTAAAAATGTGACTATGAAAACTGTATAAATAAACATATTTAAAAAAGAAAAAAAGATATTGTATGTGTGTGGATCCATATGCTATTTTGAAAGTTTGTTTCAGTTGTAGTTTAATTGTATTTTATTGAAATTGTTTCCACATAATTAGGATGTTTTTACAATCAAATATGGCCCACATGCCCAGATCCGCATTACCCTTTTGTTAAAAAAAACCATTATTTAAAATGTTAAAATGAGTTAAGTATAAATGGCATCCCCCATAATTCTACGGTGCAAATAAGATTAATTGTAATGTAAATGCATTCAGGTATTGGATCTATTATTCAAAATTCCTGGGTACAGGCACTGTTTTGCCAAGTTCTTTTTTTCATTTTGAGAACTTAAATTATGTCAATAAACCTTTCACTGTCTAGCAATTTGCCAGAAATTCATTCATTAACAGCCAGAAATTCGTTCATTAACAGCCAAGCAATTGCCTCAAGATTTTTTTCATAAGAAAACATCGATGAAGAGATGGAAATAATATATTAAATTGATATTACAGCTATTACATATTGTCTATATGATCTATCTATCAATCTGACTGTCTATTTATTTTGTCTGGAAACTAGGCTACAGGCTGTTTGCCAGAGATGTTGTTCCTTTCATTTATGATGGTGCAGTTGTTTCAGAGGAGAGGATTTTAAACTAGGCATGGGGACAGTGAGAAGAAACAGGAATACGTGAGGTTATGTGGCATTAAAGGAAAACTATACCCCCCAAAATGAATACTTAAACAACAGATAGTTTATATCATATTAGGTGGCATATTAAAAAATCTTACCAAACTGGAATATATATTTAAGTAAATATTGCCCTTTTACATCTCTTGCCTTGAACCCCCATTTTGTGCGTCTGTGTGCTGCCTCAGAGATCACCTGACCAGAAATACTGCAGCTCTAACTGTAACAGGAAGAAGTGTTGAAGCAAAAGGCATCTGTTGATTGGCTCATGTGACCTAAGAAGTATAGTTTGTTTGGTATGTTTGTGTACATAGTCAATCGTGAGATCGCAGGGGGCGTCCCTTATTTTTTAAAATGGCAATTTTCTATTTATGATTACCCAATGGCACATACTACTAGAAAAGTATATTATTATGTAAATGGTTTATTTACATGAAGCAGGGTTTTACATATGAGTTATTTTATGCAATATCATTTTATAGAGACCTACATTATTTGGAAGGTATAGCTTTCCTTTAAGGAAAAAACTTATTCACTGGTCTGAGAAACACCTTGAATCCCCAAAGTCCTATTGAGGATAATGCAGAAATACAAGGATTACTTAAAGGTGTATTTTCAGACCAAGTTATTCAAAAAGTATTCAATTTATTTATCATTCAAAAAATCTTAAAATCTGGCCAACCAGAAACACAATAAATATGTAGTCAGTAAAATTACATAAGAACAATTGTCAAAAATACTTTAGGTGGATTGTCACTCATTTAAAATTTTGTAATAAAATATTTATTCCTAGGCTATAGTAGGTGGTTTCCCCAATCATGTAGTAGCAGTTACGTGAATTAAAAAGGTTGCAGGTTAAAGTTCTCCAACTTGGAACATTTAAGTGGGGTGTGGGTTGTAGTTCTGCAGTTCCATGATAGGTACAAGATAGTTCTCTCAGTGGATTACCTGGCTAATTACAAAAGACTGTGGATGAAGCAAGTTTCCAAAGGGGTTAACTGGTACGTCCTCCACTCCCTCTTTTTCTCTCCAGCTGTAAGTGCCACTCAAAGTAATTGGACTGATCTCACCGGATCCTGCCTTCCAGGCTTTGCTCGAAGGCACAGCTGGCCATAGACTTTCAGTGATGGACAGCCTGTTCCTGATCTCTCCACTTAGCAGGTACCTTTTCGCGAAGATCCAAGATGAAGCTTGGAACAGTTTAGTGCGTGCGTTCCCCTGTGGAGCGGAATTCTCTGAATCTCTGCACACCGATTTCCAAAAATTTACAGATTTTCACAGTATTCAAGATTTTACAGTTCACAAAGTACTGGCAGCCTGACGATTTTCACAATTTTTTCGATATAGGGGTAAAACACCAAAAATGATGATCCAACTAGGAGTGACCCCACCTGGGTGCTGCAATGCCTTTATCAAGCAGTTATAAACAGGAAGTGGTATCTTAACTCACTTTATATACACTACTCTTAAAGGGACCACATCCATAATTAGCTCCAAAGTGTATCACAAATTAGAAATTGTTACATTCAGCTTAGAAGAAACAAATTACACTACAGAAAAGGTGCTAGCTCAAACCTACTATTCAATCCCTTTGGGTAAAGGGTATTCAGATTAAATATCCATTTCTGCTCTTTGAATCTCAAAACATTGCCCCTATCTCCTCCTCTCTTCAAGATGGGGACACCATCTATAGCCATAAATTTTAGGTCTTTTAAATTCCCCCCATGGACAGATGTGCAATGTTCGTAGAGATAAGCAGATTCCCCCCTTTCCCCAACCCTCTTTCTCCTGATATTACTCATGTGTTCCCCGATTATTTTTGTTAGTGGGCGAATAGTCTTCCCTATGTAATAAATTACAGGTACATTGGATAAGGTAAACCACATATTTCGATTGACAATAATAAACATTTTTTATCTCAAATATTCTAGCATGCATTTGGAAATGTCCCCCTTTTTTGTCCCAACCACATTTTGAGCAGTGCCCACATGGGAACATCCATTTTATATTATGTTAAAGAAAATCTAATTGATTATGTTGGGAATTTTTACTTTTACTACTACTGTTCTCCTTCCTTAAACAGCTGGGGGATTTTAATATTTGGTGCTCTCTTAAAGATTACATTTGGTTTTTTATCAAGAATCTTTCCCAACACTTTATCCTTCATGAATGTACCAATGTTTCTTAACAATATTAAAAACCTTCCAACTATCTCTACTATATTTTGTTACTATACAGGGGCCTTTTCTATTCTCACTTTTTTCTGTACTCTTTTGTTTCTGGGGACTAATAGCTGTTTTTCTCTGTATCACTCTTTCTACATCTTCCAGTAATGTATCCTCCGTGTATCCTTTCTCTATCCTTTCTCTTAACATTTATAACCTGTTCTTCAAATTTTTTATTTTCTACTATAATTACATTTCACTCTCATGAATTGACTATAGGGGATACCCTCCAACGACCCTTGTATTAACATCTACTTTCTTAAAGTGAGTTATTGTCTTAATATTGCCCTCAACATTGCATATGACTAGATCGAAAAAAAAACACACTTTAGTAATAGTGGAGGTGAGTTTTAAGTTTTTCCCTTTACATAGTGAGTTTTAAGTTTTTCCCTTTACATAGTAACATAGTAGCATAGTAAGTTAGGTTGAAAAAAGACACACATCCATCAAGTTTTTACCTTTTTTAACCTGCCTATCTGCCACTTGATCCAGAGGAAGGCAAAAAATCCCATCTGAAGCCTCTCCAATTAGCCTCAGAGGGGGGGAAAAAAAACCAAACAAATACAAAAAGTATTGTAGAAGTGATAGCTATATTGGCTAACAATAAAAATACAGGCAAAATACAAATGAAAGCTAGAAAGGCACAGCATATATTCTGTTACATCCGTGAAAGGTATTCATGGGCAATAAATTAGTTACAGATAGATAGAGATCAAATCTAGAGATAATACAATGAATTAGGGTGGGTTGTAAATAGTCCAGGAGTCTGGATTCAGTCAGGTCACATAGTGTGACATGAAACCTGACCCTAAATTAAGGCCCTGTCTTAATGTTTTAAATACCTCCATACATTTGAATTCATAAATCTTCCTTTCCCATTCAGTTTTAAAGTTCCCTTTTAGAATTAAGACCTGCATGTCCTGAATACTGTGATTTTGACTGCAGAAATGTTTCCCCACTGGTGTATCAAATGATTTGGTGTTGATTTTATGTCTGTGATGGTTCATCCTTGTGCGCAATGTTTGTCCTGTTTCACCAATGTAAGAATAACCCCCTTCTCCCATGAATCTATGCCCCTTTTAATACAGCTCAAGACCTTATTTGCCCTTGATGCTGCTGACTGGCATTGCTTGCTTGCTACAGCCAAGTTTATAATCTACAAGGACTCCAAGGTCCTTTTCCATAATGGATTTGCCTAGTGCAGTCCCATAAAGGATATAAGGGGCTTGGATATTTTTACATCATAGGTGCATGACTTTACATTTATCAACATTATATCTCATTTGCCACTTAGCTACCCAGATTGCCAGTTTGTCAAGATCCTGTTGCAAGGATGACACATCCTGGATGGAATTTATTGGGCTGGATAGTTTTGTGTCATCTGTAAACAGTGATACATTACTTACAATACCCCTAAGTCATTAATGAACAAGTTAAATAAAAGTGGACCCAATACCGAACCCTGAGGGACCCCACTAAGAACCTTACTCCAAGTAGAGAATGTACCATTAACCACCACCCTCTGTACCTGATCCTGTAGCCAGTTTCCTATCCATGTGCAAACAACTTCATTAAGACCAACACACCTTAGTTTAGAAAGCAAGTCAATGGGGCACGATATCAAACACTTTGGCAAAATCCAAATAGATCACATCTACTGCCCTCCCACTGTCCAGCATCTTACTTACCTCATCATGACCTATCCTTCATAAAGACATGCTGATTGCTGCTCATAATGCCAACATTTTAATTGTTACGGGACAACATTTTGAATGTGATCCCTTAACAAGCTTTCAAATAATTTGCCCATCACCGATGTCAAACTTACTGGCCTATAATTGCCAGGCTGAGATCGTAATCCCGTTTTAAATATACTAATGACACCAGCTTTTCTCAAATCCATAGGTACCATGCCAGATGAAAGCGAATCTGAGAAAATCTGAAATAGGGCCTGGTCTAAAACTGAACTAAGCTCTCTTAGAACCCGGGGTGTATGCCATCAGGCCATGGAGCCTTGTTTACATTAATTTTTATTAAAGCTTTATGGATCATATCCTGAGCCACTGACTAGATTGAGCTCAGCCATCAGTGCAGCTATGAAGTTAGCCTGGGAATTCAGACTCGTCTATTGTATACACTGAAGAAAAGAACTGATTTAGCACATTGCCTTTTCTGTATCTGCTACAACCATACTGGTACCATTATTTATTTATTTATTTTTTTTATAAATTGTTTTTATTAATTATTTTAAGCATGTTACATTTTTTGGACGATACATGTCCAATTAGTAATATATGACAGATAGTTTCAAAATCCAGAAACTTGAATAAACAGGTTAGGTTTATTTACCTTAAGTAAGATGTCAAAAGCCTATTAGTGCGATGACTCCTGGGGGGTGAGCTCATGGTTGATCTAGTTCCTTGAAGCGTATTTTGGATGTAATTGTTTGTTTCTTGTAGCAAAGAATTGCCTTTTAAGATTTCTATGTCATACCATGTTGTATTAAAAAGGTGAGAGTGGTTAAGGGAATACTATTGATGTATGTGGTCCAAGTAGAAAATAATTTTTCCACTTGTAGATATTTTCTTGTTGTGGCTTCCAACCAGTCCATATGAAAGATATGGTGTAGTTTCTGTTTCATGAGTGTGATTGATGGGGTTTCCATGGAGAGACATTGATGTAAAATTGTTTTCCGGGACGCTGCTGCCATCCTAGCTGCCAAATGTTTCTCCCCTTTATTTAGATTTGGGTATTTTTGAGTAATGCTAAATAGAGCCCATTCTATTGTTGGTTGAATTGGTTTGTTTGTTATTTGTGTCCAATAGGAGATTTCTTCCAGCCAAAAGTTTTGTATTTGAGGGCAGGACCAGAGCATGTTGAGAAGATCTGCCTTGGGGGCCATGCATCGAGTGCACCTGTCTGAGGGAAGAGTTCCTATCTTAAATCATTTTTCGGGTGTTTGATATGAATTATGAAGAAGTTGTAATGTAATTTCTTGGTATCTGCTGGTTGATAACAGTTCTGGTACCATTATTTAACGGAGCAACACACTCAACCTGCATCTTTTTACTATTAATACATTTAGAACTTCTTGCGGTTAGTCTTAGCCTCTGCCGCAATGCACTCTTCATTTCCTTTCTTTGCCTTCCGGATTGCTGATTTATAACATTTATTATAGTGTTTATATTCATTAAATGCAGCTTCTGTCCCAAAAGATTTGTAGTTTTTAAATGCCTTTCTCTTCTATCCTATGAACTTCTTTAGTTCTATATTAATTACAGTTTCTATGAACTCCCTGAGCAACAGTTCTGGACCCCTCCACACCATTATTATGTCATCTATATAGCACCTCCAGAATAAAATGTTGAGGCAATATATAGAATTTTACCAAATGGACTGTTCCTCCCAAAGGCCCATAAAAAGACCCGCATAGCTAGGAGCAAAATTTGTGCCTATAGCTGTTCCCAAATCTGTCTATAAAAAACATTTTCAAAAATAAAAAAATTGTGATTAAGAATAAATTCAATCCATTTTAATAAAAAGGAAGGAGAACAGTAGTATTAAAAGATAAAAATTCACAACATAATCCATTAGATTTTTTTTCACATAATATAAAATGGATGTTCCCGTGTGGGTACTGTTAAAAATGTGGCTGGGTCAAAAAGGGGGATATTTTAAAATACATGCTGACTCTGGAAAATATGTGGTTTACCTTATCAAATGTACCTGTAATTTATTATACATAGGGAAGACTATTCGCCCACTAACAAAAAGAATTGGGGAACACATGAGTAATAACAGGAAAAAGAGGTTTGGGGAAAAAGGGGAATGCGCCTATCTCTATGAATATTGTACATCTGTCCATGGGGGGAATTTAAAAGATCTAAAATTTATGGCTATAGATGGTGTTCCCATCTTGAAGGGAGGAGGAGATAGGGACAAGGTTTTGAGATGCAAAGAGCAGAAATGCATATTTAATCTGAATACCCTTTATTCAAAGGGGTTGAATATTTGGTTTGAGCTAGCACCTTTTCTGTATTGTAATTTGTTTCTTCTAACTGAATGTAACAATTTCTAATATGTGATACACTTTGGAGCTAATTATGGATGTGGTCCATTTAAGAGTAGGGTATATAAAGTGAGGTAAGATACCACTTCCTGTTTATAACTACTTAATAAAGCCTTATGGAGGCGAAACGCATCGCAGCACCCAGGTGGGGTTGAATCATCATTTTTGGTGTTTTACCCGTATATCGAAAAAATATTGAAAATCGGCAGGCTGACGATACTTTGTGAACTGTAAAATCGTTAATACCGTGACAATCGGTAAATTAGTGGAAATCAGTGTGAGGAGATTCGGAGAATTGTGCTCCGCAGTGGAACGCAGGTGCTGAAGTGTTCCCAGCGCCATCTTGGATCTTCGTGAAAAGGTACCTGCTAAGTGGAGAGATCACGAACAGGCTGTCCATCACTGAAAGTCTATGCCTGGCTGTGCCTTAGAGGAAAGACCAGAATGCAGGATCTGGTGAGCTCAATCCAATTACTTTGGTTGGCACTTACAGATGGAGAAAAAAAGGGAGTGGGGACGCCCCAGTAAACCCCTTTGGAAACTTGCTTCATCCACAGCTTTATATAATTAGCCTGGTAATCCACTGAGAGATCTATCTTGTACCTATAACTGAATTGGGGAACTACAACCCACACCCCACTTAATTTTTCCAAGTTGGAGAACTTTAACCTACAACCTTTTTAATTCACATAACTGCTACTACATAATTGGGGAAACCACCTACTATAAAGTAGGAGTAAATATTGTATTACAAGATTTTAAATGAGAGACCATCCACCTAAAGTATTTTGACAATTGTTCTTATGTAATTTTACTGACTACATATTTATTGTGTTTCTGGCCGGCCAGATTTAAAGATTTTCTTCATGATAAATAAATTGTATACTTTTTGAATAACTTGGTCTGAAAATACACCTTTAATTAATCCTTGACAGTGAGAAGAAAGCAATCTGCAATAGATAGTGTAGTTCAGGGTCGGGGCATAATAAGAGAATACAGGGGTGGAGAAGTGGATGGGGATATCTTTAATAACAGGGAGGACTGAACTAGTAACAGTATTAAATGTATGTTTACAAATGAAAGAAACTTACCTGGTAAAATGGGAGAGCTGGAGGTAATGGTACTGGGTGTGTAATATGATGTCATAGGCATTGCTGAAACATGGTTGAATAAGTCGCATGGCTGGGCAGTAAATATAGAAGGCAATACTTTGTTTTGGAGGGACAAGGAAAATAGAAAAGGAAGAGGGGTATGTGTTTATATGTTAAAGGAAAACTATACCCCCCAAACAATGAAGGTCTCTATTAAAAGATACTGGGTAAAACAGCTCATGTGTAAAACCCTGCTTCATGTAAATGAACCATTATCATAATAATATACTTTTTTAGTAGTATGTGCCATTGGGTAATCATAAATAGAAAATTGCCATTTTAAAAAATAAGGGCCGCCCCCTGAGATCGTAAGATTCACTGTGCACACATACAAACCACATGTAAGGTCACATGAGCCAATTAACAGACAATAGATAGTTTATATCAAATTGAATGACATATTAAAGAATCTTACCAAACTGGAATATATATTTACATAAATATTGCCCTTTTACATCTCTTGCCTTGAACCACCATTTCGTGACTCTATCTGTGCTGCCTCAGAGATCACCTGACCAGAAATACTACAACACAAACTGTAACAGGAAGAAGTGAGGAAGCAAAAGGCAGAACTATGGGGGTGGTTGCTGTCACTCACTTCTGCTATGTGCACGGGGTCACTTGTCTGTGGAGCCACACGGATGTTGTAATAATACCGTGTTAGCGCTTACATCTTAAATACACTGGTTGTTTCTACATCCACTTTGTAGAGATTTTTTCTATTATTCACTGAGTATGCCTGTCAATGCTCTGATTGGTGTAATGATGATGTCACATTGCACTTTGGCGCCATTTTGGGGTTAAAGGTGATGGTTGGGGTTAGGGTTTTCACTTCCTGAAGACGGCTCGAGTGTAGCAGCCGAAACGTTGAAATAAAACTTACCACATTTTTTCATCAAAATCCTAGGAGTGCGGTTTCATTCTTCCGTTTGTATGCTGTTTATAACCAGCACCCAGGTAATTGTTTGGTTGTCCAGTGCACCAGCTCTGAACTCTATATATATATATATATATATATATATATATATATATATATATATATATATATATATATATATATATATATATATATATATATATATATATATATATATATATGCTTTACTAAATTTTATTTAATGTTTGTTTCAAAAATCACATATACAAAAGCTATGGTAGGCAAATCCATGATGGAGCGGCACTAGAGATTTTTGTAGATAATAATAGCAAGCAATGCCAGTCAGCAACTGTAAATGTATCAAAAGGGCTATAGATTTGCAGGAGAAGAGGGTCATTCTTCCCCTTTATAAACCACTGATAAGTTGCTAAATTACTTCAGTAACCACTGATTATCTAGAAGTACTGTACATAGTTTCTTATCCACAAATATCTAACCCCCCAAATCTATCTCTATTAAGGAGGCTCCCAATATGCTACCATTTAGTGTATAACTTGCATTTATAACCATGCCTTTATCAACATTAAACCTAGTTTGTCAGTTTGCTGCCCATTTCTCTAATTCAATTCTCCCTGCTATCTGGCAAGTTTTGCAAATGTAAGTAGCATCAGCAAAAGTAAAGACAGTACTATGTCCACATTAAGGCAATTAATAATGATTAGTAATTATGTGATCTATGGGGCAAATTTACTTACAAATATCGAGAGTTAATTAACCCTTGATAATCGACTGCCGAATTGAAATCCTTTGACTTCGAATATCGAATTCGAAGGATTTACCGCAAACGATCGATTCAAAGGATTTTAATCCATAGATTGAACGATTTTTCTTCAACCTAAAAATTGTTCCAGAAAATTGCTAGAAAGCCTATGGGGACCTTCTACTAGGGGGTCAAAGTTTTATATTAAAGAGACAGTACTCGACTATCGAATGGTCGAATAGTCGAACGATTTTTAGTTCGAATTGTTTGATTTGAAGTCAAAGTTGCAGTAGAAGGTTGAAGTAGCCAATTCGATGGTCGAAGTAGCCAAAAAAACATTCGAAATTCAAAGTTTTTTTTATTCTATTCCTTCACTCAAACTAAGTAAATGGGCCCCTAAGTGTTGCATGTGAATTAAGGGTTAAGCAGCGTTAAAAACCTTAAGGCGTTGGTGTTTGCTGTGCATTCTGGGAGTGCTGGTTGCAAGAAGGGAGTAAGTGCAAATAACTGACTCCTGTGTGTTCTGAGGGCAATCTGTTTTTTCTTTTTTCTGTTTGGAATAAACTGGTAGATACATTTAGTGCATTTATTTTCTTTTTGTGTTTTAGCTTGAGAGTTTCTAAGGGGAACATTTAAAAAAAAAAGTTATTAAGGGGTTGTTATTTTACTCCTGGTAGCAAACAACATTTTTTTCCTCTGTTTCCTTTCCCTCTGTCTGCCAATTAAGGGGGGGGAGTTAATCAGTAGAGATGGCGCGAACTGTTCGCCGGCGAACTTGTTCGCGCGAACATCGGGTGTTCGCGCTCGCCGGAAGTTCGCGAACGTCGCGCGACGTTCGCCATTTTGGGTTCGCCATTGTTGGCGCTTTTTTTTGCCCTCTCACCCCAGACCAGCAGGTACATGGCAGCCAATCAGGAAGCTCTCCCCTGGACCACTCCCCTTCCCTATAAAAACCGAAGCCCTGCAGCGTTTTTTCACTCTGCCTGTGTGTGCTGAAGAGATAGTGTAGGGAGAGAGCTGCTGCCTGTTAGTGATTTCAGGGACAGTTGAAAGTTTGCTGGCTAGTAATCGTGTTGATACTGCTCTGTTATTGGAGGGACAGAAGTCTGCAGGGGTTTGAGGGACATTTAAGCTTAGGTAGCTTTGCTGGCTAGTAATCTACCTTCTACTGCAGTGCTCTGTATGTAGCTGCAGTGGGCAGCTGTCCTGCTTCTGATCTCATCTGCTGACTGCTGCAATAACAGTAGTCCTTGTAAGGACTGCTTTTATTTATTTTTTTGTTGTTTTACTACTACTACTACTACTACTACTATAAGAGCCCAGTGCTATTAGTCTAGCAGTGTTGGGGAGTGGGACTGGTGTGCTAATCTGCTGCTCCTAGTAGTTCAGCAGCACCAACTGTAATTTTTTTTTTTTAATATTCATTTTTTTTTTATTTTACTTTTTTTTATTTTACTACCGCTGTAGTAGTGTATAAGTTGACCTTTTAGGCATTATTTGCCCTGTAGGCATTTTTTGCCCAGTGTGTTATTCAACCAACTGCCATCTAGCTGTGTGACCTTGTTCACATTCTGTCTAAATATCCATAATATTACCGTCTCCAGAAAAAACACCGGAGTGACTTTTTTCAAGCAGCCATAATATATTTTACGTAATCCGTATCCATCGCTGTAGTAGTGTATAAGTTGACCTTTTAGGCATTATTTGCCCTGTAGGCATTTTTTGCCCAGTGTGTTATTCAACCAACTGCCATCTAGCTGTGTGACCTTGTTCACATTCTGTCTAAATATCCATAATATTACCGTCTCCAGAAAAAACACCGGAGTGACTTTTTTCAAGCAGCCATAATAAATTTTACGTAATCCGTATCCATCGCTGTAGTAGTGTATAAGTTGACCTTTTAGGCATTATTTGCCCTGTAGGCATTTTTTGCCCAGTGTGTTATTCAACCAACTGCCATCTAGCTGTGTGACCTTGTTCACATTCTGTCTAAATATCCATAATATTACCGTCTCCAGAAAAAACACCGGAGTGACTTTTTTCAAGCAGCCATAATAAATTTTACGTAATCCGTATCCATCGCTGTAGTAGTGTATAAGTTGACCTTTTAGGCATTATTTGCCCTGTAGGCATTTTTTGCCCAGTGTGTTATTCAACCAACTGCCATCTAGCTGTGTGACCTTGTTCACATTCTGTCTAAATATCCATAATATTACCGTCTCCAGAAAAAACACCGGAGTGACTTTTTTCAAGCAGCCATAATATATTTTACGTAATCCGTATCCACCGCTGTAGTAGTGTATACGTTGATCTTGTGGGCATTATTTGCACAGTGTTTTCTTCAAACCGCCATCTAGCTGTGTGAGCTTGTTCACATTTTGTCTAAATATTGATAATATTATCGTCTCTAGAAAAACCACTTGAGTTACTTTTTTTCAAGCAGCATTCTTATATTTTACGTAATCCGTATCCACCGCTGTGTATACGTTGACCTTGTAGGCATTATTTGCACAGTGTTTTCTTAAAACCGCCATCTAGCTGTGTGAGCTTGTTCACATTTTGTCTAAATATTGATAATATTATCGTCTCTAGAAAAACCACTTGAGTTACTTTTTTTCAAGCAGCATTCTTATATTTTACGTAATCCGTATCCACCGCTGTGTATACGTTGACCTTGTAGGCATTATTTGCACACTGTTTTCTTCAAACCGCCATCTAGCTGTGTGAGCTTGTTCACATTTTGTCTAAATATTGATAATATTATCGTCTCTAGAAAAACCACTTGAGTTACTTTTTTTCAAGCAGCATTCTTATATTTTACGTAATCCGTATCCACCGCTGTGTATACGTTGACCTTGTAGGCATTATTTGCACACTGTTTTCTTCAAACTGCCATCTAGCTGTGTGTATTATCGTTTCCAGAAAAACCAACTGAGTTTTTGTTGTTGTTGTTTTTTTAAAAATAATGCCAGGCAAAGGCAGGCCGCCACGCAGAAGCCGTGCTAGGGGCCGTGCTGCTATGCAATCCTGTGGCCCTAGCAAATTGCCCAGTTTTAAAAAGCCAATGACCCTGAACTCCCAAAATGCTGAAGAGGTAGTTGACTGGCTTACACAGCACACCCCATCCTCTACCGTTTCTAACTTTACCACAACATCCTCCTCATCCTCCACTGCTATGGCCACCCCACGTAACACTTCCTCCACCACCGGTGCCCCTTCTTCACTGGAGTCAAAGGAGTTATTTTCCCATGAGTTTCTTGAACTGAGTAATGCGCAACCATTATTGGCAGAAGAAGATGAAGGAGATGAGGACGTTACACCAGATTTAATTCTGGCAGAGAACACGACAGAGATGGACATAATGATGAGTGATGAGGAGGAGGTCCCCGCTGCTGCTTCCTTCTGTGATGTGTCAGAAGAAATTGATGCATCTGAGGAGAATGATGATGAGGAGATTGATGTTTTGTGGGTGCCTAGTAGAAGAGAGCAAGAGGAGGGTAGTTCAGATGGAGAGACGGAGAGTCAGAGAGGCAGTAGGAGAATAAGACTTAGAAGAAGCAGGGAGGACAGCCCGCAGGGATCAGTAGGGCAACAACATGTATCGGCACCTGTGTTCAGCCGGCCAACGCACCCGCCATTGCCGCCAATGCCGCCAACTTCTACTGTTACCGCCAGATCGCACACTTCCAAAAAGTCAGCAGTGTGGGATTTTTTTAATGTGTGTGCCTCTGACAAAAGCATTGTAATTTGCAATGAGTGCAGTCAGAAACTGAGCCTTGGTAAGCCCAACAGCCACATAGGTACAACTTCTATGCGAAGGCACATGAGCGGCAAGCACAAAGCACTTTGGGAGCAACACCTCAAAGGCAACAGGCAAACTAAAAGCCACACTCCTTCTGGTCCAGCATCTTACTGCTCTACCTCTGCTCTCCTTGACCCATCTGAACCACCCTCCACTCCGCCTTCCACCTTGACCACCTGTTCCCATTCCCAGTCATCTGCCACCAGCCAAGTTTCTGTGAAGGCCATGTTTGAGCGTAAGAAGCCAATGTCTGACTGTCACCCCCTTGCCCGGCGTCTGACAGCTGGCTTGTCTGCACTCTTAGCCCGCCAGCTTTTACCATACCAGCTGGTGGACTCTGAGGCCTTCCGCAAATTTGTACCAATTGGGACACCGCAGTGGAAGGTACCCAGCCGCAATTTTTTTTCTAAAAAGGGAATACCACACCTGTACCAACATGTGCAGAGCCAAGTTACCGCATCTCTGTCACTTAGTGTTGGGCCAAAGGTCCATATGACTACTGACGCATGGTCCTCCAAGCATGGTCAGGGCAGGTATGTCACCTACACTGCCCACTGGGTGAACTTGGTAATGGCTGGGAATGGGAAGCAGGGAATGGGTAGCTCAACAACAACAACAGTGGAGTTGGTGTCACCGCCACGGATTGCACGCGGTTCTGCCACCACCTCTACTCCTCCATCGCTCTCTACCTCGTCTTCTTCCTCTTCTTCTTCTTACTCTGCTGCTGGGTCCTCCTTCTCCTCCTCCACACCTGTGCACCCCCAGCTCCCCCTAGGCTATTCGACGTGCCAGGTACGCCGTTGTCACGCTGTCTTGGGGATGACGTGCCTGGAAAGCAAAAACCATACCGGATCTGTACTCCTGTCATCTCTGCAGTCACAGGCCGATCGGTGGCTGACCCCACACCAACTGTAGATCGGAAAAGTGGTGTGTGACAATGGAAGCAATCTGTTGGCAGCGTTGAGACTGGGAAATTTAACACATGTGCCCTGCATGGCACATGTGTTAAATTTAATAGTCCAACGTTTTGTCTCCAAGTACCCAGGATTCCAGGACGTTCTCACCCAGTCCAGAAAGGTGTCGGCCCATTTCAGACGTTCCTACACAGCCATGGCACGCCTTGCTGACATTCAGCAGCGCTACAACATGCCAGTCAGGCGTTTGATTTCTGACAGCCAGACTCGCTGGAATTCAACACTCCTTATGTTGGAACGTCTGCTGCAACAACAAAGGGCCGTCAACGAGTACCTTTTTGAACTGGGTGGTAGGACTGGATCTGCAGAGCTGGGGATTTTTTTCCCCCGTTACTGGGTGCTTATGCGCGATGCCTGCAGGCTCATGCGACCTTTTGAAGAGGTGACAAATATGGTCAGTCGCACCGAAGGCACCATCAGCGACCTAATACCCTTCGCTTTCTTCCTGGAGCGTGCCGTGCGACGAGTGACAGATGAGGCTGTAGACCAGCGTGACGAGGAGCTGGAAGCGCACGATTTATGGTCGGAATCACCAGAACGAACCCAGGCACCTGCTGCAACGCAGGGAGAGGTGCCAGAAGTGGAGTCAGAGGAGGAAGGTGGCTTTGTGGAGGAGGAGGACCAACAGGAGCAGGCTTCCCAGGGGGCTAGTGGTGACCTTTTGGGAACCCCTGGTCTTGTACGTGGCTGGGGGGAGGAGACCGTGGATGATGCAGTCCTTGATAATGAGGAAGCGGAGATGGATAGCTCTGCATCCAACCTTGTGAGAATGGGGTCTTTCATGCTGTCATGCCTGTTGAAGGACCCCCGTATCAAGAGGCTTAAGGAGAAGGACCTGTACTGGGTCGCAACGCTACTAGACCCTCGGTACAAGCATAAAGTGTCAGAAATGTTACCAACATACCACAAGTCCGAAAAGATGCGGCATTTACAAACCAGCCTGCAAAACATGTTGTACAATGCTTTTAAGGGTGATGTCACTTCAGGAACTCATCAACATTCCAGGGGCAGAGGTGCCAGTAATCCTGCCACGAGCACACCTGCAAGGACAAAGCCCTTTGGCCGGTCTGTAACGTCAGACATGCAAATGTTTTTCTGTCCAAGGCAGCGCCACAACCCTTCTGGATCCACCCTCAAAGAACGCCTCGACCGGCAGGTAGCGGACTACCTGGCATTAACTGCAGATATCGACACTCTGAGGAGCGATGAACCCCTGGACTACTGGGTGCGCAGGCTTGATCTGTGGCCAGAGCTGTCACAATTTGCCATGAACCTCTTGTCTTGCCCAGCCTCAAGTGTGCTCTCAGAAAGGACCTTCAGTGCAGCAGGAGGGATTGTAACTGAGAAGAGAACTCGCCTAGGTCACAAAAGTGTCGATTACCTGACCTTTATTAAAATGAATGAGGGGTGGATCTCGGAGGGTTACTGCACGCCGGAAGACTTGTTCTGACTTCTATGCAGCTGTCCTTCTCTTCAAGCCTCATGACTCCACACACAGCTGTCCTTTAGCGTCCTCCTCCCTCCGCCACCGTTACAAACTAGGGTGCAAACCCTACTGGTTTAATTTTTTCTGGCCTCTGTGCTTCAGTGGCTGCAACCAAAAAAACTGGGCAAACAATGTCTACAAGGTCAACGTATGGCGAAAAATGACTATTTTCAGCATTTATATGGCATATTTTTTCTGGCAACTGTGCTTCAGTGGCTGCGTCCAAAAAAATGCATATTTTCTGCATTTATATGGCATAATTTTTCTGGCCTCTGTGCTTCAGTGGCTGCAACCAAAAAAATTTATATTTTCAGCATTTATATGGCATAATTTTTCTGTCAACTGTGCTTCAGTGGCTGCGACCAAAAAAATGCATATTTTCTGCATTTATATGGCATAATTTTTCTGGCCTCTGTGCTTCAGTGGCTGCAACCAAAAAAATTTATATTTTCAGCATTTATATGGCATAATTTTTCTGTCAACTGTGCTTCAGTGGCTGCGACCAAAAAAATGCATATTTTCTGCATTTATATGGCATAATTTTTCTGGCCTCTGTGCTTCAGTGGCTGCAACCAAAAAAATTTATATTTTCAGCATTTATATGGCATAATTTTTCTGGCAACTGTGCTTCAGTGGCTGCGACCAAAAAAATGACTATTTTCAGCATTTATATGGCATATTTTTTCTGGCCTCTGTGCTTCAGTGGCTGCGGCCAAAAAAACTGGGCAAACAATGCCTACAAGGTCAACGTCGTTGACCTTGTAGGCATTGTTTGCCCAGTTTTTTTGGCCGCAGCCACTGAAGCACAGAGGCCAGAAAAAATATGCCATATAAATGCTGAAAATAGTCATTTTTTGCCATACGTTGACTCAACGTATATGGCAAAAAATGACTATTTTCAGCATTTATATGGCATATTTTTTCTGGCAACTGTGCTTCAGTGGCTGCGACCAAAAAAACTGGGCAAACAATGCCTACAAGGTCAACGTATGGCAAAAAATGACTATTTTCAGCATTTATATGGCATATTTTTTCTGGCAACTGTGCTTCAGTGGCTGCGTCCAAAAAAACTGGGCAAACAATGTCTACAAGGTCAACGTATGGCGAAAAATTACTATTTTCAGCATTTATATGGCATATTTTTTCTGGCAACTGTGCTTCAGTGGCTGCGTCCAAAAAAAACTGGGCAAACAATGTCTACAAGGTCAACGTATGGCGAAAAATGACTATTTTCAGCATTTATATGGCATATTTTTTCTGGCAACTGTGCTTCAGTGGCTGCGTCCAAAAAAACTGGGCAAACAATGCCTACAAGGTCAACGTATGGCAGTTGTTTAAAGAGAACAGTAGATTACTAGCCAGCAAAGCTACCTAAGCTAAAATGTCCCTCAAATCCCTGCAGACTTCTGTCCCTCCAATACAGAGCAGTATCAAGCAGATTACTAGCCAGCAAACTTACTATCATCTGTCCCTGAAATCACTAACAGCTCTCCCCCTACACTATCTCTTCCAAGCACACACAGGCAGATTTTTCAGATACATTTTTGCCCTTGATCCCCCTCTGGCATGCCACTGTCCAGGTCGTTGCACCCTTTAAACAACTTTAAAATAATTTTTCTGGCCAGAAATGTCTTTTTTAGATGTTAAAGTTCGCCTTCCCATTGAAGTCTATGGGGTTCGCGAACCGTTTGCGAACCGCTCGCATTTTTGCGCAAGTTCGCGAATATGTTCGCGAACTTTTTTTCCGACGTTCGCTACATCCCTATTAATCAGGTAAATTCTGATCAGGCTTTGTGTTGTTTGGTTTGAAACCTTTAAGTCTGTGACCGCAAAGAGAGTGTGGGAGCTGCTAAGCGAGTCTTGCATGTGATCTAATGGTTGCATGTGAATTAAGTGTTAAGTAGCATTAAAAACCAAAAAGGAGTTTGTGAGGAATTGCACTGTAAGACTGTACCCAGAGCAAGTGGGTTTCCTGGTATTACTCAGTGTGTGTCTTGTCACATGTATGCAGTTTCATGCAGTGTTTACATGTGAAAGATTTCAGTGGGTTTTTATCTTGGAATCTCAACTGCAGACTCTAAGGGAGGAACTTGCAGCACTGAGGGCAGCGGCAAACGTGGGTCAAGAAAGAAGGCTCACAGAGCAACCACTGGCAGGGACCAGTGGAGTAGGGGAGGAGAAGGGACAGTGGAGGCTAAGGAAGGCATGTTTTTACAGTTATAAGTGTAAGTAGGGGACCGAAGGTTAGGGGGGCTGTCCACAGCTTGTCCAAAACAACAGATTTGCCATTTTGGCTGAAGATGCTTGGGAGGAAAGCTCTGAACTGGCATGTATGGAGCAGACTAACTCTCAGAGCACCGTGGACGGCAGTGGCTCCAATACGGGTGGTGGGAGGGAGTGCAAGGAAGGAAAGGCAGGTTTTAGTTATAGGGGAATTCAATTATTAGAAAGGCGGATAGGGTAATCTGCCATAAGGACCCTTCATGCCGAACAGTCTGCTGCTTGCCTGATGATAGAGTTCAGCATGTGGAAAGAGTGGACAGATTATTGGGAGGGGCTGGGGAAGACCCAGTGGTCTTGGTACACATAGGTACTAATGACAAAGTTAGAAGAGGTTGTGAAGTTCTCAAGAATGATTTAAAAAACTAAAAAATACCTTTGCCACGAGCAACGCTAAAAAGACAGTGGGAGTTTAGGAAGATTAATGCATGGCTGAGAGATTGGTGTAGGAGGAGGGTTTTGGGTTTTTGGAGAACTGGGCTTATTTCTTAGTCGACTACAGGCCCTTTGCTAGGGATGGGCTGCACCTCAATGATGATGGTACAGCTGTTTTGGGAGAGAAGATGGCTAAAGGGTTGAATGATATTTTAAACTAGGCATGGGGGGAGGGTTCATTAAAAGATTCATTGGAAGACAGGATACATGAGATAGTTGGCAAAGGAAGGGAAAATGAGGGAGGAGATTTGGTTGGGGTACTGTTAAGGATAGGGCGCACCACATGTCATTTGTTCAATATTTTACCAGTATTAAATGTATGTTTGCACATGCAAGGAGTCTGGTAAAATGGGAGAGCTGGAGGTGCTGGAGGGGAAATATGATGTGATTTGTGTAGCCGAAACGTGGCTGAATGAGCCCTATGACTGGGCAGTTAATATCAGCAGCTATACTTTGTTTCGGAGGGACAGATACAATAGAAAAGGAGGAGGGGAATGTCTGTTTGTTAGGCAGGATTTAAACGCTTTTATAAAGGAGGAGGTTATGTTAGAAAAGGAAGGGGTAGAGGTGTTATGTGCGGAGTCGAGCAAATTAATTGTAGGGGTATGCTATAGACCCCCTACTAAGCTCCTGATGCAAATAGAAAAGGCAGCTAGTTTAGGTAAAGTAATGATAATAGGGGATTTTATTTACCCAGATATTGACTGGAGCAACAGTACTGCCTGATCATTTAATGGGAAAATGTTTATAAACTTGTTGCATGACAATTTTATGGCACAGGTTGTTGAGGAGCCAACCATAAAAAGGCTATACTGGATCTAGTGATCTCAAATGACCCAGAACTTACAGCAAATGTGCAAGTCATTGAACCCCTGGGTAATAGTGACCATAATGTTATATCATTTAGTGTCTGGTGCAAAAAAAAAATATATACACTGGGGCAACAAAAACCATGAATTTCAGAAAAGCTCATTTTAGTGCCTTGAAGGTTGCCCTTCAGAGCTTTGATTGCGGCATTATTACAGAAATGGTTGTCATTTATGATATTAATGATATTAAATGATATAAAATTTAACTGTTCAATTTATTCCCTTAAGGATTAAATGTAGAAACACTAAGAATCACCCTATGTGGCTTAATATAGAAGTAAAGAAGTTAATAGGAAAGAAGAGAAAGGCATTTAAAAACTACAAGTCTGCTGGGACAGAAGCTGCATTTAATGAATATAAACATTGCAGCGGAGGCGAAGACTAAACCCAAAAGTTATATAGTTAATAGTAAAAAGATGCAGGTTGAGAGGGTTGCTCCTTTAAATAATGTAATGGCACTAGTATGGTTGTAACAGATACAGAAAAGGCAAATGTGCTAAATCAGTTCTTTCTTCAGTGTATGCAATAGAGGAGTCTCAGGCTCACTTCATAGCTGCACTGTTGGCTCAGCTTAATCTAGTCACTGACTCAGGATATGATTCATAAAGCTTTAATAACAATTAGGGGCACATTTACTTAGCTTGAGTGAAGGAATAGAAGAAAAAATACTTTGAATTTCGAATTTTTTTTTGGCTACTTCAACCATCGAATTGGCTACTATGAACTTCGACTTCGAATCAAACGATTCGAACTAAAAATCGTTCGACCATTCGATAGTCGAAGTACTGTCTCTTAAAAAAAACTTCGACCCCCTACTTTTCCAACTAAAACCTACTGAGGTACAATGTTAGCATATGGGCTTTCTAGCAATTTTCTGATCGAAGGAATTTCGTCCGATCGATGGATTAAAATCCTTCGAATCCTTTAATTTCCTGATTTTTCCTTCGATCTGCGGTAAATCCATAGACTTCGATATTCGAAGTCGAAGGATTTTACTTTGACGGTCGAATATCGAGGGTTTATTAACCCTCGATATTCGTCCATTAGTAAATGTGCCCCAAATGTAAACAAGGCTCCTTGTCCTGATGGTTCTAAGAGAGCTTAGTTCGATATTAGACCAGCCCCTGTTTTTGATTTTCTCAGATTTGCTTTCATCTGTTATGGTACCTGCGGACTGGACAAAAGCTGATATCATTCCAATATTTAAAGAGGGAATACGATCTCAGCCTGGCAATTATAGGCCAGTAAGATTGACATCTGTGGTGGGCAAATTATTTGAAGGCTTGTTAAGGGATCACATGCAAAATTTTGTCCTAGTGAATGGCATTATGAGCATCAATCAGCATGGCTTTATGAAGGATAGGTCTGACTAATCTGATTAGGGGAGGGTATTGTAAGTAATGTATCAGTGTTTGCAGATGACACAAACTATCCAGCCCAATTAATTCCATCCAGGATCTGGCAATCTGGGCAGCTAAGTGGCGAATGAGATTCAATGTTGATAAATGTAAAGTCAAGCCTGGGATGTAAAAATATCCAAGCCACGTATACCCTTAATGGGACCGCGCTGGACAAATCCAGTATGGAAAAGGACCTTTGAGTCCTTGTAGATAATAAATTTGGCTGTAGCAAGCAATGCCAGTCAGCAACATCAGGGGCAAATAAGATCTTGAGCTGTATTAAAAGAGGCGTGGATTCAAGGGAGGAGGGGTCATTCTTCCACTTTATAGAGCACTGGTAAGGCCCCATCTAGAATATGCTGTACCGTTTTGGTCTCCAGTGCTCAAACAGGACATTATTGAATTAGAGAGGGTCCAGAGAAGGGCAACTAAGCTGGTAAAAGGTATGGAAAATCTTAGCTATGAGGATTGACTGGCCAAATTCAGGATGTTCATGCTGGAGAAGAGGCACTTAAAGAGTGATATAACTATGTATAAATATATAGTAGGTCTTTTCAGCTGACATGAGGTCACCCATTCCGATTAGAAGGAAAGAGGTTCCGCCTAAATAATCGGAAGGGTTTTTTTACAGTGAGAACTGTGAAGATGTTGAATTCTCTCTCTGAATCAGTCGTACAGGCTGATACATTAGATAGCTTTAAAGGGCATATAGCCTTTTTTGAACTTCCTCATGAGCCAGTCGAGAAAAATTGCCCAGAAATACAGATACCCTCAGAAAACAGCACAGATGATTTTGCTATGTTTGTCAAGCAGAAATCAAATCATGTAATGGGTCCATCACAAATTCAGTCATGGGCCTTGTGATTGTGGTAAGAACCAAAAAGGCTTTCACTAACGAAAAATCCAGAGAGCGCTGTAGCTGAACAGGACAATCTGGAATCTGCTTTTGCTGAGTAGTAGATACGGCAACATGAATTATGAAGTTTTATCTAAATCATAAAAACTGAGTTTTTATGATGTTGTTGAAAGAGAGTAGAATTTGGTCAGGTCTATCAATATGATACATAGTATTACTGTATCCTTTGCTACAGCATGCATTTTTTAAATAAATTGTTCAGTCTAAAAATAACAGAACAGAACACTACTTCCTGCTTTGCAGATCTCTTGGTTTCCATTGATTGGTTTTCAGGCAGTAACCAATCAGTGACTTGAAGGGGGGGGGCACTTGGGGCATAACTGAATCTGAGCTGAATGCTGAGGATCACTTGCAAACTCACTGACCAATTATGTCCCATATGGCCCCCAAACAAGTCGCTGACTAACTCAGAGTTAGAGAGCTGAAAAGCAGGAAGTTAGGTTCTGGCTATTATGTTAGACATCCAGTCACTCTAGCCTTTATAGATTAAAATTTTTGGATAATTAGAAACATTTGTTATTTTGCACAGCCTATCTATTTACGTAGTTTTTATTTTTACACTGAACTGTTCCTTTAAGGGACCTACTACCATTTTCAACTTATACCATACTACAAGTTGATCATCTTGTTATGGTTTATTTCTAGCCAGACTTGAGGATCTAAGTGTCAGTTTTTCATTTTAAATATCATAATTATTGGTGTAACTGATCTTGATTTAGTTCCTTGTACTTGATCCAAACTAAGATATAATTAATCCTTATTAGACACAAAACCAGCCTATCAGGTTTTTTTAATTTTTACATTAGGCTATCCGGGAGACTGGCACACGTTCTTACCTTGAAGCCGGTCACCGGTCTTCCTTGAGCATGCACAATAATGATATGATGCATCCAATGCAATCCATATGCCTGCAAATGTTCTGACGTCATAGTTGGTGCAAAAATTCTAAATAAAAGTCTGGATTCCCTAGTTTGTGTTGCCAGGCTGGTTTTCAGTTCCTTGATTCTGCTCCTATTGGTTTTTGACTTCTTGCCTGGTTTTTGACTACCGAATCTTCCTGCCCTCCATTGACACACGCCTGACCATGACTTTGACCTTGACTAATCCTTTTGGTATTGCGCTTGTGATCTACCTTGGCCGTGAGTAGATAACCTGCCCGCTCTGCGGCAGAAAGTTCTGGGGCCCAAAAGGGCATCAGTGAAGACCGGGATTGATAGGGCTCTCCTATTTCACCTAAGGGGTAGGTTTTGGCAGTTTACTGGCTTCTCTACATACTTGCCGTAACAGATTTGGGAAGACCGGGGTTGGTAGGGTTCTCCTATTTCACCTAAGGGGTACATTTTGGCAATTTACGGTCTTCTCTAAATACTTGCCGTGACAGATTAGCTTGGGTCAAATATGGAGCCCTCCCAGACTGCCGCACCTATCGCTTCTCTTGAAAATGTGCTGGAAGTGCTTCTCAAGTGGTTGGAGATCCAGGAAGCACAACAGCTTCATCTAGCCCAGAACCTCCAGCACTTTTAAACCTGTTTGGTTGTCATCTAAGGTGCTCAGGGGGGTCCTGCACATTCTCATCCACTTCAAGTTGTAGCTCCTTCTTTGGCGGTGCTCTCCTCTTCTGAACCAAACATTTTTGCACCAGTTAGTTTTTCTGGGGATCCTAAGGTATGTTGGGGTTCCTTAACCAATACCTCATCTAGTTTGAGCTCACTCCACAGAGGTTCCCTTCCAAGAAATCCAAGGTTGCTTACATCATTGCCTTGTTACAAGGAAAGGCTCTGGCATGGGCTTCCCCTTCATAGGAGCATGATGATCCTATTGTCCTCAACTCCTCCGCCTTTATCTCTACATTCTATGAGATTTTTGATGCTCCTGGTCGTAAGGTAAATGTTTGTCTTATGAGGATCTCTCAGGGTACACTCGAATGAGGGAGAGATTTCACAGAAATCCTCTGTCCATAGGGTTGTCCTCCCTACTGTGCCGTCGTCTAAAGCACCTTCTACTTCTTGTTCCCTAGCAGAAGAACCCTTGCAGTTAGGGGCAACTCGTTTGTCTCCTGAAGAGAGGACTCGAAGAAGGAATTCTGGTCTCTGTCTATATTGTGGTCAGAGTGGTCATCTTCTCAAGAACTGCCCAGTGAGACCCAAGCGCCAGGGAAATGCACCCTCCTAGGTTTGAGTGTGTGGGGGTCTCCCCTAGGCAAAGTATCTCCACTCCCAGATTAACTATTTTCTAGAATCTTCGTTCCCGTTTCCCTATCTTATAGGGATAAGCATTTTCCCTGTCAATCGCTTTTGGATTCTGGGACGGGTGGTAACTTCGTTGATGCCTCTTTTGTCAAGAAGTGTTCTTTCCCATAGGTTTTCCTAAAGGCACCTCTTTCTGCCCAAGCTGTGGATGGACTTTTAACTTCCTCTACAGTATCCTTACATCTGCAAGTAGGATGGTTGTATGGCAAGGAAATTCCCTTCCTGATTATTGACTGTCCAAATACTCCAGTTATTCTTGGCCTCCCATGGCTAAAACAGTATAATCCATCCATCGTTTGGGAGACTAGGGCAACTCACTGCCTGGGGTTCTTCATGTTGATTACATTGTCTGCCTGTCTCCTGTGGGCCAGTGGGTATTTCGTCAGTCACACAAGGGTCTTCCTTTTTCCTAAGTTTTACAGTGAATTTTCTGACATTTTCGAAGAGAAGAATGTGATACTCTTCCTCTACATAGGAACTATGCCGCAAGAGGGTTTATCCCAGAACTGTTTGACAGAATAAGAGCAGCTAAGATAATTTCCAAACTTGACCTTCGGTGCATATAACCTGATTCGCATTCGCCAAGGAAATGAGTGGAAAATTTCTTTCAACACCCGTTTTGGTCACTATGAATACCTCGTTATGCCCTTTGGCCTATGTAATGCCACCACAGTTTTTCATTACTTTTTCAATAATGATTAGTGATGGGCGAATTTGTGCAGTTTCGCTTCGCCGAAAAATTCGCGAATTTCACGCGAAATTCATGAAACGGTGAAAAATTCGCAAAATGGCGCCGGCGTCTCGTTTTTGACGCCGGCGCCCGTTTTTTTCGACGCCGGCGTCCGTTTTTTCGAAAAAATTTTTTTGACGCCGACGAATTTTTTCCGTGAATTTTCGCGCCCGTTTCGCGAATTTATTCGCCAACGGCGAATCCTGCAAATTCGCCGCAAATTCGCGCCTGCCGAATAAATTCGCCCATCACTAATAATGATATGATATGTCCGGGCGCCTGCGAATTGCGTCAAGATGCCTGTTAACGTGCTAACGTGATAGTTGGCGTGAAAATTCAAAATAAAAGCCTGGATTCTCTAGTTTATGTTGCCCAAGCTGGTTTTCAGTTCTTTGATTCCACTCAAGCCTGTTTACTATTGCTCCAATTGGTTTTTGACTTCTTGCCTGGTTTTTGACTACTGAATCTTGCTGATCACCATTGACCCATGCTTGACTACGACTTCGACCTTACCTAATATTTTGGTACTGCTCTTCTGATCTACCTTGGCCATGAGTAGGATTCCTGCCTGCTCCACAACAGAAAGTTCCAGGCCCAAAAGGGCATTGGTGAAGACTGTTGTTGGTAGGGCTCGCTAATTTCACCTAAGGGGTAGGTTTTGGCAGTTTACAGGCTTCTCTACATACTTGCCATTAAGATTCGGTGAAGACTGGGGTTGGTAGGGTTCTCCTATTTCACCTAAGGTGTAAGTTTTGGGGCTTCTCTACATACTTACAGTAACAGTTTACATTATTTTTTAGTAGACTTAAGGTAAGATGCAAATTACGGAAAGGTCCATTATCCGTAAAACCCCAGGTACCAAGAATTCTGGCATCAAAATGACATCAAAAAGCTGGCAAGTTCAGGTACAATTGCAGGCAATTGGTGTTGTCCTAGCTAAATTCAAGGATATTTTTCAATCCAAGTTTTTCAAGTTGAAAGTTGGTAGACTCGGTGAAAATGATTGGATGAGTAGAATGTGATTATGCTGTGTTCCAGTTTTTGATTGAGTTTTCGAGAATTGAGTGTAAATAAGTGCACAATCAAGTTTGGTGAGTTTTCAGGGTTTTTTTGAAAAAAATCTAAAAATCACTAATTCATATTTTGATAAATAAGACTAATACAATTGAACTTAGAGTTTGAATCATCAGTAGATAATCACTTTCTGATCAACAGGCGTTGTCTCCAAATCAAAATGCCTGAACTGCTCTAAGGTAGGTTGATACACAATGCAGGAGCCTCAGAATAAAACCTTTAGGCTAGTTTCCAAAAATATATACACAGAAACAGATTCATTCATTTTCAAATTAGATTTAAAGTAAAACTCAACTGCTGAAAAAACTCCTATAGGTAAAACTGTTTTGCATTCAGGGAACACTGAATGCAATACTGTGCAACACTGTACTACTTATTTAGACAAAAAAAAATATTGAAATTTTGAACGTTGAAAATACACATCTATCAATTTCTAACAGAAGCTCACCAGGTTTTTTTGCTGGTGAATTTTTTCATTCCAATTTTTTTTTATTGAACTAGTCTACACTAGTCAAAAGATCTCACAATCAATGGGAGAAGTCAATAAAACCATGTAGCAATGTTTGATTAGTGGCCAAAAAGTGTTGTCTACTTACTTACACATATATTTTATATCAAATATATCCTATTTGTCATTTAATAAAGTTTTCCTTTTAAATAGATCCAATTTATAAAAAAAAACAGGGGTCAATACAATAATTTAACAAATAAAGGTTACAGAATAGAAAATAGGATTGAAGGTCCCTAATATACAGTAGTAGAAAAGTTTTCACCAGGTCTAGAAACCTATAGCAACCAATTACCGGCTGTTTCCTGTGGCTTACTGGTACTGGATCAAACCATGCAAATTTTACTGCATTGCTCCCCTAGAGACCTCTCGAGAGGTGTATGAACTAGCAATGGTCAGTGGTACATGATCCTCTATGTATGTCTACATACTGTATTATAATAATTCACAAAGTTTAGCATTTTTTGTGTATAAAGGGCTTTAACCAGAGTCGTAACTATAGAGGAAGCAGACCCCACAGTCACAGGGGGGCCCCCGACCACTGGGTCTGCTTCCTCTGTAGCCTTAGAAATTATTCCCAGTCACTTTCTTCTCTTACACCACGCGAGCAGATGGGAGCAGAGGATGCAAGCTGCATGTAGGTGAGGGAGTGCCTGGGAAGATCTTCTTTGCAAGGCCTAGAGCAGAATTGTTAAGCCACTGGATTTCACTTTGCCTTGACTGACTTTTATTTAATATGTTTTAAGAAAGTCAGTCAACTTCTTTAACTAGAATTTACTTCTCATCAGTTGTAATTACTGCATACAGTTCCATTTTTTGCATTTCATGCTTTTGAACCATGTAAAATACATCCTGTATGCAACATTTAGTTACAGGTATTTATAAAAATAGAACATGCCTGGTTGTGTAAAAGCCTATATGGAACTGCATTGTTTATATTAAAATATCAACTATTAAAGTAAGTGATTGGCAATATACTGTGCATTGGCAATCAGTTCCTTCTTTTTGTGTACAAATAATGGCTAGCACTAGATCACTGCTAGTAGGGTGTTTCTTGCAGGTAAACATTACAACATGGGTTAGATTGAATGCTGGTAAATTTCTTTCTTTGTTTAATGATAAAATCTTAGCAAGTTTCAGTATCATGTTGCGGTATAGTTTTACAGCTTTCATTCAGATTCTAAATAACATAAAACTTAAACAACTCCTTTCCCCATTATTTTGCTTATGCTTGAATTAAAACAAGCAATTTATTATTTGATTTTGACACATTGTACTGTATACTTAATACATTGTAGCCCATTTTTTTAGGTCTACAATAAAGTATTGTGGTGATTAAATGTATTACTGTAGGTGATATGGCAATCTGGAAAAAAGTATTTACTGAATAATACTATATATGCTGTCTTAATTTGAATTCAGAGCAGCATACTGTAATACATTCACGTCTCATTTCTTATTACTGTGATGTCTTATTTTGAAGACATAAACATGTTTCATAGCTGAGTGCAAAAATAATTAATGTTGCAATTTTCAGAATACAGAAACAGTATTTAGATGTAGACTGTTTTCCCATGTATATCATGCTATATATTGCAAGTGCTTAACATTCCAACTGTTAACTATACTGTCCAAAAACCCTTCCCAGGCTGTTTTGCCTGTAAAACCTCTCACAAGAAGAAAATAAATCTACTGCATGCCAGACATCTGAAACACATTATAGAATTCAGGAATCCATGCTTTTTTCGATTTTTAAAATATGCACAGTATTGTGCCTAAGATATATAAAATATATATTGTACCTATGAATTTTATGTCTTTTTCTACTGTTGTTCTAATGTTTATTTCCATAACTTGCAGCAAAATAGTTTCTAAATAAAGTGCACAAACACAAGTACAGACACAAGAAACATTACAGAATTGTTACACAAATGTCATACCAGATTTTAAGGTGGGGGAATGTAACAGGTAAACATATTTCTCTAATTCCTTAAGCCATAGCAACTTACCACTTTGTTCATTTAATTCTAACTGCACTTGATTAGCAAAAGTTAATTACTGTTTCATTGCTACCGGTTATCCATATTGGATGACATAATGCATAACTTCTTGAATTCCTGTATTATGATTATGAAAATATTTTGGTAATATAAGTAAATAACTTTGTAAGTTCTATCTATATTTTCTATCTCATTACATACTACAAATGTTTTTTTGCATAAATAATAAACCAGCTATCAACAAAGCTTTTTAAAGATAAAAGGGTGGTTTTTTAAGAAGTGCTCATGTCACCTCCGCCTCAAGGGCATTTTGCAGTGATCTTTTAGATACAGTTTAGTTGCTTCATACCGTTCCTTGACTTTTAAATTAAAATAAATGCAAAAATAGAAAATTAATATGAATAGCAAAAGCTTTGAGTTAATTTTTAACTTGTGTTTAAGACCCTGTAATGTGCCGTCCGAAAATGTTAATATAGGTATGTATACCAGACTTTCCAATGACTTAATTGCTGAGCCTCTCTTTTTTGTGACAATGTTTCCTGAAATTTCTTGATGACTGTATGCTCAAAATGATCCTTTGTGTGAACAGACTGGTGGAGCACAAACTGGTAGGAGGGTCCACAAAAATACTGAATTATGAGCATATATGCAAAATTTTCCATTCACAAGGGGAAACACCTAGAGAGACCACTGAAGGTCTGAAGACCAGGAGGACGTGTGCAGACAGATTTATAATCAGACTTTACAGGATTTTATTTTCTTTCAGAAATGACTTGCATACAAGTTGATTTAGTAGAATAACAGTCTTATTTGAGGATTAAATCATTGTGGAATAAAAACATTGTGGTCCAGTTTCAACAATTCTAAGTACCTGGAAAGGACATGCCCTTGATGTTCACCACCATCAAAGCAGGGGATTGCTTATTTATTCTACTAAATCAGCTTGTGTGTTACTGTTGAGACTTGGTTCTGCATTAATAATTAGCCTTGGTTTGCTCTATCAATTCAAGTTTATATATCAGAAACTTTTGTTTTCTCTTTTCTGATTATGTGATACAATTTATTTTTCCATCAGGGAAACCATTTTTCTTTTAGTGCTGTAAATCATTTCATGGCAGGGATCTGGAATGAGTTCACACAGCCTAGAGCTGAAAGAACATAGCCTGTAATATTGTTTATGTTAACCCAGCAATACAAAGGAATGCATAGAGAGCCACAGCAGAAAATTAATTCCACATGTACCATCCTATGGGGCCAAGTAAAGTTACTGGGAACAGAATAAAAGGGCCGAAAAGTTGACAAAGTTTTACTTTTCTTCCTGCTCGCCTTGATTTGTGTAGTACAAACAATAGCATCATGCATTTTAAACAAAGAAATTGGTGTTATTTAAAGTCATTTTAAATTAAACCTTAAGAGAAAGTACAACTTTCACTTATAAGAGTGCACAAATGTAAATGAAATGATTGTATTTTCTTGATCAATAAATATCACAATCTAGACTGTTTTAACTTGTACACTGAGTGGCAGAGAAAAAAGTGGTCCTTGGCTAAATATACTATTCTCCATGTACTTCAAAAAGTAGATTTGAATTTAAGCAAAATAAACTTGATAAGAATATCTGAACAGATATAGTCAAGGCCATTTTAAAAACTGAATATGGTGTTGTATTACTGCTTGCAGCATTTACAACTGAATTACTAAAAAATATCTGTTTACCCTTTACACTGTCTTGACCTTTTGGCAATTTTTGATGGATTTGCTGATCTCTGCCAACCCTGCTGTCACTAAAGATATGCTAAGCAGATCATACACTGGTTGATAAAATTCAGCCCCTCCATGCCCAGTTGGCTACTTATTCGTTTATGCACTGGGCCCTTCCAACAGCCTTCCTGGCAGATATCTGTCTGGTTTTACCAGTCAAGCAAGGAAGGACAATGTTGATGTGGTCTTCCCCTGATTTACATATATTATCATTACGATCTGATCATTGACCCTGAGTCAACAAATTAATTAGTCCAATTTGGCCCTGCACATTGGTTGTCAATCAGGCAAAGATCCACTTGCTAGGTGACTTTGTAAAATGAGTGGATCTGCCTGTGTATGGACAGCTTTAAGATTTAATGCATTCCTGTGGAAAATTAAATCCAATACATTGTATACTAGAGACTGTAACCTATGGGCAAGAAACTGCTAAGAAACTCCTCCCTGAATAACATTGCAATAATATAAATCAGTATGAAAAGTTTGCAAATTGCTAAATATATTAAACACTTAGGACATGCTTTTGATTATTATTATTTTTGTTTAGACACAAAAGACACAGGACATGATCTGTGCTGCTTGATATAGAGGAAGATTATATGAAAGTAAATCCTTTCACTGAGGTTTAAAAAATGATGTAGGAACTACCACTGTGCACTGAATAACTGCATCTTCAGGAAACAACACCCTGCAAGCATGCCAACAGATAGGACACTTACAGAGACATTTACTAGCTGTTAGAATAAAATACTGTACATAACCTAAATGGGGTCCTAGTGCTGATTACTGAGGCCACTATCTATCTAATTGGATCCTGTAAAATGGCCCATAGAGTGCAAATGTCATAGAGACCATATGCTCCACCAATGAAGGTATTTGTGAACTTAAGTGCACTGTAAAATATGTTGTGCTACATAAATAAAAAATACAGTACAGTGTACAGCTTGTACAGCTCATACTGTCATTCCAGCTTGCAAAGTTGTTGACATATAGAAGAGAATGCCACCAATAGGTACATCGGGTGTGATGTGTAGCCATAGCGGCATAACTGTATGCCAATCATGACCTTAATCTATGTGTCATATTTAGTGCCATAGTAGTAGCATGATGTGCACTGTTATAAGGTTGCTGTAGCAATGAATAAACAGGATTTCCATAGTATTTGAACCACTGTTTCTCTTTAAACCTGTTATCCTACATTAATTATTTTTTCTGTTCCCGGGTTCAAAAGCAAATCTCTTGTTATAAAGGAGTAAAGTGTTCCAAACACAAAATCTTAGATTTGCAGTATTTTGTCTTAAGTAGGTTGGTTGTATGAAGGGAGAGAACTGGCTGATGGAAGCAGAACAAAAAGGGGTCTAAAGAAGGGGGTAATCATGAGTAATAGATCGAAAGGAAGGGGGGTATGTGAAGCAATAAGATGAGTTTAAGCATATAGGGAGTGATTCTATAGTTTGTTTAATATGCTCTTTTTCTCCACATTTCTCTGGTTTATGTCACCCATGGTTATCCGAAACGGCTAGTCAAGGATTCCCTACGTCATGGTTTAGAAATGCATAATAAAGACTACATGGGGAGGCAGGACTATTTATTTTAAGTGGGAGTGTCTGTCTCAGCATTACAGTATTCTCAGACTGCAGAGTGTTTTTTTTGGCTTTAGTTCTGTGATGGGGCGTTTCAATGGCTGAATGCTCAGACACAGGGTGAAACAAAGGCTCTGTTCATTCATCTCTGTAGCCAGGTGCAATCTCTGTTTGTTGCAGTTCACTATGAGTAGCTCTTCTCTCAGTGATGAGTAACAGGATCATAGCTGATATAGAATAATATAAATGGAAACAGTACAAAAAAAAAAATCAGCATTTGTTAAATGTGACTAGCTGGACAGTAGCCAGATAACAGAGTTTCAGCAGAAGTATATTGCATACTTTATTTAAAGTGATACATTACACACACAGGGAGCATAGAGCAGGCAGAGTATGGCACACAGGGAGCATAGGACAGGAAGAGTATGGCACACAAGGAGCATAGGGCAGACAGAGTATGGCAGGCAGCATTGGCACACACGGGGGGGTGGTCCGCATGTGGCCTGCGAGCCACCAGTTGGACAACACTGCTCTAACATACAGTATTAAAAGAGCAGGACATTATTATTACTCTATTACAGTAAATCACATATATGTATGGTTAGATTCCATAAACTCTTTTTATGTATATAATATGAAATTATAAAATATGTTAATTACTCAATTACTTTCCATTATTTATTTTTTACTGTTTTTCCAAAATCTAAGTTTAGTTTAATGTTTCTGTCTGTGCGGTTCGAGTCTCGCAGTTCAGTAATTCAGGTGAAGACTCTAAACTGTTACAATTTTGCAACATTTAGTTGATACATTTCTCAGCAGCGACTCTGGAGTATTAGCAACTATTGTATCAATTTAATAGCTGCCTGAAATGAAACTCAGACATTCTGCTCAGCAGGGACAAAGATAAGAAATGTATCAACTAAATGTATCCATTTAGAACAGTTTACAGGGTCGGCGACCCCCCCTCTCAGAGCTGCTTTAGAATGTGAAAAAGACACTTTATACTTCAATATTAGAAAACAGTGACACATAGAAAATGGAATGTAATTGGAAAAAAGTCGTTATTTTTGGTGATCTGTTGGAAAACAACCAGTTGTTTGAAGGTGAACCACCCCTTTAAATAGTTACAATTCTTTGCTTATCTTAAATTGTAACAAATGTATCTAAGTGCACTTGCCACAACTGTGCACAAAATGTCTCTGTCTTAAATATATTGATAAATTGATACATTGATACATTTCTATATGTATTTTATGGTCACAGCCTCATTGCACCCCGCCTAATGGTTTTAAAAATTAGTGGTGAGCACAACTTTTCCTTGTTTGTTATAGTTACACAGGAGTACTGACCAGCTCCATGTTGTAGCTCCCACCCCTCCCAGCTATAGTCAGGTGATCCCACTGGTGTCTAATAAAAGGGCGGCCAAGTTTGGGAGTTTTACTTTGAAAGCAGCTAGTAAGTTGCAGGTAAAACTTAGTCCCTTTGTAAAATGAAGCAATAGAATTCTTAATGAATCAGATGAAAATTAAGCATAGGACTGGCCAGATATGGGATGACTTTGATGTAGTTGGCCAGCTTAAATATATTGCAATATATGGACAAACAATCCCTGTTTTGTTTAAAGGGTAAGGCATTTTTCAATAGCAGTATGCAAAAAATGTCTGTCTTAAATATATTGATAATAGGTTGTTTTTTTATAGTCACAGCCTCATTGCACCCCTGACTAATAGTTTTAAAAATTAGTGGTGAGCACAACATTTCCTTGTTTGTTATAGGTATGTAAATGACACGCCATCCACAAATGCGCATGGTATGCTACATGGTAGGTAAGTCACTATTTGTTTTAAAGTCCTTTTTAAACATAGTTCCTGGTAACATTCTAATATCCAGTGATGGACTGGCCTGCACTGTGTCTTTGACCTTAGCTCTAGGCTACAGAGGCAAGCTGCATTATTATGTAATCATTAGTTTTCTCAGGGCTGTTTGAGGATTTGTTATGAAATTATATTACATTTACGTCCACAATTGTACATGGCAAAGTGAAAAAAATGTAAAGAATGAGCGTGTTTTTTCTCATGATGCAGCATTTTCCCTCAGAATTGCAGTGTTGTTGCAATCACAAGGGGGTGTTGCATCTGCTGCGGCAATGATTGCAATTTCCATGGAACCTCAATTAAATATCCCCTGATTTTAAGTTTTCCCTGATTTTACATTGTTGTTTTGTGGTCCCACCTATATATTATGCATAATACATTTCCCTGATTTTACATTTTTTTTAAAAAAATGTTTTCTGGTCCCCTGAAAAATGTAAAATGGGGGTTTGACTTATAATGAAATCATCATTGTATGCGACCTGCCATAGAACATAGGACTCACTGGCACTATCTAACTTATGTGTCCTGGGGTGGGTTAGGGGATGTCTACATGCTTTTCCAGTCTGCATTTCCAAATGTTGACTGTGAATGCAGGAAAAAGGTAAGGTCTTTGTACTCCATGCATATAGGAGCACTATGGGACATAAGGATGCTCTCTATGGCTGGCAACTGGAAGACCATGAACAGGGCCGCCATCAGGGGGGGACAGGGGGGACAAGCGTACCGGGCCCGGGCATGAAGGGGGGCCCGGCAGCGCTGCATTTTTTGAAGATCCGGGCCCCCCTTACGAGCGCCCGAGCCGTACGTCTTGCCTCTGTGCTGCCGAATGCGGAAGTGCCGAAAAGCCGAAGCCGATGCGCCGAAAAGACCCGAAGTCACGGAAAAAGCCGAAGTCACGAAAACAGCCGAAGCCGAAGTCCTGAAGCAGCGCAAAGACCCGAAGTCACGAAAACAGCCGAAGCCGAAGTCCTGAAGCAGTGAAAAGACCCGAAGTCACGAAAGGAGGTGAAGTTGAAGTACTGAAGCCGTGAGTTCAATTCTACTGAACACCAGTTTGTGTATTTTTTTTTTTTTAATCTCCTGGCCACCAATGTATTATTTTAATATTCTATAGGCCCCTGCAACCAATCTTTTTTTTTTAAAACAGGTTTTTTTGGGGCCCCAATTTTTTTTTTAACTCGTAAGGGGCCCCTGATGCCAATGTTTTTTTTTTTTTTCAAAAAATTTTTTTTTTTTTTTTAAATTTTTTTTTGGGGCCCCAATTTGTTTTTAACTTATAAGGGGGCCCCTGACGCCAATGTTTTTTTTTTTTTTTCAAAAAATTTTTTTTTTTTTTTTAAATTTTTTTTTGGGGCCCCAATTTGTTTTTAACTTATAAGGGGGCCCCTGCCACCAATGTTTGTTTATTTTTTTTTACATTTTTTCTGTTGGGGCCCCAAGTTTTTTTTAACTTCTAAGGGGGCCCCTGCCACCAATGTTTTTTTTTTAAAAACATTTAAAAACATTTAAAATTTAATTTTTTTTTTTTGGGGCCCCAATGTTTTATAAGGGGGCCCTGACCATCAATAGCTTTTTACAACTTGTGTGGGGGGGGTTACTTTTTTAGCGCTGATGTCTGTGTGGTCTTTTAACTGCGATGTGGAGTGGGCGGGAAATGGGGTGGAGCTTGGTCGTCAGTGTGGGCGGGGCCCAGGGGGCCCCAAAAATTTTGTTGTACGGGGCCCCGTGATTTCTAATGGCGGCCCTGACCATGAAGTTAGCTCTGTTTCCTGTGCAAGCAAATTTTTCATGTGTTTGGATTGGCACTACAGACACATCTCAAAAGTGATACTTGTTCAATATTATAATTATCTCTGCAATTGAAATGGCTTAATGACTTATTTTCTGTAGTATATACAATAGAGCTAGAGTCCCCAACCATTTTTACCCGTTGCCTATATGCAACGGAAGCATGAAAATAGTTCCGGGGGGTGGGGTTGGTGACAAAAAGGTCTAATCTAATATTCAAAAAAGACCAGTACCAACATCTAAATCGATGACCTGCAAGTTTGATTTATGTAATCAGAAAGTTATCCGAAGATTGTTTGTTAAGAAATCATATTTAAAGATTATAGGGTTCATTATAGGGAATTATTCTCTGTTGCTTATATAACAGTTTGTTTCTGTATTGTTCCACCTGCAGCTTGCTGAACAAAAGCTAATGTCTGATTGTTTGCTATGGGATACTACACAGATTTACACCTAAATGAGCACTGGACTTAGTGAATTAGTGGTATTAGTTTAGTATAACATAGTAAGCTTGATAAAGACACATATCCATAAAGGTTAACCTTTTATGTCTAAATAAAAACTGCCTAGCAAGCTGATCCAGAAGAAGGCAAAAACCCATCTAAAGCCTCTCCAATTTGCCTCAATGGGGGAAAAATCCTTCCTGACTTCAGACCAGTCCCTGGATCAACTTATACTAAGCACTGTTTTAATAACCCTGTATTTCCTTAACTTGCTAAAAAGCCATTACACAACTTACTATTGAGTGTTGTGAGTGTTAGATCGACCAGGCAGCTATCTTGTGTTAGGAAGCTGTTATCTGGTTACCTTCCCATTGTTCTTTTGTTTGGCTGCTGGGGGGGGGGGAAGGGAAGGGGTGATATCACTCCAACTTGCAGTACAGCAGTAAAGAATGTTTGAAGTTTATCAGAGCACAAGTCACATGACTTGGGGCAGCTGGGAAATTGACAATATGTCTAGCCCCATGTCAGATTTCAAAATTGAATATAAAAAAATCTGTTTGCTCTTTTGAGAAATGGATTTCAGTGCAGAATTCTGCTGGAGCAGCAATATTAACTGATTCATTTTGAAAAAAATGTTTTTCCCATGACAGTATCCCTTTAACCAGTGTAGTTGCACTTCTTTGGACTTTCTCTGAATCTCATCAGCCAATTAGCCGCCCACTCTTCAGTCCACTGTATTATGTACTTAAGTGTCAGTGCTGATTTTACCCACTGACACTCAGGGGCAGATTTATTAGATGTTGTAAAAACAGTGGAATAATTTGCCACAAATCGACTTCAAAGGTCTGAAGCAGTGTAAAATAATGGCAGAAAATCTGGCATTTGTATGACATAAAATAAAACACACCTTAATAAATTCACCATTTATTTTACATAGTTTTAACACATTTTTTCATCAAATGTAATTTTACACAGAATAATAAATAGGCATGATGAGTACACTTTGATGTAAATATGCATGCATTGTATGAGTTTTTTACACAGGTGATTGAGGTGTACACTGGTAGCACCAGAACTAGGTACAGGTGACTGAAATATATGCTGGAAGAACCTAGGGGTCTGTTTACTAAAGTTCATAACATTTTTCTATAACCCATCGCTGAAAATATTCTTGCGACAAAATTAAAGTTCAGCATTATTTCTGGCGAAGTGCAAGTTTTTTGCCACCTGTTTAGGTCAACTGCATAATCTGCTTTCAATCTTGCAGAATTTATTTGGCCATAACTGCCAGTGGCCACACTAATGATTTTAAATATATATATATATATATATATATATATATATATATATATAGTAAGATTATCTCCAGAATTGCGAGACAATTTACGTAGCATACATGCGATAATAAACATTAATATATGGGTTCACCATATATTCACAATGACAGAAGTGCTCACGCTTTAGTAGTCTGGCATTTTTTCTGGAGCAGGCTATTAACGCTGCTTATCACACTTTAGTAAACTGACAGCCTAGACTGCTTTGTAGGTGTATGAAAGCAATGGAAGGAATGTGTATATGAGAATTTTGTGTATATTGTGCAGATTGATGAATATCTGAGGTGATGGACAGCTGTGAGGTGCATGTAAGTAAGGAGGTTGCATGTTGGGAAAGCACAGCTGATTGGCTTACTGGCAAAGTACATATTGACAGGGGCCTAAATTGCTCAACAGGAGTGTATAAATGTGTGTTATTTATCTATTGAGTTTTGTTAAAGGTAAGGGCTACAATTTTTTTAATTATTGTTCTTCCTTAAAAAAACAAAATAACAAAAAAGCCTCCATCAAAGTATTTTTTCTGTAAATGTAAACTTTTAATTGTATACCCATATTGCAATTGATTCATTATAAATCAGTGATGATCAGGAACACAGTAATTAGTGCTGGCTCTCTGTTGTGTCCCATACTTTTGCATGTTTGGAAATCAACCCTTTTAATTGATTAATTTCCTTTTTTCAACAACCATCATTTAGCTTTTATAATTTGTTTTCCAAGAAACAATATACCCGCAGTCATTCATTTATGGTTTGTCAAATGGCCCTTTGTTTGTAACTGTGCATAAATAGTTTTTTTGTATATATACACTGTTGATTAGAATAAATGCAGCGCTAGTGTGACAGAAGAAGGGTAATCTGGAAGGGCATAGATTACAGGTGTTGCCAGGCCCGGATTTGTGGAGAGGCCACAAAGGCCCTGGCCTAGGGTGGCAAAATATAAGTGGCAGCATGCCACCTAGTTGCTTTCCGGGTAGCATTGGGGAGCACAGCTCCTCAGCACTCTGGTGCAGACGTGCATGAACGCTCTTGGGGAGGGGGTATGCAGGCGGGCGCAATAGGACAGCGCGACCTCGGGGTGCCCACATACAAAATCCGCCGCTATGTGTTACGCATGTGCAATGACTACTGAAGACAAGTATCAGTAAAATAATTTTTTTCTATCATTAAATGTTTATGCTTTCTTTGAAGAATACTCCCCATTGCAGCTTTTCTCTCAGGTGTTTATAGACCTGCTTGTGCTGTATAAATAAATTATGGCAGATCTGGCGATCATTGCCCAAAAGAGCTGGCTAATGCATTTTCAAGTGATAATCACCTGATCTGCAATTTCACTAGTACCCAATCAGATGTTTTCTTACAAATAGTACATCAGGTTACCTGCTTGTTGTTTGCTCTGGGTTATTTAGTCTTGTGCTATTATTAGTTTATCAAGGTAAATGGTAATGGAGAACTGTAGTGGGGGAGTGAAACGTTAATAGCAAAATATGTATACAGTATATGTATAAATAAGTATTTATAAGGCATAGTAACAGGCCTATCCAATACTTACAATGAGTGAAATTGTTCTGTTTCAACCCACTGTCCTTAGTGATCGTTCCCTTAGATCTGGGCCAGGACCTTTACAGGACACAACTCACTGTTATGAGCAGATTTCCACAGACAGTTGAACTCAACCGGACTGACCCGAGTATGCAGAATTTGCTGTAGTTTATTCCAAAACTGTTATAAAATCTCCCATCCTCATGGACAATTAAACTGTGAAACTTCTGTTGAATGTTTGCCCTTATCAACACAAGTGTTTTATTGAAACGAATGAGAAGCCCTATGAGGCTGTTCTTCAAGGTGGTCCTGGTAAAGAGTGCATTGTCCAATAAGAGTCCTTCATATTGAGCATTTAAGTCAAACACTACCCTAATCTGACTCCTGGTTTCCTGTCTAGGGTGCATTTCAGTGAAACTAATCTGGAGATTGCTTGTTGCCTGTTGTCAGGCAAATGTTGCCTTTGTGTACAGGAAGGTAGAGGGGCTACCCAGTTGTTGGACTTATCCTGAAAGAATTCTTTGTCCATAGTTTTGAGGAATGCTTTATTCTCCATTGTTTTATTGTCATCACTAGTAGATTTGAGTACAGTGCTACTGAGCGCATCTCCCTGAGACTGTTGAGAATTCACACTTCTCTGTGTGATTTGCTAAAACTCCAAGTTGCTTTCAAGTCTCTCTTTCACACAGTACTGGTGTGGACATGGTTCCAAATAAGTGTTTCATCCATTTGGGAGTACATGAGTTTTGTAAGAAGAAATATAAGTGGATTTCTTTCTTCCATATCTATAGACAGTTCCTACGATGACCCATCCTAGGTCAAGGTGTTGGGCATAAGGAGCATCATGAGGCCCATTGCGATGCTGGCGTACCTTGTGTACTCTCAAGATATCTCTACTGAGCAAAAGGAGAATGTCAGCATTCTTGTCAATGACTGGTATGCAGTTGGCTATACTCCTTAAAGGAAAACTATACCCCCAAACAATGTAGGTCTCTATAAAAAGATAATGCATAAAACAGCTCATATGTAAAATCCTGCTTCATGTAAATAAACCATTTTCATAATAATATACTTTTCTAGTAGTATGTGCCATTGGGTAATCATAAATAGAAAATTGCCATTTTAAAAAATTAGGGCCGCCCCCTGGGATCGTAGGATTCACTGTACTCACAAACATACCAACAAACCATACATGTTAGGTCACATGAGCCAATTAACAGACAGAGTTGTGTCTTTTGCTTACATACTTCTTCCTGTTACAGTTAGAGTTGTAGTATTTCTGGTCAGGTGATCTGGTCTGAGACAGCACAGAGACCATCACGAAATGGTGGCTCAAGGCAAAAGATGTAAAAGGGCAATATTTACTTAAATATACAGTATATACCAGTTTGGTAAGATTCTTTAATATGCCACTTAATATGATATGAACTATCTGTTGCTTAAGTGTTCATTTTGGGGGTATAGTTTTCCTTTAAGTGATGGTGATGGAAGGCAACTTCGGGTGTAGGAATTTCTTCTCTGTTGGATGGTATACGGTTGCATTCAACTAGAGTTAAAGTGCCAAGAGTATATGGTAGTGCATCTCCATTTATGTTAAATACATTAAAGAACTCAGTTTGTGCCAGTGACCTATTGCTTTGGTAATCGAGAATGGTGTAGAGTTTAAGTTTCTTTTCAGGCTGTCCTTTAGGGTATACCTTCACTAGGCATATCTTGGCACAGGACTTGTTGTATACTCCTTCTCCACAGGTTTCAGTAAATGAAGTGGACACTGAAGTAGAAGCTGAGGTTTGAACCATGATTTCCTTGGGTGGAAATGTTTGAAAGTAGCACTGGAAAAGATTGTGGTTGAAGGGCTAACACATGTTTGTCACTGTTACACTCTAAACATTTAATAACAGCTGTGCAGTCCATAGCAATATGTTCCACAGAGGCACAGCACTTGTAGCAGATGCCAAATTTCTTTGAGTTTTTTGTGCTCCTGCAGTGGTTTTGCTCTGAAGCCAAGACGCTTTTTGAGAAGGTGAGGCTTCTTGTGAATAGGGCATTGTCGATTTGGGTTTTCGACTTTCTCACCTTTGTCAACTTTGTTGGAAGGTGTAATGGCAGGAACAACATCTGTCTTCTTTCCAGACAAAGGACCTCTATGATCCCTGTAATTGGTGTGTGTATGTTTTGGTAAAGGAGGACTAGGAAAACTTGACTCACCAAATATAAAGCTTGGATCATTCTTTGTCCTTGCAATCTCTTTGATGAAGTCACAGAAGAATGAAAATGGATGGGAAGGATACTTTGTTCTTTACCTTATATTTGAAACCTTTTGTTACCCACCTTTCTTGAATGCTGTATGGCAGCTTTGCTACTATTGGGTTAACACCATGAGCCGTGTCCAGATAGCTGAGACCTGGCATGTGAGGATCAGTTTTTGCCAACTGAAGTTCAAGCAAGAGGTCACTCAGGTCTTGAAACTTTTGATATTTTTGGAAAACCTTGGAGCCTTTTAAATAAAGCACCTTCAATGGCTTCTGGACTGCCATAGCTCTTTTCCAGGCATTCCCATGCAGCTGCGAGAACTGCAGCTACATTGCCGGTGTAAACGGATTTCAGAGTCCTAATGCGTTCTCAAACTGTTGGCCAAGCCACTGAATCAGTAGATCTAATTCTTGTCCGGCTGTAAAACCAATATTTGCTATGGTGGCCTCAAATATACTCTTCCAACCCCTGTAGGTTTCTGGTTGGTCATCAAACTTAGAAAGACTGGTGCTTGCGGCAAGCCATGAACTTGACGATGTCTGATATTTCAGTTCTTTCAGGCTTTGGGCAAGGAGCTGCAATCTGAGGAAAGCCAGCCCTGTCTGGCATATTAGTGTTGAATGACTCAGGGAAGTAAGGTGATGCAGAGGCATTCAATTTAGGATTGGTTTTATAGTCCATTATCATAGTGGGGTATATATCTGCAGCAGTGTTTTCAGAAGGTAGATGATACTGGGTAAGATAGTATGTCAACACCTCAAATCATAGTTTGTTGGAGCACAGGTATTGAAGCAGAATGAGGAGAGCACTCATTGTATTGATTAGAGCTGTGGAGTATCTTTACCATGCCTTGAAGTGACTGTTTTGAGGAATTGTCTATTTGCTCTGATATATCGGAAGCAACAGAATGCCTGCTATTTTGGCTCAAGACGTAGTCCTTGGTGCGTTTGATGGAGTCCTCTGTGTCCGTCAGACTGACACTGTCTCTATCAATCTCTTTAGCAGCTTGTTCTAAAACTTTCAGTCTAGCCAGTGCTGCTGCCTGGTCACGATCCTTTTGCAAGATCTCCATTTTGGCTTCAATTTCTGCCTTTTGACAAGCAGTTTCTGCCTTTTGACAAGCAGTTTCTGCTTTCATTTCTGCTTTTTGATGAGCAGTTTGTGCTTCCATTTCTGCTTTAAGGTTAGCACCCTTTCTAGCAAATTCAGCCTCTATTTTAGCAGTTTCTAAAGCAGCACAAGCTTTGAGTAGTTGCTTGCTGAGTGTAGATCACCTTGAATGTGAAGATCTGGAAGACCTTTTTGTGTGTCTAGATGATGCAGAAACATGAGATGTAGCTTCAACTTGATGTGTGATTTTTGCTTGAGCCTTCATCTTGGTCTCTTGTACTAGGCTGATTCTTTGCTCAGTGAGGTAATTGAATCTGCTAAACTCTACTAGAGAATCCTCTGTGTTGGTGCTCTTTAAGAAAGATGAATATTTAATACCCGGTCTCTCATAACGTTCAAAGGCAATATTGAGACCTTTGAGAGTGCCCTCTAGGTGCAGTACTTCCTGGTCAGGTTCACTAACCACAGACATGCAGTTTACTGATTTGTTCCATAGTTCAGTAAGATTATATGAGAATTGTTCTTTAGTAGCTTCAAAATGTTCCTTCAATGTAATAGTAGGTATGATCTTCCTTTTGGATCCCACACTTTGCCCTGGCAAGCTGGTGCCTGGTTGTACATCAGTGAGCTGTGATTCATGACACACATTTTCTGAGGTATACTTAACAGAAGCCATAGAGCCTGACTGAGACATAGCAGTGACTTCACTGGTTGCAGGATTTTTAATGTAAAGTCTGTGCGACACACAGCTAGGAGCAGGGAAGAGGCAGGTGCTGAGCAGACAGGCAGATTACAGAAAGTTCAATGCAAGATTTATCTCACTTGTGTCTCTGTGCAGAATATAGATAGCAGTATTGTGTGAACAGTGGTATGTAGAAAAGCGCTTCCTGACTGAAGCAGAACTGTACATGTAGTTATTGACACTGAATGCTGATAAATCCTGATGAGAGGACACTGGAGGGTGCAGATATACAGTTGATGTATATGTGTTATGCACATACACTGTGCTACTGCTGCTGATGGCTGGCTGTCCTTACAAGCTCAAAACTAACACAGAGCTGGCCCAATTTGAACTTGGCTGGCAATTATATCCTCTGACTCAACCCACTGTCCTTAGTGATAGTTCCTTTAGATCTGGGCCAGCACCTTTACAGGACACAACTCACTGTTATGAGCAGATCTCCACAGACAGTTGAACTCAACCGGACTGACCCGAGTATGCAGAATTTGCTGTAGTTTATTCCAAAACTGTTATAAAATCTCCCATACATTAATCCATTCAGTGGGTCAGAGGATATTTCTTTCACCAGGGTTAGCTAGGCAGTTAGAGAACACCTAATATGGCTGCTAACTGTAAACTGGGAACAGTTAAAGAGGGGGGGTTAAGGGGCACAGCATCTTCCTTGGCTACAGGGGGAGGAGAAGACAAATAGAGAAAAATGCAACACACAACAAGAACAATAATATAAAGACAAGTTAAATGAGGTACAGTCATTTAGAGGAAACTTTTAACGAGCCCCAACCCTAATGGATTCACTATAAACATGTTTCCACTTTATTAGCTATGGGGGGGTTGTGGATGCACACCTGAGGCCAATTTCAAAAAGTTTAAAGCCCTGTCTAAATAATTCAAGTAAATATGCAAGTGCATGTAATTTTGAAACAGGGTTTTTTTGTTACAAATTTATGATCATAATATTGATAAGCCACCATACCACGTTAAGGTGGTCCCCGTCACTTGTTGTGCCTTGGTTTGTGCAATCGCTCTCTCTTAAAAGCCATAGATGATGGCATGGGATGATCTAGCCGTGAAAAAACCAACATCCCATTAGACACTTCTCTATGTACACACACTTATTGTGTTACTCATTTAGTTCTACTTTACACTCTTCTATTCTATGCTTACATTCATACACATTCCTAAATACACATACACTTTTCCCTTTTCACTATTATACACACCTTCACATTTCACTTATACATGTATACACACTATTGTGCAACTGCACATATCACTTTACTTTGTTTTTTTAAGGCAGCCTCTACCTCTTAAAAGCCGCTCAGCAGTTGGCGGGGGAGGATTTAGCACAGAGTTTGAAACCAAGGCACAGGAGATGTTTATATTAAGAATTGGTACTATACAGAGAGGTAATATTCCTTTTTTACTATGATTAGAGATAAATAAGTTAGGGACCACCATGTGGGGTTTTACCTTGACGTGGTATGGTGGCTTATCAATATTATGATCATAACTTTGTAACAAAAAAACCCTGTTTCAAAATTACATGCACTTGCATATTTACTTGAATTATTTAGACAGGGCTTTAAACATTTTGAAATTGGCCTCAGGTGTGCATCCACAACCCCCCCCCATAGTTATCCACTTTATTAGCATCACATCTGTGTATCTTATATAACTCTCTACTACATAGTTCACAATTATCAAGCCTGTCACTTCAAACGCCTCCTTTTATTGATACAAAGAGCGTGCAACCAAGGCAATGATTTTAAAACCTGGATATTCTTAAAACTTTTGACACTATGGGGCTTTGTTCCACATTTTCTAATCTGGATAAAGCATTGTATCAATCACCAACAGCCTTTGTAGCCTTGATGGGGTTTCATTCTCCACCTTTTTCTCTAGAAAGAGGCACTCACAATGGGTGCCCTCTTTCGTTTATTTTATTTGCTTTGGCCATAGAACCTCAAGCTATTTTTAATTAGATCTGATAATAATATTCAAGTGGCTCTGATATACAATACCCATCATAAAATATCTATGTTCGTAGACAATGCCACGCTTCTGGTCACTTAACACCTTACTTCTCTTGCTAACCTTTACAACTTATTACATAAATTTGGCTCTATATCTGAACGCACAGTTAAAAATGATAAATCCTAAGCCATCAATCTTTCTATGCCCCACAAGATGGTAAAAATGTTAAAAAAATAATTGTAGCACACTTAATAGTTGCACCTGTAAGGTTGCTGGGTAATGTAGTCCCCCCCATGCCTTCCACTACAGTACAGAGGAACTAGTTAATGCTTCAGACTGCAGGAAGGAATGGATTTTCTCCAGCCAATGATAAAGGAGACAGACTGTGCCCTGCCCTCTCAGCCAGGAACAGGAAGAGGAACCAGGGCCTGAGACAGGAGGAGGAGAGACCAGCCAGCATGAAGCTGTGTGCTGCTGTTCCACGGAAGAAGTTTTGTTGTCAGCACCATTGTGATCCAGGAGTACAACAGTCAGCCATCTTGATAAGGAGAAAGCCACAGTGTGGAGAGAAGCAAGGTTCTTTGTCAACTGTAAGTTATTAACCCTTGTGCTACCACTTTAAGGAACTTTGGGAGTTATAAAACAGACATTATCCTGCTAGTCCATTGGAGGGTGAGACATATTGTGCAAGGAGAGCTGACAGCATTGCTGCACACTTCCAACAGCACCAGAGGGAGCACCATCTATACCCTTACCAAGGGACACATCACCAGTTCTTTTATTGTGGTTACATCCAGGGAGATAATCCAGCTGCACAGTTCAGCAGCAACCTAAGGTGGAATTTGCCATTCATTTATACTGCTGTGCTATTTGCAGCCCATCCAGTTCCTTCAACTCAGTAAGGGGGCCCCCCATCGGTACACAACTGTTTCAGGACTTAGTTGTGCACACCAGGGTTTGAAGGGTCTTACAGGGGTTGTCTTTGTTAAATTGTCATATTTACTACAGCGTTAGCAGAATACTAATTGTCATATTCTGGTTTTATTTCTAACCATTCATCTCTTACAGCTGCAGCTGTTAATAAAGTCAGGTTGTGCCTGTTGCACTGCCATCTTGTGTGCCTGGTTACTGAGGCCTTGGGGTGTCACCTGGTTGAGAAAAGCAGACTCATATAGACTACTGCCAACACTTACGGGTGCGCTACATAATTTTGGTTTTAAATGGTGTACTAATTAAGTTTCAATATTAGTGGTTAATGTGTCAGCTAGGCATGCACGACTTTATCAGGATAACTACCCCAAACTGTATTCCTCCCTTCTAAAACTGATGGAAGAATGGAACAGATATCAAATATTTTGGATCTGGAAAATGAATGCAATTAATATGACAATACTCCCAAAGCTTTTATATTATCCCACTACCTGACCTCAAGCAATCTCAAAGCAAGATCATGAAATTTATATGGTCCAATAAAGCTCCCTGGGCCAGGGTTCATAAAATAACATTATTTGCAATAGGAACCAGGAGTGCCTAGGGGTCCCTAATGTTGTACATTACTATTATGCTGCACAGCTCACCACAATATCTACATTGCATTTAGGCACAAACAGACATCATTGGGTGGAGCTAGAAAAGTATTTCTGTAACCCTTATACTGCAGAATCTTTAATATGGTTGCCTAATAGACCCCAACCCTATAAAGGCAGTCCTTTTCTTGACACTAACCTTAAGATCTGGGACAGAATCAAATATGATTCAGGTCTCATAAACACCTTGTCTCCAACAGCTCAAATATTCCAAGATCCCTCATTTTCATTGGGTTGGAACCCAAAAACCTTTCAGTGGTGGTGAGACAATAATTTGGACAAAACTGTAAACCTGTTTACAGGGAGAGGTACAATCACTCTGGCATACCTACAGGACCCTTTACAACTTCCCCAAACAGAACTTAATAGGGCAAATCACATTTTACATTCACCCTCAAAACTCACTGATTACTCTCACTTTAAGAGATGGTGTATCCAAGCCCCTGCCCTCATCGCATGATATCCTTGTTATATAATGACTTGTGTAACATAACTAATTCTCTGGATCATCCCTACATGGTGGCTTGGGTAACAGATCTTAGACAATTGCAGCAGAGGACTGGTCCATCATCTGACTCCTTACTAAAACAAGCTCAATTAACATAATATTGTTGGAAGCCTCTTATAAAGTTATAAAGGTGGTACTTGACCCCTCAGAAAATTGCTCAATATGTAGGAAATCCAAACCCTAACTGTTGTAGGGGATCACAAAACAAAGAAAGATGCGGTTCGCTTCGGAGCTCACCCGGACTTGCTGTGTCTGCCTGGCCGCAGCCTGTGCGAGACGCCAGTTACTTCACTCCAGCATTCATTGCAGAAATCAACATACTCTGGCGTATTCGGCGCCGATCCAGGACATCACAAGGACAGCAGCGTTAGTGCAAAATTTCAGGCTTTATTTCAACATACACACAAGTGAGGATTTTAGCGGTGGGCGTGCATGGCTGACCTACGCGTTTCTTGCCGGATCTCCCGGCACTTCCTCAGAGTCAGTGAGAATCAAATGACTCAAGACTTAAATAGCAACAGTGATTAACATTGGTGCTGAAAATACAGGTGCATTTAAAATTGCATATGTGATTTACACTCATAGTTAATATATTTAAAATACCAATATTAAGATTAGAATTCAAAATATCCATGCTGTTCGTATTCATTATTAGAACAAACAGCAATGAAAATATACCGTATTTCAATCATTTTCTTAAATAATTAATTAAATACGTGTTACAAAACGTGTATCAATAAAAAACCTATATTAAACCAACCATTGTATTCATATCCACAATTAAAGTGAACTGTGTATTAAATTAAAATCATTGGGTACACATAAATGTAAATATAAAAACGAATGTATTCCCTATGAGGACTGATTGTAGCATTATATTCATTTGTATAGGCTTTCAGGCTTACCTCTGCCTGAAAAAGTACAGCAACTGCAAAGAGACTTATTGCTAGCCCAAAACAAAAACCGTTTATTCAGAAATAACTTACGGGCTTTCCTGAGCAAGCTGAGGGGGATGAGCTGGAGCAATTTCTGGAAAGATGGCTGAGAGAGATCTTTGGGGACTTGTCCCTATCGGCCTCTTTTGCGATTGAAAGGGCTCACCGGATCCCCATGAGACGTGGACCACCAGGCACCCCTCCAAGGCCACTCATTGCTAGACTCTTCAATGCGAAGGACAGGGACGAGATCCTTAAACAAGCAAGGCAGAAGGAAGCCATGTCCTTTCAAGCTCACCGTATTTCAATATATGCCGATTTTTCAGCAGAAGTCCAGAAGCAAAGGATGCAGTTTATGGAATGCAAGAAACGCATGTGGGCCCTTAACCTTCAGTACGCAATGCTGTACCCGGCAAAAATGTGTGTCACTCTGGATGGTACTACGCACTTCTTTCAAACGCCTAAAGACCTTAGCGACTGGCTGGACGGACGGAACCTGAGGGAGAATAACAACCCAGCTCAGCACCAATGACACAGAGATGACCTTTGCGGATCCCTTCTTTGCTCACTGAACCAGTAAGGACCCTTACTTTTATACAGCCTCCTAGCAGCTTGCACTGTAAGTACTTTTATCCGTATACAGCCTAGCGGGAGGGGTATTGCAGGACTTGGACTTTCTACCCTGAACTCATGGTTCAATCCGCTTCCGGAACAATTAAATAATATTTCTTTATTTACAGTTGAACTCTATCCGGGGATATGTATGTGTTTGAAGGTCAAAATATCATTGGGGCTACTACCGGTTGCTTCAGCAGGACACGAAGGGAGGGCACCTCACGGAACATTCTACAGTTGTTGTTTCAGTTCACCGCACATTTTAGCGCACTACACTGGCTACCCCAGTTATGTTTACTAAAATTGTTTCGGGATTAAATCTACCTACAAGTTGGGGAGGTGGTAGAAGGGGGGACTACAGGGGGTTCAGGTATGTTAAACTATAATTGGTTCTTGTGAATTCACTGCTCAGGTTTTGGGAGATTTGACTGAGAGATGTATAATTTTTGTCTGTTCATCCGAGCGAACCTACCCTTCCTACGACCCACCATGACCACCACACTTATTAGCTGGAATGTCAGGGGACTTAATTGTCCCATTAAACGTAGGCTAGTTATGGATTACCTCAAGCATAAAAAGATAGGTATAGCATTGCTTCAGGAAACCCACCTCACAGACAGCAAAATCCTAGCCTTAAAAAAACCCTGGGTGGGTTGGTATTTTCATGCCACTTATAGCACATACTCCTCAGGGGTAGCAATAATAGTATCTAAACATGTACCCTTTCAGCTTCTAGACCTACGATCTGATTGTAAAGGCAGGTTCCTGTTTTTGCATGCTAAGATTCATCACCAGGAGTATATTATTGCCACCCTGTATATTCCGCCACCTTACAACTCCACCTGTATTCTGCAGCGTCTGCAATTTATAGCGCAATACCCACAAGCTAAGGTCATAGCGACAGGGGACTTTAACACTCTTCTAGACGTTAAGTTGGATAGGCTCAGGATAAGGCATTATGAGGGGGTTGATCCACAGTCTAATCTGGCTGAGCTAACAAAAGGGACAGGCCTCACTAAAGTATGGAGACATTTCCACCCACGCTCCAAACAATACTCTTGCTTCTCGGCATCTCACTCTGTCCTCTCTCGGATAGACCTGGCCTTCGCCAATAGCTCCGCTTTAGTAGACCTGAGGGGAGCAGAGTATCTGCCCAGAGGAATAACTGATCATGCCCCCCTTGAACTGGTGCTCAATGTTGATCAAGTACAGCACACTAAGAGATGGGCCTTGAATCCTATTTGGCTAACAGTACTTGATAATAAGAAAGGGCAAGAATCTGTTATAGCCGAATTCTTTTCTCATAACTCCCAAAAAGCGTTTTTAAGGGGATACTTGAATAAAGAAATTATCGCACATAAAAGGCAGGCCAGGCAATTCCAGACTTCTGTGGAATTAGAGGTCTCTCAGGCAGAAACCCTTCTAACAGTAAACCATCACCCCAGAATTGTGCTCAGCTGAAACAGTTGCAAGACAAATATGCTATAGCTATAGTCACCTATTTACGAAGGCTAGGATACTGGAACAGGGTGAGAAGGCAGGCAGGATGCTGGCTTTGCTTACTAGGGATCAGTCAACGCCTCCCATGATCACACAACTTAAGGCAGGGGATAACACCCTTACTACTGACCCAAAGAGATCAGGCAAAACATGGTAGCTTTTTATGCAGATTTGTATCTAAATTAGACCCAGAGGGTAATACAACTGAGTCTTTCCTCACAGGCTTACACTTTCCAGTACTCCCAGCAGAAAGTATGGAATATTTAGATCAACCCATTTCGACGGAAGAAATACAGGAAGCTATAGGGTCATTCCCGGTAGGCAAGGCCCCCGGAGCAGACAGAATCCCTATTGAATTCTATAAACTTCACTCTGCACAACTAGCCCCCCATCTCCTAAAAACTTATAACTATGCCTCCCAACATAAAAGTCTCCCGGCCTCCATGTATGAAGCCTTCATAATCCTCCTCCCTAAACCAGGGAAGGAACCGACTTTACCTGAAGCTTATAGGCCCATTTCTCTTCTCACTGCAGATACAAAAATTTTGGCAAAAATCTTGGCTAGAAGGTTAGGGAAAGTGGTTACACAATTGGTTACAGAGGATCAGACGGGATTCATCCTGGGGAAAACAACGGCGCATAACATCAGAAGGTTGATGCTTAACCTCACTATGGAACACTCCAATGTAGGGCAGAGGGCAATAGTAGCCTTGGACATTGCCAAGGCATTTGATACTGTAGAGTGGAGCTATTTATGGAAGGTATTAACCGCATTTGGGATAGGTCCTCACTTTATCTCACTTGTCCAGTTACTATATGCAGCCCCTACAGCAGCCCTATGAATTAACTCATTGTTAACCCCAGCTTTTGCCTTGACTAGAGGTACGAGGCAGGGGTGCCCCCTCTCCCCACTATTATTTGCCTTAGCCATCGAACTGATAGGTCTTGCAGTCAGGCAGAATCCTCGAATATCAGGCTTTCAGATACAGGGCAGGGAAGAGAAAATACAGATGTATGCAGATGACACGCTGATTTACTTGGGGGACACCCATGACTCTCTCACTGCTCTTCTAGACACAACTAAGGTTTTTGGAGAAATCTCTGGCCTCAAGACTAACCCCTCAAAGTCCATTATATTTCCCTTGGACCCAGAGGTGGGGGATGGAATTAGGGCGGAGATACCATTACTGAAAGTTCGGCAATTCAAATATCTAGGGGTTAAGGTGGCCTTGCCGGTGTCATCTTATTATGATCTTAATGTAGCCCCCTTATTGCAATGGGTTCAGAGTAGATTTCAAGTTTGGAAAAATTTACCATTGGGCCCCACGGGCCGTATAAAGACCATTAAAATGATTATAGCTCCTAAACTATTGTATGTATTATGGCACACCCCCTTACAATACAGAACCGCTTCTTTCTTGACCTGGCTGCTATCTTTAGACTGTATATCTGGGGTACCTCCCGAAACGCCTAAGACGGACGTGCTGGCGTCAGTACCGCGACGCCAGCGGAATGACGCCAGTTTGGCGCCAAAGTAACAGTATTTAAACCTGATTCAGACTGAGATGCATTGCCTGGTTATTAGGTTGTTTAAACTGAAATCCTAGCATCTCTGCACTTCTTGAATTCCTGTTATCGACCCTTGCTTGTACCTGGACTGTGATTCTTGCTGCCTGTCTCGACCTATCGGCCTGCCTTATCGTTTACGGATCTCGCTGCCTGCCTTCTGACCTCGGACCGCCTGACCACGACTCTGCCTAATCTTGTACTTCGCAAATCGTCTCACTGGCTACTCTCCACAACCCTGCTCCCTGTTCCACTCCAGGTGGGTAGCGGTTGTGTGAGGCGCTTGTGGATTCACTATCTACTGCTCCAGCTCCTTCTACGACTGGATTATACTGGTGAGTTTGACACAACCTAGCCACAAAATCTCTAATTTCTATAAAGCCCTACAAACCATTAATCTACAGAAAACCTCCCTGAAAGTGAGAGACCGTTGGGAGGCAGATCTCTCACCATTTACTGATGAGCAATGGGAACCGGTACTCCACACTCCTCTTCGGATTTCTCCTATTTATAAGTATAGGATATTACAATTGTACTTTGTACATAGGGCCTATTACTCCAGAACAGTACTTCATAAAATAAATCCAGAAATCTCGCCAGCATGCCTGAGATGTGGTGAGGCAGAGGGCACAATTTTACACACTTTCTGGGCTTGCTCAGAAATTGTACCCTTCTGGGTAGCGATACAGAGCCATATCACAGGGTTGCTAGGGTTTGAAATACCGTTGGATCCAAAATGGTACTTACTGGGTATGGACCCCCCAACACCTCTAACGAACCCAGCCCACACTATGGTACACAAATTACTCTACTCTTCGTAGCACATTGCCCAGCACTGGAAAGCCCCTGACCCTCCTTCCTACCAGATGTGGCTGAAGTAGGTTCAGGACTTACAAAAAATGGAGGATCTGATTGCCAGGAGAAATGGTTCTACTAAGGCTAACACCACTATTTGGCAGCTATGGATTCTGGAGCATGTTTGAGAAAGCCTAGGGGGTCGGTAGGAATTACTTAAAGCATGGTATAGTTAAAGTCTGCTAATCCTGTGGTACAAGACCATCTCCAGGTCTAATTATGGGCTACAGCTCATCTCATGGAACTGCCATTAGTTTGTCATTGTTGTCAATAAAGATGTGAGTTTACAGTGTTCAAAATATCCGTTTCCTAGTGAAAACTCTTACTTTTTCAGTAAGTGGAGGCACAATGGCACAATGCATATGACAGATCATGTATTTATCTTTTTGGTCAAACTTCTGTGCTTGCAAGATGTCTAGACCCAATCTGCGTATTGGGTAATATTACTTTTCATGTGTACTGAGCTGTGATATTATCTGTACAACTATTTTTTTTTCAATAAATCTCACTTGAACCAAAAAAAAAAAATGATAAAGAATGCACGTGCAATGATTTATATAGTCATCAGTTTTTCTTTTCAGTTTTCCAGTTATCAGTTGGAATTTTAAAATGTTATGTTACTTTATGTTTATGACTATGCTCAACACTACAGTAGCTATGTGGCCCAGACTATTGTAAATGTATAAATGGAAAAACTCAATAAAAATGTTTGTTTTAAAACAAAAAATAAAATTTTCAGCAAATCCATGTTGAGTATATGTTCGTAAGCTTACTCCTTTGGGTCATGGAATGTGGGTGTTTTTTTCTCGATGACTGCGATGACTATTAATAATAATATTATGAATGTTAGGATTCATGAGATGAAACGACTGTTGTTGTGCAAGTCTGTGCCATTCACGATGACCAAAGCTGCTACTTACATTTCTATATAATTGTGCTTGGTGCTGCTGCCTCTTTCTATTAAAGCCTCTGTTCATAGATGTATCATATTTACACCTCATTTACACCTCATTTTTTTTGCTGAGCCCCAGAAGTGACAACATCCCAACTTTCAGAGCGTTTGCATCCAATTTGCAGCAAAGCATACTGTACATGCAAGTATCGTACATGTATTTTAATGCATCAGCCACATCATCACATTAAGGCTGTCATTTTGCTGGAATTATGGGGAAAATGCTGCATTATGGGTATAATTATGCACTTTGTACACTGTATTTGCTTTTGTAAGTAAACCTTGAGGTCTATTTAAAATAAGATGTGACTAGTGCAGATATCAAATTGTATTAGAATGTCTTTAAAACCAATGCATCAATGATTTCTTTAGAAATATTCATCCAGTGTTCAGGAGTAATTTAAGGGAAACCTCTAATGAATTTATTTCTGAACGACTAGACTATTGACCATAGAACCCTATCTCCAATAACTAAGCAAACAATTTACCAATATGACTATGAGCAGGGGTGCTTCACCAATGAGGCCAGTTGAGGCTGTCGCCTCAGGCAGCAGCGCCCCACTAGGTACTAGGGGCAGCAAAAATGCTGCTCCTGGTACTTTAAGAGCAAATTTCCAGGGGGGGGGGGCAGCAGCAACTGCTGCTGCCTCAGATGGTGGAGGGGCCAGGATCGCCCCTGACTATGAGCATAGATGGTGATAGTCGTATAATACAAGAACACTTGGGGTATGGACTTTCTTTGTGCATCACGTTATATGTTATGTGTTATCTACACACTATGGCATTGAAAATTCGCCAGTGAAGGCTTCACAGGCAGCGCAACACTTCGCCAGGTGAAAATTCCTTCAGACAACGCTAATTAACTAACATGCGCAGTTGCGTCTAGGGCACCGAATGTTGGTGAACTTGCACTAGCGTTAATTCGTCAAGCAGAGCAAAGTTGCGATAGCGTTACATTACATATGCAAATACATTAAATTACCCAAGCCAGGGAAACCTTAATAAAAGAAAATAGAGTTGTTATTGTTCTGTCCTCGCTACGTATTACCCTGGGGCAGTGTGTAGTTCGACATGCAGCTAAACCTTTCCACAATCCAATAAAGAGACTAAGCTTGGAGTCTGTAGATTTTACTGAATAAGCAAGTGGAATAGAGGTGAAACTGTAATACAAACAGCAGAAAAGATAATAAGTAGGGTTGCAATGAACTATATGAAAACATGCAAATGAATATATAACTGCAGCATAAACTATATACTGGCATAAATGTCTCTGTAGCAATGCCTCTGGGGTTTCTGGCAGCTGTGGAGGTGTTTTGGTGTAACTATTTCCTTACCAGCGATTCTATCATAAGGGAGATGCAGAACTGTGTGCTTCTTCCAGCAGCATGGTCTGTAAAATGGAGTCCTGGCTCCCACAAGGCATTGCTCTAGGTCACATGGTGGGCGTACGGTAGCCTGATTAGTCCAAATTCTGCCATAAGCCTTATGGAGGTGAAAAAATGGATATAGGAAGTGACGTTGTACACTTACAACAAGTGTCCAGAGGAGGGAGCTCCGAGCAAATGAATAGGAAAATCCCAAATATGGTAAAAGCGTATGCTAGAGACATGACACTCCCCGTCTGGCATCCATGGATGGCACCATTATTCCTCAGGAGACAATAATAAAGTTAGTTCTGTTACTGGTCTGAAGAACAATTTTGTTTCTCCTTGTTTGGAGGTTTTGACCTCAACTTTGCGGACTCTCCCATCTTCACTTGGGAATGTTTTGGTGACCAGGGATGATTAGAGGATGTTTCTCTTCAAACTCTAATTTCATGTTTTTGAGTCGACCACCTACCCTCAATAGGCCAGTCTGGTCAAGGAATGGGTCCAGCTTCCTTAGAGTGCTATCTTTGGGAACAAGCTTGTTTCCTCTGATACAGTCGATCTCTTTGGAAAAGGTCTCTTGTTGTACAGCGCGGATGATGACATATTTTGCTTTCTGAAATTCTGCCGCTGTGTAGACCTTCTGGCAGTGATGCCATCCTTTGCAGGTACTTACATTTGTAGATGCAGTATGTTTAAAGGAGTGAGCTATATGGGTTAAGCAAGTGACAGCTCGGATGAGTGATTTCCAGGTTGAGAATCTGTTAAATCTGTTGGACTTAAGTTGGTTGTCAGTGGTCATTGTATGACATGTAGACACTTGTGGACGAATTTCACCATCTGAGTTGGCATCTACTAGTTCAAATGTCTCACTTTCAGGATTAGTTTGCCCTGTGTTGTACAAGAATGTTGGTCCTGTGAGCCAAGACGTGTCTTTAAGATGACTTGCGGCAACAGCTCTGGTTGCATGATCTGCAGGGTTGCAGTCCGTGGGTACATAGTTCCACTGTCCTGGATGAGTGGATCGTCTGATTCTGAGCACCCTGTTGCTGACAAAAACATAAAACCTTCTGGTTTCGTTATAAATGTAGCCTAGTACTACCTTGCTGTCTGTGTAGAACACAGTCTCTTTGAGTTCTATGCCTGTCTCTGTTGTGATGAGCTCTGCTAGCTCTATGGCTAGGACTGCAGCACAGAGTTCTAGTCTGGGTATAGTGTGTTCTGGGATTGGCGCCAGTTTTGCCTTGCCCATAACAAACCCAATGTGACATTGTCCATATATATCCACAGTTTTAAGGTATGCTACAGCAGCTATGGCCTTAACCGAAGCATCAGAGAACACACAAAGTCTTTGGCTTTGTACCTCTGTAGAAGGTACCGGGGCATATGGACGTGTAACACAAAAGTTGTCGAGAGCCTTTAGGGAACTTCTCCATTCTCTCCACGAATTACCTTTGTCAGGAGCCAGTGGGGTGTCCCAATCAGATGTTTCCAGGGTTAAGTCTCTTAAAAGTGCTTTACCTTGTATGGTGACGGGAGCAGCAAATCCTAGGGGATCATACAGGCTATTTATTGTGGACAGAACACCTCTGCGAGTGAAGGGTTTTTCTTCTCTGTTTACTTGAAAGGCAAAGGTATCAGATTTTAAGTCCCATAGAAGCCCCAGGCTCCGTTGCACAGGTAAGGAATCAGCTCCCAAGTCTAAGTCTCTTAGATCATTTGAATGGTCTTGGGAAGGGAAGGCTTCCATCACTGCTTTGCTATTTGAAGCTATTTTGTGGAGCCTAAGGTTGGAGCAGGCAAGTGCTTCTTGTGCTCTTTTGAGAAGGCTGACTGCGGCTTCACTTGAAGGTGAGGACTTTAAGCAGTCATCTACGTAGAAGTCTCTTTCTACCAATTGTGCAACATCTGACCCGTACCTTACCTCACATTCCTGAGCAGAGCGCCTGAGCCCGTAAATTGCGACTGCAGGTGAAGGACTGTTGCCGAAGATGTGCACCTTCATGCGGTACTCTGTGATGTCTTTAGAAGGATCGTTATCTCTGAACCAAAGGAATCTCAGGAAATTTCTGTCTTCCTCTCTGACAAGAAAACAATGAAACATTTGTTGAATGTCAGCAATAAAGGCAATAGAGTCTTTGCGGAAACGAAGTAGAACTCCCAAAAGTTTGTTATTGAGGTCAGGGCCTGTGAGGAGAACATCATTTAGGGAAACACCTTTGAATTTGGCACTAGAATCAAAGACCACTCTAATCTGTCCTGGTTTCTTTGGGTGGTACACCCCAAATATTGGTAGGTACCAGCATTCCTCTGAGTCTTTGAGGGTGGGTGCTATCTCTGCATGGTTATTCTCAAATGTTTTTGCCATGAAAGAAAAGAAGTGATCTCTCATCTCTGGTTTTCTTTGAAAGTTGCGTTTGAGAGAAGAGAAACGTCTAAGGGCTTCCTCTCTGTTATTAGGTAAGCGTTGTCTCTGAGGCCTAAAGGGTAGAGGGGCGACCCAACTGTTTGAATTGTTTTTAACTAGTTCTTGTTCCATTATTTTTAGAAAGAGTTTATCTTCAATAGACATCGCTAATTGGTTGTCCTCTCTTGTTCTCTGGAACACTGTGCATCCTAAATGATTCTGATCACTGTCATGGGTGAAACTATCATCAGAAAGGTGGAGGGGTGTGTGTCCCAGGCTGGTGCTGTAAGGTTTTTCCTTTATTAGGAACTGGTTTTGACATGGTGGGAAAATGGAGGGGCGTCCATTTTCTAATGTATTTGTGAGCATGCTGTTTACGCAGGCTGGTTTGTGTACACTTCCAAGGCAAGCGTCTCCGATTATGACCCATCCAAGGTCTAGCTTCTGGGCGTATGGCGCATTGTGAGGGCCATTTATCTGGTCCCTTGCTTTGTGGACTTGCAGGATATCCCTTCCAAGGAGAAGCATTATCTGAGCCTTAGGGTCGAGTTCGGGGATTAAGTGCATTATGCGCTTCAGGTGTACATGATGCTTAGCTATGTCTGGTGTAGGGATTTCAGATCTATTATCTGGGATCTGGATGCATTCTATTATAGTTGGTAAGGGTAGGCATACCTTTCCGTCTATGGACTCTACTTGATATCCAGATGCCCTTCTTCCTGCTGTCTCAACAACTCCTGAGCATGTCTTTAGAGAGTAAGGAGTGTTTGGACCCTTGATTTTAAATGCATCAAAGAAGGCTGGGCAGGCTAAAGATCTGTTGCTCTGGTCATCCAGGATTGCATAGAGCTTAATGCTTTTATCTGTTTGGCCTGTCGGGTATACTCTGACCAGGCAAATTTTGGAGCAGGATCTGCCTCCTACGGCACCATTGCAGACTTCTGTGCATTGGGAAGTGATTTCTTGTGTGCTTGTGACAGTGCTATCTTCCTCCCCGCCATGCTTGCTGGCGCTCTTGGTATAAGATACAGTCCATGGGGCTGACCCAGGGTGTAAAGCTGTGTTGTGATGCGTGCTGTCACATTCTATGCATTTTACACTGACCTTACAGTCCTTGGCAAGATGAGATGTTGATGAACAGCACCTGTAGCAGATGTTGTTTTCCTTGAGGAAAGCTTTGCGGTCCTCTATGGACTTCTCTCTGAAAGCTCTGCATTTCAGAAGAGGGTGAGGCTTCTGGTGTAGAGGACACTGCTTACCAGGGTCTTTATTCCTTGTCTCCTCATGAGAAGGTTCTGCCGATCTGTGGAAGGAATCTAAAGAGGAAGCATTAGTTTTGTGTACTGTTACTGCTGCTTTGCGAGTATTAGGTACTGAAGGGGTGGTATGTGGCAAAGTGAAATCAAAGCTGGGGTCATTTCTCATCTTGGCTTGTTGGTATACAAAGTCCATGAATACAGTGAAAGGAGGAAATGGAACATTGTGCATTTCTTTGAATTTTGACCCGTGTGCCATCCACCGCTCTTGTAAGTTATAGGGCAATTTTTGTACTATGGGGTTAACACCTCTGGCTGTGTCTAGGAATGCAAGCCCCTGTAAGTCTCCTTCAGCTTTGGCTACTTGTAGTTCCATTAGCAAGTCGCTTAATTCCCTAAGTTTTTGGTAACTTTTATTGGTTATTTTAGGGAAGTCTTCAATTCTCTTGAAGAGTGCATTTTCTACAACCTCTGCTGAGCCATAGCACTCATTAAGTCTGTGCCAGATCATTCTGAGACCAGTCTCTGGGTGATTTATGTTAATGACTCTGATCCTTTTGGCATGCTCTGCAGACTCAGTTCCTAGGTATTTGATAAGGAGGTCGATTTCCTCACTGTATGAAAGGTCTAAATCTCTGATAGTGTTCCGAAAGGAGGATCGCCAGGCTCTGAAGCCTTCTGGGTGGTCGTTAAACTTTTCAAGTCCCTTTGTGATTAGCTCGCGCCGTGCAAAGAACTTGGCAAAGTCCATTGTGACTTGGTTAGTATCAGGATAAGAGGGTGGCTGAGTGTAATAGTGAGAAGGTGTTGTATAGTCATACCTGTCTGGAGGTTCTCTTTTAGGCTGGACTGTGACATACTGTTGTGACACAGCTGAAGAGGTAGGTGCAGGGTTAACCCTAGGCTTGGGTACCTGTTTGAAGTGGGTGTTGTAGGCAGGATCACTTTGCTCAGCGTGGTTTCTGTGATACAATTGCAGCTTGCTGATGGCCTTTGAAGGTGTATGGCATCCTTGGCTTGGTTCAGGAGCAGCATGTTGGCTTGGTTGCTGTGCTGAAAGAGAATCTGTGTCTTGTCTGGAGTGCTGGTAGACATACTCTCTAGTGCGTTGTAGTGGGTCGTGGGGTTCAGTCTCAAGATTAGGTACCTCACTGTGTCCTTCGCTGCTAGGGTACACAATCATCTCTAGAGCTTTTGCTTCTGCCAAAGTCGCTGCAGCTTCTCTCTCTCTGGCCAGCTTTTCTAGGGTTGCCTCTAAGCGAACACTTTCCGCTTCCCTTTCTGCTTCTAAGCATGCACTCTCTGCTTCCCTCTCTGCTCCTAAGCGTGCACTCTCTGCTTCCAAGCGTGCACTCTCTTTTTTCCTTTCTGCTTCTAAGCGTGCACTCTCTGCTTCCAAGCGTGCACTTTCTGCTTCCCTCTCTGCTCCTAAGCGTGCACTCTCTTTTTTCCTTTCTGCTTCTAAGAGTGCACTCTTTACCTTTATCTCCATTTCCCTCTCTGCGAAGGCGGCACAGGCCTTTGCGGCTTCTGCCTTTGCGCGGGCAATGGCGGCTGCATTGGTAACAGATGAGCGATGAGAGGAGCCTGAAACTTGGGACCTGGTCACTAGTGAAGATGACTTCTTCTGTGACATTATGAGATGTTGGATAAGCCTTTGCCTGTTTTAGCTATAATGGCTCTTTGTGCTGTAATAACTTAACAGCAGTGTCTGAATCCGGATCACTGTAATATACTGTTGTCTGAGCTTGCAGCGTAGCTGGTTTAATCACTTGTGTGTCAGCTGCTGTTTTACTGCGCATGCAGTGAGTTATAGTTCAATCCCACCTTTGTGGTAGCGCTGTTTCACTGCGCATGCAGTGAGATACAGTTCAATCTCGCCTTTGAGGTAGCGCTGTTTCACTGCGCATGCAGTGAGATACAGTTCAATCTCGCCTTTGAGGTAGCGCTGTTTCACTGTTCTGTCCTCGCTACGTATTACCCTGGGGCAGTGTGTAGTTCGACATGCAGCTAAACCTTTCCACAATCCAATAAAGAGACTAAGCTTGGAGTCTGTAGATTTTACTGAATAAGCAAGTGGAATAGAGGTGAAACTGTAATACAAACAGCAGAAAAGATAATAAGTAGGGTTGCAATGAACTATATGAAAACATGCAAATGAATATATAACTGCAGCATAAACTATATACTGGCATAAATGTCTCTGTAGCAATGCCTCTGGGGTTTCTGGCAGCTGTGGAGGTGTTTTGGTGTAACTATTTCCTTACCAGCGATTCTATCATAAGGGAGATGCAGAACTGTGTGCTTCTTCCAGCAGCATGGTCTGTAAAATGGAGTCCTGGCTCCCACAAGGCATTGCTCTAGGTCACATGGTGGGCGTACGGTAGCCTGATTAGTCCAAATTCTGCCATAAGCCTTATGGAGGTGAAAAAATGGATATAGGAAGTGACGTTGTACACTTACAACAAGTGTCCAGAGGAGGGAGCTCCGAGCAAATGAATAGGAAAATCCCAAATATGGTAAAAGCGTATGCTAGAGACATGACAGTTATAATGCCCTACACATGAGTCCAGTGTATATTTTATGAGCCATATGTGAAGGGAATGAAGGGGGAAACTGGATACCACAGAAAAAAATTACTATCTTTTGCAGCCTATCACCCTGAAAAAAAGGAAGACGCCAGAGTTTTTTGGGACTTAGGAAATCTACTCTATTGCACTTCACCTGGTCTGAGCTGGCGAAGGCAAGTTTGGCACTCAGTCTGGCGTTCAGTAAAATCCGCATCTTAGTGAATTTGTGCAGTTACTTCCCTTCGCCAGAGCACAACTTTGCTTGGCGATTGAGTGCGAATGAGCGTCAGTCTCTTTCACTAATGGAGTTATGCTTGTGCCCGTTAGTAAATCGATGAAGTACCGAAATGATGTCAAATGTTAGTCACTTCCCCTTTAGTAAATTTGCCCCTATGCTTATTGTATAAATCACATTGAACACTTATGGATATGCTGAATTTTTGTATATAATGAATACTTAAGTTTGAACTTTCATCTGGACACTAAGGGGTGGGACTTAAGGAGGATGTGTTTAAAAGGTCCTTAAAAGGTTCCTTATTGTGTTACACTTGAGAAAGGAGCGCATAAGGCCAAAACATGCTTTGTGTTTGGTAGTCAGCAATAAAGCAATTTGCAGCAGGAATTCTGCATATGGATTGCTCTACTCATTCTTCTAAATTGTTTGTGGATACACTAATAGACCAGCAGGAGGTCTACGAAGATAGAAGCACCAAGGCATCTGGATTGGGCAGCGCGATTGGAATACCCAGAATAACACTCAATACCCTATTGATAGAAAAAGAATATTAGCTTATCAATAGCTACATGTTACACGAGGGGGGGGGGTCAGAAATATATGGGCCCTTCACCAGTTTCTTGGGGCAACTTGCTTGGGTATTAAAAGACAAAAACTAGTGATAAAAGAAACTTGATCAATTGTGAATTAGCATGTTGAAACAATTACAGGAAAAGGCCTACAAGATCCCATACATTGATAGCATTTAAGCTATATGATATTTCATGTGCTGATTTCTAGCAGGCTGTGAGAAGCTGTTTTCATTGTCCTTTAAACTTACAGACAGATTCCTGACCAGAATATTACAGTACAGAGAAGTTCAGTATTTTCTGGCCTCCAGTGAATGCACTTTTATCTTAACTTTTATCATGTTGCCAAAAAAAACATGAAAAATATTTTTATCGTATAAGCAAAATACCATATGCTTAACCAAAAATTTGACTGAAAACCTGACCAGATCTTAATTCTAAACTGCATATTCAAATCTGGAAAAAAAATATCGAATCAAGCTGATTTAGCTGATACAATTTATTTTTAGTGTCTAAAACTGACATGGCCTTAAAGGGATTGTTCACTTTTGGTATGATGTAGAGAGTGATATTCTGAGACAATTAGCAATTGATTTAAATTTTTTATTATTTGTGGTTTTTGGATTATTTAGCTTTTTATTCAGCAGCTCTCCAGTTTGCAGTTTTAGCAATCTGGCTGCTCAGGTCCAAATTACTGTAGCAATCTTTGAATTAGATTTGAATTAGAGACTGGAATATGTATAGGAAAAGGTCTGACTATTAAGATAAGTAATAAAAAGTATCAATAGCAATACATTTGTAGCCTTAAAGAGCATTTTTAAATGGAGACACCCATTTTTAAAGCTGGAAAGAGTGCAAATAATCCAAAAACTATAAAAAAATAAAATAAAGACCAATTGAAAAGTTGCTTAGAATTGTTCATTCTATAACATACTAAAAGTTAACTTAAAGGAACAGTTCAGTGTAAAAATAAAAACTGGGTAAATAGATAGAATGTGCAAAATAAAAAATGTTTCTAATATAGTTAGTTGGCCAAAAATGTAATAAAGGCTGGAGTGACTGGATGTCTAACATAACTGGACAGAGCACAACTTCCTGCTTTTCAGCTCTATAACTCTGAGTTAGTCAGTGACTTGAAGGGGGGCCATATGGTACATATCTGTTCAGTGAGTTTCCAATTGATCCTCAGTGTGCAGCTCAGATTCAAAAGCAACAGATATGACCCATGTGGACACTGATTGGTTACTGCCTGGTAACCAGGGTAACCAAAAGAGCTGAAAAGCAGGAAGTAGTGTTCTGGCTATTATGTTACACATCCAGTCACTCCAGCCTTTATACATTACATTTTTGCCTAACTAACTATATTAGAAACATTTTTTATTTTGTGAAGCCTATCTATTTACCCAGTTTTTATACTGAATCACCCCTGTAAGTTAGCTAAGCATGGAAACATCCAATATGTATACCTTAAAGGAGAAGGAAAGTGTAAAATAGAATAAGGCTAGAAATGCTGTATTTTGTATACTAAACATAAACATGAACTTACTGCACAACAAGCCTAATTAAACAAATGATTTATGCTTTCAAAGTTGGCCACAGGGGGTCACCATCTTGTAACTTTGTTATACATCTTTGTCTGACAAAGGCAATGCACATGCTCAGTGTGGTCTGGGCTGCTTAGGGATCGTCATAAACAAAGCTGCTTGAGTTCTGCATGGCTGGAAAGTAAGGTGGGGGCTCCCCTGCTGTTCATAAGTATGATTGTTTCCCTGCAGCAGTAAATGAAGGGAGAATGTCACTGCATACAGTCAGGTTTTTTTAAAAAACGGTACACATTTTTAATTTAAAGTATATTGGAGATAGGTTTATTTTTCATTAAAGAAAGTAAAAATTGGATTTTACTTTTTTGCCTTTCCTTGTCCTTTAAGATGGGCAATTGTGGGCCAATCTGATTGTTTGGCCCTAGGGCCAACAATCAGATCATAACTGCCTCTATGCAGGCCATTGATCCTCGGACCAAATGCAAAATCAAACTTGCCCAATCATTATCTGCGCAATTTTTGGCCAGATATTGTTAGGAAGCCTTGTTAGAGTGCCTGATACACTGACAGATAAGTTGTTGACTCAAAACTGACGCATATTGCAGCAAAAATGCTCAAGAAATTAACATATTCTGTAGCCAGTAAGGATCCTAACTTTACTCTCATTCCTGCCTGCACTTATACCCACCCACCTGCCTGCACCATGATAACCATAAATATCTTTATGAGAGCCGATGCATGTACAGTACATTCACATAGATATAGGTGTCCAGTCTATGCCTGACAGTATATTTCCACGTGCAAACTACTTTACTTACCATTTAAGAACTAATAACATATATGTCACAAAGTATTTATCAGCTATATGTCATGTATTTTGTCCCTGGGCATATCCACCAAAAAGTTTACAGGTCTATATTTAATTTTATCTTTCCTTTCAAAATTTTGTGTCTGCATTATTTTCTTTCAGGTACTCTGGGTTTACCTCCCATTTGAAAGACATACAGGCAAAGTTATTGGCTGAAACTGACCCACTTGTTTGAATGTGCTAAGAAAGATAGTTGTAATGTTCACTATGGCAGGATCTTAAATGAATTTCGAGCAAATCCAGAAAAAAACAGACCTTTTGGAGCACTAGAGCATATCTTGGCTGGTCCAGCCCTGGCATTCAAGGACCAATGCCCATACCTCTGTACAAATTTCCCTTTGATCTACAGTTTTTATACACCCACCTAGATTGTAAACTGTATGGGGCAGGGGCCTCCTTCCTAGTGTGTCTTTTAGCAAAAGGTACTTCATCTTTGTATATTTATTGCTATGTTTGTTACTAATTTAGTATTTATTATTATGCTTGTCCACCTGGGTTGCCACCTCACCCCTTTAAAACTAAACAAATATGGAATACACAGCCTGCATGTCTATTTAGCAATTCATTTAGATACATGCTGCAGACTGAGCTGATTTATTTGCAGCCATGCATCATGCATCTAAATTAATTGCTAAGTATCCATGTAGGCTGTGTATTCCATATTTGTTCAGTTTTAAAGGGGTGAGATGGAAACCATATTGTCCACCCTGTGTGTACTTTTTTACTCTGTAAAATTGTACAGCGATTTATAAATAACGTTATACATAAATACATTGGCATTGTCATATCCAGACATTTCTCAGACTAACAACTCTGGCAGTGAAGGGGTCAGACTAAGCTAGATTTGTAGAAGCACAGTACTATTGTGCTATAGATCATATATCACTATGACTCAGACCTTCCCATATAGGATTCATTTTTTCCGCTTTGCAAAAGGGAGGGATAATCCACCAGGGCATTTCTCTGTAGGAGTTTGTTGACAGAACACAATTCAGACCTTGTGAGGAAGGGTGGAACCTGGAATGACTTAATCTAGGGGCCTATCCCGAACCCCTAGAAAAAATGACTCTGCTTTTGCTTAACAATGCAGGTAGTTCATGTATTGATATACACGTATCTTGAAAAGAAATGGGTATTAATGTAATTCTGTACATCCGATGCTAAGATCAAAATGTTCTGTATGATATTAACTTATGCACTTATACACAACTTAACAGACAAAAGCACACAAAAAATTGTGACACAAAATAATAAAACCACATAAAATACTTTACATCCCAACATTAACTAGGCCCAATGCATGCAATGCCACCCCCCCCTTTACCGGCTTACCTGTTGGGAGGGGAGGCAGGAACACCTTTGCGTAAAAAACGGAAATTAGGCTCTTAAAGGTGCAGGAGCGGCTTTTTGCTGCCCCTGGAATCCTCTCTGGCACTGCCGCCTGAGGCGAGCGGCTCAGCTTGCCTCATTTATTATATATTATATTTCACTGAATATTTAGCCCCACTTTTCAATAAAATGTACATGTTGACTAAGATACAATGCATTGTATAAAAAGAACAGAGGTGCCAAAAGAATAAAAGGATATAAACGAGTTAAAAAACAAAAACTTGGTAATCAGAGGAGGCAGTAGTGGACTTATCTCCTCCAAGCAGACACAAAACGACTGTAATTAAGCAGTCAAGATTTATTAACGAACTCCAATCAGTACAACGCGTTTCATGGGCTCAGACCAGCTTCTTCAGGCAATAAACATAGGAGTTACAGCATCTGGCAGTAGTATACACACTTAGCGCCTCTGATACAATGCATGGTATGTTTATATTACACAGTTTACTAGGAAGACATAAATCTGCTTCATGTCTATTCAAGAAAGAAGCAAGGCTTCGTTGTTTTAATGATGTGAAATAAAACGTAGTTTTTATCTTCAGCTGAGGTGTTTCTTCTAAATGCTTGCCTTAATATGTTCTTTTTGAGATTTTCTCTCATCCCAAAGCTACAGGTCCAAGGCAAGGCACCCAGGCCACCAACAGGATTTGGTGAGTGATCAGGCCCGGATTTGTGGAAAGCTGCCCAACCACACCCACATTGGTTCAAAACCATTGGAGATGCACAAGAAATACAATCTCCATGAAAATTTGCACAAATAAAGTGGAGGGAACAGGGGCCACAAACAGCAGTGGGCCTAGGGGCGCCCGCTATGTAAATCCAGGCCTGTGAGTGATGTCATATGGCTTATCATGAAGTAATTCACTGTTGATTTGTCTTGGATGACAGCCTGGGTTATATATACCTGGGCTCACCATAATTCTGGATCAGTTTTATTTACATTCATGGTAGGCTGAGTGGTATAAGCTTTTTGTGTAGTACCAATAATAAAACTGTGCCTCATACTTGGTCCCAACTAAGATATAACATCCTCATTGGAGGCAAAATAATACTATTGGATTCATATAAGGTTTAAATAAGGTGTGGTGACAGAAAAACCCCTTATCCAGAAAACCCCAGGTCCCAAATATTCTGGATAACAGGTCCCATACATGTACTTAACAATACTAAATTAGCAGGTGTTTAGCAAAATTTCTTGAAGCTGTAGCACTCCCCAAACCTGTCCCTTTAATGGAAGTCTTATGCTTTCATAAACCGGTATTAATAGATGTAGTTCTTGAAAACCTCTCCTCTGCAAAAAACTGCAGTTGGGTAGGATTAACTTGTGAAACCAGCATGTGATAAATCAGATAACTGGTACATTTAGTTCAGAAAATAGCATCCAGAACCAGCAAATTTAATTTAATAATCAGCCCTGTAGCATCAGTTTATATGATAGGCAAACCTAATTTTCTGCTTGATGATAAGCAACGATTCTTAACAGCCGTGCAAAGCACACTGAACATGTGTCACAGACACTTCTACCAAAATCCAAGATCAGAAACTCCGGTGACAAATTTGAAGGACTGAATCATTACTACTGTACAGATGCTGAACCTTTAGCCTGGTTCAATAAGTTCAATATATAAAATATGGAATTTCTAGCCATATTCATTTAGTTCTCTTTTAAGGGATATGGTAATCTAGGTTTAGCACAGAAGCATAAAAGATGGTGTAGCATATGTGGACTGTGTACATTTTATTGTTGAGCCTCCTTTAAACTTAAGGCAGCATGTATAAGTAAAAAGCTTGTCATTTCCTCTTTGCCCATTTGCCATGTTTTCCCATATTTGATTTTTACACAGGAAAAAGAGTGATTGCCTCAAACAAGTCAACATATGTAATGAACCTATTTTTCTTCATTTAGGGTTTCCCCAGTAAATGTCTGAACCACACATTTACAATTCCTTCAGCACTTTTTGTTTTTATTGTTTCCACACCAATGAAGCGTTTTAGGTCATAAATAGCATGGTTGTGAGTTTTGTGACAAAAAATGGGAGCTATTAAAAATGTTTTAAAATGCTGAAAATATCAGACATTTTGTATTAACAAGAAACAACTGTTTCACAATGAATAAAGCATCCATTTCCCATATTTGTTCTTTAACTCAATAAGTTTAATATTTATTAATGGAGTGGATCTCATTGCTAAAGGCCATTATTTATTTTGTTGGTACCGTGATATTTAATGAAAAAATATTGCATTTATATAATTATATATTGTACATTTTATATAGGTATGTCTTGGTATGTCCTCTGAGTTTTGAATGTTCACCAGACCTCAGCACAATACCATCTGGTCCTCATGTTCATGAAGGCAAATGTGCATAAATAAATAACATAGATTGTTTGGTATGTCCATCTCTTTTAAAGAGGTGGTTTACTTTTCAGTTAATGTTTAGTATGTTTTAGAATGGCTAATTCTAAGCAATGTTTTAATAGTTCTATTTTTTTTAACTTTTTGCAGTTTTTGAATTATATGCCTTCAGATTCTGATCACTGACCCCATCTAAAAAAAGAAATGCTCTGTAAGGCTACAAATGTATTGCTATTGCTCTTTTTTATTACTCATCTTTCTGTTCAGACCCTCTCCTATTCATATTCTAGTACAGTAGCTTATAAAAAGCAGTGCATTGTTGCCAGGGTAATTTAGACCCTAACAACCAGATTGCTAAAATTGCAATTTGGAGAGTTGCTGAATAAAAAACCAAATAGCTCAAAAACCACAAATAATGTATAATAAAAACCAGTTGTAAATTGTCTCAGAATTTCACTGTCTACATAGTTAATTTAAAGGTGAACACCCCCTTTGATTTTATATACTCACAAAGGGGTGCAAATGCAAAAGTCCATGCTTCTTGCCCAGAACGCTGTTGATAAAAGACAGCCTTATCATATTACAGATTGCCGTTTTTCTTTTGATGTTCCTTGCGCATACAGCATGGCACTCAAGGAAATACAATGCTAGGGGACACATAAGTTCCATTCCTAATGCAGTGGCAGAAGGTGCAAATATTTGTGCACCATACCACCCTGAATGGTGCACAAATATTTGCACCTTCTGCCACTGCATAAATTAGGAGTGGAACTTGGGTATCCCCTTGCATTGTTTTTCCTTGAGTGCCATGCTTGATGTGCAAGGAACATCAAAAGAAACACAGCACTCTGTGATATAAGACTGCTGTTTTTTTATTCAACAGCATTCTGAATGCAGTTAGATGAAATTATAAAAAGACAATGGATTATATTTCATTATTTTGCGTCAGACATAGCAACCCCCCATTCAAGTCTATAAAGACACATACAGTATGTGTTTACTTAAGACACACTGTGGAGAATAAACTATGCCCATATAGAATTCTAAACATATATAGTAAAAATTCTGTGTGCAGAGATACGATTAACTCTGTAACAGCCTCTCCAGGGTCCAAAAAGTGAATAATATTACAGGTATGGATTTCAGTATCTGAAAACCTGTTATCCAGAAAGCTCTAAATTAGTGGAAGGACATCTACCATAGACTCCATTATAATCAAATAATTCACATTTTGAAAATTACCTTTTTCTCTGTAATAAGATGTCACCTTGTTTTTTATTCCAAATAATATATAATCAATCCTTATTGGAGGTAAAACAACCCTATTGAGATGTTTAGATTATTTTTGTGCACTTATGGTATGGAGATCCAAAGTATGGGAAAACCCCAGGTCCCCAGCATTCTCGATAATAGGTACTATACCTAAAATTTTGAACGAAATAAATTCTCTCTGTAATGTGTTGTGCCTAATCCAAGAAGGAATGTGTCATCTGAAAATATTTTGATATCAAAATAAACAGCAATGAAGTATTTCCCAAATCCTGTGGAAGACAGCATATATTATGGGTACAGTCTTTTAATAATGTAGATTCATATGAAGCCTGTACTCTCTTAATGTAATCTTTCTATATATTGAAAATTTTTAACACAGCTTTTGTAGAGGTAAGAACCAATATTCTGCATTACAAACATTATTCATCTCTCAGACCATACTTTTCTAGGAAGCTAGCTGCTGTACAAATTCTAAGTCAGAGAAATGTTTCAATGATGCATAAGAAGAGGGCATTGTTTTATATGTTACTCATACTTTGCAAAGACCATTCCCATTGCTTCCTGCCCAGACACATGGAAACAATCTGTGGTTTACCCTCCTGAGCGGAATCAGATTCTTAGAAATTGTGGGCCAATTCGAGAGCCATCAAAAGAAACCTTATCACCCTGTTTTTCTAGCATTGTGCTGGAGCAGTATTAGTGCTGATGTGAAAATTGCAAGCCAGACACCCCCTGATCATGTAGTCTAATGATAGAATATGGAAAGTCCCATGCATGCACAAGCTTTATAAGTGTCCCACTCCTTTTCAATATTTAGGTGTTGTACATGTATGTTTTGTGATGTAACATATTACAAAAGAAAACAGAAATGGCACTGTGCTGAGGTGAAGTAATCTCTGGCAACTTACTGTAACAGTGCAAAACAAAATATCTACATAGCTATATACAGTAGGTTTTTAGCCTGCAGAATAAACCCCACCCATATAGAAACATCAAGGTAATATAAACAGTTCTCATTTAAATTGAGATACAATCTGTTCCAACTTTGGAGCCTATTCAACTCATGTTAAACATAAGTAAATTTGTTGCAGAATGGGGCAATAGCTTTAAATAACAAAAGGGGTAGCTTGTGCAATTTTAGAGCTTGTATTACCATTACTGGCTTAAAATCCAGAGGAATTCCCTACCATTAATTTGAACTGAAGAAGCTTCTCAGCTGGTGGTGAAATGCTTTCAAGCTTACACAGAAATTTCAGTCGCTTTAGGCTAATGCAACACTGGGCTCTCTGTCGGCTTGTTTATAAGTGTTGACTGAGAAACAGCCCCTCCACTCGTATTCGCACTGTTGCGTCTGCAGGACCACCATCAGAAATCACAGGGCCCCATACGGGCCACAGGGCGCCCAACGCAAGCCCCACCTACAGGTCCGCCATCCCCACCCCACAGGTCCGCCCCCCACCACACAGTAAAAAAACAAAAAAAATTTTGGTGGCTAGGGTTCCCACATGTTAATAAAAAATAAAAAGATATTGGTGGTCAGGGCCCCCCATAAAAAAAAAATATTTGTGGCCAGGGCCCCACCATTAAAAAATATTGGTGGCCAGCCCCCCCCCACATTATAAGAAAATTAGTGACCAGGGCCCCTTAAACATCCATGCCTTTCTGAAGTCAGCAGCTCTCAGAAAGATGGGTGGTCCGGCTAATCAAGTAAATGTGGCATGGCCGGGCCCCCCTTACCCTCGGGGCCCCCTACAACTCTCCCCCCTGTCCACCCCTGATGGCTGCCCTGCGTGTCTGCACCCGGAGGCACCACTTCAACCTGGGTGTAGGCACATGAAGCATACACATATGCGTTTCAGCACCAAAATCTGCTCCTTGTGAAAACAGGCTGAAGCAGTAATCCTACAGACACCAGAGAAAGCAGATTGGCTATTCTCAGCCTGTGTAAATATGCAGGCCAAGAATTAGCTCTGTGTGGTATTAGTCTTTATCACTATTAGATACTGCATTTCATTGTGTGAATGAAAAAAAGTTTATAGCCGTGCCATAAGGCTATTGAATGGCTCGGATGATTTTTTGGACATAATAATAATAATATATTGTGATACTATACTCTATAGTTATAGTTATATATAATTTATGTGAAAGTATGGAGGGGTGTGTGTATGGATGCTGGATTTTCATTTGGAGGGGTTGAATTTGATGGACTTTGTCTTTTTTCAACCCGATTTAACTATGCAACTATGTAAAACATTTCTGGAACAATTCTTAAATAGATCACTTCACTGATCCTATTTTGATATGAAGGACTTTTAACATAACTAAATGTGAATCTTGTTTACTTGTATATTTTGTCATGACAAAATAGAAAATTAAATCCCCCAACAGAATCTGCAGCAGGACTACCATTAAAGTTTGATTCCAACCATGCTTTAGAACCACTGCTCTTGCAATAACAGCTGTTTCAATACTTACAGATGCATTAGTAAACAATTCTAATTGTGCACAGCTGACCCCTTCCACTTGAAACAACACCTTCTCAGCAAATATTTAAGGAATGACATTCCAGACTGCTAAATTATCTCTTTTATCTCTTTTTTTAGTAAAATGTTGTTGCTTTGCACTCATATAACCTAAGTTATACATATAAGGTTTAACTTGATTGACAGCAACTTCTTAAGAACTGATTTTTCGGCCAAATCCATTGAGTGCAGATACCTGGACACACTCCAACTCCAAAAACTAAAAACACTCTAAGCCTTCAGCCAAAACAAAAAAAATGTAAATTCTTTCTTTTGTCATTGTTTTAGTCAGTTAAGGTGGGTGTCTCATGAGACTGCATAGCTGGAAAACAAACCTATGTTGTATTTCAGTGACAATGTTATATTATGATGGGTATGTCTGAATATCTTGCATGAGTACCCACTACAACTGGCTATATATAATGTGCCTGGGGTGTCACCACCCACTGCATCTCGCTACATATAATGTGCTTGGGTTGTCGCTACCTACTGCATCTTGCTGCATATAAAATACCAGGGTTATCACTTACACTTTTTGTAACTTGGGTGAGGAGAAGGAATATGACAGCAGAAAGTGGGAAACATTTAATGGAGATAAAAGGTTTCCATCAATGTTTCTGGTACCATGTTCCATATTTCCCCTCTAATTAGGCACCTAAAAATGTAATCAATCATTTCTACTTATTTAGATTTTCATTTTTATGCTCATTATTCCTTATTACCTTTTTTGGTAAACAAATTAACCCTAACTTTCAATTCTATAATTAAGATAATCACAACCAGACTTACTTTAGATTGATTTCAGTCCATATATTATGTGATAATGTAACACTCAACCAACATCTTTGAATTTTACATCTTGATATGTTGAATTTGAATGGATTCATTATAACATCATATAAATCAGCAGTCCTGGGGTCCTGAGTATGTTTTTCATTCCACACATTCAGTTTCACAATAAATACCCCCACCAATGCCCCAAAATGTACTAGCTTGTCTGATTTAAGCAATATAATTACATGACACAGCCAAATGACATGATGGCTGCCTAATAAGGTTAATAAATGATACAGGGGAAGTTTAATAAAACCTATTATGTAGTTGCAGTAAATAAATCACACATAATCTTGACTAATCTCCATTTTACCCATAGGACTTTAACTTTTGATTTGCTTTTTAATAAAAAAGAATGAATGGGTTAATTACACAAAATCGAGTTAAGTTGCAGATCATAATAATGGCAATTTTAATACAGTGCTCTTTTCCATGCATTTTCAAGCCATTTGAGGAATGCAAGTTTTACATTTTTGTAGAAAAAAACAATTATCCACATGCCAAAATTCAGAATATCTGCTTCCTATTGACATGGTGGATTTGAGCTGGTATGATTAAACAATTCAAAATGGGAAAAGATAAATGGACACTATAACTAACTCATTTTTACGCTCTCCTGACTCTATAGCCAAGGGTAAAACTTGGTACTAAATGTATTAAAGGAAAAGTAACCCATTGCTGTGGTTATATTACCTAAAAACATATAAATATAAAACTTCCACAGTAATACTAAAATTATTACCCTACTATAATAAGGAGGTACCCAATTAGCTTAGCACTTCATAGAAAAATTGCCCCACAACTATGTAAAAATTAATTATAACGCATGAATAATTAATTCACAAATTGATTATAGAAAAAGGAAAAACTTTTCATAAACTTAATTTATGAATATCAAGGCTATTGTGATACTACAATCTATTGTTAGTGCATGAGTATATATATTTGATGTGAGTGTATGGAGGGGTCAGTGTGTGTATGTATGTATGAATGCTGGGTTTCATTTGGATGGGTTGGATGTTACTTTGGTTTTTCTAACTATGTAACTATGTAATGCATTTCACAGTGCTTTTACAGAGATTATAATTTATTCCCATAAATCCAGTCCCCCTCTGCGCTTTCAACTTTTAATGTTGCAGCGGGTTTGTGGGAGGGGGCGCATTGCGAGTGCAGGGAGCGCTATTGCGGCTCTTAAAGTTACCAGAGGCAACTTTTTGCCACCCCTGGTAACTGGCTGCTCCATACCGACAAGGGTTCTTCCCAGAAATCCAGAGAAATAGATTAATATTTAATGTGCATGAAAATGTCATTAGATTGCAGGCTCCAATGGAGCAGGGACTGATGTTAATGAGGAATGAATTATATAAAATGTTTGCATAACATAAGTGTTAAAATCCTTACTGGAAAGAGTAAGCCTTTTATGGTAAACAAATTCATTTTTTTATGACAGTCATGCATTTGTAATCAGTAATTAATGAGGTAGCACAAACATGGCATGTTCCCCTGGTTCCTGAGGCTCTGACAATGGCTGCTTGTGTGACTCTATCAGGGATTGGTCAATTGCCCTCTTGGGAGTCAGGAAGAAATTCTTCCCCCTCTGAGACAAATTGGAGATGCTACAGATGGAGTTTTCTTCCTCTGAATCAGCTAGGAGTCAGGCAATTTGTGTGTAGTTAAAAAGATTTATCATGATGGACATATGTCCATCCGTATGTATTATGTATAATGAATCTGAAATGAAAATAAACAATAATTTACTTTAGTAGCTGACCCTTTGGTGAGACGATCTGTTTTGAATCTGCATTGAAATCATATACCAACTTCGAGGTCAAAACAGTGATAATGTTGGCCAAAAGATGCAATTATAAATTTACATAACATAGAACTTTTGAAATTGGATGTCAAAGGCAGCTGCATCTACATGCTATGGCAAGCAAGCACTACTGTATTCTTCTTCAAATAAACTATAACACATTCCTGGCATAATTTTTTTTTAAATAGTCATCAGTTCTACTGCTTGAAAAATTGCAGATTCAGAAGCCCTCGTAACAGAATTTATGAAACTGGGAAAATTCTAATATGCTTGTTTACATTCCTTTTTTACTGGATACCTACGTTGTAGCTTTGAGAAAATGTTATCTTGTCAGAGGAAGCCTTTTTTTTGAGGGTATCATTAACATCCACTGTTATTTAGGAGGCAATTTTCATATTTTACAAAGAGCAGGGTTATATAGTCCACCATATCTTGTTGTTCTGAATTGAAATGTAACTGGACATAGCAATAATGTATATACTCAAATGTGTCTGTACACATTTTTAGTCAAAATTATATGGACACGCCATTTAAAATGGAGCAGTCTAATGAATAATGCCAATGGTAAAGTTGGTGGAGGAGACATAATGGACTGTAATCCATTTACTGTAATGGGATATACAATATATCCAGGCACTTTTAAAATGGAATCCCCCAGATTGTGAAATTGAAGTAGCCTTAATTATAGGTATACCATAAAAGCTTGGTCTTGCGCATTCCGTGCCCTATCTGGCTCATACTCATAGGCTCATGCCAGATAGGAGATGAAACGAATTAACCTAAACTTATGGTACAGTATATCTACAAACACTACTTTGATTTTACAAGCCTGACCCCTGGGGGCTTTCATTTTAAGTGTCTACTATTATGCAATTGCAAGTTGTTGACTCCTTTGGCTGAAGGCTTAGGGCAGTGCACCAGGCCACCTAAATCGCACGTCTACAACATAGAAAATCATTCCTGGCAATTCTTTGGTTACTGCTTTATGGCAATTTACTTGTTTGACAGCAATAATGACCCTATGCACAAAGTAGTCTTGATGGATTTGCTGCAAAAGTATTGTAAGAACATGACTAGCTTGTTCAGAGCCCTGACCTCAGGAACTTTACACCTGTGGGGTGAATTGAATCATGACTATGACCCAGACTTCATTTCAACATCAGTGTTTGTTTGGCTAAATGGAAGCAAATCTCACCAACAGTGTTCCAAAATCTAGTAGAAAGGCTTCCCAGAGATTTATATGCTGGTATACAGCAAAGGGGGGGGGGGAATATACCCTTTGGGCATGTGATGTCAGGCATGACAGTGTCCAGCTGTTTTGGCTTGTACAATGTCTTTGAAAGAATGTTAATGACTGGAAAGTTTTCTATTACCTATCATGCTTTGAAAAAACACATTTCACCCATGTTATAATCCTGCTTACCACGTATGTATTTTTTTCTGCTGTGTAGTGCTAAAATAATTTTTTTTTAGCTTGTAAGGGGGGCCATGGCACCAATGCTTTTTTAAAAAAAAAAAAACTTTTATGGGGGGGCCTGGCGCCAATGTTTTTTTTTTAACTTATAGGGGGGCTCTGGTCCCCAGTAGCTTTTTATAACTTGTGTGTGTGGGGTTAACTTTTTTAGTGCTGATGTCTGTGTGGTCTTTAAACTGTGATGTTGAGTGGGTGAGATTGGGAGCTGAACTTTTGTTGTACGGGGCCCCATGATTTCTAACGGTGGCCCTGTATATAGGCCTAAAACATAATATAGGAAAATAGTTAAGGCTATCATCTGTTATCGTGGGAGTTCCTGTACCCAGCACTCCTGGCATCCCACTACTGATTTCAGAACTCCTCCCAACCTCAGGCGGCTGATTCTCTTGTGGGATTTGTAGGGGAAGCAACATTTCTAATAATTTGTGCCCATGGTGTCCTGTACTCTTTTCTTCATTTAGTTATGTCTCAGTTATAAAATCATTTGCAGAATATGAATAAATGGTCCAAAAGATGTGAATTAAGAGCTTTACATTGAGGTCATGCTTTATTTTTTTGAACAAAATATATTTTTTCTGTTGTTTTAATATAATTATTCCTTATACAGTAACTGTTAACATTATGTAGTACATAGTAAGTTAGGTTGACAAAAGACACACATCCATCAAGTTCAACCTTTTAAGTCTATATAAAAAAATAATAAATATTTAAATCAAAACATACGCTATTTTATGCTATAGGCTCATTCTCTGCTTCCAAGTACTGAGAATAAAAAAAATTCTTTACTTTCAAAGCTGTAAGTGGCTTATTGAAAAGCTGCTTCAGTATCAGGAAAGGGCTAAATTATGTGTATCTAATTTAAATAAACAATGCTCCTTTGTATATGACCAAAGACATTACCTCATGTTTTTGCAAAGAAAAATATTAGCCTTAAAGACCATCTGAATGATACAGCACGGGAGGCAATTTATCAGAGTAGTAGAGAAAAACATCAAGATAAAGAGCAATATGGCATTTTACTTGTTGGGAGGCACGGTGCAATAATATAGAAGAACACAGTTACATAGTTAAATCGGGTTGAAAAAAGGCAAAGTCCATCAAGTTCAATCCCTCCAAATAAAAACCCAGCATCCATACACACACCCCTCCATACCTTCACATAAATTATATATACACATTGGCATTATTCAAATGGTCGTATCCCAGATGAGGATATATATATTAATATAGAATAGAATATGTATATATATATATATATATATATATATATATATATATATATATATATATATATATATATATATATATATATATATATATATATATATATATATATTGTGACAGGGTGTTTGGAAAACACCACTGTCTTAGAGCAAAAGCCACATAAAAGAGTGCATTTAAACTGCATTGTATGTGCTGCAAAGGAATATTTGGCTCAAGTAGGGTTAATATTCCCTCTCAGCCAGGTAATTAAGTGGCAGCTGAGAGAGGATCTAGCTGGCAATGTAAAAGGGCTGTATGAGCACAGCTCAAAGCTCTCCAGGGAAGTGAGGGGCTGTGACAGAGCTGGGCAGAAGGAGTTTTTCTGCCAGCAAGAGAGTTCCAGAGCTTGGAGCCTAAATCCCTTGTGGGGAAAGAAAGAGGAAAGTGGACTGGCAGAGGCTAGTGAGTCTGAAGCCCAAATACTTCAAAGTGCAAATAGGGTGAGAGTTTCCCTTGATTGTGAGCGACCAGAGGGGGGGAAAACCCTGAATATTTTGCAGTGTATTTACTGAACTGTACCCTGCATGTTCTACAGTGAAGTTGAACTGTAACCTGAACAGTGGGTGCTGTGTGATATTGCAGTCACTGTTATTCTTTCATATAACCAACAGATGGCGCTGTGTGATATTGCAGTCACTTTTATTCTTTCATACAACCAACAGAGGGCGCACTGTTATTCTTTCATATAACCAACAGATGGCGCTGTGTGATATTGCAGTCACTGTTATTCTTTCATACAACCAACAGAGGGTACACTGTTATTCTTTCATATAACCAACAGATGGCGCTGTGTGATATTGTAGTCACTGTTATTCTTTCATACAACCAACAGAGGGTGCACTGTTATTCTTTCATATAACCAACAGAGGGCACTGTGTTATTGCAGTCTCTCCCCAAGCGAACTGTTGGTATAGGAATGATTAAAAGTGACTGCAATCTCAGCTACTGCCCGCTGACCCGAGTATAAGCCAAGGTAGACTTTTTCAGCACATTTTGGATGCTGAAAAACTCGGTTTATACTCAAGTATATATGGTACTTGGGACAACAGATGTATTCTTTGTTCGGTGCAAACATTCTACAACCCTAATAACAGAATGGCCTTTAACCTTGAGCTCCTTCTACAACACAGCAATTCTGTACTAGTGTCATATTCTATAATCTTTGTTCTTTGATAATATTCACTTATGGCTTAAATCTAAAACCCTGATGTCTACACACATAGCTATACTAACAATATCCAAAAGAGATCCAAAATGCTTACCTCTGTGGTGGTTGTGAGCAAATTGCCACTTTGGAGGCTCACGTTAGAGCACTAGAGCAACAAATTGCAACATTGCGGTCGATTGACAATCTTGAAAGGAGTCTTTTGCTCACTGAGCAGGGCCTAGCGGGGTCAGATAGTTTGGGGGGAACAGAACAGCAGCAGGATATTGAGGCAGCTAGCTGGGTGACAGTTAGAAAATCTAAGGTGGGCAAAAGGGAAATGGAGGCTGATCCGGAGATTATACATCGCAACAAATTTGCCAGATTGTGTGAAGATGATGGGAGTATGAACTCTGGATTGGCAATTCTAGATGGGGCTGACCTCTCTAACAGCCGGGAGACCAGTTTCTCTAGTACCGGTGGGGAGGAGAGTAGAGTCAGGCCTAAGCAGATTGTGGTTGTAGGGGACTCAATTATTAGGAAAGTGGATAGGGTAATTTGTCGTCCGGATCGCTACAACCTAACAGTTTGCTGTCTATCTGGTGCCAGGGTTGGCATGTGGTTGATCGGATAGACAAATTATTGGGTTGGGCTGGGCATGACCCAGCTGTCTTAGTGCATATCGGTACTAATGACAAAATAAATGGTAGATGGAAGACCTTAAAGAATGTTTTCAGGGATCTAGGCTCTAAGATCAAGGAAAGGTCTTCCAATGTCATCTTTTCTGAAATTTTGCCTGTGCCACGTGCAAGTTTAGGAAAACAGCGGGAGTTTATGGAGCTAAATGCGTGGCTCAAGTCTTGGTGCAGGAAGGGTTTGGGTTCCTAGAGCACTGGGCTGATTTTTCATTGGCGTACAACCTATACAGTCGTGACATTTTGCACCTCAATGGAAGGGGGTCCGCGGTGCTAGAGGAAAGAATGGCTAAGAAGTTGGAGGAGAGTTTAAACTAGGCAAGAGGGGGGTGGGTGAGATAAAGAATTATGGGGAAGCTAGGGAAGACGGGGCAGTGGGGTTAGTAAGGGGTCATGGGGGAGGAGTGAGGGGGCATACAGTTTACCAGCTAAGGAGGTCCCTCTGTTACAAGGAAAACAGAAAAATACTAACTTAACATATAATTCTTTACTAAGTAATGCAAATTTCAAAAGTAAAAGTAGTAACCTCCGCTGTATGCTGGCAAATGCACGGGGTTTGTCAGGTAAAATGGGAGACCTGGTATTAATTGCATGCTCTAAAAATTATGATATAATTGGTATCACTGAGACCTGGTGGGATGAAATATGTGACTGGATTGTGAATTTAAATGGTTACACCCTTTTTAGGAGGGACAGAGGGATTAAAAAGGGTGGAGGAGTGTGTTTGTATGTAAAGCCTGAATTAAAGCCATGCGCTAAAGAAATAACAATAGCTGGCATTGGTGAGGGTGTAGAATCACTCTGGGTAGAGATTTTGACTGGACAAAAGGTAACAAAAAGAATTATCATTGGTGTATGCTATAAAACACCTCGTATAAGTGTCGAGTATGAAGCCCAGCTACTCTTGCAGATACAAGCGCCTTCACAGCTGGGTCAAGTTGTTGCTATGGGTGACTTCAATTATCCAGACATTGACTGGGGTAATGGGGTTGCTAAGACAGAAAAAGCTAGTAGGTTTGTAAATATGCTGAATGACAACTTTTTATTCCAGCTCGTTCAAGAACCTACTAGGAATAACTCTCTTTTGGACCTTGTAATAACTAACAATACTGAACTCATCTCTAACATTTGTGTGGGTGAGCATTTAGGGAATAGTGATCATAACATGGTCTCCTTTGAGATTCTGTTGCAGAAGCAATTCTATAAGGGAGTAACTAAAACACTAAATTTCAGACGTGCAAACTTTGACAGTATAAGGGCATCTCTGCAACATATTAAGTGGGAAATGCTTTTCTCAGGGTTAAACACAGAACAAAATTGGGAAGTCTTTAAAATGCTGCTTAATAAATATACTTGTCAGTATATTCCACTTGTAAGCAAGGAACGTCGTTGCAAAGCAAAACCTTTTTGGTTCAATAGAAGCGTTGGTGTTGAGGTGGGTAAGAAAAGACGTGCTTTTAAAGCTTTCAAGTTAGCTGGTACAGCCGAATCTATAAAGAAAGAATTGTTCAGTGTACCTTCCTAAAAAAGCAATACGTTTTCCGAACGAAAGAGGTGTGATTACCAAAATAATGTGTTATAGAAATGAAAAGAAGTAAAACCCCTCTCTATTCAATTGACCACCAATTAAAGAAAATTCAAGTATTAGTGCAGCAGTGTCAGAGTTTATTAACAGTTTCGTTAAAGGTTACTAACCCAGTGTTGCTTCAATTATTGGGCAGCCATTGCTGGGTTACCCAATAAAGTGCTATGTGCTAGGTGCTAATAATTCATCAGCAATTAAAAATCATGTAACAGGATTAATTAATATTGTGCTATAAAGTGCTAGTGCTTCAAATGAAATTAAGAAATTGACTTAAATAACCAGGATTAAATTGACCCAGGTGAGATTAAAGTTAATTCATTATTATATATCACACATTAAAATCCATTCATTATAGAAGATTGTAAATAACTGATTAACTGTTAAAAAGTAAAGATAAATAAAGATACCACACCAAACGAGTCACTTTTAGATTTTGCCTTGACAAAGCCAGCAGGCGAAACACGTGTTGGCACACTGGGAAGCGCTTTTTGTGAAGTCTCCTGGGCGCTTTCCTTATTTTTACTATTGCAAAATAATTTCCTATTGATTTTAAACCTTTGCGACCGCATTGATTCTTCTTTTAAAATCTTACCTGTTATCCAATGGCACTGTGGGATTTGTAGTTTTATAGGGAAGATTAGCTCTCCGAATTATAAGATAGCAAGGTAAAATCGAGACTACAGTCCCCAGTGACCTACTTTCTCCTCCGAGTGGGGTCCCAGACTTAGAAAAATACAGGCAGCTAGAACTTGGGACTTCTCCACCTCTAACAATTTTCCTATTTCTCCTTTCTCTTTCAATGCTGGTCTCCTTTGAATAATTTTATGCAAACGTTTTTTAACACCCTATAACTTTAACGGGGGTGTATGGATTAATTATTACTCACCAATTTTTATGCAGTCTTCAAAGATTACCTTAATTGATTTGCAGCAATTTTAATGAATTTAGTAAAGTTTACTTTTTAACAGTTAATCAGTTATTTACAATCTTCTATAATGAATGGATTTTAATGTGTGATATATAATAATGAATTAACTTTAATCTCACCTGGGTCAATTTAATCCTGGTTATTTAAGTCAACTTCTTAATTTCATTTGAAGCACTAGCACTTTATAGCACAATATTAATTAATCCTGTTACATGATTTTTAATTGCTGATGAATTATTAGCACCTAGCACATAGCACTTTATTGGGTAACCCAGCAATGGCTGCCCAATAATTGAAGCAACACTGGGTTAGTAACCTTTAACGAAACTGTTAATAAACTCTGACACTGCTGCACTAATACTTGAATTTTCTTTAATTGGTGGTCAATTGAATAGAGAGGGGTTTTACTTCTTTTCATTTCTATAACATGGTACAGCCGAATCATTTAAAAGGTACAAGGTGGCCAATAAATCATGCAAAGAAGCTATAAGGCAAGCTAAAATTGCTATAGAAAAGGATATTGCAGCAAGCAGTAAAAAAAATCCAAAATGATTTATTAAATATGATAATAGTAAAAAAATGAAGCAGGAAGGGGTGGGTCCCTTACTATCAGAGGGGGGTCAGCTGGTTGATGAAAACAAAATAAAAGCCCAGATTCTGAACTCTGAATATTTTTCATCTGTCTACACAAATGAGGAATCAGTAAGTGAAGGTTTCCTTCTTAACAGTCCCAATTCTAGTAATACAACTAATGATGCATGGTTCACACATGATGAAATTCAAAAGAGACTAGAACATGTTAAGATTAACAAAGGACCAAGGCCAGATGGTATTCATCCCAGGGTAATTAGCGAGCTCAGCTCTGTGATTGCCAAACCTCTTTACTTAATTTTTCAGGATTCATTGAGATCTGGCATAGTGCCGAGAGACTGGCGAATTGCTAATGTGGTGCCTCTATTCAAAAAAGGATCCCGTTCTCAGCCTCAAAACTATAGGCCAATTAGTCTGACGTCAGTGGTAGGAAAGCTTTTCGAAGGGTTAATAAAGGATAAGATACTGGATTTCATAGCAAATCATAATACTATGAGTTTGTGCCAGCATGGTTTTATGCGTAATAGATCTTGCCAGACTAACTTAATTTCTTTTTATGAGAATGTAAGTAGAGACCTCGATTCTGGGATGGCAGTGGATGTGATTTACTTAGATTTTGCTAAAGCATTTGATACAGTGCCACACAAAAGGTTACTGGTTAAATTAAGGAATGTTGGCCTGGAACATAGTATTTGTACCTGGATAGAGAATTGGCTAAAAGATAGACTACAAAGAGTGGTGGTAAATGGAACATTTTCTAATTGGACCAGTGTTGTTAGTGGAGTACCGCAGGGCTCTGTACTAGGTCCCTTGCTTTTCAACTTGTTTATTAATGACCTGGAGGTGGGCATTGAAAGTACTGTTTCTATTTTTGCAGATGATACTAAATTGTGCAGAACTATATAGTTTATCCAGAGGTGTGGAAAGAAGGACGCAGCTACAGGATTCCTGCTAATGTGCTATTTATTAGCCACACAACATGTTTCGGACAGCATGTGTCCTTTCTCAAGTGTGAACACAAGTGAAAACATACAACATATAAAGCCACACAGTGGAGTAAAAACACACCCACTTCCACCTGGCACCTAACTAAGTATCAATTAGGCACAGAAATAAGATGCACTGTGATAGTGTCAATATAAATATATAACGTTGCAAAATGTCATAAAAATGCCGGTTGACTCTGAAAAAACCATCACTTAAAAAACCTAGTACTTTTAACCCCACAATTGATAATCCTGCTATTGTAACCTTTGAAAACGTTATTCGGAAAGAGGTCCAAAAAATATGGGATATAAGGGGTGCCCACTCTTATGAGCCTAACCTTACTAGAAAGGAAAAAGAGGCACTACATTCCCTTACTAATAATCCCTCAATTATAATTAGACCTGCCGATAAAGGGGGAGCAATCGTGGTAATGAATAAAATTCAATATTTGGAGGAAGCGTATAAACAACTATCTGTATTAGAACATTATGAAGCAATTTCTATAGACCCTGTTTTGTCCATTAAACATGAGGTAGATCATTTGGTTACTGAAGCATGGGAACAGGGCGTAATTAATAAATCCACTAAAGATTTTCTCATTACTGACCATCCGCTTACACCAATTCTACATCTACTTCCCAAGATTCACAAATCCCTAGTAGATCCACCAGGGCGCCCGATTATTTCTGGGATTGGTTCTGTATTAGAACCGCTATCAAAGTTGGTTGATGAATATTTGCAACCCATAGTATGTTGTATACCAACTTGTTTACGTGATACCACTGACCTACTTAGACAATTGAATAATTTAATCTTGCCCAATCAAGACTTACATCTCTGTAGCATAGACATACAGAGCCTATACACCTCTATTCCCCAGAATGAAGGATTACAGTGTGTAGAGGTTTCCCTGTTAGAAACTAACATAGAACATCATTTAATGTTTTTTTCTGCTGGACTGCCTTGCATTGGTGTTACAAAAAAACTATTTTAGATTTGAGGATAAATACTATTGGCAACGCCAAGGCACGTCGATGGGTGCGTCCGTAGCTCCTTCCCTTGCCAATATTTTTGTACACCATTTGGAACAAAAAATTTTTTTAAAGGGCCCCTATAATAAATACATCTTTAAGTATTGGCGTTATGTGGACGACATTCTTATTTTATGGCAGGGCTCTGAAGAGGATTTTAATAACATGCTATCTTCAGTTAACCTATGCCACCCCACCATAAAGTTTACGGGAGAATGGTCCAGCACTTCATTAAATTTCTTGGACGTTAAACTTAGGATTAGTGACAATGTCATTACCTCTGAGATGTATTCAAAACCTACAGATCGCAATACCCTTTTGCTCCACACGAGCTACCATAATCCACGTATATTGAATGCTATACCAAAGAGTCAGTATCTACGTGCACGCCGCATAGCAACTACTAACATTGAGTATAAGAAGGCGGCTGATTCTCTTACACATAAATTTGCTAAACGTGGTTATCAGGTTTCTAAATTGCGTTCAATACAGTATGACATTGACAAAATGGATCGACAGGCATTGTTGAAACAGTCTAATAATAAACGACAAAAGTCTGATCGAATCCCTTTCGTGTCCAAATATGGCAGACAGAGTAAACAAATTGAAAATCTTGTCCAAAAATATTGGCCCATTCTACAACAGGACCCTAAGTATGGTGCCCTTTTTAAGTCCAGTCCCATATTCATCTATACAAGAGGTCGTAACTTCAGAGATATTCTCTGTCCCTCTGATATTGCCCCACAAAAAAAGGACAAATTATTTTGGGGTCCTCCGAAAAGAGGAACATTTGCTTGTTTGAATTGCATTTGTTGCTCCTCTATTATTAGAGGGGATACAGTCAACCACCCTACTAAAGGGACGCCTATTCGTCTTCATAATTTCTCTACTTGTGAAACAAAAAATGTAGTTTATATGCTGAAATGCCCCTGTTCAAGACAAACTTGCCGAGCGGTTAAAGAACGCATTAAGGAACACAGGGGCAATATTAGAAATTTTAAAGCAGGTACTCAATCTGATACACCTGTATCAAGGCATTTTGCCTCGCTGGGACATAACCATATGCAATTAAAATGGCTAGTTTTGGAAAATATTACATTGCCAAAAAGAGGGGGCAACTTACAGAAATTATTGCTTCAACAAGAGGCTAAATGGATTAAAAAAATGAATACTTTGCTACCTATGGGTCTAAATGACCACTGGAGCTTAACACCGTTCCTATAATCCATTTTAATACAATTTTCTCTTTTCAGATTTTGAAAACTTACGTTTTCCACACAAGGGTAAGAGCTATTGCCTTGTATTTAAAGTTGGGCAGGGACAGCATATATATTATTATGTAAGGCTACATGCGTCTGAGGGTAAGTAGGCCCTGTGTGGGCAGTTCTTACTCCTTATATCAAGTTTCTATTGGTTTTAATTATTTCAAAACGATTTTTACTTTCAGGATCTTTTTTCAGAGTCAACCGGCATTTTTATGACATTTTGCAACTTTATATATTTATATTGACACTATCACAGTGCATCTTATTTCTGTGCCTAATTGATACTTAGTTAGGTGCCAGGTGGAAGTGGGTGTGTTTTTACTCCACTGTGTGGCTTTATATGTTGTATGTTTTCACTTGTGTTCACACTTGAGAAAGGACACATGCTGTCCGAAACATGTTGTGTGGCTAATAAATAGCACATTAGCAGGAATCCTGTAGCTGCGTCCTTCTTTCCACACCTCTGGATAAACTATATCGTTGTTTGCGGTGCTAAGACGGAGCACCTGTGGAATATTGTAAGGACTTTGATTTACTTCACATTGTGTATATATCTTCACTTTGTTAAATTGTGCAGAACTATAGGTTCCATGCAGGATGCTGCCACTTTGCAGAGTGATTTGTCTAAACTGGAAAACTGGGCAGAAAACTGGAAAATGAGGTTCAATGTTGATAAATGCAAGGTTATGCACTTTGGCAAAAATAATATAAATGCAAGTTATACACTAAATGGCAGTGTGTTGGGAGTTTCCTTAAATGAGAAGGATCTAGGGGTCTTTGTAGATAACACGTTGTCTAATTCTGGGCAGTGTCATTCTGTGGCTACTAAAGCAAATAAAGTTCTGTTATTTTTCTATAATGTCCTCTAATGTACTTGTAAAGTCTAATCATGTCCCCTCACAATCACCTTTTTTCCAGAGAAAACAACCCCAACCATGACAGTCTCCCCTCATAATTTAAGTCTTCCATCCCTCTAACCAGTTTAGTTGCACGTATCTGCACTCTCTCCAGCTCATTTATATCCCTCTTAAGGACTGGTCCAAAACTGCACTGCATACTTCAGATGAGGCCGTTATAAAGAGGCATAATTATAATTATTTTCACCCCTCGATGCCCTTTTTTATGCAAGACAGAATTTTATTTGCTTTAGCGGCCACAGAATGACACTGCCCAGTCTATAAAACCCCTAGATCCTTCTCAGTTACTCAGTACTTCCCAGTACACTGCCATTTAGTGTATAACTTGCATCTATATTATTTTTGCCAAAGTGGATAACCTTGCATTTATCAAAATTGAACCTCATTTTCCAGGATGCAGCATCATTGCAACAGGATATTGACATACTGGCAATCTGGGCAGCTAAGTGGCAAATGAGATTCACTATTGAAAAATGTAAAGTCATGCAACTAGGATGTAAAAATATCCAAACCACTTATACCCTTAATGGGAATGTGCTAGGCAAATCCATAATGGAATAGGATCTTGGAGTCCTTGTAGATAATAAACTTGGCTGTAGCAAGCAATGCCAGACAGCAGCGTCAAGGGCAAATAAGGTCATTCTTCCACTGTATAGGGCACTGGTAAGGCCCCATCTAGAATATGCTGTACAGTTTTGGTCTCCAGTGCTCAAACAGGACTTTACTGAATCAGAGAGGGTCCAGAGAAGGGCAACTAAGCTGGTAAAATGTATGGAAAATCTTAGCTATGAGGAAAGACTGACCAAATTGGTATGCTTAAGGGGTGATATGATAATTATGTATAAATATATAAGGGGATAATATAATAATCGCTCTAATGTTGTATATAGCAGTAGGTATTTCCAGCTAAATATTCGGAAGGGTTTCTTTTTCCAGTGAGAGCTGTGAAGATGTGGAATTCTCTCCTTGAATCAGTTATACATTCAAAGTGATTGTAATCATACTAGAGGACACCAACTAACAAGAGAAAATAACATAGGATTTTACATGGTGTCTGCCACCTTCTGTGTTAACAGGACCAATATAAGTAGTCAATTTACAGACTGGGGCATATGACCACATAATACAAAGAATAGGCAATTCTATCAGCGGACAAACAGACTGGGGGTCCGTATGTGGTGTGGGATACTTGATGTGGTCAGCCACCTCTTACATATACCGGACCCTAATAGGTAGTCCTCTACACAGGGGCATATGACACATTATTCATCCAAAAAGCACGTCAAATGGCAGCATATATATCCAAAGTCGTCTGTCATAGAAAGAGGCGTGAGAGTGTGACTAGATATAAAGGGATGATATACCATGATCATAAAAGATGAAAAAAGGAAAAAAATAAAATTAAATTCATATTTTTTAGTGTTAGAACCAACTATAAAGCAACCACCACAAAGAATGTGCTCAACCCCAAAAAATTATAGTAATGGCAAATTGTAACCCCCATCCCACAATTCATATAAATGATTGTAAAGTTCAATAAAAAGAGGCATAAGAAATAAGTTCATTCAGTCCTAGGACTCAGGGTATCCAATCAATGTATCCATTTAAGCTCTGTTTGTAATAGTAACCTTTCACGGTCTCCGCCCCTAACTGGCACAGGAACAAAGTCTATGATCATACATTTTGAACAAGATAGAGTATGTTTAAGTTCTAGAAAGTGTTTTGCCACTGGAGTGTCACCCTTGCCTGATGCCAAAGCCATTAGAATTGCTGAGCGGTGATTTGCCTTTTGATCCCTAAAAGTTGTAATTGTTTTCCCTAAATTAACAAGATCACAGGGGCATATGATAATATAAACAACAAACTGGGAAGTACAAGTGACTCTGTGTTTTATAGGAATAGTTTTGCCTGAATGTGGATGGTTCAAATGTGAACCAGTAAGCATTTGACTGCAAGTAGTACAGTTTATACATCAATAGCAAGCCGGTTTACCACTAGATAGCCAAGTCTGACCACCTGTATTCTGATAGCAGTGTGTAGGGTCTGTTTTAACCAGTAAATTCCTTAAATTGCATCCTCTCTCATAAGAAATATGGGGATGGTTTTTAAAAATTGAAAGGAGGGTTTCATCCTTTTGAAACAAATGCCAATGATCATACACCTCCCTGGTAAAATCTTTACTGTTAGAAGAATATAGTGTGTGGAAAGTAAAACCATCATCACATAATGAAGGCTCAGATGACATCCTATTAGTGGGTAATGCCATTTACAGGGCTCGAATTTTACTCTCCAAAAGTTCATGTGTCAGATAGCCCCTTTGTTCAAATTGTACAGTCAATTCATCAAGTTGTAACAGCATTTGCACTTCATCTGTATTATTACGAATAATCCTAGTCACCTGAGAATACAGAATACCTCTAAATGTGGGGGATGACATGAAGCGTGGTGTAGGAGTGTATTCCTATCAGTCAATTTGCGATAAGTAGTTGTTTTAATCGATGTATTGGAGACCGATAGTGAGAGATCCAAGAACTATATATCTTCTTTGCCAATAGATGCTGTAAAGTTAATGGGTGAAGAGAGTGAATTAAATGTTTCTACCATTTGATGGAACTCATCAGGGGTCCTCAAGATCAATCGGTCATCCATGTAGCGCCAAAATCTGTAAATATGTGCCCCAAACTGTGAAAACAAAATTTGCTGTTCATATGCAGACATTACTAAATTAGTGAATGCAGGTGCCACATTAGACCCCATACTGGTCCCACTCAGCTGTAAATAATAAGAAAGTTAAAATTTTAAATAATTCAGTTTTAAACATAGTTCCAACAGTTGTAATAAAAATTCCCTCTTGGGTCTAGTCATATCCGGATTTTGTATGAAAAACCAAAAATAAATAAATAAATAAAATTACATCCCTATTTTGTCATTGGAATGCTGCCAAACAGTTTTTAGAATCAACCAAACTTATAAACAAACATAATTTATTGAGCTTGGTAAAAAAAATAGTAAAAAAGTAATAGATATTTGTGTTTCTAGCTGGATTATTGCTCTTAGTGGCATTCAGGTGTCCGTTCATAGCCAATTGTTTTTAAGTTAAGGTGGCTTGGTCTGAGGTGCCGAACGCAGCTCTGGCAAAAGAGGTAATGTTCAGTAAAATACGCATCATAGTGAATTTGCGAGTAATGCCATTTGCCAGAGCGAAAATTCACCTTGTGATAGAGTGCAAATGATCGCTAGGGTCAGTCTCTTTCACTAGCGTTATACCTGCGTCCGTTAGTAAATTGGAGAAGTGCCTAAAAATGGTAACGCTGGTGAATAACTTGGCTGTAGCAAACAATGCCAGTCAGCAGCATCAAATAAGGTCTTAAGCTGTATTAAAAAGGGTATAGATTTGCAGGAAGAGGGGGTTATTCTTCCACTGTACAGAGCACTGGTAAGGCCCCATCTAGAATATGCCATACAGTGGTATCCAGCGCCCAAACAGGACATTAATGAATTACAGATGGTGCAGAAAATGGCAACTAAACTGGTAAAAGGTATGGAAAATCTTAGCTAGAGGAAAGACTGACCAAGTTGGGGTTATTCACGCTGCAGAAGAGGCATTTAAGGGGTGATATGATAACTATGTATAAATATATATGGGGATCATATAATAATCTCTCTACTGTTTTATTTACCAGTAGGTCTTTCCAGCTGACACAAGGTCACCCATTCCGATTAGAACAAAGGAGCTTCCATGTAAATATTCAGAAGGGATTTTTAACAGTGAGAGCTGGCTGATACATTAGATAGCTTTAAGAAGGGGTTGGATGGCTTTTTAGCAAGGGAGGTAATACAGGGTTATAAAAGATAGCTCATAGTACAAGTTGATCCAGGGACTAGTCCGATTGCCTTCTTGAAGTCACTGATCTTATCTAAAAACAAATGCTCTGTAAGGCTTCTAATGTATTGCTATCAAATTTTTATTACTCTTGTTTCTATTCAGGCCTTCTCCTATCCATATTCCTGTCTCTTTTTCAAATCAATGCATGGTTGAATTTGGTAATTTGGACCCTAGCAACCAGATGCATGAAAATGCAGAGTGGAGGTTTTTTATATCCTTGCACAGAAAAGAGGAAAGTATTATTCATTATATAATAGGCTTATGACCTCTTGGCCTTAAGCGCAGAAAGTAATCTGGCACTATGGCAGTTGTTGTCTCCAGCTGTCTGTGTACATTGATGTGGGTGGGGCTGACCATGAATTTACTTCCTGGCTAAAGCTGAATACTCACTCCTTGTTCATTTTGTGAATTTTGGGGGTGGGCTACTGAAGAGGTGTAAAATATGCACACCCTACTGCTGTTTGCTGAATTTCAGATCTTTATGTCCACAGGCAGATGTAAGGTGTAATTCGGCAACAGCTGAACAACGGCAAACTTGGCACCTTATGGAAAACACAGCAGGCACTGCTTGATAATATCCAGGATAGAACACTTCATCTTGTCCTAGTAAATTATATTCAATAAATCACCAGCTTTTTGTTGCCCCTGGTAACTTGTGGGTTAATGTCATCTGTGGCAAGGTTCTCAACTTGCCTCATGGCAGGAGCGTCCCTGGGCATGCCACACACTGTTTGCACTGTATAACTTATATAACAAAGTTCCCTATTGCATGCCAGTGTTTTGCCTATTTTCTATTGCATGTGGACTTTTGCACAGTGGATTTGACTGTGAGAGGTTTATATCACCCTATAAAAATTGCAACATAGAAGTTGGTGAGTGTGGATAAGTTTGTTCTCTTTATTACATAATAATATAACAGTGTCATTCCATGACTGGGGGGGGTAAAGTGCATGAAAATCTGGCGCTCATTGACAAGCTCAGTGTCAGATGGGCAGACGTTAAGGACAAGGCCCCTGTTTGCTTTATAACTGGAAGATGGCTTTTAGACCAGTTCCTGTATCAACTTTGTGCTAAAAACCAAAATTTCAGCAACCATGTATCTTCTCACTTGCATGCAACACTGGATTGTATGTGCCAATACAATTACTTCAGGGAGAAAATTCCACAATTTCACATCTCTCATTGTAAAAAAAATCTTCTAAGCTCAGGGTATGCCTTTGTGTCTGCTAGAATGATCTACTAGTAAAAAAACATTAGGCAGATCATATAGATTTACACATAGTCATATCATCCTTTTAGCTTTTCTTCTCAGGTATAAAAATTCCACTGTAAACACATTGCCAGGTTTGTAAAGATAAATAATGACCCTCTCCTCCTGCAAATCTATGACCCTTTTACAGCTCAAAACTTTGTTTGCCTTCACAGCTGCTGACTGGCATTGCTTGCTACAGCCAAGTTATTATCCTTTACTATATCTTTCTGCATCATGAATTATGGGTGTTAGTGGCTTTCATATTTTTACATCCCAGGTGCATAACCTTACATTTATCAACATTGAATCTTATCTGCCAGATTTCCAGTTTGTCCAGATTCTGTTGAAAATATGCCACATTCTAGAAGGAATTAATTGGCCTGCATAATTTTGTATCATCTGCAAAAATGGGTGATATATTACTTACAAGGTCCAGCTCCAAGTCACTAATGAAGAAATAAAGTAAAAGTGGGGCTAATACAGAACCTTTCAACACCCTACTATTAACTCTACACCAAGTAGAGAATATACCATTGACAACTACCCTCTGCCTTTCTCCAGAACATAATTTTGAATGTGATTCCTTAACAACATTTCCAATAACTTGTTCACCACAGTTGTCCGACTTACAGTAAAATAATTACCAGGCTAACAGCATAATCGTATTTCAAATACTGGAGCTGGCATTCGGGACACTGCTCTTTCATGGTTTACATCTTATCTGTCTGACCGTTCCTTTAAAGTTTCTTTCTCTAACTTCTAAGACTTTCCCACTCTCTGTTGGAGTTCCTCAAGGCTCTGTTCTTGGCCCCCTGCTGTTCTTACTCTATACAACTTCACTAGGAAAACTTATTCAGTCATTTGGACTTCAGTATCACCTTTATGCTGATGATACCCAACTCTACTTGTCTACTCCTGATCTTTCTAATTCTGTCCTTTCCCAAGTCACAGACTGTCTCTCTGCTGTCTCCTCCTGGATGTCACAGCGCCACCTGAAACTGAACCTTTCTAAAACAGAACTCATTATATTTCCGCCAAGATCTTCCCCTGTCCCTGAGATATCACTCACCGTAAACAACACCACCTTTCATTCCACCACACAGGCACGCTGTCTAGGAGTTATCTTAGACTCTCATCTGTCTTTTTCACCACACATTCAAACACTTGCAAAATCTTGCGCTATTCAACTGCGCAACATTGCTCGAATACGACCATATCTCAGTTCAGAATCTACTAAAACACTGATTCAGTCTCTCATCATCTCCCGCCTTGATTACTGCAACTTACTCCTCACAGGTATTCCAACAAGTCACCTTTCACAACTCCAATCTGTTCTAAACGCGGCAGCTAGACTCATTCATCTAGCTCGCCACTCAACATCAGCTGCTCCCATATGTATGTCCCTTCACTGGCTCCCAATCTCTTCTAGAATCAAATTCAAATTAAACTCACATTCAAGGCCCTTACTAATGAAACCCCTCCCTATATTTCATCTCTAATCTCCAAATACACTCCTTCACAAAACCTACGCTCTGCTTCTGATCTTCGCCTCACTTCTCCTCTGATCACTTCTGCCCATTCTCGTCTACAAGACTTCTCTAGGGCTTCTGCTTTTCTCTGGAACGCTCTGCCACAAGCTGTCAGACTTTTTCCTTCTTTCCAAACTTTCAAGCGCTCCTTAAAGACCCATCTGTTTAAAGAGGCTTATTCGATGTACCTTAAGTAATCATTGCTGTATCAAAAATGACAAAGTGTTTATATAATCCTAATGTCTCAATTGTACCCTAACCTTTTAGTTTGTAAACTCTAATCTCTAGGTCCTTCTAACCCTATTGTACTCTGTAATCCTTGTTTGTTATCCACCATTTATTCCCTGTTTGCTATAACTGCAGTAAAGCACTGCGTATCTTGACAGCGCTATATAAATAAATGATGATGATGATGATGATGATATCAGCAGCCCATTATTAAGCCTCATAATAGCAGTCTTTTTTTTTTATATTTGCAACAGTAGCTGAGTCTTTTCCTCTTCACTTTACCTGATCTTATACCCTTACAATTCATTTGGTTGATGCCTTACAGTCTGTGAAAATCTCAACCTATAAGACTTTAGCCCTCTATTGGCCATCTAAAAAATCAGGCACACTTGGATTCGCAAAACTTGCATATGCATATGTGTTAATTTTGATGTATTGGCCATAACTGTGTCAGGCTCATTGTGAAAGCAACTATGCTGGAATTCTGTGGAAAGTTATGCATTATGGGAAAAACACATGGTGACTGCACCTTGAAATTGTACATTGCTCACTGCACTTGCAGACATAAATGACTCCTACAGTCAATACATTTAAATACTTTTAATTAGCTATAAACAAGAAAACAAATACAAAACTCAATTGCTATCAATCCCATTTGAGCATATTTTTCCACAAAATTTAGTTTTTCTAAATTAAGTAAGAAATATCTTGTAAACATGTAACAGGTAGATATAGCAAGATAAAAAAATCTCATCTAAAAATTTAAAGTGAAATCTGGAACAGAGTATAGAAATCTTTTTCTCATTATATCATATCTGGCCTACAGCAACAGAGCAATATATGGAACTAGATTATTTCTACTATAATATATATGTTTTTATATTATATTGTGCACATATGTAGACCTGGCAAATGTAAATAAATCATTCATATCTGCAGCAAACATACAACAAAATTTATCCTGAATCGCATGGCTTCTCTAAGAAATTTGGCACTTTTATATCTTAAGCACATTTCCGAAAATAGCTGTACTTTAACATTCTAACATCCATGTAACCCTGGGAAAGTCATGCAGGCTGGATGCCTGCACATACTTTATATGCTTATCAGGGCCCCTTAGAATCTGTATTGTACATAATTCCTAAGGTAAAACATGGGTTAAGGCAGCAAAACAATCACAGCTGCTTTCAGTAGGGAGAATTAGGATGAAGGTTCATGTTTAGCTTTGGCATCCTTCTCTCAACATAGTATTTGTTTAATACATAAACTACTGTGGTGGATTACAAATTCAATATTTCCAGGCAGGGCCGCCATCAGGGGGGGACAGGGGGGACAAGCGTACCGGGCCCGGGCATGAAGGGGGGCCCGGCAGCGCTGCATTTTTTGAAGATCCGGGCCCCCCTTACAAGCGCCCGAGCCGTACGTCTTGCCTCTGTGCTGCCGAATGCGGAAGTGCCGAAAAGCCGAAGCCGATGCGCCGAAAAGACCCGAAGTCACGGAAAAAGCCGAAGTCACAAAGCGCCGAAAAGACCCGAAGTCACGAAAACAGCCGAAGCCGAAGTCCTGAAGCAGCGCAAAGACCCGAAGTCACGAAAACAGCCGAAGCCGAAGTCCTGAAGCAGTGAAAAGACCCGAAGTCACGAAAGGAGGTGAAGTTGAAGTACTGAAGCCGTGAGTTCAATTCTACTGAACACCAGTTTGTGTATTTTTTTTTTTTTAATCTCCTGGCCACCAATGTATTATTTTAATATTCTATAGGCCCCTGCAACCAATCTTTTTTTTTTAAAACATGTTTTTTTGGGGCCCCAATTTTTTTTTTAACTCGTAAGGGGCCCCTTGCCACCATTGTTTTTTTAAAAAAAAAAAAAATAATAATTTTCTTTTTGGTGGCCCTAAATTTTTTTAACTTGTAAGGGGGCCCCTGCCACCAGTTTTTTTTTTTTTTTTTCAAAAAAAAATTATTTTTTTTTTAAATTTTTTTTTGGGGCCCCAATTTGTTTTTAACTTGTAAGGGGGCCCCTGCCGCCAATGTTTTTTTTTTTTTTCAAAAAAATTTTTATTTTTTTTTCAAATTTTTTTTTGGGGCCCCAATTTGTTTTTAACTTATAAGGGGGCCCCTGACGCCAATGTTTTTTTTTTTTTTTCAAAAAAAAATTTTTTTTTTTTTTTTTTACATTTTTTTTTGGGGCCCCAATTTGTTTTTAACTTATAAGGGGGCCCCTGCCACCAATGTTTGTTTATTTTTTAGTTTTTTTTACATTTTTTTTGTTGGGGCCCCAAGTTTTTTTTAACTTATAAGGGGGCCCCTGCCACCAATGTTTTTTTTAAAAAAAAAAAAAAATTAAATTTTTTTTTTGGGGGGCCCCAATTTTTTATAAGGGGGCCCTGACCATCAATAGCTTTTTACAACTTGTGTGGGGGGGGGTTACTTTTTTAGCGCTGATGTCTGTGTGGTCTTTTAACTGCGATGTGGAGTGGGCGGGAAATGGGGTGGAGCTTGGTCGTCAGTGTGGGCGGGGCCCAGGGGGGCCCCAAAAATTTTATTGTACGGGGCCCCGTGATTTCTAATGGCAGCCCTGTTTCCAGGGTTCTGGCCTTTTGCATCAAGTATCTACTGAACTATATATTTGGTATAGTATTTTATAGATATTGTACTACCTTAATAAATTGCTCAGCAGCCATATTTATTATTAAACAGTATTGGGTTCATTAAAAAAAGATCCTTTTAACAAAGTAGGGGTCATCTACCAAACCCTGATGCATGCCCCTAGGACAGGGGTCAGCAACCTTTAAGATCAAAAGAGCCATTTTGCCCCTCTCCCACTAAAGAAAAATAGTCTGGAGCCGCAAAACATAACACAGCTTATAAACTTTTTAACCTTTTTTTAATTTTAACTAATTAATTTTACCTACTTTGAAAAAATTAATGATGATGAATCATCTTGCTGTGGCTCAGTCTTGCCACTCCTGGTAAGTCTATACAGCCCACGTACCTGCTGGCGGCTTCTTGAGTATGCTTACCGTGGTCGCACACTCAAGAAGCCACCAGCAGGTGCAAGGGCTGTAAATACGACCTGACAGGAAAAGCCGCAAGACTGAGCCGCAGCAAGCAGGATGAAGAGCCGCATGCGGCTCTAGAGCCGCAGGTTCCCTACCCCTGCCCTAGGAGTTATGTAAATTACCCCTACTTTGGATATAATTAGGAATCACCTACCCCCTTGGGAAAGCTGCACTCTGCTCATTGAAGGAAACTGAAAAGTGGTAAAAAAGAGTCCTGTTGATACCTGCACCTCCTGCCACTGCCACTCCATAACATTATTATGTCTGAATGATGCATACATGCATCTAACTGCCTGCCCCTCACCAATACAGTGATCACCAATGCAGTTAAGGACATCCTACTGAGATTAAAGGAAAGAAACTTCCATCTTAATATTTGAAAAGGTTTTTATACAGTGAGAGATGTAAAGTTATGGAATCTCTCTGAAGGTATTGTAGTAGTAGATACATATGCAGTGCAAAGTGCACTCTGAAACGTGTATAGGCTGTGCCTATGTTGGTATATCTACCATAAAGGTAGGGTCATTTATGAATGTTAAGAGCAGTTATGGACACTTTAAACTCAGTTTTTGGTGGCTGAACTTGCATCTAAAATTGCTCTTTGCACTTCCTCATAGTTCTGCTATGCTACTTCCTCTTGCAAATTGTATGTAGTGCTCCAATTGATGCAGGGGAACCCTGGAGCTATTGCAACCCTGGAAGGTGCAAAATGTACGCAATTAACTTTTGCCTAAAGTATTGTGTGCTTTAGGCAAATCACTATGTTTTCCATCTTGTATGACCTATATGAGAGCTGGTTAGAGGTGTTCCAGAGGATGCCCATGTGCCTCTCACCTTTCGCACCTCCTGTATGCAGTACTACAGAATACAGGCAGTGCAGCGTACAGAAAAAGGAGCAATCGTTTGTGTTGCATTCTAACATCCATTTCAATTGCAGTTAGGTGCAAAGTGCAAAAGTATGATGTTTTTTGATGAATACTAGCACCCCTGTGATTGCTGTTCTGTGCACTCAAAAATATCTAGCTTGCACCTCTGAATGACCTGCAAGATAGAGGGTGGGAGGGTGCCTATGTGCCACCCCTGCACGCCCCTTACTACTAATACATCACTGACTAATGCCATCAGCGCTGTATTAGTGAATGGGGCCATAGGTCTCAACTGCCTTTTTGCACTTTGCACACTGCAGGGTACATTGCAAATGCTTACCCTAGTTATTCTTCCAGTGAAATCACCAACATCAATGTTTCAGACTTTAATTTGTGTGGTTTTACTTGCAGAATAAATGGGGTAAGCTCTCCTGCCAAAATTTTCTGTGTGGGTTCTACTTCCTACTGGGCAGTTTGGGACATCACCATTTGTATTTGAGACCACACTTATAGGGGTCAGTGTAGCATTGTAAATGAATACTCTTTTATACTGTATAAGGGATAATGGGACATTTGTAATTTTGTTTGTAGTTTTAACTATTTATTTCAACTTTAATGATGCACTTATTGTTTAGCTAATAAATACTTGGCTGTTGTTTCTGTTGAAGAACAGAAGTCTAATTTACAAAAGTGCAATATTCAGATGCAGATCACATGTTTTGAACCCACTATCAAAAACACTTTAGCTTTTTACATGTGCTCTTGTGAATAAGGCTTTGGATGGTTTTATTTTTCAAGACCTGCCACAAAGTCAACAATGGGATATTTAGTGACTATAAAGGAAAAATGTTTAATATTTTTAATTATTTTGTAATGTATTAGGCGTAAGGCTTTTGTAGCATTTGCAGTGTTTTTTATTAATATTGGAAACAAATAAGATTATTGGATACGTTTCTGAAACAAATCTTGGGGTATATTTATAAAAGAGTGAAGTTAATAGTGAAGTTCCACCACTAGAGTGAAATTCCGCCACTCTCCATTCATTTCTATGGGATTTTTAGAGCTGCGGAATTTCACTCTAGTGGCGGAACTTCACTCTTTGCTATATTTACCCCATAATCTGTCATAATTATGAACAAACTGATTCAAATATATGTTAACATATTCCAATCCTTTAACTAAATTAAACCTCCCTAAAACCCGGTGCAGCCATTGTTGTTGATAAGGGATCATAAGGGGACACCTCAAAATACCATCACTGCTGATGGTAGAGGCCCAGTGCAAAATTTTCACCAGGAACCTGCACTCCCATAACCCTTACTGATAATGAGGCAAACAGCTCAAAAAGTGTTAAGAGGCATTTGAATCTTTACTATGTACACCTAGTTTTGTCACTGCTTAGAAATGCCCTAATGCATTTCAATGTACAAAGCCATTCCCTACTATTTTACTTGAGTGTTATGCAATTAGTATTACAGTCAGTCGTTTTTTTTTTTTTTTAACATAAGTTGTGTATAGCCAGTATAAATCAGTGGTGCTAGACAGTTGTGCCCCCCCCCCCAAGAACTTACAAGTGCTGCCTTCAGCACACTGATAGAGCTATCCCTAGAAAACTCTAGGTACACACTAGGTACACAATGCAAGTATCAAGACTGTTAGGTGCATTCAAAAATTCAAATACAACAGATATTTTCAGTGTGTATTGCTCCAGGCACACATGCCTCAGTGATCATATATATATATATATATCAGTATTATTAAACCATTATTAAAACATGAAATAGTCAGAAAAACAACAACAGAAATAATAAATACCAACATACTTCATAGCACATTTACCCCATTCAGATTAGTCCCTGACTGGAAGGAGTTAAGTTAAGACTCTATGGTCCATATTACTTTCACACCCTCTTGTCAATTTTCAGGAACTTTTCTGTTTTTAGAGTTAGAAGTTATTAGAAGTTATCAGTACATCCCATTGCAATTTTTGCAGAGGAATAAGGCCCTGGGTGTTGATGCAAATTTCATTATTTTGCCGATGTCTGTACTCTTCTATTTCATACATACACAGCTACAGAATGGTTCATCCCATGTTAGTCCCATGGGTCTCCTGTGTCTGTTACTAGACCTTGCTACATCTAAATGTTGGTGTTTTGAATGAGGAGAAACATCAATTTGTATTGTTGTAAGGAGGTCCAAAGGTGCACTATTAACAGAATGAAATAGGTTATGTAATATTAGGTGCAAATTTTGCTACAGTTCTTATCACCTATAGCAACCAATCAGCAGGTAGCATTTAAAAGCAAATACTGCATTGGTTGTTATGGGTTACAGCACCTGGGCAAACTTTATGTCTAAAAATTCAGATAAAACTATAAATTGCTTTATGTTAGGATGATTTTTTTAAAAATGATTTAATATCCAATATATCTACCTTCACCTAGCTTCCTTAGATGAATGCTACAGGGCAACCCATTTGAAATAAAAAATAACAAAAGTGGTATAAAGGTGATACCTTTATTGGATAACTAATATAATCATAGCAAGCTTTCAGAACATTTTAGTTCCTTTTTCAAGCTGATTACTTAGATGAATGCCAAAGGTTTTTAACACTGTGATTAAAAACGTGATATCAGAAAATCCAATGTGGTATTTTGAAAAAAATCACTAACACTAAAATATGCATTGCAAAATGCCTACAAATGTGATAGATTTAACCAGGTCCCTATATTATTGGATATTTCCAATTTAAAATGTTCAACGTTTCCAAAATGGGCACAAATTCAGATGTGTGTTTTAGCTGGTTCTGTTATATAAATGGTGGGTTTCACAAAGAATACTTAGCTTTTTGTTCTCCCAATAAACAGCTGTGTTTAATGCACAGCAGTTAGTGTTTGCAAGCCAGAAACACAATGTAATGTCAGAGCGCGACTGTGTTAATACAAAGGAAAACATTCAGCATTTCTTTGAACTGAATGTAGACTGAATCCTTTAGGTGATAATGTCTACAATCCCCAAACCCTGCCCCCTCCCTTCCTTCTGTTCTCCCACCCCTCCTCTCTTCTTGAAGTTAAAATTTCTGGATGAAGAATGTGGTTGGTTTGTACTTCTTTCTGCACCAACTTGAAGACACTCCCCCTGCCTAATTTGGGGGAAGCACTACCTTTTTTTTGCCTCCCTCCCAGGGAACATTACTTTATTCCTTTCTTTTCTCTTCAGTCTCTACTAAACAAAAGAAGCTCTGGACACTGCTACTCTCAAGAACCATAAGGTATATACTTTGTTTATTCCATTTTCTTTTACTTTATATTCAGGTCTGTGACTGCAAAGCCCCTATCGACTTTTTCTATTTTATGCTAAGTTTTGTAAACTTGTTTTTCTAATATGTCACTAAATACTGATAGAATTTCCCTAGGCTTGTGTTTTCACATTTTTGTATTGAAGTCAGTTGTAGCAATAAAATAGTCAGGAGACAGTCCCATAAAAACGTCTTTCAGACTTTGAAATCTAATTTTGCTAGCATCCAGATGTTTTACTTAAAGGCAGTCATGAATGGATTTTTATCAGTGTGGATTCCTTTATGCAATTCAGGCAGCTTGTACTGTAGGGGATAGCAGGAGGATTTTTGCATCACATTCTCTTTTATTTGGAGGCAGCACTGTATTATTAAAGAATTACAATTCTGTGATGTGTTTGCATTTTTATGCTGGACATGAAAAAAAGTGTGTCTGTAGATAGCAACGCTGCAGTATAGAGTATAGAATGAACCATTTAAGGAGTCCCAGCTTTACTATTAACTCTTTCATGAAATGCCTGCTAAATCTTAGAATGACATTTGATCAAGACAAAATATTTTACCCTGCTGTTAGATTTTTCTTTGTTAGTGAAAGTCAGATTTGTCCCCCCCCCCCCACCTCTTGCAATGCACTTTCTTCCCAGCATGATCTGTGCTTTGCAGCTGGAGGAGAGAGGGTTTTGAATTACAGTGCTGTACTGCTTTAGATTAATTTACTTAATCACTGGATTTTGTTTGAGGATTTTGTAATATGGATGTATTTTTAAAATGGGTATATTGAGGTACTTTGACACCAAGTTTCATAAGGTTGCTTCTAGAAAGAACAGGAAGGTTCACCAGACTATCAGAACTGTAAGGGAGTGCTAATGGCATATTTCATACTCAAAATATATACTCTTCAATCATATACAAGATCTTACTTTAATGATTATACAGATGTAGATAGCTCACTGGTCTTTTTTATTTACAAATACATTTCCAAAACCTGAAGATTCCTGTTAAGTGCACAAGCTGGATATACATAGCTGTGTTTTGTAGGAAATGTTATGTTTATTTAAAGAATAATGAATTGAAAATGTTATGTTGTAAGGCAAATGTTAAAACTGCAAAATTACAAATTTCTCTCAGAATTGCAAAGCATTTCCCAGATGCTGCCTCTGTCTAATGCATGTAGTGACTTGTGTAACCCCCCCCCATTAGTACTAACAAAAAGTGGTTTTTGTTTTTATAACCTGTAATTTATCTAAAACATGGTATTTTTGAATTATGGCCAGCCATGTAGATTTGCATAATAACCTATTCTTATTATCTTTTACTATGGGGGAACAAGTTCAAGTTAGTGCAGTATGGTGACCAAGAAAATTCAAACATGTGCATTTTTGAATTCTAGTTGTACTTGTGAACAAAGGTGGACTGTTATATTTACTAGGGCATGGTTTTACTATTACTTATATTTTCTTACTAACAGAACATGGTGCTTGTGTGTGTTTGTGAAAGAATTTAACCAATATGAAACTGGTTTAAACATGGTAATGCGTGTCATTAGTTTTCTTTAAGCTCTCCTAAAACTTGGTGAGAGCTTTTCTATGAAAACAGACATGTTGTAGAGCTCTACAACTGCCATTTTAGGTAATGCTTCATCCAAAGGTTATTTCATTTGGAACACAAATCAAGACTGGAAGTAATGTGTAATAAAAATCTTAAGCATCAGCAACCCTTTCAAATGATATTTGACAATGTCCTTTTATTTTTAAATTTTGGTTCCATTTGGATGACTTTTAATAATCTCTGAGTGTTTTTATACTTAATTAATTGAAAGACTGTCATCTATTGTGTAAGCTTTTTGTCCGGGTACTATCATAATTTCTTGAACCAGTAAATGCTCTAGAGCTACCATTAGTTTTTTTATGTTCTTTCTGCTTTATATGTTGATAGCAAAGAAAACATTCATCTAGGATAAAAATGTCACTATTAATACTGAAAGGCTGGAATATAACTCTAACATTTTGCACCAATAACTGAGATATTTACATATCTTTGTGACTGCCCACAAAAGTTCACACTTGAGACTCTTGCAATAATTTAGTTTTTACCTTTATGCATTTAAAACTGTTCAAAAGAGCTCAACTCCTGATCAATCACACCCCCAACACCGACCCACATCCAGGAGCCAAAGTTTTAACAGAACATATTACCTATGGAGAAAGTGTACACATCTACATTCTTTTTAAATTGTTTTGATTTAAACATATTAAAGATAAATTATGTTTTGTGTTGTTTTTAACTGACTGAGAAAAGGTATTTCAACATTCAACAGAGAGCAAAACAGCACGTAACATAGCAAACAGAAAAGTAAACTAAAAACAATGACTTGTCTCTGCTGTAAATAGTAGTGCCTCCAATGAGCTATACAGGGGCATAACTACAGAGGAAGCAGACCCTTGTGGCTGCAGGGGGGCCAGGGGTTATAGGGGCCCATGAGGCCCTAATTTAAATACAATTTCAATAAATAGTTGTAAAACAGGTCAACTCCTAGACATTTTGGGGGCCTGAAAAATAACTTGCTGTGGGGCCCAGAAATATCTAGTTACATCACTGGAGCTATACATATAGTTAAGTACATGATGCTTAAAGGAATTGTTCAGTATAAAAAAAAAACTGGCTAAATGGATAGGCTGTGCAAAATAAAAAATGTTTCTGATAGTTAGGCAAAAAATATAATGTATAAAGGCTGGAGTGACTGGATGTCTAACAGTACAGAACACTACTTCCTGCTTTTCAGCTCTCTTTGTTTTCACTGACTTGTTACCCTGGTGACCGAGCAGTAACCAATCAGTGACTTGAGGGGGGGCACATGGACCATAACTGTTGCTTTTAAATCTGAGCTGAATGCTAAGGATCAATTGCAAATTAACTGAATGCTAAGGATCAATTGCAAACTCCCATGCGGCTAAGGTTGCCTCCTTTAGTGATAAAAATAACCGGGCGGTGGGGGGCGGGTACAAAAAGGAGGCAGTCCATGATGCAAAAGGGGCGGAGCAACATCGCGCAATGTGAAGAACAACAGGAAAGTTCTGCGCAAATGGGGTCAGGCCCGAGGGCTTTTTTTAAAGGATGTTTCAAATTACTGGCAACTGCATTGCCAGTAAATTTCTAATACCGGCCCCGGCCTTGGCAGGTGTTTTACCGGCCGGGTGGCAAGCCTACATGCGGCCCGCCTTTCAAGTTGCTGACTAATTCAGAGTTAGAGAGCTGAAAAGCAGGAAGTAGTGTTCTGTTCTGTTATGTTAGACATCCAGTCACTCCAGCCTTTATACATTACATTTTTGCATAACTAACTATATTAGAAACATTTTTTATTTTGCACAGCCTATCTATTTATACAGTTTTTATTTTTACATTGAAGTGTTCCTTTAAGAAATACAGTAAAATAGTGTCTATCATGGTTTACAGCATGCCTGAACTCAATCTGTGGGTTCTGGCAAATGCCAAAGGAGCTGCTGTATGATGCCATAGAAAGTCTCTATTTATTGGGCTGGTTTAGGGCTGTTTGGGCCCATATGTAATTGAATTGGCAGCGCCTATTTAGACTCCCAGTCCAGACCTGGTGTACAGTATACAGTCCTGTGAAGTAGTGCTATATAAATAATATATATATATATATATATATATATATATATATATATATATATATATATATAAAACAAGGGAAAGTTGTGCTCACCACTATTTTTTAAAACCATTAGGTGGGGGTGCAATGAGGGTGTGACCACAAAATACATATAGTCAACTACAAGAGGTCCTCTGCACTCAACCCATTATCAATATATTTAAGACAGAGACATTTTGTGCATACGGCTACTAAAAAATGCCTTACCCTTTAAACAACACAGGGATTGTTTGTCCATATATTGCAATATATTTAAGCTGGCCAACTACGTCAAAGTCATCCCATATCTGGCCAGTCCTACGCTTAATTTTCATCTGATTCATTAAGAATTCAATTGCTTAATTATACATTTTACAAAGGGACTAAGTTTTACCTGCAACTTACTAGCTGCTTTTTTAGTAGCATTATGCACAAAATGTCTCTGTCTTAAATATATTGATAATGGGTTGAGTGCAGAGCCCATGGGATATTGTGCTTGCGAATAGTAAAACTGCACAATAGCTAAACAAATGGCGTTGTGTTGCTCAAATTAATCTGAGAGAAAATAAGGTGAATATGTCAATATATTTTTTATTTTCATGCTGGCTTTAGCAGATATAATGTTTACTTTAAACAAACAATTAATTGGTATTACAGAATGACTTGGTGAAACTGCTGCTTCAAGTGCTATATAAAGGTTTGCTATGGACCAAAGTACAAACCAAATGTGGACATGGATATCTTAAGTACAGCTCCAAAATGGGCCTTAGTGGTCTATACATAACAGGCGCTTTTGTACCTGATGCCCCCACCCCCCCAATAAAAATGCCTGAAGCAAGGGTCTCACATTTCCTAATTGTAGCAATGGCACTTCTACATTTACTATACATTAGAAAAAAGGATGATTATTTCATCATTAACATAAGAACCCCCCTTTTGATATATTATATTTATATAAACATGATATTGTACTTGTGAAAAAAAAAAATCCCAATGTTACTACATATTGTCCTAATTGTTCTCTGAAGAGTTTCCAGGGCATATGCCAAGACACACATCCAACAAAAAAAATTCTGGCAGCTAGAGGGATATGAGTGCAAGGGGTTCAGGGTCCCTATACATTAATTTAGACTGCAATTCTATACAAGCATTCTTTGTACAGGCATTAAGCACTATAGCATATTTTTAATGGTGGCTGTTGTTCAAAGGAACCTCCCTAATAGTATGTTCATAGACATGGGCCAAAAGCAGGCTTGTGCCAAATGAAAACCTCCTAAACTAAAATGGCATAACTGGTTGTTAATTGTTGCTAATAGAGATTTGTCACTTAACTGTTAATTATTTGACAGTGGTCCATGAAGGCAGATAAACTACTCGAAATTCGAGTTTTTTTCCCCTCTATTCATTCACCCGAGCTTGGTGAATGTGCCCCCATGGGGTAAATTTTTCAAATTCATAGTGAAGTTCCGCCACTAGAGTGAAATTCCACAGCTCTCAATTCATTTCTATGGGATTTTGAAAGGCATATTTATCAATGGGTGAAAGTGAAAGTTCACTTATAAAAATCCCATAGAAATTAATGGATAGTGGCGGAAATTCACTCTAGTGGCGGAACTTCACTATTAACTTCACTCTTTGATAAATATACCCCCATATGTTTAAGGGATTGTTCACCATCCAAAAACTTTTTTCAGTTCAGTTGTTTTTAGATTGTTCCCCAGAAATAAAGACTTTTTTAAATTACTTTCCATTATTTATTTTTTTCCTGTTTTTCCAAAATCTAAGTGTAAAGTTGAATGTTCCTGTCTCTGGTGTTTGAGTCTGGCAGCTCATTATTCAGGGGCAGACTCTAAACTGTTACAATTTTGCAACATTTAGTTGATACATTTCTCAGCAGCCTCTCTGGAGTATTAGCAACTATTGTATCAATTCTAACAGCTGCCTGTAATGAAACCCAGAGATTGTGCTCAGCAGGGACAAAGATAAGACATTTACTAACTAAATGTATCCATTAAGAACAGTTTACAGGGTTTACAGGGCTGCTTCAGAAGATGAAAAATTATACTTTACACAATATTAGAAAAATGGTCACACATAGAAAATAGAAAGTCATTGCAAAAAGTCGTTATTTCTGGGGATCTATCTGAAAACAACTAGTTGTTTGAAGGTGAACCACCCATTTATGACTGGAAAACCCATGACTGCCTTACATAGTTATATAGTTAAATTGGGTTGAAAAACACTGTGTATATCACATATGAATATCTGGGCAGGGGCAGGTCACACAGTATTGATGTTTAGTATCTATGGAATCCATGAGAGAATTAATAACCAGAGAATATAATCTCTCTCCTATGTTCCTATAAGGAGTTATGGTAATTATATTCTTGGTCCAGTTCCTACTCACAGGAGGTCATAAAAACGTAATCTGTGTCTTGCTAGGCCGCCCCCTTGCACTCCTGGGGGGGGGGGTGTGCAGTTACCTGATGCCATGAAATAACTGATAAATAGTCAGCTCTTCTGACTAAGAATGGATTTACTTAGGAGGACCAATTGTGATTGGAAGTTCTCCCATTTGTTTCTCCTTGCCTCCGGGACCAGGAATTCTATACCTTTGAAGCTAAGAATAGGTTTTCCATGTTTTCACTTTTATTTTATAAACTTTGTATTATTGAATGTATGTCTCTTTTTGTAACATCTTTTTGTTAATTGCACTGTTATACCTTTTATATTATTAAAGATGACTGAATAAGTTTGTCTTTGTTGCTCTTAACGAACCTAGCCTGAAATTTAAGACTGTAAAACCCATGACTGCCTTACATAGTTATATATTTAAATTGGGTTGAAAAACACAAAGTCCATCAAGTTCAACCCCTCCAAATGAAAACCCAGCATCTATACACACCCCTCCCTACTTTCACATAAATTATATATAACCATATCTATACTAACTATAGAATTTAGTATCACAATAGCCTTTGATATTATGTCTATTAAAGAAATCATCCAAGGCACTCTTAAAGGCATCAACAGAATCAGCCATCACAACATCACCAGGCAGTGCATTCCACAACCTCACTGACCTCACTGTAAAGAACCACCTACGTTGCTTCAAATGAAAGTTCTTTTCTTCTCATCTGAAGGGGTGGCCCCTGGTACGGTGATCCTCTTTATGTGTAAAAAGGTCCCCTGCTGTTTGTCTATAATGTCCTCTAATGTACTTGTAAAGAGTAATCATGTCCCCTTGCAAGCGCCTTTTTTCCAGTGAAAACAAACCCAACCTTGACAGTCTTCCCTAATAATTGAAGTCTTCCATCCCTCTAACCAATTTAGTTGCACGTCTCTGCACTCTCTCCAGCTCATTTATATCCCTCTTAAAGAATGGAGTCCAAAACTGCTCTGCATACTCCAGATGAGGCCTTACCAGGGACCTATATAGAGGCATAATTATGTTTTCATCCCATGAGTTAATGCCCTTTTTTATGCAAGACAGAACTGTATTTGCTTTAGTAGCCACATAATGACACTGCCCAGAATTAGACAACTTTTTATCTACAAAAACCCCAAAATCCTTCTCATTTAAAGGGATACTGTCATGGAAAAATTTTTTTTTACAAAATGTATCAGTTAATAGTGCTACTACAGCAGAATCCTGCATTGAAATCCGTTTTTCAAAACAAGAAATGGAATTTTTTTTATATCTAATTTTAAAATTTGCTATGGGGCTAGACATTTTGACATTTCCCAGTTGCCCTCAGGTCATGTGACTTGTGCTCTGATAAACTTCAGTCACACTTTACTGTTGCACTGCAAGTTGGAATGATGTCATTACCCCTCCCTCCTACAAGCTGCTGTAATGTAAATAGAGCCTTGTCTGCTGAGCCTGTCAATTGAACAATAGGCAGGAATCAAGATAAGCTCCTGTGATCACTGTGATATAGTCCTGTGATCACTGCCCCCACTTACGTTTCAAAAATAAATAATTATATATACACATACACAATTCATTTTGGGCACTGGAAAAAATATTTTATATAGATAGTTTATTATATTTGTTTACACAACAATGAATGGCAGAAACACAGTACACTCCCAGGACTGATGACAGGGAATAGAAAGGAGAAAGGAGGCAGTAAGTAGTTAATGAAAAAAGAAGTATTGCAGGCAGGAAAGGAGCGCAGTGTGTGTGAGGTGGATAGCAGAGGGAACTCACAGCTCCTTTACCTCATCTAGTAACCAGTAAAACTAACTAGGAAGGCAGCAAGGAGAGAAAGTTCCCCCCTCCAAAGGAATGCAGAGAACAAACTGCAGAAAGGCAGGAGCTTTGATAGTGTCTGTGGGAGGAGGGGCTGCTAGTGCAGCTGTAGAGCAGGACGTAGGAAAGTGAAAGTAATTGCTTCCCTGCAAACCATGTGACCTCTCTCCTCCAAACATCACACGCATGGGCAGAGAGGGGAGGGGGAGTGTACACCTAGACTCTCATGTCGTAGTGCGACCTGGCTTTTCATTACAGAGTGGCTGCCTCCAAGCACACAGGTAATGCTGTGCCTGCTGTTAGAGCAGCACAGGATGAATGTGTAATGAGCAGAAATGGAAGCCCCCATGACAAAATACAAACTAAAATAACTTATGCATGGATTTGTGGATTAACATTTTATTTGCCCGACAGTGTTTATGGATGTGTGTTTTTTATAAAAATGCAAAAAAAAAAAAAAGTTTAAAATGACGACAGATTCCCTTTAAGGAAACTCCTAACACACTGCCATTTAGTGTATAACTTGCATTTGTATTATTTTTGCCAAAGTGCATAATCTTGCATTTATCAACATTGAACCTTATTTTCCAGTTTTCTGCCCAGTTTCCCAACTTAGACAAATCACTCTGCAAAGTGGCAGCATCCTGCATAGAACCTATAGTTCTGCACAATTTAGTATCATCTCCAAAAATAGAAACAGTACTTTTAATGCCCATCTACAGGCCAGCAACCTAGTACAGAGCCCTGTGGTACTCTGGTCACTGGTCCAATTAGAAAATGTTCCATTTATCACCACTCTTTGTAGTCTATCATTTAGCCAGTTCTTGTCCAGGTATAAATACTATGTTCCAGGCCAACATTCCTTAATTTAACCAGTAACATTCTGTGTGGCACTGTATCAAATGCTTTAGCAAAGTCTAAGTTAATCACATCTACTGCCATCCCAGAATTGAGGTCCCTAGTTACCTTCTCATAAAACAAAATCAAGTTAGTTATGATGTTCAGTATCTTATCCTTTATTAACCCTTCAAAAAACTTTCCTACCACTGACGTCAGACTAACTGACCTGGTTTTGAGAATGGGATCCATTTTTGAATAGCGGCACCACATCACAGCAATTCACCAGTCTCTCAGCATTATGCCAGCCCTCAAAGAATCCTGAAAAATTATTAAAGAGGTTTAGCAATCACAGAGCTAAGCTCGCTAAGTACCCTGGGATTAATTACATTTGGCCCCGGACCTTTGTTTATCTTAACATGTTCTAGTCTCTTGAATTTCCTCATGTGTGAACCATGCATCATTAGTTAATTACTAGAATTGGGACTATCAAGTAGGAAGCCTTCATTAACTGGTTCCTCATTTGTGTAGACAGAAAAATATGTGTTCAGAATCTGCACTTTTTTTTGTTTTCATCAACCAGCTGACCCCCCTCTGATATTAAAGAATTTGACCCATGACGCCATACAAGTCTATGGGCGTCATTTTTGCGGTAAAACAAGGCGAAAAAATTTGCCCATCCGTACTAGTAAGTTCTTGAACAAGCATAATATTTTGTTTGGCCTTCATTTTATGTGAATGAGAGACTTGCCTTCTGTTGTTTTACAGCCACGATATGTGGCTTCTGCCACCAGTTAACAAGATAGCATTTTCAGTTCCTAAGGCTAATGCCACACAATGCAGATCTTGGCCTTCGAACCCAAGTGGAGTTAGGACCGGATTTACATAGCGAGCACCCCTAGACCCATTGACTTTCGTCACCCCCGTTCCATCTCTTTAACTCACTCAAATTTTCATAATTGGGCCGAGATCTGCATCTTGTGGCACTAGCAGAAGGCTATTATCTGCTCCTCCAATGCTGCTCTGCTGTCATCCGAGTACATTGCCTCTGCTCTGATGCAGGCAGATGTGACGGATTTCATCTTGAAATGCAAAATCTTGCATTCCAGCATGTTGTGTCTGTCTGCACCTGAGCCAAGGAAATGTGTTCGGGTTCAGGCACATGTAATAGCTGAGCAGCATTGGAGGAATGGATTCTCAGCCTGCATTTCTCCACAGGCTGAGATCCGCTACATGTGGCCCTAGCCTCAGATAAATAATGGAAAATAATTAAAAAAATAAAGCACAGTTAGAATTAGCATCTAAACATGCTACATATTTGTTGAAAGTTGGACCTCCACTTTAATCACATACCATATTCTTATTGGTATGTGGAATTAAGTGAAGAATTTTGCCTTTTATCTGCCTTTACCTGGTATTGTCGATTAGTCCAGTAGGAGTCTGATGCAGAGGAAGAGTTACGTATTCCAAGCAAGGTGACATTGTCTACAGATATATGGAAGGAGTAATAATTTATTTGTAGGTGGCCTATTGCCCAACATTCTCCAGGTGGTTTTCAAACTGTGGGTCTTACCTCCCCCCCAAGAGTGGCTTAGAGCAGTGGGTGGGTGGCCTAAAGTAAAGAATGCTTATTTCCTCTCCTACTTACTAACTTTTACATTGGTAAATTTTTGTGTAAACATTATTTATTTATTACTTATTTTCTGCCAAAGAGTTTCATGAAATTAGTGCTGAAATAGAAACATTTTCGATATTTTGAAAAATCTGTCACATACAGGTAATTATGAATTAAGGGAGGCATTGACCAAGTGTTGGATCTCAAAAAGGGTCTGGAACCAGAAAGGTCAGACACAACCACTGTTCTGTAGAGAACTTTATGGTCTGGTTAGTTGCAAAAATGTATCCTACGTTTGAGACTACACAGACAAGTTGCACAGTATAGTCATATCACTGTAGCTTGTTCTGTGAGGAGTTAGCTACACAAATATGAAACTGGTATCTAAAGAGTTTAGCTGCAGTAGATGTGTGTGCCAATAAACAAGGCCCAATCATGTCACTGTTGATGTCAACAAGATTACAGAGATAGGCAGTACCATTAAGCATTGCAGTGCAGTATAATGCTGGCCTAAATAATTTCAATGCGTTACAGCATCACAGCATTCCGTTAGTAACTTGTGAGCTTTGTCCAATGAATGCTGTTCTCCACAACAGTTTTATTAACTGACACTTTCTCATCTTGTTGCAGTCGTAGGGGTAACCCACAGGGCACATCTATAGACTTAATTTGCATTTACACTTCCATTCTGCATGAAGAGCCTGGTAGCACACATATGGGGTTATGTCATTAAAGACACTAAGTTTGCCCAGGGGCAGTAACCTATAGCAACCAATCAGCAGGTAGAATTTCCAGGTCATATGTTTAAAAGCAAACATCTTATTGGTTGCTACTGGTTACTGCTCCTGGGCAAACATAGTGCCTTTTATTACATGTGGGGGATAGACTGTTCTTGGGCCATCATATTTTCAGAAAATTTTCTAGTTAGTGTTTTGGTGCTGAACATTGATAGTACCAATGATGTTTGCAATGGAAGTTGACAGAGGCAGTTTGTGCCCTGCATGCCACATGGCAGTTTTGTGCAATTTGTTTTTCAAGTGGTATTTAAACTGGCTTATATGCGCAACAGAAGAATCAGTTATGTGATGCATAATATTCATAGTGTTTAATGATTATTTAATTAATAATAAAGGCTCTTTGCCTTCCCTTTTCATGTACCACCTCATCCAAAAGGAAAGCCCTGAATCAAGGGTATGCAATGCATCTGATGTGCTTTTGTACTTGCTAAATGCACAACTATATACAGTTACCTCAGGTTAGTCAGGATTTTGACAGCTCAGCCAGCAGTGCCAGATTGTTACTGAAATGTCCAAAGTTTCTCTTTGATCTCTAGCACTGATGCCAGTAAAAGATACAAAACTGTAATGACACATAAAACCTGACCTTAAAACCACCAGAAATGTGTTTAAAGTTTCCATAGCCTAAATGTTTGTAAAATGCTGTGGTATTTAGAGTGTGTAGCCATAAAATTGTAGTGGTCAGAATTTTTTGATATGCTACACGCGGCATATTTTTTTGTCCCTCTTTCGATTTTTCAAATATTGGGAGGTATGTATTTAGTACATACTGTATGTCAAAACTCAATACAAATTCATTATGAATGTAATATATAGCTTTTATAAATTTAAAAAATAATCTGTTGATGTTAACAAACAGAAACTTAATATTCTATTCTATGACACTGAATAGCTGTTTTCTATGTCAGTATTAAAGTAAATTCTAACATCAGATTGTTTTCATCTCTTTAAAGGAGTGCCACATCACAGCAAATCTATATGCTCCTGGTTATTAGCTGTGACTAGTTCAACAGTAACGGGAGAAGTGGAAGAGCCCTCACAAAGAAAGGCAGGATTTCTCCAAACCTGCCATGGCGCTTATATGGCTGGCTAAGTTCATGCTGGGATATACAGCGTTATGGTATGTGAAACAAGCTCTGGGTCAGATGGAGCAAGGAGATCTTCATGTGGACAGGTTTGCAGGCCAAGAAGACAAACTAATTCCCCAAAGAGTACGGAGGAGGGGACAAGACACTCTGAGAGGGTATGTTATGACAAATTTAGCTTTTTCGCTTTTATGCATAGGAGCTGTATGCTGTATGAAAAGATTCTTTATGGTGGCATCTGAAGATAGTAAGTAAGGTTGAAAAAAGATTGTGAAATCTTAGACATACATAGACAGCAGATAATACAAGAACACATACACACCATAAGAATACAAGATGCAGGATAAACAGTAAATTGTGCTTATTTCATGATTATTAGGGCTTATGCTGGAATTATGTAGAAAAAGTAAATAAACTATGAGGACATATGTTATATTTTACATGATTTATTTTTAACAAGAAGATGGGGTATCTGGCACACTGACAGGGGGATGATTTATCAAAAATTGAGTTTGTGTCTTTTCCATAATTCGAGAAAAAAATCTGAGAAAAACACAATTTCCGATGTTTTCAAAAATATTCTTCGGAACCTCAAATATATATATATTTTATCAAGTTTTTCCTGACCCAACTTTTTTGAGTTATTTTATTGATAAATAAGGAAAAGTCGTAGATGGGAATTTTGGTCGAGCTTGGTTTAATAAAAATGTGAGATAAATTCAAGTTTTAGTAAATAGTCCCTTTAGTGTCCTTTATTACATAACCCTAAATGGAAATAAATAGTCTCTAACAACTTTATTTTCCAAGTTCATTTAAACATTCAAGTTTTTAGCCTCATTAAATTGAATGGAACAATGTGATTCTGTCTGACATGCAACATTTTTCTGAGAAAAAACACATGCAAGAATATTCTGTCTCACATTTTGCCTCTTTTTTTTCTTGGTGCTTCTATTTTTTTCCCTAGACCTCAAAAATTGATAAATGAGCTCCATAGTGTATGTCTGTCCACAGTACGGCTAATAAATTCGATATCCTAACTAAATGGCAGCATGGTTACAACCATTTCTGAATTTTTACAGTCATTGAATTTAAAATAAAATAAAATAAATATAATAATAATATAAAATAAAGTTAACAATTTTTAGATTTAAGAGTTTTAGATTTTTTCCATTGCTATAGCAACTATTCCAAACATGATTTTTTTCAATTAGTGCAAATGGCTCATTCATCATATTTAACCATTGAGGAAAGTACCATCAAAGAGTAACAACAATTTACTGTTCTGCTAAGAATTCCTTCCTATGGAAAGGATACATGGAGCATGATTTATCTGTTGCACATAAAGACTTATGGGGGCAGGGATAGGATCGTGCCAATTCTTGTAAATGTCTCATTTTCCTTGTAGTTGGATGGTATACTTAATTGTAAAAATGTCTAGACTATAATTTTCTTCTAGCTCTCTTTCTTTAATGGACACTGAGCAATGTAGATTCTCATTCAAAGGATAATTTCTTTTGTTATATTTACTATATAGTACAGTTTCAAAGTATTTTTTTTCAAAGTCAGTTGAAACAAACAAACAAAGAGACTTCCCTCCTAAAAGAGCTAGTGCCTTATTGTACAAACATTCCATTTCACATTCTCACAGGAGGTTACAAGTTTAAAAATAATTCATCACCTTCTCCTAAGGGCAAAAGAAACCAATGAATCTTTCTAAGCTTTAATTCCTCAAAGCAAAGTGTTAATATGAGTAACCATGGGCAGTGTTTTCCTGAAGCTGATGATAGAGTAGGACTAACTGCAATCATCTTGGGATCATGAAAGATCAGGTTTAAGCGGCCCATACACAGGAAGATCCACTCATTTGGCGGTGTCGACAAATGATCGAAATCGCTCCAAATTTTTTGGACAATTCCGATGAAATTGTCAGAATTGTCGCCGGCATCAAAATTTGTGTTTCACAAATTTTTCACTGGAATTTGGCTGGAAATCCGCAAATTTTTCAGCAAAAACCGAAATGGCAGGGCATGCAGTTGCTTTCACTTTCCATTAAGCACTTCCTAAATGTCACTGCACTCCACACATTCTGCCATTCTCTTGACCGTTTTAATGTGTAACCAGTGCATGGGGATGGACATCGGGTCCCCCATTCTGGTGCATAAACAAAATTCTCAAATTATGGCAGGCTTGCCTTAATAACAGTGTCTACAAAATGGCTCCTGCCTGCTTGCTATAATTATGAATTCCCAGACTGAAGGAAACACGATTCAAATTTATATTGTGTAATTAAAGTTAATTTTGCTTTACTATTGTGATAAATAGGATTTTGAATAATTTTTTTTGGCTGACAGGTCCCCTTTAATGCTCTTTTCTGGAAGTATACACACCAATGCAGATTATCAAGAGGACACTTCATACATACTGTCCTGCGGGAAAAGATATTAACTTCAATAGTTTGCAAGTGGCCTGTTTTTTTCTGAAATTAATACTTATGAATTGTGCATTGTTATAAATGTATAAGCAACTCTTTTTACTAAATTTATAAGCATTTCTATTTGCTACCACAGATTGGTGATTTATGAAATTGCCTTTGAAATATTTACAGTGCACAATTATTTATATATAATCTAAATATAATTACTAACTAAATGAAACTAATTACTAAACTAATAATTACTAAACTAAATTAAATCAAACTATATGAAAGGAATGCTTTCAACTGCAATGGATCCTTGAGAATTTGTGTAACCCACTTACACATATATTGTAGGCTGTATGAGAAAAATTGCTCAGTATCATTTATTTATAAATAGATTTTGTGTATTATGCAAAATGCATATATAAAGTATAATAATGTCATATGACATTCTTGCCTGAAGCACAATTCACTGCAATTCAGATTTTGAGTTTTAAGATATTCTTAGTAAATTTTAATTGCTGTGGTAGAATAATTTGCTTGTAACTTAATACAACCAGAATATGCATATTTAGTATATCATCAATATTCTCTTGATTTATTTGGTTGTTATCATCAAAAGAGACTAAGGAGCGAGAGAAAGTTCCTGAATTTGTGTATTTTTTAATTCACTATATAGAAAATATTTATCCATCTTCAGCTTGTCTGATGTGGTTAATCCCTATGGTGTATATTCAGATTTCATGGAACAGAGTTCACTCGGAGGAATGCTATTTTTTATTAATCCAACATGTCTGTGTAAACCTGTGTGTCTTTAGAACAGCAACAAAGAAGTATTGTATTATCTACCCAAAGAATGATAATAATTAATCTATATGTTCCCCTTTTGTGTATTTGTTAATATTAATCTAAGAAAAGAGCAAAACGAGAAAAACATTTTTAAATCATAGATACAAAAAAGACACACCGCTGAGTAAACAAGCTGAGACATACAGATCTTGTAAAGAGTTTGTTTCAGTTACATAAAAAATAGGCAAATGTAATAAATGAAATGTAAAAAGCTGTAATGAAACAAATTCATTTTCATTGTTGCCTCATATGGCCAGTTGAGGCTTGGTTACAAGTTTAAATTACCCCATGTTTTCAGTTTGAGAAATTATTTGTTAATAAATTGGTTTTACACAGGGGCTGAAAAGGTTGGGCTTAATTCTATTATCCTTGTGCAAAATAGTCATGCATTCTTGTGTCTAATGTATTTACTAACAACAAGTCATTGGCTCGTTTCACTCATTCTATTGACATGCAACTGCATCAAGAGCAGCCTTTGCAAATAATTTTTAAATGACCCTTTATTAATGTGTATTCGCCACCTCTTTCCATCTATGTTTTATAGACCGATGAATTTATTTCAATATCTAGCAGAAGTAATAGATTTACTTTTACTGGATATCCCATGACCTGGATGAATGAAAAGCTTCATAGACCAATTTAATGAAATTTTTGAATGTACTATAAAATCTCATATATGGTGCTTATCTGAGATCCTAACTGTGAATGATTGATGCGGAGGATATACTGAACATTACCAAGCAAAAATCTATTCTTTATTGTATTCTACCGATCCTCTCATAATGACGATATAGTTAAAAGAAAAACCGTAGGCGAGAGATGTATGTATCAGACAGGATAATCTAAATTATTCTCTCTCACAATTCAGAAAATATGTCATATTGGGTTACAACATGTTGGTACAGGCAGAATATAAAACAAACATAAAACGCAGAACGTGAATTATGGGGAGGGGACATTTAGTAAATGGCATTAGTGCAAAAGAAAGAAATGCAGACAAGAGGTAGCAGATTGTTTTCTCTCTGTTTTTGTCAGTGTGTCATTGTGTGTGTATTGTTGACCCTTGCCACCTGCTTGGCAACAATTCTGCTTAAAGGAAGTTCAGTGTAAAAATAAAAACTGGGTAAATAGATAGGCTGTGCAAAATAAAACATGTTTCTAATATAGTTAGTTAGCCAAAAATGTAATGTATAAAGGCTGGAGTGACTGAATGTCTAACATAACAGAACATAGCCCAACTTCCTGCTTTTCAACTCTCTTGGTTTACACTGACTGGTTACCTTGGTTACCAGGCAATAACCAATCAGAGACTTGAAGGGGGCCACATGGGTCTTATCTGTTGCTTTTAAATCTGAGCTGAATGCTGGGGATCAATTGCAAACTCACTGAACAGAAATGTACCATGTGGCCCCCCTTCAAGTCGCTGACTAACTCAGAGTTATAGAGCTGAAAAGCAGGAAGTTGTGTTCTGGCTATTATGTTAGACATCCAGTCACTCCAGCCTTTATACATTACATTTCTGCCTAACTAACTATATTAGAAACATTTTTTATTTACACCATATTTGTTTTCACACTGAACTATTCCTTTAATACATTTCCTCCTAAAGCTGGCCATAGGAGGTTCTCATAGGCCGACTTATATAATCCACTCACTCACCACTCATGCAGTCATGCCAGAGCATAGGCATGCCATTTTTTCAGTTTACCCATCCCTCCATTTGTACAAAGTAGATTACCACCTCCTGGCAATAGTAGGAAGAAAAGAAAAATAAAAATTTCATATGGTATATACTATAACTCATGTAGTGCAAAATACTCTTGTGGATACTTGCACAAATAAATTATACTTTTTACATTTTCTTTACAATACTAGTGTCAGGCCCGGATTTGTGGGAAGGCTACAAAGGCCAGGGACTGAGGAGGCACAATTTTAAGGGAGGCATTCTGTCCAGCCACATCTGCTCCCTAACTGCTGCACATACTGGGGGTGAGGGAGGTTTTGACTATTCTTTAATTCTCCCGCTGGAGTAGAAAGTGTGCTTGCACTTGAGGGGAGGGGGCGGGGGAGCAGGCGGACACCAGCTGGCCTAGGAGCGCCACATATACAAATTTTGTTTTGACTAATATGCCTGGATTCACCTTTTCTCTGTTATTTCTGTTATGTTTTATGACATGGGAGCACCATCCGGGAGCCGATTCTGTTAATAAATTTCCACTGTCTGCCTGTCTCTGACCCCAATAGAAATGAATGAGTGGGAGAGGTTACAGGTAAATCCCCCCCCCCAAAATGCTCAAGATGAACAAAATATCCCATTCATGAACTGCCCACAAAAGGCATAAATAAAAGCTACTGTTATTTTGAAATATACAGTATCATGCTTTCTAGAAATGGTCCTGACTTTCCAAAGTGCAGACTATGAAAATATTTTATGCAAATGCTTTTAGGATTGCCTTATAAAGATTTCTCACGTTAATAAAAGTAAGGTTCACTCATGTTAGACAATTATAACATTATGTTCCTTTTTGCACAAAAAATGGGTACAATTCTGATTCACCTAAATATCTTTGTTTCTTATATGTAATACTAATAGCAATCACAAGAATGTAATATTGCCAAAGTTTATTTAAATTTCATTTTTTAAAATTTCTTATATACCTGTAAGTTTGAGGTACAGTATATTTGATCATGCCAAAGTACATTGTTCTTTACTATGCTTAGCTACTCAAGACCCCAGAGCTTCATTATCCTTTGAAGTTAGCGAACATGCCTGGCCACCATAAACATCCATGTCCAGAAGCAATGGAAGAAGACTGCTAGATACAGCTTTTCTGTACTGCCCTGTAATTTTCAATTGATTGAGAAGGCATAAATTACATAACTCTCTTTAATCATTTGAAATGTCATTAAAACTTATAAAGATGAGACTTAAGGATTGCTTTATTTGTTGTGGGATTCTATATTTAAAAAAAATACATTTTGGTCATAGACTCAATTGTTTCTATAGTTTCAGATTTTTGGGTGACCTATTCAATTTTAAAATGTTTATTACGTAGATTATAGTTATATGGCTAAATAGCTCAACAGGAGAAGGTTATAATGCAAAGATGATATTGGCATAATGTAGGCTTACAATATATTCCTTAACACTTTGTAATGATGAGTAATTCTTACAGTTAACTAAGAGCATATTATGTGGATGCCTCCTAAATCTTACTTTCTCAGTTTGTATTGGCCATTCTCAACTTTTGTCTGTCTGTCCTTGAGTTCACTAGAAAAACATAGCAGAGCTGTGGGGGCCAGTTGTGATATGAAACATATCCCCATAGAAAAAATACATTACCCAATACACTACCCAATATATTTTGAGCAATGAGTTTGTGTGTTTTGTGTACAAAGACATGGCGTCTCAATGTAAAGTCTGAAGGCCATGACTTGTTACAGATTTCTTTCATCATTTTAATATAATTTGAACTCTAAACTGCAGTATATCAGATAAAAAGCCAATACATTAAAAAAATGGGCATCTTTATACAGGGAAACAGTTTTACCTGCAAAGGAGTGCCTGATAATTTGCTTTTCAAATAAAAAGAGAATTTAAAATGCATGATTTCTGTCAATGATACAGTTAGAATACAGGACATTGTGCAAAATACAATTTTTTGGATGCAGTGTGAGAAATACCCACAATTCAGTATTTCTCACACTGAATACAATGTAATTGCAAGCACATGCTTTTGCTTCTATTGCATCTCAGGTAATGCACAAATCCTTATATAAAAGTAGCATTTATTTTACAACTTGCCACCCAGTCATAATGAACAAAATTTACCCTGTATTTGTGTTAGAATGATGTACCGGGTTAGAGAATAGTATCATGTCCCATACTATAAGGCAGGCCAACTGCAGGACTGATGATTAGATGCCATGCTGCAGGGCATGTTAGCGGGTCCCATCTTTTAATGTGCTTGTTTGATTTCTTTGCACTGATATTGTGTTAATATAATTTAGCACACTTATATATATTTTATGACTTAAAGTGCCCACTATTCAAAAAAACATTGGCAATATTGATATACTGTAAGGCTCAAAGATTATAAAGTATGATTTATAATGTGATGTCAGGTGGACAAATTTCCATTTAGTGTTTACTTACTGTAAATATGCATATTTCATATGTGTCAGTGTCTTTGCTCTTGTTGTAAAAAAATGTAAGTGTGTGGCATAATGCTTGCTGTGCTGTTGTATTTACAATATATGCCAACTGTTTTAATGCATGTTGTATTTTGAACAATTGGGTCAGTCAAGATTGATCTATATCATGTTGTCTGCTTGAATCAGGAGCAGGCTAAAATTGCATTTGGAAGGATAATCATGCTTGATCCCTATCCCTATACAGTAGGTTGCATCGATTTATCCCTGTATTGTCTATTTTTGCAAACTTGATCAAGCTGGGTATTATTTAGAATTAAACACCATGTAAGTAGGAGTTTCTACCATTCAAAAAATATTGTAGTTTCTCAATTCTAATGCTTCGGTCTGTCCCAGCTGTTGGTAGAGATCATTGGAGGCCCTTACTTGCCCCTTAACCCACCCCTGCTTGCTGTTTTCTCTTGAGTTAAAAGCAATTTATGGGGGCTACACTTATCCATAACCAAAAGCAGGACCCAGATTGCTGCTTCTGAGAAGGCTTATGTTTATACTTTTTGGTCAGTGAAATTGGTATGGTAGACCCTTGATCCACCCATGAAATGCCCCTCTTAAAGGAGAACTAAAGCCTAACTAAAGAAGTAGCTAGAAATGTTGTACATTATGTTTTGGGCTTCTGTGGTTCGCCAGGCGTATTTTCGCCAGTGCTCTACATATTCACTAAAATCCAAAGTTGCGCTAAGGGGTAGCGTAAGGTTGCAAAGTTGCACTAGTGTTGATTGGCCAAGCAAAGCAAAGTTACGCTAGCGATGGTTAATTTGCATACCGGGCCAAATTCAAATTTCACTGGAAGTATTCGTAGCAGCACTACACAAGCCTGGGAAACCTTCAAAACATCAAAAAAAAAAAATATTTTGCCCTACACATGTGCCCACTGTATAGTTAAGTTGCCATGAGTTAGGAAATGTAGGGGGGAAGGAGGGGAGCCCCAAAAAAAATTCGATCTTTTTCAGCCTATCACCCATAATAAAGAAAAAACGCCAGCGTTTTTTGGGACTTAGAAAAATTTGTAACTTTTTTTGAAGCAATCCCTGGTCTGAGGTGGCGAAGGAAGTCTTCGCCTAGTCTTAGGTGGTGAAGGAAGTCTGGCGTACCATTCAGAACAATGCGCACCTTAGTGAGTTTGCGTAGTTACGTCCGTTGCGAAAATTCACCAGGTGTAAGGGTGCGAAGTTACACTAGCGAAGTTACGCCATCGTCCGTTAGTGAATTTGCGAAGTAACCAAAATGCCCAACGCTAGCGAATTCACGCTAGCATTAGGCACTTCGGCAAAGATGCCCCAGAAGCTCCTCATCCTCTTTTCTGCTGATTCACTGGACATGCTCTGTGCTGCTGTCACTTACTGAGCTAAGGGACCCCCTCACAATATACAGTACACATAGAATAGAAATGTCACAATATAAGGCTGATTAGTAATTAATACAGATAATTAGCATTATAATTGAATAATCAGCCCTGTAGCATCAGCTTATATTACAGGCAAACCTCATTTTCTACTTGATAATTTTTGACGACCCCTAAGCTCAGCTTCTAAACAGCTGCTCAGAGCCCACTGAGCATGTGAGTGTTGCAGACACTTTCCAAGATGGTCACCCCCTGTGACAAGTTTGAAGTCCTGGATAGTGATGGTCAAAATGGGCGCCGGCATCAAAGTTGCCGCTGGTGCCCATTAAAGTCAATGGGCATCCACTAATCATCGCCAGCGCCTAAATTGTCACATAAAAAAAAAACCTTTGACGCTGGCAAGTTTTCGCTGCAAATTTATTCGCCGGCAGCAAAACGTGGAAATTAGTCGCAAATTCAAATTTGCCCATCACTAGTCCTGCATCACTGCTGCTATTGAAAAGCTGAAACTTAAGGCTGGTGCAGTACGTTCAGTATATAATATACAGTTGTGCTCATATGTTTACATACCCTGGCAGAATTTATGATTTCTTAACCATTTTTCAGAGAATGTGAATGATAACACAAAAACTTTTCTTTTACTCATGGTTAGTGGCTGGCTGAAGCCATTTATTGTCAAACAACTGTGTTTACTCTTTTTAAATCATAATCCCTACACAAACTACCCAAATGCCCCTATCAGAAGTTTACATACCCCAGTTCTCAATACTGTGTATTGCCCCTTTAACATCAATGACAGCTTGAAGTCTTTTGTGGTAGTTGTGGATGAAAAAAAAAAGCATCCAGTTTCAAACTGATGAAAAGTTTACATACCGTGGTGATTTGGCCTGATAACATGCACACAACTTGACACAAAATGGTTAGAATGGCTATTAAAGGTAACCATCTTCACATGTGATCTGTTTGCTTGTAATTAGTGGGTGTGTATAAAAGGTCAATGACTTTCTGGACTCCTGACAGACCCTTGAATCTTTCATCCAGCGCTGCACTGATGTTTTTTGGATTCAAAGTCAGTTATTAATACCGTGTATTGCCCCCTTTACCGTGTATTGCTCTTTTTGCCCTTAATGTCACTTTAGCTGGTGCCAGGAGCTGGAGAAATGCACAGATCCATACTATGAAAAACGAGGGTGTGTAATGTAAAAATTTTTTTGCAAAGAAAACTTTAATCTATGTATAACTGTTCTTTACTCTTATCTGTCTGTTTAACCAAGAGACATTTAAAAAAAAAGTAGGGATTTTTTTTCGGCCGAATCCTTCTGCCTGGCCAAACTTGCATATACAAATTAGGGTCAGGGAGGAAAATTGTGTGTCTTTTTGTCACAAAACAAGGAAGTAATACATTTTTCCACTTCTCACCCCTAATTTGCATTTGCAAATTTGCATTTGCAAATTTGTATTTGCAAATTTGCATTTGCAAATTTGCATTTGCATTTGCATTTGCAAATTAGGATTCAGATCCGGTTCTGTATTCGGCTGAATCTTCGGGGGTTTGGCCGAATCTAAAATAGTGGATTAAGTGCATCCCTTAAAAAGAGACAAGAGTAAACAGGTTAATAGTGTGTCCAACAACAGCTTGTGCTAGGAGAGCTGAAAATGTATTTGAATCTTTGCAAACAATCCAGATTGTTATCAGTGATTACCTTTCCCTCCCCCCAGACCATTCTGAAAAATACTTAGGTGGTCTTAAAACACTTGCCAATTACAACTTTCAGGGTGGTCTAATAAAGTAATATTTTACTTGTAAGGCAGCAAGCCTTTAATATCCCTATAGAGCATTGTTTACTGACTGAAAACATATTTTTACTGAGTAGTAGAACACATACAAAGCTTCCAAAATTCAAATACAAAAGCATTAATATGAAAGTGATTATGGTTATGTTGCTTTGTAAAATACCTTTTGCTCAAAACACATATATGCCTGCCTAGCTGCACATGCCATCTGCTAATGCCATGCCCCCTTCCTGAGACTGACAAGCAAAGTGGGACAATCATATTATTCATTGTCACATGGTGGTGCAAGTAGTTTAAGAACTATCTGGTACTGAATGTTTTATTGGTTTGGTTTGTTGCTGTGTGAATGCTTTAAAAGCTCACAGAGAGGGTGTTTAATGCTTTTGCAGCTGCTCTGACAGAAAAATACTCCAGCCACTGGTTGAGAAACAATACCGTAAATAAAGAATATCCAGTCTGCCCGCTGGCTGTTAAGGGTTTGTGCGATTCTAAAAGTTTTAGTTTAACAAGAGCTAGAAGGCTGATCAATTAGATGATCTTTGAATCCCTTCCACATTGTAAATGTTTTGGACAATAAAAATGCAGTAGGTATCTCTATGGGTTTCAAACTGAGACTGTCTGTCTTTTTACTAACATCTGAATAAAATTCTCCCACAAGTGCCCTCCCCAGAATAAAATTCAATATTATTAAACTGTTTTTAAACATTTGTTGCTGCTCCTTTTGAGGCTCTACCCTACAAGTGGACCTTTTTAACCTCTGTGGTACGGTAAATACATCAATGTGTACATTAACCGTCATCAGTGAAGTGTTCCAAGTGATCAAATACGTATGAAGACCGACTATGTGTCATTAGTTTCAGCATATGGGCTTTTTTGATGTATTGCAAGGTTTGGCTCCTCTATTCCCCTTGTCTGCTCTTTCATCCAAGCATCAAATGAATACCATATTGCAGAGTGAAAATACAGCATTGGGATTGCTGAGGAAATTCATGAATGATAGTAAGAATGATAGAATTTGAGGGAGTGCCCAGCTGAAAAGAGGTTGTGGTGTTTTAGACATTTGTGAATATAGCACAAAGGAAATCTGTGTATGCTTACTTCATAGAAATAAAAAGCAATTATCAGTAGTTGTAATGGGTAAATCTGACCATTTTTCTATCCCTAAATTTTGTGAAACAGCGAAAATTAAAATGCATTGACATATGGGATGCAAATTTTTTTTTGATGCAAAACTATTTTTTTTTACTTACTGGAGTCTATGGCCATCATTTGCACATCAAATCTTGTTGAAAAATTGAGCTCATCACTAATCATGAGTACGCTGCCTGATCAACCCAACAGCATATATGATGACCCAGTAGAATCATACATTATCTACATTCTTTTAGCAGATGCCACATAACCCATTCACCCGGATAGCCATTAAATCCATTTGGCTGATGATTGTTTACACATGCTGATGTGATCGCTGCCTGAATGAATTTACCATGTGTCTTTTTCAGGCTCATGGGCATCTGAAGATCACAAGCACATATTGTTAATAATAAATTAATGTTATGTTTTAGTTATCAAACTAACTTGTTCTTGACATTTTCTTTGGAAATGTTTTTAAAATGCCATATTATGCTTGTACAAAGATATTTTGGGAAATAGATAGCTATATTATTAAAATAAATAATGCAAGTAGAAGTCTCAGATGTCTAATTTAATTTAATTTAATTTTTTCACAGGCCTAATGTTTGTGGATCCAGATTTCACTCATACTGTTGTCCTGGCTGGAAAACATTACCAGGAGGAAACCAGTGCATTGTTCGTAAGTAATATTTTTCTGGAATTAATTCTCAGATTCATTATGTGCATTAATTAAATTATCATACATTTAAATGGGGCTATCTAAATAATACATAACTCTCAGAAGTAAAGAATGTTTTATTAATGTTTAAAGGAAAAGGATTGGTATACTTACTGGTGGATGCCAAGTTTTGAGGAACCTCAAGTGTTCTATTTGCAGTGACATAATTTTGTTCCAATCTCCTAGGCTTCCCCTGATCCATTCGGTTCCAACATCCTATCATCACATACAGAAATTGGCAAACAAATACTGTACTGTGCATGTGTTCATCCAGGGTGGCACAGGGGATGCCTGAGATATTGGAAAAATATGGTGGTGCATGCCAGGTCTGGACTGGGAGTCAAAATAGGTCGTGGCATTCCAAGTACACAGAGGCCCAAATAGTCCTCCTAGCCCACAAAATAGTGACTGTCTATGGGAACCCACAGATTGTTTGTCCGGGCCTGGTGCATGCTCATGTACCTTGGGCTCGTGCACACTGCAGTGATCTTTCTTTCTCTTTTAAAGGAACAATAACACTAAAAAATGAAAGCGTTTTAAAGAAATGACAATATAATGTAGTGTTGCCTTGCAAGCACATGATACACAGTAGATAACAGATAAGTTATGAAGAATTCTATTGTATACTATAGAGCTTATCTGTTATCTGCTGTGTATCCTGTTCCTTTTCTCCCTTTTTAGCTTTGAATGGGTGTCCCCATGGATACACAGCAGCTTGTTTATATAAACTATAGTAGGGTTTCAGAAGCAAACACACCAGAACATTATATGTTTATTACTTTAAAATACTCTCTTATGTACAAATCTATTTTTTCAACCCTCATAGGTCACTTTCAAACTTTGCACACATATTTTTTTTTCATACTTCATACTTAAGTCCATTTTTTGTGCTGTAACAAAAAGATTGAAAAAAGAAAATATCTAAAAGGTATGCAAAAGAGTGATACAATGGGCCAATATTTTTATCAAAATGATCTACCTCAGGCATCTGTTCCTCATTCCACGGTTGTGATGTCATAGAGTTTAAAACAGGGTGGTCTAAAAGCTTAGGTTTTAAGATGAGGAAAAGGGTCAGATTTCCTTGCAGTCATTTTATTTAGATACCAAGAACAAAAACTCTGTTTAACCATTTGATACTCATGAGTAGGAGTTTAGTAAAAGAGTGGAATGGCCTTGGAGGTTGTGCGTATGTACCTATTTATTTAGGCAGGCCTTACATGGAAATTGTTTTTGCAAGGGGCCAGGGGATGATTTCCTGCATTTGCTTATACAGGAGGGAGGGAGCAGTCCTGCTTTCACAAGAGGCTGCCATCAACATATGTTTCCACTTTCAGATGCAGTCACTTTAAGGGACACATTTACTAAGCTCGAGTGAAGGATTCGAATTGGCTACTACGACCTTCAACTTTGATTCGAACTAAAAATCGTTTGACTATTCAACCATTCGATAGTCTAAGTACTGTCTCTTTAAATATTACTTTGACTACATACTTCGGCAGTTTAAACCTACCGAGGTACAATGTTAGCCTATGGGGACCTTCCCCAGCACTTTTCTAAGCTTGAAGAAAAATCCTTTGATCGATCGCTGAAAATCGTTCGATTCGAAGGATTTTATCGTTCGATCAAACGATTTTTACTTCGATTAATCGATTGAAGAATTTGCGATAAATCCTTCGAATTCAATATTCAATTCGAAGGATTTAAGGGACGAATTTGAGGGTTTATTAACCCTCGATATTCGACCTTTGATAAATGTGCCCCTTAGTGCAACAATTAGGTTGTAGCCATATTTCAATCCTCTCCATTCCAAGATATTCTTATGGAAGTTCAGCAATTTTATGTTAACATAACGTTTACATATGTTTTTATGTAATTTGCGTTTTACAGTACCTATGCTATAGGTTTGTTGTAAAAATCTCCAAGACTTATTTGTGATCACAATTTTCACTTTGAATAGTCAAGATTTATCAATAAAAAAAAAAAGGAAAAAGCAAAATAACACCACCCACAGCATGCCAATATGCGCTACAGGTCAATGGAAGGTGTTTAGTCAGCGTTCAAGCAAGCTGAAATTCAAGGTTTTTTTCTGTGATTTATATGGTTTTGCCATTGTATTTTTTACACAATTGTGATTACCTAATTCACGATTTTTCATAAATATGCACACATATATATTTATGTGGGGTTGCCAGTAGCAACCAATTATTATTATTATTATTAATAATAATAGCATATAACACATATTTATAGACCCCCAACATACTTAGCAGAGCCATATAAAAAATGGGTGTGTACATTGAACGTACAGATTGCTTTCAAAACAACCCTTTTGAAATAAAAAATAAAGTGGTATAAAGGTGATACCTTTGTTGGCTGACTAATATATTATATTAGTTAGCCAATAAAGGTGTCACCTTTATACCGCTTTGTTATTTTTCATTTCAAAAGTGTTGCCCTGTAACATTTTTACTAGGCAGAAATGAACGCTAGAGAAAGATCGCTATGAAATGGTGATGCTGACGAATTAATGCTAGCAAAACTTCACCAGCATTCGGCTGGCCAGACGCAACTTTGCATTTTAGTGAATTAGCGTATTGGTAATGAATGAAGATTTGCCCTTTAGTTAATTTGCCCCTATGAGAGATGGTCTTCAGATAATTCAGAACTTTCTGGAAAACTGGTTTCTGGATAACAGATTCCACACCCATAATTAATTATTTTACACAAATTATTATGGCAAACTGTGCAGAAACACCTATTCATTCCCTAAACTGAAAAATATACCACAAGATGCATGCATCTAAGATATATATATATATATATATATATATATATATATATATATATATATATATATATATATATATATATATATATATATAATTTAATACAATTAAGAATCTTTTGTTTCAACTTTTTGAACAAAACTATTAGTAACCAGTACCTTTTTCTTTCAGCAATTTGTCGGAACTCATGTGGAGATGGCTTTTGTTCACGGCCTAACATGTGTACTTGCTCTAATGGACAGTTATCTACAACTTGTGGAGCTGGCATAGGTGAGAAGCAAATCTTGTGAATGTGGCACGACAGACTCAGTAGGTGTTTGGGCCTAAACTTTCAAGTTAGATACACTGATACTAATTAATACACATGCAGATATGATGTAAGCATGCCAGCACATTCCCAAAAATACTATTACATACTAATAGAAATATTATGCACTAGGTAAGTGCCTACCCAGTGTCCACCACAGTCTCAGTGTTGGCCCTTTCCAACCAGCAACCAGGCTTCTCGTGATACCCTCCAGTCATGTAAAATTTAGTAAAACCTACAATGATTTGTATGTATTTATATTTATTTGTAAACAATGAACACAGACAATATTGTGCATAAATTAGATATATTACATAAATTACATATACATTTAAATTACAAATAATTTAGATCTTTAACTCAAAGCTCAACACACTGTGATACTTTTAGACACCTCACCTTATATATCTGAAGCTCTGGCATTGTCAGGAAAGTTCTGCTCCTTTTTTGCTTTATGAATAACAATTATCCTACTTAAATACGAACATTAGAGATTTATGCACTTACACTTCAAAATTGTTCCCTTGATCTTGCCATTTAATTGTGCAAAATGGTTTATTAACAAAGAAATCTCACATGTATGAGCCCCAACTTAAACCTCCATAAATGAAAGCCATATCACTGGTGAGGAAGAAAAATATTTAGGACCAAAAATAAGGCTTATTTTCCAGAGTACCGTATATACTCGAGTATAAGCTGACCCGAGTATAACCCGAGGTACCTAATTTTACCTACGAAAACTGGGAAAACTTATTGACTCGAGTATAAGCCTAGACACAACTACAGCCCTGTCTCCCAGCAGCGCACATTCCGCCAAAGCGACCCCCCCATCGATCAACCGGACTTCTTTGCAAAGTTGATGGTGACAGAGAATTGCCAAATGGATTACTGTGTGCATTGTCCCACTGTCCCAATACCATGTGCAGAGGGTGCTGTTTGATATTGCCATCACTGTTAATCTTTTGTATAACCAACAGAGGGTGCTGTATGATATTGCCATCACTGTTAATCCTTCATATAACCAACAGAGGGTGCTGTGTGATATTGCAGTCACTGTTATTCTTTCATATAACCAACAGAGGGTGCTGTGTGATATTGCAGTCACTGTTATTCTTTCATATAACCAACAGAGGGCGCTGTGTGATATTGCAGTCATTGTTAATCTTTCATATAACCAACAGAGGGCGCACTGTTATTCTTTCATATAATCAACAGATGGCGCTGCGTGATATTGCAGTCACTGTTATTCTTTCATATAACCAACAGATGGCGCTGTGTGATATTGCAGTCACTGTTATTCTTTCATATAACCAACAGAGGGTGCTGTGTGATATTGCAGTCACTGTTATTCTTTCATATAACCAACAGAGGGCACTCTGTTATTCTTTCATATAACCAACAGATGGTGCTGTGTGATATTGCAGTCACTGTTATTCTTTCATATAACCAACAGATGGCGCTGTGTGATATTGCAGTCACTGTTATTCTTTCATATAACCAACAGAGGGCGCACTGTTATTCTTTCATATAACCAACAGATGGCGCTGTGTGATATTGCAGTCACTGTTATTCTTTCATAAAACCAACAGAGGGCGCACTGTTATTCTTTCATATAACCAACAGAGGGCGCTGTGTGATGCAGTCTCTCTTCCGGTGAACTGTTGGTATAGGAATGATTAAAAGTGACTGCAATCTCAGCTACTGCCCTATAAGCCGAGGTAGACTTTTTCAGCACATTTTGGATGCTGAAAAACTCGGCTTATACTCAAGTATATACGGTAATAACTGTTTGTCCCTGTGGTTTTGCATTTTAATTGGATTTGGCTGTTGACATGTTTTGCTATATTTTAGAAAATTCAATTTTCAGCAGCATATGGTTTTCAGTTCATGTAAAGGTTTGTGATAATTTTTGCTTTTGATTAAAGGATAAGTAAACCTTAAAAATAAGTGAATGTAAAAAAGTGCTATTCTAAGCAAACAATGTACATTCATTATTTATTTATTTTTAATTCCAAAATATCAAAGGATAGATGTACTGTTATGAATGAATTTTGTTGCAACATCGCCATCTGCTGGTCATTTTCTGACCACCAAGTAGTCAAGGAAGTTGTCAGTCAAAAGAAAGAGGCTGCTCTGATCTTCTTTTGCTTAGGAAAGATTTGAGCAGTGTCGGACTGGGATGCCAGAGGCCCACCAGAATACCTTAGACCGTGGGCCCACTTTCCAAACTATTATTCCTCCTCTACTCACTTAACCTCTTTATTCTCCTAGTCTATTATATCTACTTATTAGATGCTATTGTTCCATTATTAAGCCTCTTTTTTTCTTAAAATAAATAGGGAATGACCAGGAAATAGGCCAAATGGTTAGAAGCAAGAGGGCCCACTGACACCTGGGCCCCTGGGAGTTTTCCTGGTATCCCAGTGGGCCAGTCTGACAATGGATTTGAGAAAGTTTTCTTATTTATTTCCTAAGCAGAAGAACATTAGAGCAGCCTTTTTCTTTCTCAGACAACTTCTTTCTTGACTACTTGGTGGTCAGAATGGTGGGAAAATAGCAAAATGCATTCATATTAACAGTACATGTATCCTTTAATATCTTGGAATTGAAAATAAAAAATGAATGTACATTGTAAAAGTGCTTAGAATAGCACCCTCGTCAATTTGACATTCACTTATTTTAAAGGTTTACTTATCCTCTGAAACATATGTAACAGCAAGCTGGACAAATTATGAATGAACATACTGACACAGCTATATGACTATGAAGATTTTCATTCATCCAGGTCATAGTATATCTAGTATAGGTCAATCTAAAAACAACTAGACTTGCTGAGTAATCAATGAAGACGTTTCACTACTCATCCGAGCAGCTTCTTCAGTTCAACTGACTGGTGTGGGAAGTTGAACTGAAGAAGCTGCTCGGATGAGTAGTGAAACGTCTTCATTGATTACTCAGCAAGTCCAGTTGTTTTTAGATTGACCTATACTAGATATGACACAGCTATAGTTGGATGAATGAAGGCACATCTTTATTAGTATTATTATATTATATTATATATATTATATTTCATCACAATACAACACCATCCAATACAAATTTAATCCTCCATAACTAAAACCTAGTCAACAGGCCACTTAAAGTATAACTCCACCATTCTCAGTTGGTATCGTGACACTATTCTGCCTTTCATTCCAACCTTCGAGAATCACTTGATCCTACCTGTTTTTCATCTTGCCAATCACACACCTGCTTGACATTAACACAGAATTAGTCTTCGTAAAGAATCGTAATAGTGCTGAACTAGCCAGCTGAAGTTGAATTTTTTTCAGACTTATGGATTGAGGAAAATCACACACATGAAAAAGATTAGTTCTACTTAAGCCAACTGTTCAGTTCAGAAATCTAAATGTGTGTGATTATAGCATTATAAACACAATGTGTGAGAGCTTTAGTAAATCTTATAAACAGTAAACAAGTTTACATTTTTTCAGAGGAAATGACTCTCTGCTGTAAATAAAACAACTACAAAGATTTGTTTTTTTTACATCTCGACTTGAAAGTCACTTTTAGTTGGAAATTATTTTGTGAAACTTGATTTCTTTCACTCTCAGACTCAGCCTGGTCTCCCAGTCTTCACTAATTAAATGTCTGTTGCTTTTGGCAGTAATACTAGCGGCCTCCAGGAAATGCAGAGCGTGTCTTAAGGCTGGATTCAGAGAAAATGGTCCCTCTTGCATTATCAGGAATGTTAGAAAGCAAATCAGGAGGGATTTAGCTGATTTGTATTTCTTGGATAATGGAAAACATGTTAACTTCTAAATATGGAAGAACTTACTCTTCAGAAAGGAAAATAGAAATGTCTCAATTTATTGGCTTTATGTTTCTTAGTATGAGTTAAAGTTTTTATAAACATTTTCCTATAAGTTTAAACCAAGGGGACATTAAGAAACATTTAACCAAGGTTCACTTCTTGCTTTAATTAAATCTAAAGTAGGGGAGTGCTCATAGAGGTTTTAGGAAAGGCTGAGCACAAACCTGCATAGTTTTGTCTACCCCTATTCTATGCCAAAATGTTCCTCGTTTCTACCCACACATCCAGTGATAACAGAGTATTTTTTCACACACTTGACCACATCAGCAACTCTATGCATTGATGATCTGATAAAGTCATTAAGTTAGTTGATTAGATGGGTGATAATTTTTTTAAAAAACATTTTATTTAAAGTATTTTGATTTGTACATTTCTAAAATACATTTAAAATGTAAAGGGCACCTTAAATAGTATCCCCCACCAGAGGTGCTGGCTAATAGAACCTGTATTCCAGTTAGGGGAAAAATAGTTGTTTTTGTGGGGGTTTTTTTTTTTAATTGCCCTGGCTAGCACTAGACTGCCTGCACCAGGAGGGAGCTCTAGGTGCAGACAGCCATGTTGGGACACAGGTATGGGCATAATGAGCTACTGCTACAACTTGCTCATTATGCGTATATACGTGAGGTATATTTATACATTGTGCATATACATACTGTTGTTTCTCATGGATGGCTGTATATATATATATATATATATATATATATATATATATATATATATATATATATATATATATATATATATATATATATGTGTCAAAAAAGTCCAGACAACTTGCTTTGTGATCAAGAAAAAACTTTTATCAAGCAAGTATTAAGTGCAACGTTTCGAAGCTCCCGCTTCTTTATCAAGCAATACAGATTACAATGACATCATATCCTTTTAAAGCCATGTATACAGACCACACCCATCAAGTGGGATGTGGTTTGTCATGTGTTACCCAAAGACCAATAAGTATACATTCAACTTATGTATTCTAACAGTGTCTATTGAGACAGTGGTAACAGTAGCATGTAAAGATTAAAGTAACATATAGGTCAAAAGTAACATTATGCAACTACGAACAAAAATTTATAAGGAATCACAATGTCATATTCAATTTGTCCCAACAATCCACTAGTAAAGTGTTACAAACATATCTTTCAATCACATGAAAGCATACAGGTCATACTCCCTGTTAAGACCTTTAGGGGACAGTGTTTGCAATGTATGTATCCAAAATTTTTCTCTTTTCTGGAGTTGTAGGAGTCTATTGCCCCCCCCCCGACGTGGGGGGGCAATAGACTCCAATACAAGAAATCTGAGGGTTGCCACAGAGTGTCGTGCAGAATGGAAATGGGCTGGCACTGGCAATTTCAATACCTCCTTTCTGATCGTGGATTTATGCTGACTAATACGATCCCGTATTGGTTGAACCGTCTCCCCAATGTATGCAAGCCCACAAGGGCACTTAAGCATATAGACCACGTATTCCGTGTCACATGTAAAGTGGCCACGTAACTCAAACTTTCTTCCTGAGTGTGGATGGGTAAAGGCATTAGTGCGTATGACACTTGAACATTGGTTGCACCTACCACACGGGTACATACCATTAGTCAGTGGTGCTAGGACCCTTTGTGTGTTAACCCTTTGAGTACCCAGGTCAGCTTTTACAAGCCTATCTCTGAGGTTACGTGGTCGTTTATAGGACAGCAATGGAGGTTCCTGAAATTCTGGGATATCAGGATATGCTGCGCGTAGTAGGGGCCAATGTTTATAGATCACATGATGTATTTTCCTAGTACAGGGATGGTAAGAGTGTACAAATGGTATACGGGAACCTTTTGTCCTATCTGGTGATTTATCCTGTATAACAGACTCACGATCCAGCCCCTGCACACGTGCCACCTCTTGCGTTAACATCTGCCGTGGGTACCCTCTTTGTTTAAATTTTGTGGACATCTCTGTTAGGCGTGTAGAGAGTCGTTCCTCCTCCATGACTATGCGTCTAACGCGTAACATCTGTGATCTAGGGAGAGAGGAAATATTAGCCCTTGGATGTGCACTATCAAACCTCAATAAATTATTGCGGTCGGTGGGTTTGATGAACAAATCTGTGTATAAGGATCTGTCCCTGCGATACACAGTAGTATCCACGGGCGATATATCGATGATTTGTTGGTTATATGGAGGGGTGACGTTGGATCCCTATTGGAGTTTAAAGTCTATCTAGACTCTTGTATTCCCACGATTGGGTTTACACTTACATACAGTGAGGAATCAGTTACGTTTCTGGATACTACTATATATATATATATATATATATATATATATTCACACATTCAACCCTTTCACTGTAACAGTATTGAACTGTTACAGTGAAAGGGTTGAATGTGTGAATATATATTTATTATATTTATTTATATATATATATATATATATATGTATGTATATATGTATATATATAGATATATATATATATATATATATATATATATATATATCTATATATGTATATATATATATTTTTCCACTTTTTAAAGACCTGATGAGTGCTATGCTCTGTTTTCTTCTACTTATATAATTCACCAGCACCATGGCACCTTATTTTTTTATTGGCGTGTGCTCCTTCCAGGAAACTTCGGAAAACGAATTGCGCCAAGTGCCATCCTGCCGGCGATTTACATTCTAGCTGGCGGCAAGGCAGGGGAGGCAATTCGGGGAGATTAGTCACCCCATAGAAGAGGATATTTGTCACCGGGTGACTAATCGCCCCGAATCTGCCTGTGTGCCCTGATCCTTAGAAAGTCACACAAATGGAGCATGATTTTCCAATAAGGATGCCATAAGCCATCACTGGCATAGGTGTTGTAATACAAGTGCTGTATGCAGTTATTGCCAGGGCCGGAACTAGGGGTAGGTACAAAGCTGGGGGGGCGCCAGGCACGTACCTGCTCAGTCGCCTAGCCCATGTCTCTACCCGTCTGCCGCTTCTACTCTTTGTGTAAATGTGTTTCTGCGCATGCACACGCAGCTTTGCGCATGCAACTGGAGCGCAGTTTCGCACATGCGCTATCGAGTGCGCACTCAGCCGGCCTAGTTGCCTAGGGCGCCTGGCCGGGTTGGCCCGGCTCTGGTTATTGCACATGGAAACTGTTATAGTTATATGAAAATTGTATCTGCTGAACATAATTGACTAGAAGGGTGGAACTGGGCGGATTTATAAATTCTCAAATAGCAGAAAAGACTGATTTTGTCAAAATATAACTGAATGTTATACTTAGCTATAAAAATTTTCTTTCTTTTTCTTTTTTCTAGCGAATGAGGGTAACTCTGCAAATTCACTAAGATGCAAATTTTACTGAATGTTACCTCTTTCGTCAGAGTTTTTTTTTCCGTCATCTTAGACCAGAGAACTGCTAAAATGCAGCTTCATCAATATTATGTCAGTTACATCATATCCTATGTGCCAGAAATGCATTAAAGTTGTAAAAACACTGGCGACTTGTTCTTTTTTTAAGCTGGATTACATGCAAAAGTCCTAACTATTAAACTTTTGTCCTTACTCAGGTTCCTTGGACATTTTTAATAAAAAGTGGCCACTTTGAGCATTTGCAGCAACATCTCTAAAAAAAAGACATCTATACAACTTTAATGTACCCGGCTTATTCAAATTGACCTAAGACTAACTGATCACTAGCATCATTTCACTTTGAAATGCTCGCACTGGAAAAAGGAACGCTAGCGAAAAGTAGCTAGCATTCAGCACCCAGGATGCAACTTTGCATTTTAGTGAATTAGCGTAGTGGTTGCTAATTTTCGCCTGGCGAAGTGGCGAAAAATGTGTCAAATCGTTCGTTGGTGACTATTCACCCTTTAGTGTATTTGCCCCGACAGTTTTTTTTAAACATTGCTGCAGAATACTGTATGTTGACTTTATACATACATGGAAATAATAATTTAATTTCCTGTTAAAGGTTCTGGTCATCCTGGCCTGTGTAGTAACCCATAGCACCCACATAGAAATTAAGTCACCAGGTCCCTTGTTCTTATTTCAGTAGGCACTGGCAGACAGATACAATGAAAGATGAAACACAATTTTTTGAGGCACAAGTAATTACTGCAAAAAGGCAAGGCAGAAGGTAGGCATTGGCACTGGCAGTGTTAACAGACAAAACTCCACATCAAGGAACATGAGGGTTAAACAGTCTCAGAGTCCAGGTATAAACAAAGGATAGCGTTCAAGAAAAATTCATGCCCTTAACAGAGACCATATCACATATGTGTACAGATAGCAGAAAGGCCTACTACCAGCAAATTTGACTAAACACAATGATAACGTACTTTGGCATCAGTGGACCTTTTGAGTTATGAACTTTGCACCATTTAGTGGAGCACACCTTTTTATTATTTAATCCCTGGCCCTGGTGTCCAGTGTGTGTGTTTGTGTGCCTTTTGGCTCAGCTCAGATGCAATGGCACTGTCATTTCTTCTTTGTTATGTCTTGCCTGCTCTGGGTGAGTGCTGACCAGTGCACTTTCACAAAAACTACATTTGAATCGCTGCAGAATAACTTTTGTGTCAAAGTTATCATATGATGTAAAGAGTCCAGATACATTATAAATAATTCTACATAAAATAACTTAGGAGCAAAGAAATATGTTAGAACATGACTGCAATGTTTAGCAAAAAATGTTTCCCTTTTGGTTTGTTCTGGAAGCATGTGGGTTAAAGCAGTTTCATCTCTGGATGCATTTACGAGGATTCAGGAAAAGTTTGGCACTGGCAGTTTCCATTTACAAATCCAACGTTTTGCAATATATATATATGTATTTTTTGGAACGTATAAAAAGAAAGTGATTATTTTAGTCCTACAGCAAGCATAGAGCCACAGCTGAAGCAACAACCTTCTAGCAAACCCAAGGGATTCTTTTTCTTTTAAATTCTTAAAAATGGTGTGTTCTTTTTCCACTGACAATTGACCATAGAATACCATAGAAACATTTGAGAAACAGTCTTCACTCATCCCAGTCAACTTTAAGAACCAAAATAACAGAGAATTCTCACTCCCAGTTATTTGCCAGCTATTGCCTGTGTGTAAGACTTAAAATAGATAAAAATAGACAAAACAAAAGAAATCAGATCTGTATTGATGTTATTATAATTAATAACATGTATTGATATAGCACCAACAAATACTGATACATACATGATGATACATTTATTAGATTAGATTACAATCTTAACTATTTGCAACAAGTAAAAATGTTTACTGAATGCATCTCAGTGATGTCCTACACTTAGGGGCCTATATATCATGCTGTGTAAAAAGTGGAGTGAAGCATTACTGGTGATGTTGCCCAGAGCAACCAATCAGCAATTGGTTAGAAAACAAAAGCAAATATCTGATTAGTTGCTATAAGCAACACCACTGGTAATGTTTCACTCCACTTTTTACACAGCATGATAAATAGACCCCTTAATCTAGGTGGGTATATGCTATTTTAGTAATTCAGAACAAGTACAACTTTGTGCAGTAACTATAGGGAAAAGCAAATCAAAATAAGGAAAATAAAGAATTGTTTCTTTAAATAAGACAAGACAAAGCACATTTTCTTTTATTTTAAGAAGTGAAGTGAAGAAGTGAAGTTTCTGCTGAGGTGTTCTGAGAAACATCCAGAGCCATTGCTGTTGTCTCCCTTTTGGGTAATGCATGACTGAACTGGTACTGACACTTTTCAGCCTTAAAGAGATACTGACACCAGAAAATAACTTTTTTTGTATTTGTCATAACATTGTTTTTAAATGCTATTTATAATTCTGCCATAAACGTTTTTGTGTGATGCTTTTACAATATCTTTCTTACTCCCCATGTTCCTCTAGGAGGGAGCTGCAATATTTGTGCAGAAATAGTCCGTTAGTCCATTAGAAATTCAAACTGACAGGTTGAGAAGGGACAGTCAGGTTGGCAAAACAGTAAGGTTTAAGAACTTCAAGTAGCAATTACTTACAAAATCAGAACTATCAGCGAAAAACAATCAACATGACCCATAAGCGACTTTTAATGTAGATAAATATTTTGAAAAGAAAATTTTTAGTGTCACTGAGGGGTATATTTATCAAAGAGTGAAGTTAATAGTGAAGTTCCACCACTAGAGTGAAATTACGCCAACTCTCCATTCATTTCTATGGGATTTTTATAGGCGTATTTATCAAAGGGTGAACTTTCACTTTCACTCATTGATAAATATGCCTTTCAAAATCCCATAGAAATGAATTGAGAGCTGCGGAATTTCACTCTAGTGGTGGAACTTCACTCTTTGATAAATTTACCCCTATAAGTGTTCACTGGTCCTCTATGCCATAGCACTAAATATTGAATGCCAAGCTTGTATGGTAGACATTTAAAATGTATTTTAAAAAAACAGACCTAAAGACAAATTCAAACAAATTTGTACACTGTACTTTGTATTTTCTTCTATTGTTGGATAGCTGACTTATATCTCTATTCTAACATGGAGACTGAAGAAATGAATTGTTAATTCTTCAGGGAATTCAGAATCTGAAATATTGTATCCCTATGATTCCAAATCCTACTTGGTCCCTAGACATACTGTGGTTCATAATATTAAATAGTTTATATCAAATTCCAAGATGCCTAGAACATGAAGAAATGCAGCTGAGAAGCTAAAAAAAACATGCAACCAAGTGTCATTTAGTGATGGAATTTGTTTAGAATCATTTTAGAGCATGTGTGATTTGATAATAAACAATATGGAATGCACAACCTACTCATGCATTACTACTATATGACAGCATTTGCAGAGATCTATATCCTTTTTTCTTGGTTGAAACTCAAGACTGCCCTCACCCTAGATGAAAACAAGATGCTGTTCCGAGAAAGAAACATGTTTTTATTGCATGCTTTGCTGGGGGCTACAAAATCTCTCTTTATTTTAACAGCTCTCTTGTGTATAAAAAGAACATTCCTATGTCAGGACAATAAATCAATGTTTTTTAGTAACTGATAGCATAGTGGAATTTAGCATCATTCACTTCTGTTAACTGTTCCAAGACCCTATAAATAACAGTGATTTGTTTAAAGTAACTGTTGTCAGTTCATAGAAATTATATTCACTTTGCAGCTCAAATATGGTATATATGTATTTAATACTCTGAATATTACTTATTAGTCATCTCATATTTCAGCACTTTTATCAGCACCACTGCAAGAAAAAAATTAAGCTCAGAGCACAAACAGTGAGATAGATTCTACCTGCAATTGCTTATTGGTATAAATCTGTCCTGATTCAATATTGTGACTACATCCCCACAAGACCTCCTCGATTCTAATTCTACTTTCCCTCTCCCTAATCCTCCTTCCTTCCCTTTCCTTTCTTTTCCATCCCTTTCCCTCCCCCACTCCCTTTTCCATCTCTTTCCCTCTCCCACTCCCTTTCCTTCTGTCCTCAAGTCAATTTTTGCATTAAATTCTTCACAATTAAGTTAACATACTGTATTACAAATGAACATACTTAGATGCATTAGTGGAATGGCTGTTACAGTTTAAAGTTGCTTTTAGCCTTTAACTGCTCTCATGGCAAGTCTAACTTAGCATTGGTAGCAAAGCATTCAAAGATGTGCTCCATATGTGGGCAAGGCTAAAGAGGTAGAATTGGCTGTTTTTATTGCTCCCTGTATGACCACCTTAATTTTGATTAGAGTTGACATGACAGATTTATGGCTAGTGTTGGTATTATTAATGTGGTACTATTAACATGTATCGTTTTTTTCAATATTATTTATTTATATAGTACCAATATGCAAATTAGTCACCAGTTTCCGGCTGCACTATTTGATTATGCTTATGTTTTTTTTTTATTTGCTTTAAACTTTTGGGGGAAGCACTCTCTAATAACTGCTGCAGGGAAGTAATAAGTAATCTGAGAAGCCCTAACATCAGCTCCTATATGACTCCAGACAGTGAGAAGTCCAAGGAATTTTAACAATGAGTGCAGCCTTAAATAGGCAATTTCTAATGCTCCTAATGCATACTTGCACTTAAGATGTATTGTTTTATCACTGCCAAGTGAGATTAGGGAGTTGAAGACATTCCTACACTCAAGTACTCTGGTACCATTGTCCACTAATAGAGATAGAAAAACAAAGGTATTTCTGGTCATTTGTTTTTGGATGAATCAAGCAACATTCCGAACTGTGAATCCACCAGCCAATACATCATCAGTAACAACTGCCTAAGTTATTTCATATTGCTATTTCTGTTCATATTATGTGTTTATTGGTATCCAGGTTACACATACACACACACACACACACACACACACACATATATATATATATATATATATATATATATGTATAAACATCATAAATGGAAACGCACCTCAAGGACAATATATATATATATATATATATATATATATATATATATATTTTTTTTTCCAATGAGTATCCGCACTCCAAAGCAGTTATCAATGGCGGGGTGCACGGTAATTGTTTATGTATCAAAGAATCTACTCGGATATTACAGAATGACAATAAAAGAATTAAGCTTTTAAAGTGCTGGTCAGAAGATTTGATATATATATATATATATATAAGTCCTCCCTGTCCATAAACACATTTACTCACTAAATTCAGGAATATGCTATTTGCATTGTGCTCACTACACCACCACGTTTCTGTTATTCCCTTCATTCATGAATATCTTAAAATGTGAGGCCATGAGGCCGTGAGACCATGAGCTGACTGATATCTCTATTCTAACATGGAGATTGAAGAAAGCCTATATGGTGCCTGTATACACCTATCTATAAATTGTTTATACTACAGTCTGAGAAAACATCGCTGCTTTTATTTTAATCCCTATCCTTTCAATGTGTCAAGAACGCTGTTTTATTAGAAAAGCTTTTTGATGGTTGTTTTTTAATGGCAGGCTTTTTTTCAAATTTGAAAAGGTTTATTAATAGGTTTTACAATTAAGAAACAAGACATCTAATAAAGAATGTATCTCAGTAAACCCATGAAATAGTTTGTGTTTATTGTACTAAAATGATGATAATTAAAAAAATGAAAGATATGGTTTAGATACAGGGTAGCTGCAGCAGGGCAGTCCAATAATTATTCCTGCTGAAATAGATGTATGGTATATAAAGTTATTTTAGATGTATTATATATAAACATTATTATGAGCTTAAAAACATATTCCCTTTATGTTTTTACAGTTATTAACTGTAATGTTCGGTGCATGAATGGTGGAAGCTGTAATGAAGATTCTTGTGCTTGCCAGAAAGGATACACCGGCACTCACTGTGGACAGCGTATGTTTTCCTAGCCTGTATTTTCCCAGTGTATTTGCAGAATGCTATTTGTGAAATGGTCAAAAAATTCTTAATACACTTATCCATTTATAATTCATTTATAACTTAACAGATAGCAGTCAGAGTAGACATGAATTTGCTTCCTCATGTGCTTTTCCCCTATTTCCTTTCTGCTTTTCTTACTTTTTTGCTACTTACATATTCATTACTTTTATTTCCCTGCTTTGCCCTTGCTTCTATCTTTTCATCTATGTATCACCAACCTGTGCCTTTCTCATATTTTCTGCCCCAGGTGTATACTTGTGCTCGCTGTATATCTATTCCTAATTACTGTTTCCTCTACATCCCTGTCCTACTGTTCTTTTCTTTAAAATTAATTTTCTCTCATTTATATTTGAAAATTAAGATAATATTTTTGAATGAATGCTTATCATTAAATGTTTACCATTAGATATTTCTTGACTCATCAAAAGCCTTGTCAAAAGCCACTACAAAAACAGTTATAATAATGCATTCAATATAGGTAGACAGAAATATTTATGTCAGACTTTTTGGAAATGTTTAATTGCAACATATAAAATCTGACATGATATTAAAAATCTATCTATGAAGTAGCCATGTTTATATGAATCCCAAGATACTCCTTTGGCAGATAATTTTATGCAAATGAAAACTTGTTTAGTTAGTAAAAATGTATATATGTTATGCAATTTTACTATTTAGATTTATGTTAGTCTACATGTATGTTCTATGTTATTTTACTTAGGCTGTTTTCAATAGCATTTTTTATTCATGGCTTAACAGACAATGCTTTTTTAACACAATTCATCTCATTTACAAAATACTTGGCAAGGTGCCAAGTTATACAATTGGTCTAATTGAGTAGAAGTAACTAAGTGATACAAAGTATCAACACACCCGCAGGTTAAATATTGTATCAATAGCCAGCAGACATTAGAGAAATTGCTCAGTAGCAACAGTTTGTAATGACTGTCGCCACCCTGCAGTCCCCTAGTTAACCAGTTCAGGTGCTTATAACAGTACACAAGTAATTAAAATTCCATTTTTATTTCACTTATTTTAAAAAGCAGACCACGCTGCCAACTACACACCACACAACACTGAAAATCCATTTCAGAGAAGCTGGACCGTGTCCATAAAATACACACACTTAAAAACATAGAATGGACGTAAGGGGATATTTCAACAAAAATAATGCTTCAATCTCAGATCTCCAAAGTGAAGTGCCGATAAATTCAATTGACTGCCCGCCAACTATATATTCAATTAAAAGTTCTAAGTGGCCTAATTTTCAGCCAATCTTATGGCTCTGAGTTCGCTGTATCCCCCACACCTCCCTTCCGTAATTCTCCCAGAGAACACTACCTGGCTACGTTGGGAGCGTGTAAGGGCTGGTCCCCTAACGTCCACCTATGCCTCCCGACGCGTTTCACCGGTTACCCGGCTTCTTCAGGGGCATAAGTGATTAAGATTAAGTGTGTGTATTTTATGGACACGGTCCAGCTTCTCTGAAATGGATTTTCAGTGTTGTGTGGTGTGTAGTTGGCAGCGTGGTCTGCTTTTTAAAATAAGTGAAATAAAAATGGAATTTTAATTACTTGTGTACTGTTATAAGCACCTGAACTGGTTAACTAGGGGACTGCAGGGTGGCGACAGTCATTACAAACTGTTGCTACTGAGCAATTTCTCTAATGTCTGCTGGCTAAGGTGCCAAGTTACCAAGTAGCAAAATACTGTAACACATTAAGGCAAAGGACAAAAACACATTCAAATTTTAGGCTTTTAGCTCACAATATACCTTGCCAATTCTTCAAGTTGTGCATGGTACATGATGCTTTTTTATGCTCCCAAAAAAGTTCCTCTTATCTGTGTCTGGCAGTGCTGCATATTTCTGAGGTTATTATTATTATTATTATTATTATTAACATGTATTTATATAGCGCCAACATATTGTGTAGCACTGTAAAGTTAATGTGATTATACAACTACATCACATGAATTATGTACATAGAACAACATTAATTACGTACATAGAACAACATGAATTACGTACATAGAACAACAAAGAGGTGGCACATGTCTCCTGAATAAAATGATTAAATATGTTGCACATAATTGAAGTTCAGCAAAGAAGAAGTGCATGGTCTTCTTCAGGCGTGTGTATATAACATATAACAGTCCATCCTTTTGAGCTATGTTACTTCAATTGCTATTAAAAGAATTGTTCAGTATAAAAACTGAGTAAAGGCTGTGCAAAATAAAAAATGTTTTCAATATGGTTAGTTAGCCAACAATGCAATCTATAAAGGCTGTAGTGCGCGGATGTCTAACATAATAGCCAGAACACTACTTCCTGCTTTGCAGCTTTCTTGTTTCCACTGATTGGTTACCAGGTAGTAACTTGAGGGGGGGGCACATGGGTCATAACTGTTTGCTTTTGAATCTGACCTGTATGCTAAGGATTAGTTGCAAACTCACTGAACAGTTATGTCCCATGTGGCCACCCTCAAAGTTGCTGACTACCTAATAGTTAGAGAGCCGCAAAGCAGGAAGTTGTGTTCTGTTCTGTTATGTTATGTTCGATATCCGCTCACTCCAGTCCTTATAGATTACAATTTTGGCTCTAACTATATTAAAAATATTTTTTATTTTGCACAGTTTTTTACACAGAACTATTTCTTTAATGGTATCATGAGCAGACTGAAGCTTTCTGCCCTTGAAGGTAATACATAAGACACACAAACTGTTTAATTTCACAAATATATATTGAATTCTGTCAGGATGCAATGTATTAAAAAAAAACTAATATTTTTATTCTGAAATTCTGTTTGCAAATTTATGGGCAGATTTATCAAATTGTGAAATTAATAAACACCCATTGATAAATACGCATATAAAAATCCCTTAGGAATGAATAAAGTGAGGCAAAATGTTGTTATGGTGAACTCTAATTTCACACTTTGATTAATCTGCCCCTTAGGGAAAAAAAAGCTTGCTTCCAAATCAGAAACACTCATTAATCTCCAGGCCTATTGCAAGTTTGAGACTTATGCCCCTCTGTAATTTACTGACATAACTGTACCTGTGCTTTAAGATTATGGGGTGCCGTTTGTCCCAAATACATTCTGTATACAAAACTAACCCTAATACACAGAATTAATGGGGCAAATTCACTACGATGCGAAGTTGCGCCAGGCGCAACTTCGCCGCACTTCGCCACACTTTGCCAGGCGTATTTTCGCCAGCGCTCCGCAAATTCACTAAAATCCGAAGTTGCGCACAGGGGTAGCGTAAGTTTTCGAAGTTGCGCTAGCGTTAATTCGCCTAGTGAAGCGAAGTTTCGGTAGTGATGGTTCATTTGCATACGGCGCCAAATTCAAATTTCAATGGAGGAACACGTATCAGCACTACAAATGCCTAGAAAACCTTCAAATCAGCAAAATTTTATTTTGCCCTACACATGTGCCCTCTGTCTAGGTAAGTTGCCATGAGTCAGGAAATGTAGGGGGGAAGGAGGGGAGGCCCAAAAAATTTTTCGATCTTTTTCAGCCTATCACCCATCATGTAGAAAACATGGAAAAAAACATAGGAAAAATTTTGACTTTTTTTTAAACAATCCCTATCTACTCTATTGCGCTTCGCCAGGTCTGAGGTGGCGAAAGAAGTCTAGCGTAAAAGGTAGCGTTCAGTACACTGCGCAAGTTAGCGAATTTGCGTAGTTACATCGCTAGCGAAAATTCGTCTGGCGTAAGGGTGCGAAGTAACATTAGCGAAATTACGCCAGCGTTCGTTAGTGAATTTGCGCAGTAGCGAAAAATGCCAAACGCTAGCGAATTAACGCTAGCTTTCGGCGCTTCGGCACTTAATGAATTTGCGCCAATGTATATAAGAACGTGTGACCATACACAGATAAAAAAAATATACAAAATACTTATTTCTATTAAAGAATGAGAACAAAATCTGGTTAGTGCACAAAAGAATGTCATTATATTACAAACTCCATTCTGTACATTTTAACAAGCAATCTGTCTCACAAATGGATCCATGTAACAGACACACTTATGTGCAAAGTTACTTACAGAATGAATTATGTAAAAAAACTGGGACGTAATATATATAATAGTGTAACTAACTAGTGCATGCCAAGCTAGATTTGAATGACAAAATAGATATTTGTGACAGAAAGCAAGATTTTATGGTACGGGATTTATTTTTTCCACAAAATGAAAGCTCAGTTTCACAAAACAGATAAAATATCCATTCTGTGAAGCAATACTGTTAGTCACATTCCTGAACCAATAAGAACAAAGCTTATTGCCATATAACAAACAAGATGAGAAGTTGCCAGCTCAGACAGTTTATCACACATCACACAGCAGCCTAACCCATCATTATAATAGGTCCAATATCCCTTCAATGATGTCTGACAATCTCTCAGAGTCAGTTATAAGTTTTGTATATGATTGTTAGACTCCAACATCTCCTCCTAGCTGTAATCTTGCACCAGTTAACTTTTAGCAGCCTCTTAATGTGCGTAGCTATAGTTCAACTACTACAGAATATGTTTAGCCAGAGACGTGGGACTGATCTAGGGTTTTCACCTGGACACCCAGACATCCCAGTTTTTGGAAGGACTGCTGGGTGAAAAGTCCGGATTTCCAAATTAGGAATTCCAAACAGGATATTGACGTAAATGACAATCAGTGATTCCGACATAATCAGTCCCACCCTGATGTCTCCTGCACTGCCCCCCCCTACATCAGCTGCTTTACTGAGCCACATAATATAGTATAATAATATAATTAGAAAAATAGTTTTTCCTTAGAGTGAGTTAAGAATTTTTCAACAAGACTGTGCTACTGAATTCCACCCGCCAGTGGATCATTCAGCTGTCTTACTGAGCCACATATACCAAATTAATCCATATGGAAAACATTCACACATGAGTAGTCTCTGCTCACTCACAAACTGTAACGCTGCTTTTGACGATGCCATAGTGATGACATGGAAGTTATGTAAACCAAGAAACTACTACTGGGTGAATTTTTCTCACTCAGATTAATCTGGTATAAGTGGCTCAGTAAGACAGCTGAATGACCCACTGGCAGATGGAGTTCAGTAGCACAGCCTTGTTGAAAAATTTGGAACTCACTCTTAGGAAAATACTATTTTTCTAATTACATTATTGTATGACATGCACCTGGATTGCTGCTTGGCAAGGAACTGCGCAGTTCAGATTTTACAGTATTACTTATACAATGTCCCTAATTAGCAATGGGCGAATCTATGCCGCGAAATTTGCGAAACTGCGAAAAGTTCATGAAACGCAATGGACTTCAAAATAATTTGGACTCGTGTCAATTTTGACCCAAGCTACAATTTTTATACATGCAACTATTTGGTCCAAATTCATTAAAGTCCATGGGAGTCTGAATAATTTTGACACAGAACAATTTTTATGCGTGCAACAAATTTGACGCTCACAATGTTTTTTTTTGATGCAGTGGATTTTTTGCCGGTGAATAATTGTTTGCACACTCATATAACCTACACATCATACAGAATATGTGTGCATATGATCAGTTCCACGTCTTTGGTTAAACTTATGTAGTAGTTGAACTATAGCTAAACACATTATTAAGAGACTTCTTAAAGCTGGATAGCTAGGAGGAGACATTGTAGTCTAACAATCATATACAAAACATATAACTGACTCTGAGAGTTTGTCAGACATCATTGAAGGGACATTATAATGATGGGTTAGGCTGCAAGATGATGTGTGATAAACTGGTTACATAGTCACATAGTTAAATTGGGTTGAAAAAAGACAAAGTCCATCAAGTTCAACCCCTCCAAATGAAAACCCAGCATCCATACACACACCCCTCCCTACTTTTAATTAAATTCTATATACCCATACCTATACTAACTATAGAGATTATTATTACAATAGCCTTTGATATTATGTCTGTCCAAAAAATCATCCAAGCCATTCTTAAAGGCATTAACTGAATCAGCCATCACAACATCACCCGGCAGTGCATTCCACAACCTCACTGTCCTGACTGTGAAGAACCCCCTACGTTGCTTCAAATGAAAGTTCTTTTCTTCTAGTCTAAAGGGGTGGCCTCTGGTACGGTGATCCACTTTATGGGTAAAAAGGTCCCCTACTATTTGTCTATAATGTCCTCTAATGTACTTGTAAAGTGTAATCATGTCCCCTCACAAGTGCCTTTTTTCCAGAGAAAACAACCCCAACCGTGACAGTCTACCCTCATAATTTAAGTCTTCCGTCCCTCTAACCAATTTAGTTGCACGTCTCTGCACTCTCTCCAGCTCATTTATATCCCTCTTAAGGACTGGAGTCCAAAACTGCACTGCATACTCCAGATGAGGCCTTACCAGGGACCTATAGAGAGGCATAATTATGTTTTCATCCCTTGAGTTAATGTCCTTTTTTATGCAAGACAGAACTTTATTTGCTTTAGTAGCCACAGAATGACACTGCCCAGAATCAGACAACGTGTTATCTACAAAGACCCCTAGATCCGTCTCATTTAAGGAAACTCCCAACACACTGCCATTTAGTGTATAACTTGCATTTATATTATTTTTGCCAAAGTGCATAACCTTGCATTTATCAACATTGAACCTCATTTTCCAGTTTTCTGCCCAGTTTTCCAGTTTAGACAAATCACTCTGCAAAGTGGCAGCATCCTGCATGGAACCTATAGTTCTGCACAAATTAGTATCATCTGCAAAAATAGAAACAGTACTTTCAATGCCCACCTCCAGGTCATTAATAAACAAGTTGAAAAGCAAGGGACCTAGTACAGAGCCCTGCAGTACTCCACTAACAACACTGGTCCAATTAGAAAATGTTCCATTTACCACCACTCTTTGTAGTTTATCGTTTAGCCAGTTCTCTATCCAGGTACAAATACTATGTTCCAGGCCAACATTCCTTAATTTAACCAGTAACCGTTTGTGTGGCACTGTATCAAATGCTTTAGCAAAGTCTAAGTAAATCAGATCCACTGCCATCCCAGAATCGAGGTCTCTACTTACCTTCTCATAAAAAGAAATTAAGTTAGTCTGGCAAGATCTATTACTCATAAAACCATGCTGGCACAAACTCATAGTATTATGATTTGCTATGAAGTCCAGTATCTTATCCTTTATTAACCCTTCGAAAAGCTTTCCTACCACTGACGTCAGACTAACTGGTTGGTAGTGGATTAAATGATTCTGATGTGTTAGTTCAGGCAAAGCAGACAGACAAGCACAGGAACTTCTGGATGGTGTAACTAGATATTACTGGGTCCCACAGCAAATTTATTTTTCAGGCCCCCAAAATATTTAGAGGTTGACCTGTTTTACCAATATTTATTGAAACTGTATATGAATTTATTAGGGCCTCATGGGGCCCCTATGCCCCCTGCAGCTGCAGGGTCTGCTTCCTCTGTAGTTACACCCCTGATTCTGCTACATTTATTACAACATGGCAGGTAGGTGTGGCCTGTTATTGCTCTCAGCTTAGACAGGAAGAGGTAAACAGGAACAGGAGGGAATCATAAGACAATGGCAAAACAGCAGGAATGCCCTTAACCAAAATGTCCACACAAGCTAGTTACTACAATAAGAATAGCCATATCACCTAAAATTATCATATTTATATTTTGCATACTTTTCTTTCTCTACAGTCATTATAAGTGCAGCATTATATTTCTCAGCCATTTGTAGAAACGTATAATTATGAACCTGTCGTGTTTAACAGCAGCTCTTTTAAGAAATATTTGTTCTTCTTTATTACTATGCAGCAGAGGGGACATTAGAGGGCACATTCTATAGCAGACCCGATACTATGCCTAGGGATGATGCAGCCGTGTGGAGCAGAGCTGGCAACTTCTCATCTTGTTTGTTATATGGCAATAAGCTTTGTTCTTATTGGTTCAGAAATGTGACTGACAGTATTGCTTCACAGAATGGATATTTTATCTGTTTTGTGAAACTGAGCTCTCAATCACAATATCACAGTCACAAATATCTATTTTGTCATTCAAATCTAGCTTGGCATGCACTTAGGGTTGCCACCTTTTTCTAATTTTGTTACCGGCTGGTGGGGGGCGGGAACAAAAGGGGCGTGTGTGACGGCAAAAAGGGGCGGATCTATTATGTAAAAAGAGGTGGGGCCACGGTACGGAGCTGTGTGATGCCAAAAGGGGCGTGGCTATGATGTAAAAAGGGACGGCCTGCGGCGCGGAGCTGTGAAGACAGGACAAAAGCTAAGTTTTACAGGGGAATTGGGGGCGGGCCGAGGGGGTCTCTTTAATGGTATTACAAATTTACTGGCAGCTTACATTGCCGGTAAATTTGTAATACCGGCCCCAGCCTTGGCAGGTGTTTTACCGGCTAGGCTGGTAAAATACCGGCCGGGTGGCAACCCTACATGCACTAGTTAGTTACACGATTATGTATTATATTATAGTAACTTTGCACATAAGTGTGTCTGTTACATGGAGTTTATACATTTGTGAGACAGATTGCTTGTAAAAATGTACAGAATGGAGTTCATAATATAATGACATCCTTTTGTGCACTAACCAGATTTTGTTCTCATTCTTTAATAGAAATGTCTTTTGTATATTTTTTTATCTGTGTATGGTCACAAATACTTATATACAGTGAGAGACATTAATTCTGTGTATTAGGGATAGTTTTATATGCAGAATGTATTTGGGACAAACGGCACCCCATATAAGATTGTAGCTGTATATTTACCTCTATTTGTGTTGCCTTATGGTAACCACACTGAAGGCTAGTTTAGGTTTTCAAGCTGATTCATAGTGACATAGTTAATTTTGGTTGAAAAAAGACAAAATAACCATCATGTCTTTGAACCCCTTAGTACATGTGTTCATACCAGCGATGAAAATCAATAATTTAATAAATTAATAATTTAAGCATTCATTTTACCCAGTAGGCTTGTTTTGCCCACAATAGGGATGGATTGTATCTTAGTTAAGATCAAGTACAAGGTACTGTCTTAGTATTACAGAAAAAAATAGAAATCATTAATTATTCAATTAGAATGGCGTCTATGGGTGGTGGCTTTCCGGTAATTTGGAGCTTTCTGAATAATGGTTTTCCCTTTACCCTTTACCTGTATACATGTACATACATGACTTATTTAGAGCCATATGCTTCTGCAACATGTCATCAAGCGTATAATGACAGAAGCAAAGAACCCCTGATTCGGTAAAGGCAGTAATTACTTTACTATAACTGAAATCATGTAAGAAACCATCTATTCATTAAATAGCAAATTAAATCACTTAAAGCAGTACTTTGTATTCTTAATTTTTTAATTCAAATGTATATGCATTTTCTTCTGGCTAGACTTGTGTTGTGTGCTGCATTAGTCATTTTTTGGCATTGAAAGATACCCAATACCAATCAACAAATCAGTATACTTTATTCTCTCATGCTATCAAGCTTTTCACTTTGCTGTCCTTTTCAGGCTTCATTTTGGAATGTTATCTTTGTTGTTGTCAAGTTTGTATGCCTGATAAAAAGGAAGCAATTTGTTAAAAAGTACCACATAATAACAGAGAAGAGAAAAAATCTTATGTACATAGAACTTAACTATTTCTCATGGTCACAAATCACCCACAATATCCATATCCAGCCACTGAATATCCAGTGGAATTTAGTGGTTTACTTTAGTTTTCTTAGTACTTTACTTTAGTTTAGCTTGGATTTTGAACAATGTTTTTTTTTTGCTTTGTGAATGTAGTGAAATTTTACTGTAGACATTAGCCAGATTCTATATATTTATCTGACACAAGATTTCAATCCAAAGTAAATTTGGAGAATAGCATAACTTTTAGTTTAGTTCATATAGCCAGAGCCAATTTAAGATGCCATTGGGCCCAGGTCAGAGATCTTCTGGTGGGGGCTCCAGTAGCTGCCCCAATAAATGTGTGCAATTATTACTTTCAAACAGTATAACTACAATATTATTAGTTGAAGTAGGCTCTAAGTGCACCACCCTGGAATAACAGCCATAAAAAGGGATAAATTATTACATTATTACAACAAACGAAAAAACAAACTAAAGAGTTAAAAATTTAGTCTTTTATAAAGAACTTATCAATGCTGTGCTCTCGCAGTGGATTAAAATGAGGGGTCTGCCATTTTTGGGCGAAGATTTAGTAACATGAAATGTCTGACAACGGGCCCCCTGTATTGATTAACCCTTGGCAAATATCCTGGGCCCTGCATATAGCCCTCTGTAACATGTCTAGCCAGTATTGTTAAAGAAGTAATATAACAGACAAAGAGAGGCCTGTAGTCTTTCAAGAAAAAGGGCACCCCTAAGAATATAGTGATTTGTAACCTTGTAGTGACTTCTAATATCATTATAATCTACCAAGTGCATTCTTGTCAGAAGGTAGACAGATTATAGATAAATGTTACTAACAGACTTAATTGTTAATTTTGTGTTTTACCAGCTATCTGTGAAAATGGATGTCAGAATGGAGGGCGTTGCATTGGCCCTAACAGATGTGCTTGTGTCTATGGGTTTACTGGTCCTCAGTGTGAAAGAGGTAAGCTATGATCATAACATCCTGGCTCACCTAATGTAATTTTTATTGTTTGATATTGTGCTGCATTTGTGTGCTGATATATACAAGTGGGCTCATTTACAAATGGGTAGACACAAGTGCTGGGGGCATTTTATTGTGTACTTGTTTGCATGAAAAAGGCATTCAATTGTAAGAGCATTTTTGGGCTGAAGACTGCTTGCACTGGTACTGTCAGGCTTTTCCCACTCAAATCGATGGGAGACAGTCAGGGTGATTTGGTCTGGTCTGTTTTTTTTCTTTTTTCAAAAGATGCAAAGGGTAATTTACCATTCACCAAGTAGTGTGCAAAGTGCAAAAATCAACTTTATTTGCATTTATTCACATAGGTGCTGACATCTGCAACGTCATTTAGAGCTTGTTTCAAAAAGACATTTATCAAAGGCCCAAAGTATTTTTGGCAGTGAAAGAGTTTAACTAGAACTGTCTCCAGCCTCTGAGAAGGAAACATAGTAACAAGAGGAAAGAGGGAAAAACAGATGTTAAGTTGTAACAATTCCTTAAACAAAGGGGTGTTTGAAAAGAGGCCAAGCAGTTTGCAGTACACATATGCACAGATTAAACAATGTGTGTGTTTGTAGTGTTTGCATGAACACTGCTGCTGGAAGTTTTAACCATCCTAACCACAACCCCTACGCAAAGAAAAAAATTCTAATATGTTTTTGTCATTATGCTGAGAGCTGGGGGATTAACAGTATTTCCCTAAATGGAAGGCATGGGAAATCATATAGAGACCTCCATTTCCCATTGGAATTTTAACACTTTGTAAACAAAAAGTTTCTCAATGCAGTGGATATGCAGCACTTTTCTGTTAGCCTTCTTACTGTAGTTCGGATAAACTCATTCTTTTAAAGCCTGTCACAGACACTTAGAGGGTTATTTACTAAATATTGATTTTTCTGGTCAAGTTTTTTGGGAACAAAACACAAATTTTTAGAGGGAAAAAAGCTTTAAATTTTCCAAAGCTGCTAAAAGTCAGAATCTGAAAATCCGCCATCTCAAACCTGCAGCGGTCATGTAAAAGTCAAATGTCCCTTTTACAATTTGAATATATCTGTGCTGAGATATTTAAAATAATCTGAAAAATGTGGTGTTTTTGGCCAATAACCCGAAAAAATCGAACAATTTGGGTTTCAAATTTGGAAAATTCATATGATTCCAGTTTTCATCAATTTTATCTAGGCTTTTCCAGACCTGACTTTTTCAAGTTATTTTATTGATAAATAAGATGGGATTTGGGCGAGTTTGATTAAATAAAAAAGTGAGATAAATTCAAGTTTTTGTAAATAACCCCCCTAAATACGACAGTTAGGAGTCTCTTTTTTCAAACAAGCTTTAGGGATTCATATTTTTCTTGGTAATCTATTTCTTGTTTATTTTGTTTATATGTTTTGCCGGTCCCATTCTGTACTTGCCTCTGTGGCCTCTCTTGAGATTTTCTTCAGTGTTTGCTGCATAAACGTTATAGTTCATTTTCAGGTCCCTCAAATGATATAGCTTATATCCCTCAAATGATATAGCTTATATGTGCTGACAATAAACATTTCACTTGTGCATAACAATAACAAAATCCCCCAAAAATTGTGTAAGGACTGAGATAAGGATAATTTTTTTTTGGTTGTGTGCACCTGCACACTTGCTGATGGTAACCATACAAGGTTCACCAACAACAGCTTGTCCATATGACCATAACACGCAATAACACACAGTTGACAGTGGCCCACAATTTGTTCAAGGCCAGGTAGATGTAAACATTTGAGATAATGTCCTCCCCTTTACTTTGCACCTCAAAAAGGAGCTTTTTCTCCCTAAAGATTCCACACATTGCTAATTGCTAAATAAATTTTGTTATGAAGGTTTTCTTTCATCCAGATCAGGATACACATAAAGACCTATAGCAGGTTGGTAGTCTTTTTTTTCTTTTAGAGGTAGATAGACTGCTAAGTATTGTCCTGAGGATGTAGCACACCCAAGAAGCCTATCTACATCTAAAGGAAAAGGGACACTCCTTTAAAGGAGAAGGAAAGTGTAAAATAGAATAAGGCTAGAAATGCTGTATTTTGTATACTAAACATAAACATTAACTTACTGCACCACAAGCCTAATCAAACAAATGATTTATGCTTTCAAAGTTGGCCACAGGGGGTCACCATCTTGTAACTTTGTTATACATCTTTGTCTGACAAAGGCAATGCACATGCTCAGTGTGGTCTGGGCTGCTTAGGGATCGTCATAAACAAAGCTGCTTGAGTTCTGCATGGCTGGAAAGTAAGGTGGGGGCTCCCCCTGCTGTTCATAAGTATGATTGTTTCCCTGCAGCAGTAAATGAAGGGAGAATGTCACTGCATACAGTCAGGTTTTTTTAAAAAACGGTACACATTTTTAATTTAAAGTATATTGGAGATAGGTTTATTTTTCATTAAAGAAAGTAAAAATTGGATTTTACTTTTTTGCCTTTCCTTGTCCTTTAAGGACAGCTACTGTACGTGCACATTTTGAACCAAAAATACATGGTTTGAAAGAGGTGTGAGAAAAGCCAAAACTGTATCAACTATCCCTTAACAGAGGAGGTGTATGATATCTATGATACCATTTTTTAGCAGAGCTCAATGTCGCTTGAACATCTTTACCCCAGTAGGGTAACAACAATTCACACTTCCAGAAGTGATGAATGAAATTTGCTCACTTCAAGTGCATGGAGTAACCACTTCACAGTTGTAATATGAAAAGCCTGGTATAATTACTTATTCTGCCTTACTTAAGTTAGAGGGGAACTAATTTACTCCCTTCTTATTCTGCTATTAAAAAAATAAAAGAAAAGCTATTTTCTATATCGCTATATTGCTTGTTTCCAACTTATTTAAACACACTAGTGATACACATTTAATAACTTTACATTACAATGTGCTTAACAGTCTAGCAGTACTGTTATTCTTGAAGACATTTGGAACACTACTTATGAGTAGAATATTGATAAACTTTTAACACAAGGCTGTTTTTCTGCCTACTTAAAAATTCAGGAGGAGAAATAGTTGACCCAAGCAGATCCATGTCTAATCTGGTTTTGCTCTTCGTCAGCCTGTGTGCACACAGTGCAAAAATGAATACCTTTGCATTTCTGTGCTGAAATCTGCTCCCTGTGTGTACATAGAGCAATGTGGTGCCTATCAGTGCACTTAATGCAAGGAGTGGATGGGTGCAAATATGCTTTAGGTAGCTGTTTCAGCGTAAAAACATCCTCATGTGGCATAGCTATCTTTTAGTCTACTAGTGGCACACAGGACTATTCATGAGCTTTTCTCTAACCTGCTTTTTCTACCCAACCAAAGAAAAGTCAATGCATTCCCTTCTGCTTTTTCTTGCAAGTTACACACACACGCTGTGTAGGTGCCACAATGCACTCTATGTGTCCCCATAGGCTGACACATGTATATCAGTGCTCTTGTAAGAAGGATGGGATGTTATTGGCATTTCTCTGCCTGCATAGAAAATACAGATGAAAAAAAGCCAATGAACAACCTTGTGTTTCAATAGCCTAAAGACTGGAAATAGCAGGTAGATACATATGCTGCAAACAAATATATACATTGTTTGAGGCACATTGAAAATGATATCTTCTGTGTCAAATATTAAGAATTTAAAAGGCATATCTACTAAAAAAAATTGAAATATCAGTATAATTGATGATGCTATACCTGTAGTGTACCATAAGTTACTATACTTCCAGTGCAATTGTGCATATCCCATGAGTATGCATGGTTCAGTAAGCAAGATTGATAGTCTCTCTTTTCAACACATACAGTATAGGTATCATTGTACTAAACACTCAACCAAGGCAGGTGTTAGATAAAGGGCTCCCTTGCTCCTTATGAACCAACATACATTTAACCAGGAAACTGGTGCAAAGCACTAGAACAGATTAAAACAAGTAGAGGCAAACTTTTTGTGTATGACATTTTAATGGGTAGAATCCCGCTCTACTTTTGTTCTTAGTGTTGTATCTAGCAATTTACAATGAACCCTTATATCCTTAACTGAGTGTGTTTGGGACATAGTGACTTAATACCCGATACACAGTACTCAAGTTACCCAGCTGCTTGTTTATGGTAAAAATTTAAGAGAGACACATTTTTACATTTTACATTTTTTTTACATTTTCCTCCCCCTCCCACATAAGAATTTGAAATGTTTATGCAGAAAGAGGTATGAAAGATCAGTAACATATGCAGAGAGTTGTTTTCTATTACTAGAGAGACATTAATGCCAATTGAACTGGCCCAGTCTAATGTAAATAACCCTAGGCATATTTATTTTACTCTTTAGAACAAAGAATTTTAAAATATTTGTGCAAAGCCCATAAAGGGCCCCAATAACTTACTGCTTTATTTCAATCAAAAGCAGTGTACAGACATTGTACGGTACACTTTAAAAATGATAATATGGTCTTACAACATTAACAAATGTGCATTTGCTAGTCCTTAGCTGACTAAATGACATAACCAGCTAGTTCGGTTATGTACAGAAAATTATTTTTTATGCTTAACATGCCTAAACACTCAAAATTTGAATTCAAGATTGAAATTTAAATTTTGGTAAATCTGCCCCATGGTATAGTATGAAATAAACATTGTTTATTTAATTTGCTTTAATTATCAATGTACATTTTGTGAAATTTAGGTTTTTTTTCTTATTCAATAAATTAGAAATTTAATAAAAATGCAATGTTAGCTTTTTTATTACAAAGAGTTTAAAAAATTTGATGGAATAAAATCATGAAAAGAGATCGAAATCATCAAATTTGTAGTCTAGCTATAATTTTTAATGGGTCTAGAAACTCTCAAAAACTTCAAAAACTTGAATTACATAAACCACATAAGACTGAAAACTCCCAATAACTTCTACATCAGTTTACAAGCTTGTAAATGCCAAAGTTTTAAATTTTTTCACATTTTGCTTTTTGCACTTAATAAATAACAAAAATTCCTGTATTGAAAAAACTAATAAAAATTCATGATTTTTACAAAAAAAAAAACAAAATGTAAAAATTTTAATTTTTGTTACAAGGAGCACTGACATGTTTTTCTTGTTCCATCAATCCATTATTGGGAAACATCAGCAGTCACTAACCGTAAGCATCCAGAACTTTCCCACAATAAAACTGGGAGAAATGTTAAGCTCTGGTTTATTCTAGACCCACCTTAAGTAAATACAGTCAAGGCTTTCAATGCCCAAGTAGTTATAGCTGTACAATCCTCTTGTTTTCTTCTAGTCATTACAGCTTAAACGAATTTTCTTCTGTGAAGTTCCAGTGAGACAGGAAAAACTGCATTACAAGACATATGACATACGAAATGTCTAACAACCACTTAAAATTCCTTTCTCTTGATTTAGGAAAAAAATAACACACGACACACCATTTACTTGCATTTATTTCTTTTCCGATTCCAAGAATTGCCAATGTTTTTGTAGGCAGTTGGCCATTTGTTGCAGAAAGCATATGTTTGATCTTAAAGGAGAGGCAACATAAACTAAATCTGAGAGATTTGTATGGTTTTCATTCTGTAATGGCTTTCTTTGGCTAATAACATTTGTAATGTATAAGAGATGAAATCTTATTTAGTGTGTTCATGTATGTGTGTGTGTGTATGTACACGTGTGTGTTAAAGGGTCCCATTTCAACACCATTATCTCTGTATAGTCTGTGAATGCAGGGAATTAGGTGAAGCAGTAAGTATATGCTTCTATACATTAACTTGTTGCTGCTGACAAGCATAAGTTTTGTCAGCTGTCATAATCAATTTTGTGTGCCCAATAGCATTTACACATTTTAAATGCCTCACTCTGTGCAAATTACATGGAAACTCCAGTGTAGGGGGTCAACATTTGTCCAACTAGAGCAATTTACATTACTTTATTTTTATTATTCAGAAATTTTCATAAAGTCAATATTGTATCCATACGAAACAGTATTGCAATTTAGCTATTTTTGGTTAAATAAAAGTGTAAAACGCAAACTTATTTTTATTATTAATATTTATTAAATCAAGAATAAAAAACTTGAATGTAAAACTTTTGTATCTAAAAGCTTGTGAGTTAGGAGCAGATTAATCAAGGGTCAAATTGAAAATTCTAATTTTCGTATTTGAATTTTTGAGTTTTTTTTATATGGCCAAAACTGTGAAATTCAACTAGGGAATTGTTAAAATGCAATTCGGGTTTTTTAAAAAATTCGAATTCGATTTTGAAGATTTATCAAACACTGGCCCTTGAATTCGACTATTCGCCACCTTAAACCTGCCGAATTGCTGTTTTAACCTATGGAAGATGTCCTGGGATCCATTTGGAGATGTTTGCATCCTTCCTGGCATTCAAGTTTTTTAAAGACAATTTAACATAATTACATATTGTTTTTATTTTAGATTATCGCACAGGCCCATGCTTCACACAGATCAGCAACCAGATGTGTCAGGGCCAGCTTAGTGGTATTGTGTGCACAAAGACTTTGTGTTGTGCTACCATTGGTCGTGCTTGGGGTCACCCATGTGAAATGTGTCCTGCTCAACCTCACCCTTGCCGCAGAGGTTTTATACCCAACATCCGCACTGGAGCTTGCCAAGGTAAATAGTCACATCCAATATTGTGTATAAGAAAACTTAATATACAATTTAAAGAACCAATAAGAACATAAAGTAAAAATATTTTTTTTAACCCTCTCGGAACAGTTTGTAATTCTAGAATATAGTTTTCTTTGCAGAATCAGTGTCCAACATTTTTAATTAACTATAGTTTGAATGTTACATGAAGGTTTTCAATGGAAAATTGTGCTACGTCTAGATCTATCTAGACTTGGCTGACCATTACACAATTTCTTTCTAATTACTTGGGTAATGTCTTTTTTTCTGAATTGTCTTTTACTTACTGTATCATGATAAGCTTCTAGCTAGAATATCTTTCTTAAACATTTTTCTGTTGATGTGTAGGGCAATATATGTTTTTTGATTTTTAATAAGAATATGCATTGCAATAAGCTACAAGTTCATGGTCTAACTTGTGTAAAGAATTTTCAACATTTGTGACACTTAACACATTCATAGAAAACCACAGTCTTTTAAATCTGAGTAGGTGAATGTTCTGTTAATCACTGTAAATTACCTCTTGTTTAGAGTTCCTCCAACCACCCACTGGGCAGCAGGAACCAGCCAATAATCACATGCCAATAGTGAAAGCTAAGCTCTGTGGGACTTTGACTTAATGTCACTAGTCATATTAGATAACACATAAAGTGTAACTGTTCCAAGAACCAGCAGGCAGTTTTTTCATGTGGAAGAAATTACCAACACCAAAACTTTACTTACTTATATTACCTTCTTTCCAGTTCCACTTGCTTTTTGTATGCTGTTTGATTTGTCTTGATAATGTATAAGTTAAATTGGATGATGCTTAGCATATTTCTTTTAATCCAGTTTATTCTGATTCCTTGTCATGTGATGGGTGAAGAAATTATTTTTCCAACATACTATTGAATTTTTTTCCCCAATTATTTTCATTTTCCCGGTGATACCCAGGAAGGCTCGAACCTGCTTTTTATTAAGGGGGCGTGGTCACTCTTGAATGACTGCTGTTTTATTTACCTGGGGTTTTACCACACCTCTGTCAATGGTGTAACCCAAATACTTGGCCTCCTCCGAACCAATTGCACATTTCTTGGGGTTGGCAGTAAGGCCAACTTAACAGAGGGCATCCACAACATAGCCTGAACTCTGGACAGGTGAGAGTACCAATCCGTACTGTGTATCACCACATTATCTACGTATGCAGCTGCATACCATTGGTGAGGTCTTAATATTCTATCCATAGCCCTTTGAAACGTAGCTGGGGCTCTCTGTTAACCAAAGAGCATTACTTTGTACTGGAAAGAACCACAAGGAGTAGCAAAAGCAGTTTTTTCTTTACCCTTTTGTTAAATCCAATGTCGACAGTTACCGAACAGTACCCAGCCTGTCTATGAGCTTCTCTACCATAGGCATTGGGTAAGTGTCAAACTTGGACACAGAATAAAGCTTGCAAAAATCGTTACAAAACCGCCAGCTACTATCAGGCTTGGGAACAAGAAAAATTGGGCTAGACAAATAGATTTGCTAAACAAATCCCGCTAGTGCCGTCATTCTCTATACTTTTATACTTTTTTCTTACTGCCACAAAGGTGTCAAGAATGTTAACAACGTTAACGGTGTTAACCGCGTCCCATATAACCCCCCTTTAGAACCCCCCCACGAGCACATGCGCCGGCAGCAGCGGTCCCTCTTTGGATTTAGAGTTCTAGAGGGGGGTTATATGGGACGCGGTTAACACCGTTAACCTTGTTGACACCTGGGTGGCAGTAAGAAAAAAGTATAAAAGTATAGAGAATGACGGCACTAGCGGGATTTGTTTAGCAAAAACAAAAAAGTTTCTTTATTTAGCTCAAAGTTTCAAACCCGCACAGGGCTCTTTGTCAGGAGTATATAACAAACCAACAGGGACCCACCAACTCTCACAATAAATACCCTCAGTCGTGTCTTGGCGCGAAGTGACATTGCTAGGCAATTGTCGTTGCTACCTGACCGTGAGTCCTCAGCAACGTTACAGTATGACTGTGTGCAGGGATTACAAAGCGGGAATAAAGCGGGAAATATAGGCCTTGCAGTGCTAAAGGGTAGAAGAGAAGATCTTACTGTGCCACCCAATTATTTGAATGGAAGACTGAAATATGATTAGGAGAGGGCCTGTATAGAAAGATGAATAATAAAAAGTAGCAATAACAATCCATTTGTATCCTTATAGAGCATTTGTTTTTTACATAGAGTCTTTTACATAGACCACCATTTCAAAAAATGGGCAAATAATAAAAACTATGTGGACCACCCTTTTAAAAATTGCTCAACGGGTAGTGAATTAGTCAGTGTACTTTGCAGTATAAAATGTTGCACACCTGAAACGTTGCTTGATAAAACATATGCTGCCAATTTTTTTATGTAATTTTCACTTATGTGGGCTTAATACACAGGTTTTTACATATTGTGGAAAAGGGTTAGTAATCTTCTAGTAAGGGTTGTTGCACATACACTTTTTCTGTCTTAAAGAGATGGTTGCTGCAAGTTTGCATCAGAATTTTTGCTCTAGCACTCATTTCTTTGGCTTTTGTAAATATATTTACAAAATAAATAAAAAGTTCCAGGACCTTTTTAAACTTAAAGAGTGGAGAAAGTGGGGAAAAGAAGTGCAAATAATGTGCCTATATACAGCAATTTATCTCTCTCATACAAAGGGTCCCATTATACCAAGGATCCCATATTTCCAAAGTGATTACTCACAAAGCTCATTAAATATCACTGGTCAGATTTGCCCAATGCACTAACAATTTAAACTGCTCAACAATTGTCATTGTCCACTGACTATTCCGCTGCAGCCTAATTAAGCCAAATTAAAGCCAAATCTCTGAGTGATTGTTATGGGTTACTGCAATGGAACCACATTTCCTAAATTTTTGTAAATATGCTTCAGTATCACTGTTTATTTATAGGTCCCTTCACACACTCATATTCTATTATGTTTGAATCATCATCAGAGTTTAATATTGCCAAATAATCATCATAAATATATGCTAAATACCTCTATTGAGCCATATAAGTTTTGAGGTAAAAGTGGGAGATGCTCTTTTCAAGACTCATGACAATATCTCATGGAAACAACTTTTTAAATACAGCAAATGTACAGTTTTTAAATAAATACTCTTTAGTATGAACCTCTTAACAATCTGTCTCTGATGCAGAGGCCAGAGTCTGTTTTGAATTCAATTTACAGTTACTTTTTTTCATATTCTCTTTGTAACTAAATGAAAACTGATTTAAATAACTGATTAATATTTATTCTACCTTACAAAATCTGGTGGATTTTTAGTTTTAAGCAAAATATCAGATTACCCATGCTTGAAAAATAATACATTTGTACTTTGCAATGTACATTTTGAGAGTGAAGGCTAGTTTATTGAACACAATAATTGCATTTTTTTTTCAGTTTAGTTGTAGAAATTGTGTTTTAACCTGACCATTTATTTAAATGAGTTTAAATGAGTTTAGCATAACTTGGGTAATGGTCCATCAATTAACTTGTTTAGGAGCTTTAGAAAATTTGGAAAAAACAAATTGAACCCCTTTAGCATTTCTGCCACTGACCATAGTAAATGACCCCTAAAAGGTTTTATGTTAAAAGATCTTTATACCTTTATATCTTTATGTTTTTGTCTAATAGAAATAATGGAATACTGAATGTATAATTTTGCCTTTTGCCCCTTCCTTCTCTGAAGAATCAGTGTGTTAATGACTCAGCTTTTAGTTATAGACTTGCCTAAACTGCCATTGTCTTTGACGTATGTAAACATAAAGTCCTTTATTACCTCCCATAAAACAGTTGTGATGCTGTAATCCCTTAAAGGGGTTGTTCATCTTCCAAACCCTTTTTTCAGTTCAGTTGTTTTTAGATTGTTCCCAAGAAATAATGACTTTTTTCAACTACTTTCCATTATTTTTTTTTTTTACTGTTTTTCCAAAATCTAAGTGTAAAGATGAATGTTCCTGTCTCTGGTGTTTTAGTCTGACAGCTCAGTAATTCAGGGGCTGACTCCAAACTGTTAAAATTTTGCAACATTTAGTTGATACATTTCTCAGCAGCATCTCTGGAGTATTAGCAAGTATTGTATCAATTCTAACAGCTGCCTGTAATGAAACCCAGAGATTGTGCTCAGCAGGGACAAAGATAAGACATTTACTAACTAAATGTATCCATTAAGAACAGTTTACAGGGTTTACAGGGCTGCTTCAGAAGATGAAAAATTATACTTTACACTTCAATATTAGAAAAACGGTCACACATAGAAAATAAAAAGTCATTACAAAAAGTCATTATTTCTGGTGATCTGTCTGAAAACAACTAGTTGTTTGAAGGTGAACCACCCCTGTAACAGGGAATCAGAAGAGAACAACGACTAGCAGTTCAGGTGGCATGGTATGATGTTATTAGGGTGTAACAACTTCCAAGTTTCCTCATAGCCTTTACAGAGATACACCTATAGCCAAATGCATTCCTTGGTAATAAGCACAGTCTTGCAGAAATATCTGAGAGTATACCCTGTATATGACATTTTTATTGTTTGATCTGTATCATGTTGTGGGGCATTATGCATTTGCAGGCTACTACTGCCTGGCTAATAGGGTTGCCACCTGGCCAGTATTTTACAGGCCTGACCAGTAAAAATGATACTTGACCTCAATGTTATTAATAGGGAAAAATTTAAATTTATACAAAGGCCAGTATTTTTTTCCAAAAAAGGTGGCAACCCTACTGGCAAGCTAATCGAGCTAATTTAATTTGAGGGGTCTACTTTATGCAGCTTGGTGCTGTGTTTTTGGGCTATTAAAAACACAGTGTTATCTTATCCTTATAATTTTTTACAGCATTATAGATTTTGTGTGACGCAACCAAAAATTTCCTTTTGCGCTTATGCAACTTTTGGTTTGTGCAACTTTTTACATTTCTGAATTATCTCTTTAGCTATTGTAGCTTTGAATGTAGTTGCTTTATCAAATCAGTATTTAGAGATTTGAAGAAGAAAAAAATGATATTAATATTATTTTCAGCATTAGTAATAAATGTTTGCCATTTTCATTAAACAACAGTAGTTTATTGCTACCCTAACTATGTTAGAGTGCCCCCTTAGAAGAGTAATGATACCACAATGAACAAAAAAAGCTTGGCTCAGTGCCACTACAAAATTATGTTAATTTGGTAGCTAATGAGTACTAGCTGCATTAATTTTCTAGCGGAAGGTTGTAAACAGAAGATTCTTTATAGCACATAGAATCATTGCCAGGCCATGGCTGGGTCTGGAATGTACAACCTAATCCCTCTGATGTTCTCCACAGCTGTTTGCAGTCAGTCTCTTTAAATGCACAGGTTTTCAATCCTATACAAATACCAATTTTAATGCATCTTTAGGCAAATTCTGCTAACTATTTTGTTCCTGCCTGCAATTCTATTGCTTCATTATACATTTTACAAAGGGACTAAGTTTTACTTGCAACTTACTTGCTGCTTTCAAAGTAAAACTCCCAAACTTGGTTGCCCTTTTATTGGCAAGTGGGATCACATGACTATAGCTGGGAAGCAATAGAATTCTTTTCAGGTGTAAGTTGAGTGTAGGACTGGCCATACCGGGGATGACTTTGACGTAGTTGGCCAGCTTAAATATATTGCAATATATGGACAGA